>CM038144.1:398772256-399372256 GCA_021437245.1 Aegilops speltoides
GAAAGTGGATACTCTAAAATACGCAAGATAAGTGTGAGTGCTATGGATGGCGTTCTCGTAGGGAGACGGGAGCGGATCCATAGTGGCGTATTGATATGGTGAATATGTGGACTCGTGTGCGCCACCTCAAAAGAGTTACTTGCAGTCGTGGTTTAGGATAGCCACCGAGTCAAAGCTGGCTTGCTGCAGTTAAACTCCACCACCCCTTTGTTGATAATGATGCATATGTAGATAGTTCTGATGTAAGTCTTGCTGGGTACATTTGTACTCACGTTTGCCTATTTTATGTTTTTGCAGAGAGACTTCAGTCTCATTAGTAGTTCCGCTTGGACTTCGACGTTTAGCTTGTTACCTCAGCTACGATCTTGTGCCTCGGCAGGATCTGGTAGACAGTCAGGCTTCTAAGCCTTTTTCATTTGTAGATGTCTGTACTCAGACATGCTAGCTTCCGCTTGTGCTTTGACTTGTATGCTCTGAATGTTGGGTCGTGAGACCCATGTTTGTAATATCTCGCCCTCGAGCCTAATGAATAAAATACTTGAGTCGTAGAGTCATGTTGTGATGCCATGTTGTATTTGCACATATCGAGCATATTGTGTGTATGTTATTGAAATGCTTGGTATGTGTGGGATCGACTATCTAGTTGTTTATCCTTAGTAGCCTCTCTTACCGGAAATGTCTCCTAGTGCTTCCATCGAGCCATGGTAGCTTGCTACTTTGCCCGGACACTTAGGCTGGCCGGCATGTGTCCTTCTTCGCTCTCGTGTCCGTCCTTCGGGAAATGTCACGATGAATACCGGAGTCCCGTTAGCCCGCTGCCCGGTTCACGGAGTCTGCTAGCCCAAAGCTACACCGGATTCACTCGTTGATGACCGACACGCTCGATGTCGGGTCATGGATGCCTGTCCCTGTAAGTTTGTGCCACTTTTGGTTTACGACTAGCCATGTCAGCCCGGGCTCCTTATCATATGGATGCTAGCGACACTATCATATACGTGTGCCAAAAGGCGCAAACGGTCCCGGGCAAAGGTAAGGCGACACCCATGGGAATACCGTGCATGAGGCCGCAAAGTGATATGAGGTGTTACTTGCTAGATCGATGTGGCATTGAGTCGGGGTCCTGACAGCTTTGGTATCAGAGCTTGACTGCCTGTAGGATTACCAAGCCAAACTGGTCGAAGTCGAGTCTAGAAATGCTTTAGTTATATGTAGGGGAATTGATTGTGGGATGGAACGTAAGGCTCTTTTTACTTCTTATACCTCATGGCCTTCTGATCTGAGTCATCCTCTTCTCTTCTACGTGGATTAAGAACTAGGCCTTCTCATCTATCTATCAGGATGACGTGTTACTAATCCATAGACTTATAGAATTGTTAGTTTCAAATCTCAGCTTAGTTTTACCACTTCCGTATGTTAACTGTTGATCTCGTAACCTCGATATTGTGCTTCTAAGTGGCTAAGCCACCATTTTGTAGCATGTCTCCAATCTTTTTGAGCATTTACAGCCGTTATGCTGTCCGAGTCATCCCAGGTTTCTGAATAGTCTGGTGCATTTGCAAATCCTTTCTTTCCGTTTCCGATGTCCTTTATGGTCAGAATAAGCACACTAACCGGTGCATTGAGGTAATTGATTGCCTTGACATATATGTTGGAGCTATTATTATGACCCTAGGTGTTTTAGGGAGTCACCTAGTAATTTAGCCATGTTATGTATTCCCAGTGTGATGATTCTGGCCTCTATTCTCGAAAGCATCCCGTGATGCCACTTAGTAGTAGGTATTCTACTTCTGGGTTTTGAACCCGAGATTCACCCCACTTACCTCATGTTGTTAGTGTTTGCTAGTCCCTTCAGGATATTAGTAACCTTGCGATAGTCCTCGAGGTCCATGGTATTTCCTTCTTCCAAATACTATGAACCGTTTATGGCAGAAGTTCTTTGAACCAAAAGATCACAACAAAAGTGCTCTCGATGAGTTCCCGTCTATATTGTGACTCTGCCAGTTCTACCTTTCTGCATGGGTTATCTGGAAGAAATATGTTGAACTTGTTCGATATGCTAATCCATGCATCCACAACTCAGAAATCATATGTTCTTTTGAGTTGTCCCATTTTAGTTGTCTTCTGACCTCGTCTATCAATTGATAGTCAAGAGTATGCGTGCATTCGTTCATCGATGCCTATTACTTTTGTGGTCCGTCAAGCCATTCTATTCCGGAATGACTAGGAGAAACAAACTCCAGTATCTCATCCATTTCTAGGATTGGGTCAAAGTAGTTGTGTTCCGCAGATCAAAATGCCAATCCAGCTTTTGTTCTGTTCTACCTTGGAGTATTGCCCTATTTATGTCAAGAATATAATAAGAATTGCACCACCTCTTATGAATTCTTGACGCAGTAATACCTCTTGCCATCATTGTTCATTCCTCGGTTTCCGTGTTATTGTAACCGGAATGCCGACAAGTGAACCATGATGTGTGAAATCAATACTTCTAACAACCATGTTGCTTAGTAGTAAATGGACAATAGTTTCACTCTTAGCGTGTTGGTTTTTATATCATCATTCTAAGATGGATTGTGCTACCTAGTCCATATTTCCGGGTGCACTCATCGTCCAAGGAGTTAGGATTGTGACAATCCCTCGCTCCTTGATCTTATCGCCTTGCCCTGAAAAGCAAGATTGTTCTCGAGCTTAATAACTTATCGGTGGTTCGTGATGTTCCAAATATCTTCTTGGAAGTGTTATCAGGTTTCACCTGACCGCTATGTTAAGTTCGTGATCATGTTAGTTTTCTTGTAAACCACCCCTTCTCCAAGAATCCATGTTGGATAACCCTGGGCTAGTTGGCTAAGCTGAACAACAACTTGGAGAGTTGGAAGTGAAAGCTTGTCCGACTCAGTTCATTCCAAAGGGATATCCTTGTGTGTGTGTGTGTGTGTGTGTGTTGAAGATAGATGATATCTTCCTTGATTGAACCTCGTGGTCAATTATTGGATCTATTGTCTTGCCAAAACTTTGATTTGAATATGGGCTATCCTCAAATCAAATCAGAACCAACGATGCTCTTAATGTTGTCTTACCCTTGTTTGATCCCTCGAGCATACACCACTATATCTTTTGGGTCTGACCAATGCTATCATTTGTTCACATAATTATGGGATTCCATCATGGAAACCTGAATGAATTGTTGTTGAGCCCATCAGCAACATTTTTATCTTCTCCATGATTTTGCTGATCATTAAGCTAGTGTTGGAAACTTTTGAAAGCATTTCTTCATGCTAGCTCATGAAGTATATGTTCGGATGAAAGAAGTGACTTCCTTTGATTCACGTGCATTTGATGCAAGTTGCCGCCGTGAATTCTAGAAAGTTTATTTTTGCCTCCTCCGGAATCATCCCAAGTCAGTCAAGCATATGTGCGAAGTATTCGTGGTTTGGAGACTTGCAACCTTCATCCCATATGTATTACCTAGCACCCCAAGCCACTGATTGATTTGTTCAAGGAAAGGAGTTGATGTGCGAATACTAGTTCATGCACAAAATTTCATTATCCTCGTTGATGGTTCCCCACCTGAACTCGATAGTATTTTATTATAAGACTACTACGTGGTCATGCTTGTCTGCGACAGCGTGTTCACATGTATGTAGCATAGATGGCTCATGTTTTGGAGCTTGCTATTGTAGTTCATTTCCCGAGAATCTCGCAACGTCATCTCGTCGATTTGTATTGCAACCTTTCATTTTACTTTCTAGACTCGATGAGTCTGAATTATTCTGACACCAACCAGATCTGAATCTCAGGCAGATATGATGGTTGGAACCTTTCCCAAGAACTATAATATCGGTCTCGCGATAACCGGTAAAGTGGATATCATGGCCAACACACCCCTCCGGAAGACCTATTATTGTAGTATCTTGATTGAAGAAGTTGGCCACCTCCCCATAAGGACCTCGTAGATTTATCCCCTAGCTGTGCCTTATGATTTTTGTGTTTCCGAAGTCTGACCTTTACTTGATGTTCTAGATACCAGACCATCTCAATGAATGGGATACGCTAGTACATCAAGGAGAACATTAGAAGCGGAGTGCTAAATGTTTCTCGGTCGATCATCCAGATTTTGTTTCCTTGGCCCTGCTAAGGTGAAATCTGAGAAGGTTATCTTGCTTTGCCTCTGCATCGTCCATCGCTGTTCATCATGGTAGTACGTTGTGTTGCCAGGACCCTTGACACGAATATTGGTAAAACCTTGATGAATATGGAAATGCTCAATTCTTGATAGCACGCACAAGCGCTAGGTGTTATCATCGACACTACTGGGATTGCTCTCAGTTTCCTCGGTTATGCTATAACTTTTCAAACAGTGGACTCACTCTCTACTGTTGAGCTTCTCCCCAGTTACTAAAATCATCCCTTGTGTTGTTTTCAACAAGGTAATCCACATCATCCATTCTAATCTGGGTATGCCATTCTACCGAACCCCTCCAAATGATCGCTCGAGAATTGCCTTAGGCTGGTATAAAGAGTTTCAATGATCTCTGAATCAAAGGTAGTTCTTTATGCCACTTAAGGGAACATTCTTGCGAGTCACGTGCCTTAAGATGTCTCGGTATAGCATCATGGCAACCCAACTCCTCGCTACCTCGACAATGGTTCACCATCCTCTTAAGCGTGGAATCGTTGTCTATCTAGTGAACCCTCGTCATTTGTTCCACTCCATCCTTATGTGTGTTTCGTGTCTCAGCTCGAGTGATGTTGCTATGTGTGTTCCATTCCATGAGTTGACCCTAAGCTGTTCGATCTTCGAGAAGATCGATCCTTCTAGAATTTTCTTTTTCTCTCGTTGCCATGTTGGTTGGAGTTCTCAGAGCAAGGCATCAATACAATGATGGTGATCGAATCAACGTTCTTATGAAGTGCAACCTGGATCGTGAAGATTGTGTTAGTCTGCGTTCCCCTTTCATCTTACCCTATGCTTGAATCTCGGGTCGAGATTCTTGTTTAGTGGGGGTGAGTTGTCACATCCCTAGTTCTGGCAATGCTTAGTGCTAGCATTTTTTGTTGCATCATGTCTAAGTTTTAATTAAACTTGAAATCGGGACCGATAAACCCTAGCAGCAAATAAAATACAACTAGGGTCAAATTAAATCTTTTCCATCTACCCAAAATGGCCTTTAGAAAAGTTCATCAATTTTGGAATGGGTGAAAACTCATTCCAAAAATGATGCACACATTTCTAGGACATTTCTGGATTTTGGAGTTAATACATATGTATTTGAATTTGGACAATTAAATGCTATATAATATTTTAAATGTCCAAATAATTCTGAACTTAAGTGGGGGCTGTTGGAAATATTCCAAACAGAGCCCACAATTATTTTCAGGGTTTTTGAAAATGCCTTAGCATTTTAATTAAGTCAAAACAATTGCATAAAAATAGAAAAGAGAAAACCAGAGAGAGACAGAGAAATTACCTGGCGCTTACCTGGCCCAGCTCCTCCAGCCGGCCCGGCCCATCTGGTCGTGCCAGTCATCACCTACCTCTGCTAGTAGGCAGAGAAGGGAGACAGCGCAGGCACGCGCGAGGCGCCACGCCTCCTCCCTGCTCGCCTGCCTCACCGGGCGCCTCGAAGCCCATCCTTGGCGCCGCTCTGGACCCCCTGGCCTCTCTCCTCTCCCTCACTCGCTGCTCTCCCTCCCCCTCCTCTGTTTCTCCTATGCGTAGCCACCGAGCGCAGCCGTTGGCGCCGACGAGCACCATCGCGGCCACCGGCCACCCCTCGCCTTTCCGCGCTGCCCACGGTCTCCGCCATCGTCCGCCGCTCCGCCCCACCCTGGCCCCGAGTGCTGGGACAGCCTGCATCGCCGGCTGCTTCGTCTTCTTCCTCCTCGGTCGCCGGAAGCCGCATGCGCCAATTCGCCGTCTCCGACGCGCCCCGAGCTCGCTGACATTCCCTGCGTGATCCCCGTGAGCCCCTGAACCGATTCCCCCTCTCCTTTGCCCTGTCCGGCCGCTGTAGTCGTCATATCCGTCGAGCCCGAAGCTCACCGCCGCCATCCATGGCGCCACCGTGGTGACCGCGGCCACAACTTGCACTTGAGCACTTACGTGAGCTCAACGGGTCCCCACGAACCCAACTCCGCCGCTCGAAGCTCCTGACTTGCACCACAGCACCCCGCGCCGCTCGAGGCCGAACTCCAGCGCCGCCGCGAGCTTGTTTCCGGCGAGCTCCGGCCACCACAGCCGCTTCCGCTCGCCCAGTTGGATGCGCCGCACCTTCAGCTATCCGTAGACGCAAACCACGCGTAAAACCGCCGCCCGTAGCGTGTTTCCGAGCTGCCCCGCCGCGCCTGTCGTCGCCGGCGACACGTCGCCGGTAGGGTTGACCCGCTAACCGGCGTGGTTTGACCCCGCTGGCTGGGTTGACTCCCCCCCCTCTGTCCCACTGACATGCGGGCCCAGCCCGGCTAATTAATCTAGTTTAGGTTTAAATCTAATTAGTTTAACTTAGGTTAGTGCTAATTAAACTAGGTTAGTTTAGTTAGACACTGACACACGGGACCCACTGGTCAGTTTGACCTGGACCGGCCTCGTTGATTGCTGATGTCATAGTGACGCAATGCTGACGCGATAAGTATTTTCTGGATTTATTTTTATACAGGAAATTTCAGAAAATAGTATAAACTTCTAAAAATCATAGAAATTTAACCGTAACTCCAAATGAAATAAATTATATATGAAAAATGATCAGAAAAATCCAATCTACCCATCTGTACCATTTTCATGCATGTTAGAACAACTTATAGCTACTGTTTAGGACAAATGAAATGAATGGCATTTAAATAACTACATGTGGAGTTTGAATTTGAATCTTGGATTCAAACCAACTTCATTTAACTTGCTGCTAGTTGCATTAGCTCAAACCACCAGCATATCGCCATTTCATGATCATGCATCATATTGTGCATTGCATTGATTGTGTTGCTTTCTTAGTTGCTGGTAATTGCCCCCTCTCGATAGACGCGTCTCGACGATGTGATCAATGACACCAATGGAGAACTATATTATCTTCAGAAGTGCCAGGCAAGCAAAACCCCCTTGTTCATTCCGATACAATCCCACTTTCCCGCTTCTGCTCTATTTTACTGCATTAGGACAACAACGATACAACTGTTACTTGCAGCGGTAGTTGAACCCCTTTATCCTCTACATGACCTGTCATTGCCACAGTAAATAGATGAAACCCACTAGCATGAGTAGGAGTTGTTTGAGCCCTGATGTGCCTACTCATTCATGCTTGTTTGTCATGCCTGCTATTGCTTAGAGTTGTGTCAGGTATGATTCATCGGGAATGAATTAGAGGTGTGTGAACATGTCCTACTTTGTGTGAGCTAAGTGTGTGAACACGATCTGGTAAAGGTAGCGGTGAGAGGGCATGTAGGAGTACATGGTGGGTTGTCTCATTGCAGCCGTCCTCAGGAACTGAGTTCTGTGTTTGTGATCCATGAACAGCTACTACCACACATTGGGTTCCGGTAACTCGGCCCCTCTCGGCTTCTTAATCACCCTTGTTCTCTGTCCAGGAGTTGGAACTAGTTTCTGGTGTTTGTAGGTAGTGTTAGTAGTCTACCAAGTGGCACCCGGTACAAGTGGGCTTGGGATAGACTAGGCACCATGGCACGGTGTACCAAGCGTAGATCCACCCGTCGAGGTGAGCTTGGGAACCCTGCTCACATCATTTGGGGCCGTGAGCGACACCCCGGCCGGATCTCCTTGCGGATGGAACCCGAATAGGCGATAAACCTGGATGAGAGACTTGAGTGTTTAGGTAGGCCGTGGCCGACTCCCTCGCCCGGCTTCCGCTTGAAGGTTGCCGAGACACATGATGTGTACAGGGCGATAAGTGGCGAGAGCGTGTGTGAAGAAGTACACCCCTGCAGGGTTATCATTATCTATTCGAATAGCCGGATTCCTCGGATATGGAAACTTGGACCCCTTTGCATAGTTCATAGACAAGTGAAAGTGGATACTCTAAAATACGCAAGATAAGTGTGAGTGCTATGGATGGCGTTCTCGTAGGGAGACGGGAGCGGATCCATAGTGGCGTATTGATATGGTGAATATGTGGACTCGTGTGCGCCACCTCAAAAGAGTTACTTGCAGTCGTGGTGTAGGATAGCCACCGAGTCAAAGCTGGCTTGCTGCAGTTAAACTCCACCACCCCCTTTGTTGATAATGCTGCATATGTAGATAGTTCTGATGTAAGTCTTGCTGGGTACATTTGTACTCACGTTTGCCTATTTTATGTTTTTGCAGAGAGACTTCAATCTCATTAGTAGTTCCGCGTGGACTTCGACGTTTAGCTTGTTACCTCAGCTACGATCTTGTGCGTCGGCAGGATCTGGTAGACAGTCAGGCTTCTAAGCCTTTTTCATTTGTAGATGTCTGTACTCAGACATGCTAGCTTCCGCTTGTGCTTTGACTTGTTTGCTCTGAATGTTGGGTCGTGAGACCCATGTTTGTAATATCTCGCTCCTCAGAGCCTAATGAATAAAATACTTGAGTCGTAGAGTCATGTTGTGATGCCATGTTGTATTTGCACATATCGAGCATATTGTGTGTATGTTATTGAAATGCTTGGTATGTGTGGGATCTGACTATCTAGTTGTTTATCCTTAGTAGCCTCTCTTACCGGGAAATGTCTCCTAGTGCTTCCACTGAGCCATGGTAGCTTGCTACTGCTCCGGACACTTAGGCTGGCCGGCATGTGTCCTTCTTCGCTCTCGTGTCTGTCCTTCGGGAAATGTCACGCGATGAATACCGGAGTCCTGTTAGCCCGCCTGCCCGGTTCACCGAGTCTGCTAGCCCAATGCTACAGCCTGGATTCACTCGTTGATGACCGACACGCTCGATCTTTGGGTCATGGATGCCTGTCCTGTAAGTTTGTGCCACTTTTGGTTTACGACTAGCCATGTCAGCCGGGCTCCTTATCATATGGATGCTAGCGACACTATCATATACGTGTGCCAAAAGGCGCAAACGGTCCCGGGCAAAGGTAAGGCGACACCCGTGGGAATACCGTGCGTGAGGCCGCAAAGTGATATGAGGTGTTACTTGCTAGATCGATGTGGCATTGAGTCGGGGTCCTGACAAGATCTTTCGGTGTGCCATTGAGAATAATTAACCATAATACTATCTAGGAGTTTAGTAGCTTCTCCTAAAGTGATTTCCATAAAAGTGCCTCCCGCGGCCGAATCTAAAAGATTTCTAGAAGCAAAATTCAATCCGGCATAAAAATTTTGTATGATAATCCATAAATTTAAACCATGTGTAGGGCAATTGCGAATCATTAATTTCATCCTCTCCCAAGATTGTGCAACATGTTCATGATCAAGTTGCTTAAAATTCATAATATCATTTCTAAGAGCGATGATCTTAGCTGGAGGAAAATACCTAGATATAAAAGCATCTTTGCACTTATTCCATGAATCGATACTATTTTTAGGCAAAGACGAAAACCATGTTTTAGCACGATCTCTAAGTGAAAACGGAAATAACTTCAATTTAACAATATCATTATCCATGTCTTTCTTCTTTTGCATATCACACAAATCAACAAAGTTGTTTAGATGAGTAGCGGCATCTTCACTAGGAAGGTCGAAGAATTGAACTTTCATAACAAGATTCAACAAAGCAGCATTGATTTGACAAGATTCAACATCGTTAAGAGGAGCAATCGGAGTGCTAAGGAAATCATTACTGTTGGTATTGGAAAAGTCACACAATTTAGTATTATCTTGAGCCATCGTGACAAGCAATCCAACACACAAGCACACAAGAGGAAAGCGAAAGAGAGAGGAGAACGGGAAAGAGAGGGCGAAGAAAATGGTAAGGGTGAAGTGGGGGAGAGGAAAACGAGAGGCAAATGGCAAATAATGTCATGCGAGGGAGATGAGTTTGTGATGGGTACTTGGTATGTCTTGACTTGAGCAAAGACCTCCCAGGCAACGGCGCCAGAAATCCTTCTTGCTACCTCTTGAGCACTGCATTGGTTTTCCCTTGAAGAGGAAAGGGTGATGCAGCAAAGTAGCATAAGTATTTCCCTCAGTTTTTGAGAACCAAGGTATCAATCCAGTAGGAGGCTCCACGCAAGTCCCTCGTACCTACACAAACAAACAAGAACCTCGCAACCAATGCGATAAAGGGGTTGTCAATCCCATCATGGCCACTTGCGAAAGTGAGATCTGATTGAGATAATAAGATAAGATAAATTTTTTTGGTATTTTTATGATATAGATTGAAAAGTAAAGATTGTAAAATAAAGTAGATTGGAAACCTATATGATGGAAGATAGACCCGAGGGCCATAGGTTTCACTAGTGGCTTCTCAAGATAGCATAAGTATTACAGTGGGTGAACGAATTACTGTCGAGTAATTGATAGAAAAGTGCATAGTTATGAGAATATCTAGGCATTATCATGTATATAGGCATCACGTCCGCGACAAGTAGACCGACTCCTCCCTGCATCTACTACTATTACTCCACACATAGACCGCTATCCAACATGCATCTAGAGTATTAAGTTCATAAGAACAGAGTTACGCATTAGGCAAGATGACATATGTAGAGGGATAACTCAAGCAATATGATATAAACCCCATCTTTTTATCCTCGATGGCAACAATACAATACGTGCCTTGCTGCCCCTGCTGTCACTGGGAAAGGACACCGCAAGATTGAACCCAAAGCTAAGCACTTCTCTCATTGCAAGAAAGATCAATCTAGTAGGCCAAACCAAACTGATAATTCGAAGAAACTTGCAAAGATAACCAATCATACATAAAAGAATTCAGAGGAGATTCAAATATTTCTCATAGATAAACTTGATCATAAACCCACAATTCATTGGGTCTCGAAAAACACACCGCAAAAAGAGTTACATTGAATAGATCTCCAAGAAGATCGAGGAGAACTTTGTATTGAGATTCAAAGAGAGAGAAGAAGCCATCTAGCTAATAACTATGAACCCGAAGGTCTATGGTAAACTACTCACAACTCATCGGAGAGGCTATGGTGTTGATGTAGAAGCCCTCCGTGATTGATTCCCCCTCCAGCGGAGCACCAGAAAAGGCTCCAAGATGGGATCTCATGGCTACAGAAGGTTGCGGCGGTGGAAATAGGGTTTCATGGTGCTCCTTGATGTTTCCACGGTATGGAGGTATATATAGGCGAAGGAGGTCGGTCAAGGGAGCCACGCGGGGCCCACGAGGGTGGGGGCGCGCCGACTCCCCTAGGGCGCGACCTCTTGCCTCGTGGCCGCCTCGGCGGCTTCTTGACGTCCACTCCAAGTCTCCTGGATTGCGTTTGTTCCAAAAAGATCACTCCCGAAGGTTTCATTCCATTGGGACTCCGTTTGATATTCCTTTTCTTCGAAGCACTGAAATAGGCAAAAAAAACAACAATTTGGGTTGGGCTTCCAGTTAGCAGGTTAGTCTCAAAATGATATAGAAGTGTAAAGTAAAGCCCATAAACATCCAAAACGGGTAATATAATAGCATGGAGCAATCAAAAATTATAGATACGTTGGAGACATATCATCGCACTCTTCGGAACTATTCCAACATCCGTTGCAGGGTATTCGGGATGGATACTCATGTGGTAGCGCCAACCCCTTCTCCCTGGTTTAGTATTGATAGTCTTGGAGAAAACTCGCTCTTCCTTGGGCAAAACTATCAAATGATGGTGAAAGGCGATCCAGTTGTTGTTGACACAACGTTACTACCGTTTATGAGAAGCAACTGTATCTATACCACGGACACTGCTACTGTTCCCTACCCTCGCTATCACAATATGCATCCTAGAGGCCGCTTTAGCCTAGATGATTAGTCCTGCGTTGGTCTCGAGATTCACAATAACAGGCCCTTCCCAATTAGTTATGGTTCAAAGCAAGCGTTTCCAATGCTGAGGATTGGTTGAGCTGAAGTTCATTTCATCGCTTTGTTATGTGCTGTGTGAGAAAAACTTTAGTATTTACTAGAATGTTTTGTTGGAAATAATTTATAATCCAACATGTATCCTCATTGTCGTTGTGTGTTGATGACTTGTTGTATATAATCCAATGTATATTGTTTTTCTATTTGGATGATTAATGTTGTCGCTTTATTGCTTAACCGAAGGATGGCATGTATCCATTGTTGGTCTAATGCTCAGGATTCGAATAAATAATCCGTTTGGGATATTGGTTCCCAATTATTAATAATCTCCCGTTTATAATTAGATAAAGATTACATCAAAACTGGTCTCAAATTTGACCCCAAAAAAAGTACAATGCAACTTCGTATTGGTGTCCATATGACAACACGATAAGTTTCAAGAACTTCAAATAAGTTCTGGATGTACTAGAATTTAAAAATCAAGATTCTCATTGTTTGAAATTTGTTACACAGGGAGTAAACATGCACCCAGTGAGACACATGTGTTTTTGCAATCCATTTAGGTGCACTGTCATGTGTGCATGTAGCTCAAATTTGACTTTTGCACATTATACCCGTGGAAAATCAATCAATTAATGTACTAAACATCTTAATGATATCTGATTTTTTCGAAATTAAAACGTCCCTCCTTTGGTAACATATATAAGTTCACCGCGGGATAATTAATTTAACGTGCATCATAGTTGTTGTGGACTCGCGGTGTGTGTGTGTGGGTGTGTGCGTCTGGGGGGGGGGGGGCGGGAGGCTTGCAGTACACTACGAGTTGTGAGCCACCATGTGGGTTGGCCGTTTTATTAGGCAGGCCGGTGCCACATCAGAGTCGTGAATTCGTAATTTAAAACATTACACAACCCTTTCATACATACATGTTCTGGCAACATGCAGTCGATGGTTGTCCTACACGATACTCGATACTCGCGTGTGACACTTTCTGTGGGCCTGCGAGGTCATCATCATCACTTTGATGAACAACCGATAATGAGGTTAATTTAAAAAGCAGGTATCTCAATGTTTGTGGCAGAGTGACGGTGGCAGGGTGTTTGACATTCATTCCCATTTCTTACATGGGACCTAAGCATGCAACCAAGGACACGGATTTGAATTTTCCACCAATTTATATGCATTAGAGCATGTGCCTGTAGTTCAAATTTGAATTATGCACATAAATGCATTGAAAACTCAATTAATGTATAAAAATGTCCAAACGAACCCCCAAAATAATCCAAATTTTAACACAACACTCCTGTTGTTCTATGTTGACACTAGAGAAAAAATTGAAAGCAATAATAGACAACGAATATCCTTTCGTCCCCAAAGATGGCACGTTCCCTACCAAAACCATGGGGCTCTTGTTGTGAGAAGCTCTGGTTTGCGAGATGTTTATACCCAAACCTGCCCCAAATGGGACAAAAAATTTACCATGGCATGTTGATGCCGCTCCATGATATCATGCCAAGTTTCATGAATTTCAGAAGAGTTTTGGATTTAGTAGAATTTAAAAAGCAGGTATCTAAATGTTTGCAGCTGAGTGACGGTGGTAGGGTGTTTGACATTCATTCCCATTTCTTGCATGGGACCTAAGCATGCAACCAAGGACATGGATTTGAATCTTCAACCAATTGTTATGCATTAGAGCATGTGCCTGTAGTTCAAATTTTAATTATGCACATAAATGCATTGAAAACTCAATTATTGTATAAAAATGTCCAAACGAACCCCGAAAAAAATCCTGAAACTAACATAACACTCATGTTGTTCTATGTTGTCACTAGAAAATAAAATTGAAATCAAGAGAGGCAACGGATATCGTTTCGTCCAAGAAGGTGAAACATTCCCTACCGTAACCACGAAGCTTGTTGTGAGAAGCTTTGGTTTGTGAGAAGCTTATATACCCCAACCTGCCCAAAATGGGACAATATTTTTACCACTGCATGTTGATGCCGTTCCATGCTAGTGTGTTAAGTTTCATAAATTTCAGACGCGTTATTGATTTACTATAATTTAAAAACCATGTGTCTCAATGTTAGCGGTGGAGCGACGGTGGCAAGGTGTTTGACATTCATTCTCATTTCTTGCATGGGACTTAAGCATGTAACCAAGGACACACATTTCAATTTTGAACCACTTTATATGCACTGGAGCATGTGCATGTAGTTCAAATTTTAATTATGCACATGAATGCATAGAAAACTTAGTTAATGTATAAAAATGTCCAAGTGAATGACACAACACTCGTGTTGTTCTATGTTGACACGAGAAAAATTTAGAAAGTAAGAAGAGGCAACATATATTGTTTGTCCCCCAAGGTGGCACGTACCCTACCGAAACCATCAGGCTTGTTGTGAGGGAAGCTCTGGTTTGCAAGAAGCTTATACCCACACCTGCCCCAAATGGGCCAATATTTTTACCACGACATGTCGCTGCCATTCCATGATATCATGTCAAGTTTCATGAATTTCAGACGATTTTACAATTTATTAGAATTTTAAAAGCATGTATCTCAATGTTAGCGGTCGAGTGACAGTGTCAAGGTGTTTGATATTCATTCTCATTTCTTGCATGTGACCTAAGCTTGCAACCAAGGACAATCATTTGATTCTGCAACCCGTTTTTATGGACTGGAGCATGTGCTTTAATTTTGAATTGTGCACCTGAAATGGCTAGAAAACCAATTTAATGTTCACTGCAGATAAAAGGTCTAGCAATTCAAACACCGTCCATTGCCGTTGTGACCCCATTATGCAATTCAAATCAAGATGAAAAATCAAGTAGATCCCACACATTTTATTATCACCAACCGTGTGAGATGCATTACAAAATATCCTGGAGCACCGTCGGTGTATAGTATGCCTATGGCTTACGCGAGAAGGTGCGTCGGCTATAGTCCACAGCCGGCATGTCAAGCACACTAGCTCACTCCCCAAATATCCCGCCTCTGCATCCCTCGCAATCTCAAAAATATCTGCTCGCCCGAAATCCAAATTTTCAGTAGCCCCGCCTTGTTACTCCCGCCTAGTAAAATTTTTAGTTGCCGCGGTATTTCCTCAAACACCACCTTAACACCCCTCGCCCCCTCCACACATAGCACACACTCCCCAAAACCTCCGCTCACCGACACACACCACCCCTGTAACCATTGGTAGGTCGGCGCCGCCTCCATCCTCAACCTCTGCCTGTGTGCCGGGGAGCTTGAGGATCCAATGGCCAAAGAGAGGTTTATCGCGGCCTCTTCGCCTGACGCCAGCGAGGTGACCGCCGAGGTGTCCCCTTCGTCCTCCGCGGGCTCTTTATCGACCCGCCATCGCCGGCCGCCTGATCCGCCAGCCGTCGCACCCTTATGCCGGTTCGAGCACTTCCCCGTCCTCCCTCGGACCCTATTGGAGATATAACTACTGAGTATAAACCGCCCAGGAGGGGCCGGGTTATGCTCATCCGTATAGAAGCCCATGAAGACAAGGGATATGGCGCTTTACTATTGAAGCTTAGAGGCCTAGGGCCCAAGGGCGGATTAGGGCCCATAGTCATAAACCGCCATGAGATGTGTTACTTGTGTTGTAAGTTAGGGAAAGGTAGAAACCAAGCCAGACACGTGTATGAGCCGGCCTCGGTATTCTGTAAACCATCGGGCGTCAACCTGTGTATATAAACGGACGACCCGGCTATGGTTCAGGGACAAGAAACAACAACTCGAGAGATAGGTAAAGCGGATTCGCTCCCTAATCATCGAGACCCCATCAATTCCACCACAACTGGATCGTAGGCTTTTACCTTCACCGCAAGGGGCCGAACCAGTATAAACTCCCCGTGTCCTTTGTCTGGTATAACCCCTTTAAGCTAATCTCATTGCGATGGCTCCACGACTAAGTCCTTCCACTAGGACATCTAACGTGTTAATTCCACGACAGTTGGCGCCCACTTTGGGGCTATCGCACGATGGTTTCGAGTTCTTGAAGGGTGATACGTCTCCAACGTATCTATAATTTTTGATTGCTCCATGCTACTTTATCTACTGTTTTGGACTATATTGGGCTTTATTTTCCACTTTTATATTACTTTTGGGACTAACCTATTAACCGGAGGCCCAGCCCAGAATTGTTGTTTTTGCCTTTTTCAAGATTTCAAAACACGAAATATCAAACGGAGTCCAAACGGAATGAAACCTTTGGGATCGTGATTTTCCAACCGAACGTGATCCAGGAGACTTGGACCCTACTCCAAGAAGTCTCCGAGGAGGTCACGAGGGTGGGTAGCGTGCCCCCCTGGGCGCGCTCCCTACCTCGTGGGCCCCTCGGAGCTCCACCGACGTACTCCTTCCTCCTATATATACCTACATATCCCCGAATGATCAGAACAGGAGCCAAAAACCTAATTCCACCGCCGCAACCTTTTGTATCCACGAGATCCCATCTTGGGGCCTATTCTGGAGCTCCGCCGGAGGGGGCATTCACCACGGAGGGCTTCTACATCATCACCATAGCCCCTCCGATGAAGTGTGAGTAGTTTACTTCAGACCTTCGAGTCCATAGCTAGTAGCTAGATGGCTTCTTCTCTCTTTTTGGATCTCAATACAATGTTCTCCCCCTCTCTCGTGGAGATCTATTCGATGTAATCTTCTTTTTGCGGTGTGTTTGTTGAGACCGATGAATTGTGGGTTTATGATCCAGTATTATCTATGGAAAATATTTGATTCTTCTCTGAATTCTTTTATGTATGATTGAGTTATCTTTGCAAGTATCTTCGAATTATCCTTTTGGTTTGGCCAACTAGATTGGTAGTTCTTGCAATGGGAGAAGTGCTTAGCTTTGGGTTCAATCTTGCGGTGTCCTTACTCAATGGATGTAAAGAGTTGCAAGGCACGATTGTATTGTTGCCATCAAGGATAACAA
This sequence comes from Aegilops speltoides, assembly GCA_021437245.1. Taxonomy (NCBI): domain Eukaryota; kingdom Viridiplantae; phylum Streptophyta; class Magnoliopsida; order Poales; family Poaceae; genus Aegilops; species Aegilops speltoides. The sequence continues at coordinate 398,789,132 of CM038144.1, forward strand.
GATGGGGTTTTTTATCATATTGCATGAATTTATCCCTCTACATCATGTCATCTTGCTTACGGCGTTACTCTGTTTTTACTTAATACTCTAGATGCATGCTAGATAGTGGTCGATGAGTGGAGTAATAGTAGTAGATGCATAATCGTTTCGATCTACTTGTTTTGGATGTGATGCCTATATACATGATCATTGCCTAGATATACTCATAACTATGCTCAATTCAGTCAATTGCTCAACAGTAATTTGTTCACCCACCGTAGAATACTTATGCTCTTGAGAGAAGCCACTAGTGAAACCTATGGCCCCCGGGTCTATTCTCATCATATCAATCTATATCACTTTATTTACTTGCTTTGTTTTTTGCCTTTACATTTTACTTTGCATCTATCTATCAAAAATACCAAAAATATTATCTCTATCAGATTCTCACTCTCGTAAGTGACCGTGAAGGGATTGCAACCCCTAAGCGTTGGTTGCGAGTTGCTATCGTTTTGTGTAGGTACGAGGGACTTGTGCATGGTCTCCTACTGGATTGATACCTTGGTTCTCAAAAACTGAGGGAAATACTTATGCTACTTTACTGCATCATCCTCTCCTCTTTGGGGAGATCCAACGCAGTGCTCAAGAGGTAGCAAGAAGAATTTCTGGCGCCGTTGCCGGGGAGGCTCATGCAAGCAAGTCAACCATACCAAGTACCCATCGCAATCCCTATCTCTCGCATTACATTATTTGCCATTTGCCTCTCGTTTTCCTCTCCCCCACTTCACCCTTGCCGTTTTATTTGCCCTCTCTTTCCCAATATCCTCCTCTCTTTCCCATTTGCCTTTTTCTCGTTGCCTTTCTATTTGCTTGTGTGTTGGATTACTTGTTGCCATGGCACAAGATAATACCAAATTGTGTGATTTCTCGAATACCAATAATAATGATTTCCTTAGTACTCCGATTGCTCCTCTTAATAATGATGAGTCTTGTGAAATCAATACCGTTTTTTTGAATCTTGTTATGAAAGATCAATTCGCCGGCCTTCCTAGTGAAGATGCCGCTACTCATCAAAACAATTTTGTTGATTTGTGCGATATGCAAAAGAAAAAAGATACGGATAACAATATTGTCAAATTGAAGTTGTTTCCATTTTCACTTAGAGATCGTGCTAAAGTTTGGTTTTCGTCTTTGCCTAAAAATAGTATTGATTCTTGGAACAAGTGCAAAGATGCTTTTATCTCTAAGTATTTTCCTCTCGCTAAGATTATCACTCTTAGGAACGATATCATGAATTTTAAACAACTTGATCATGAGCATGTTGCCCAATCTTAGGAAAGAATGAAATTAATGCTTCGCAATTGCCCTACTCATGGTATGAATTTATGGATGATCATACAAAAATTTTATGCCGGATTGAATTTTGCTTCTAGAAATCTTTTAGATTCGGCCGCGGGAGGCACTTTTATGGAAATTACATTCGGAGATGCTACCAAATTGCTTGATAATATTATGGTTAATTATTCTCAATGGCACACCGAAAGATCTTCTAGTAAAAAAGTGCATGCTATAGAAGAAATCAATGTTTTGAGTGAAAAGATGGATGAACTTATGAAGATGTTTGCTCCTAAAAATACTCCTCTTGATCCCAATGATATGCCTTTATCTACTTTGCTTAAGAATTGTCGGGGGGAACTACCCGCCACGAACACCTATGGGGACGGAGCCCCTTGTCTGTGCGGTACGAGGGCGGAGGGAGCACAGAGAGCAGATCGTAGCGAGCACGCGGGCAGTCTTTTACCCAGCTTCGGAGCTCTCCGGAGAGATAAAACTCCTACTGCTGCTTTGTGTTTCTATTCTGTTCTTGCTCAAGAGCGTGGGTGAATTGTAGTGTCGAATGATCGAACCCCCTCCACGTTGTGCATGGGCCTCCTTTTATAGTGCAAGGGGTCACCGACAGGTGTCAACGTAGGAGAAAAGGGTAAAAATGTAAAAGAGGTGGTAGTTGGAACAGTGCGGGAACAGTGAAGCTACGGTCGTGAACAAAGTGGTCGCTACCTACTTTGACAAGGGGGACAAGGGCATTTAATGCCCGTCGCCGTCGACCCCAAAAGCTCCCGCCTTGCGTCTCCGCTCGCCACGGGCGATGGATCCTCCACCGTGAAGTGCCACCGTGTCCCCAGTTGCACAGCCATCCGCCACGCGCCCTCGAAAGGCCCTGTATGCACGCTGGGCTGATGAGCTGGAGCGCGGACACAACGAACTCTCCCAAGCACCTTGCCGGGACTTGACCTTGCCGGCCGGGAGCTTGCCGGCTCACACTTGTCGCTCCCGGGCCCTCGCCGGGCGCATGTAGTGCCGAGGCGTGTCTTCTATGATGTAATCTTCTAGTCCTCCGGCGAGCTCCTCTTGCCGTGGCCTTGCGTGAGTGATGTAACCTTGAGCACAGAACGGCCTTCCCGGCAAACTCCGCTTGCCGGGTCTCGATCTTCATCTTGTATACTTTGTCTTTAAATGGTTTGACATGGAGTAGGAAGGTCTCCGTGAGCACGTGGTAAACCCCATCGCTGAAGTCAGAACCGCCCGTGCACAAGTTGGGGTACCGAGGTACCCCTACCTTAGTACACCGACAGAGCCCCGGGCTGGGCCACACACGGTGCCGAGCGCTGTTGGGCCAGCCCAAAAGCGCAGCACGGGCACACGCGCCCACGCGCGTCGAATCCACTTCCGCATCTGCCAGATCCCCCAAGCACGACGCGTCGATTGCGGCGCCGTGGATGGGACGTGCCCACGTTTTTAATGGGAAGAGCGGAACGCCCCACTTCCCCATAAAAGTAGAGGAAGCGAGGCGGTTCCCTCTCTTCGCCTCATTGCATCTTCTTCCTCCTCCAGAGATCCCTTTGCGCTCCGCCTCCGCATCTCCTCCGCCGCCTCTTGCGTCTCAAGGGCGCCACCGACTCTCTTCGTCCTCCTTCCTCGCCGCCTCCGCGCCTCCGTCTCCGCCAAGCTCCTGGCCAGCCCCCGGGAAGTTCTCTTGGTGTCTTCTGGCGCCCGTAGCTCTCCTAGGCGCCCCTTTTGCCCTTCCCGGCAAGCTTCTCTTGCCGGGACCTCCTTGACCTACCTCCTGAACAGAGAAACAGGAGAGGGATTACGGGCATCTTATCTTCTAATTTGTAAGCCCTTGGGCCTTAGTTGTATTTAAAATATGTAATCCTCTCTATCATGTTTTTCATCCTCTATAGACTTGTACTAAACTAGGATGTTTTTAATGAAAAGAGGGGAACGCTTGTCGGACCGAGTCTTTTACTTGACTTCGTGCCTTGTATGTTCCCATCCCGCGCCGGGAGCTTGCAAGCACGAACACGCTTCTTGAGTCTTGGGACATCAGCAGTTCACTGGCGGTGTTGCTTCCGCAAGCAACCTTGCCGGGCCAAATGCAGCGACTTAGCTTGCTGAGCGGACTCGAAAATGAGGCAAGGGCGCGACACTTGTCGCAGCTCACTTAAATCGTTGAGCTTAACTCGGAAGCAAACCAAGGGCGAATCGGCCCACGACACAGCTCCTCCGCTGCACGGGTTTTACAAAACACGCCGCTCAAAGACGCAGCCCCGCTTTCCCGGTCCATGAGAGGATGCATGACGAGGATGAAAAACTTATCCGATTCCGCAGCTTTTCGCTATTATCCCGGCTGGAAAGGAATCTTGGCACTCGCAGCCCCCGGCAACTCTGGCTCCGCCAAAATCCAGGTGATGGTGCGCTCTTCTGGTTTTTCCTTGTTGCTGTAATTTCAGCCATGAAAACAGCTGAGATGGGTCTGCAATAGTTTCATTATTTACATGTATATGTATATAAATCCTTTCAGGCGACTTTGCAATACGATGCCGTGCCTTGCCCTTCGTATGTTTATACTCTCGCTGCTAGGGAACTTGCGGCAAGGGGCCCTTGCATGAGCGCCGAGTGCTGAACTCGAAGCAGCCTGCTGGCCAAGGTCTTACCGGCAAGCAACCTTGCCGCGGCTAGTCGCAACGCACTTAGCTCGTTGAGCGGACTCGAAAACGAAACAAGGGCGCGACACTTGTCGCAGCTCACTTAAATCATTGAGCGTGCTCGAAAACAAGACAAGGGTGCGGCTACCCACGGGTAGGTTCCTCCGCGCACAAGTTTCTCATACGAAGGGCATCTCACGGCAGGGCTTGCTATGTTACACCCTCTACTTTACACCCTTTGTCCACTTTTACCCTACGCTTAGGGGAACTTGCGGCAGGCCCTTGCCATTGGCGCCGAGTGTCAACTCGAAGCAGCCTCTGGTTAAGGTCTCTCCGGCAAGCAACCTTGCCGCGGCTAGTCGCAACGCACTTGGCTTGCTGAGCGGACTCGAAAACGAAACAAGGGCGCGACACTTGTCGCAGCTCACTTAAATCGTTGAGCGTGCTCGAAAACAAGATAAGGGTGCGGCCATCCATGGGTAGGTTCCTCCGCGCTGGGTATTGCGTACAAAGGACTAACGACGAGGAACATAACATAAAAAGCACGGAACTAAGGAGTGCTCGCACAAAAGCTCTGACGACTTAGCTTTTCCGTCTTCTGCGATCCGCAAGGCCGCACTTCTCCTTGATTTCCTCCCTATGTACGCCACCCTCACGCTTCGGGGAACTGCCGCCAAAAACACACTTGTCGAAAAGGAACATCGCGAGCCATTGGCGGTGTTGCCTCCGCAGAAGAACTCGTCGGGCTAGTTGCAGCGCGCCTTCATCGCTGAGCGACTCAAACAGATTAGGGCGCAACTTAGCCACGATTCGACCCTGTGGCGCAGTGTTCTCCATACAAGGTACGAATTTTCAGGAATATAACACAAAAGTTTGAAATGCTTTCTTTTGCCCTCTCGGCCGGTGGAGCTCGATGGCCCGTCCTCGACGGGCGGCGTAGCACTCGGAGAGGTGCACTGCCGGAGCAGCACCGAGCTGTTTTTGCGGGCTTAGCCTTTGGCTGGTCTGTTTTGTTTCTCGCACTTGCGGTGGAGCTCGATGGGGCGTCCTCGACGGCAGCGCAAAGACTCAAGAGGTGCGGTTGCCGGAATGGGCCCCAGAGCACTTGCCGGACTTGGTCTTCGTCTTTTCCCGGGGAGCTTCAGCGGCAAGTAGCTCGCGCTCTGCCGCAGCAGCTGCTTCCCGGTGTATCTTGCCGGCGCAGAAAGCGCATCCTTCTTGTCGCCGCCATCGAGGACTGGCGTTGATCCTGTCGAGCCCGCTGGATCCGACGATGCCGTGGAGCCGCTGTCGGCGTTGTTCCAGCGGACGTCGTTTTTGCTTCTGCGGCGGGGAGTGCTCGGTGGTTGCACCCCCGGCGGTCTTGTCGCCGTCGGCCTTCGTCTTCTCAGCTTGCCGCAGCCGCGAGGTCGCCGGCTGCTGTGAAGAGTCATTGTTGGCGAAGGCGACCAGGCTCCGGATGGTAGCCCTCCAGTCTTCGGCCTTGTCCGCCGCTGGAGGGAAATCGAGGAGCGATTGCGCCTTGCGGCGCTTCGCGGAGTGGAGGGGAGCGGGGGCGAGCGGTGCGAGGAGCGGGATGTGCTCGGACTCCTAACAGCGTTAGGAGGAGCAGGGTCCTCCCCCGGCGCCTTCGCTTTGCTTGTGTCCGGACGGTGGTCCGGAACATCCCGCGAGCCTCCGGTGTGCCCTTGCCCCAGCATGCGGATACCACCTCCCGTGGTCTGGCGCTGCTGGGTTGCCGTGTGCTGAGATGGACGCGGTATGTCCACGGAGACCGAGGCGCGGTCATCCGTCTTGTCCTTGATTCGTGGCGCCATGAGTGTCCTCGCCGGCGACCACCCTTCCGACGGCGTCTCCTCCGCCCACCGTTAGCTCCGGTGGCGGCGGATGAGACGCGGACGGGCCTCCAACCTCCGAAGCTTTCTTCTTCGGGGCCATGGCGCAATTGTTGATGAAGTTGCTGATGAAACTGGAGAGGTTGATGAAGAACGCGCCCGCGTGAACGCCGGATCAGGTCCGCACAACCTCGACGACCCCTACCTGGCGCGCCAAAGATGTCGGGGGGAACTACCCGCCACGAACACCTATGGGGACGGAGCCCCTTGTCTGTGCGGTACGAGGGCGGAGGGAGCACAGAGAGCAGATCGTAGCGAGCACGCGGGCAGTCTTTTACCCAGCTTCGGAGCTCTCCGGAGAGATAAAACTCCTACTGCTGCTTTGTGTTTCTATTCTGTTCTTGCTCAAGAGCGTGGGTGAATTGTAGTGTCGAATGAGTCGAACCCCCTCCACGTTGTGCATGGGCCTCCTTTTATAGTGCAAGGGGTCACCGACAGGTGTCAACGTAGGAGAAAAGGGTAAAAATGTAAAAGAGGTGGTAGTTGGAACAGTCTTGAGAACAAAGAAGCTACAAAGTCGTGAACAATGGTCGCTACCTACTTTGATGGGGGACAAGGGCATTTAATGCCCGTCGCCGTCGACCCCAAAAGCTCCGCCCTTGCGTCTCCGTCGCCACGGCGATGGATCCTCCACCGTGAAGTGCCACCGTGTCCCCAGTTGCACTGACCATCCGCCACGCGTCCCCTGGAAAGGCCCTGGCGTGCGCTGGGCTGATGAGCTGAGCGGACACACAACGCAACTCTCCCGGCAAGCACCTTGCCGGGACTTGACTGCTGCCGGGCCCGGAGCTTGCGGGCTCACACTTGTCGCTCCCCGGGCCCTCGCCGGGACGCATGTAGCGCCGAGGCGTGTCTTCTATGATGTAATCTTCTAGTCCTCCTGGCGAGCTCCTCTTGCCAGGGCCTTGCGTGAGTGATGTAACCTTGAGCCTGGAACGGCCTTCCCGGCAAACTCCGCTTGCCGGGGTCTCGATCTTCTGTCTTGTATACTTTGTCTTTAAATGGTTTGACATGGAGTAGGAAGGTCTCCGGCGAGCACGTGGTAAACCCTGTCGCGGGAAGCTGCAACCGCCCGTGCACAAGTTGGGGTACTGAGGTACCCCTACCTTAGTACACCGACAAGAATAATAATGAATCTATGGATGTGAATTTTGTTGGTAGGAATATTTTTGGAAACAACGCTTATAGAGGGAATTTTAATCCTAGGCCTTATCCTAGTAATCTCCTTCTAATAATTATGGAAATTCCTACAATAACTCTTATGGAAATTTTAATAAGATGCCCTCTGAAGTTGAGAGTAGTGTTAAAGAGTTTATGAATTCACAAAAGAATTTTAATGCTTTGCTTGAAGAGAAATTGCTTAAAGTTGATGATTTGGCTAGGAACGTTGATAGAATTTCTCTTGAAATTGATTCTTTAAAGCTTAGATCTATTCCTCCTAAGCATGATATCAGTGAGTCTCTCAAATCCATGAGAATTTCCATTTATGAGTGCAAGGAAAGAACCGCTAGGATGCGTGCCTCCAAAGATGCCTTTATTAAAGCATGTTCTTCCAATCCCTATGAAGATCAAGATGAAGATCCAAAAGTTATTGATGTGTCCCCCATTAAATCTTTGTTTTGCAATATGAATCTTGATGAATCTGAAGATTATCTTCCTTTACCTAGAAGGCGTTCTAAGAATTCGGAGTTTCTAGATCTTGATGATGAAATTGATGAAAGTGGGATTGAAATAAATAAAAACCGTGATGTTGCTAAACCCACTATTTTGGATCTCAAGGAATTTAATTATGAAAATTGCTCTTTAATTGGTTGTATTTCCTTGTTGCAATCCGTGCTAGAATCTCCTCATGCTTATAGTCAAAATAAGGCCTTTACCGAACATATTGTTGATGCTTTGATGCAATCTTATGTAGAAAAACTTGAGTTGAAAGTTTCTATCCCTAGAAAACTCTATGATGAATGGGAACCCACTATTAAAATTAAAATTAAAGATTTTGAGTTTCATGCTTTGTGTGATTTGGGTGCTAGTGTCTCTACTATACCCAAAACTTTATGTGATTTGCTAGATTTCCGTGATTTTGATGATTGCCCTCTAAACTTGCATCTTGCGGATTCCACTCTCAAAAAGCCTATGGGAAGAATTAATGATGTTCTTATTGTTGCAAATAGTAATTATGTGCCCGTAGATTTTATCGTTCTTGATATAGATTGCAATCCTTCATGTCCTATTATTCTTGGTAGACCTTTCCTTAGAACGATTGGTGCAATTATTGATATGAAGGAAGGGAACATTAGATTCCAATTTCCCTTAAAGAAGGGTATGGAATAATTCCGTAGAAAGAAATAAAATTACCATATGAATCTATTATGAGATACACTTATGGATTGCCTACCAAAGATGGCAATACCTAGATCTATCCTTGCTTTTATGCCTATCTAGGGGCGTTAAACGATAGCGCTTGTTGGGAGGCAACCCGATTTTATTTTGTGTTTTTTGTTTTTGCTTCTGTTTAGGAATAAATAATCCATATACCTTCTGTTTGGATGTGGTTTTATGTTTTAATTAGTGTTTGTGCCAAGTAGGACCTATAGGATAACCTACGATGATAGTTGATTTGATTCTGCTGAAAAACAGAAACTTTACGCGCACGAATTTAGTTATGATAAATCACAGGAACGTGATTTTGCGTTGATTCATTTTGCTTCTGATCAATAAACAAATTTTCCAGGACTTCCTATTTTTTTAGAATTTTTGGAGTTCCAGAAATTTGCGTTAGTTACAGATTTCTACAGACTGTTCTGTTTTTGACAGATTCTGTTTTTCGTGTGTTGTCTGCTTATTTTGATGAATCTATGGCTAGTAAATTAGTTTATAAACCATAGAGAAGTTGGAATACAGTAGGTTTAACACCAATATAAATAAATAATGAGTTCATTACAGTACCTTGAAGAAGTCTTTTGTTTTCTTTCTCTAACGGAGCTCACGAGATTTCTGTTGAGTTTTGTGTTGTGAAGTTTTCAAGTTTTGGGTGAATTCTTTTGATGGATTATGGAACAAGGAGTGGCAAGAGCCTAAGCTTGGGGATACCCATGGCACACCCAAGATAATCCAAGGACACCAAATAGTCAAAACTTTCGGATGCCCCGGAAGGCATCCCCTCTTTCGTCCACTTCCATCGGTAATTTACTTGGAGCTATATTTTTATTCACCAACATGATATGTGTTTTGCTTGGAGCATCTTGTATTATTTGTGTCTTTGCTTGTTAGTCTACCACAATCATCCTTGCTTTACACATCTTTTGAGAGAGCCATACATGAATTGGAATTTGTTAGAATACTCTATGTGCTTCACTTATATCTTTTGAGCTTGATAGTTTTGCTCATAGTGCTTCACTTATATCTTTTGAGCGTGATAATTTTTGCTCTAGTGCTTCACTTAGATCTTTTAGAGAACGGTGGTGGATTTTTTTTAAAGAAACTATTTGATCTCTCATGCTTCACTTAGATTATTTTGAGAGTCTTTAATAGCATGGTAATTTGCTTAACTTTAATATACTTGGTGTTCAAGATATGTGAAACTTTCTTTTGAGTGAATTGAATACTAAGATAAGTTTGATGCTTGATAATTGTTTTGAGATATGGAGGTGATAATATCAAAGTCGTGCTAGTTGGGTGATTATGAATTTGATAAATACTTGGGTTGAGGTTTGCAAGTCCCGTAGCATGCACGCATGGTTAAAGTTGTGTAACAAATTTGAAACATGAAGTGTACCTGCCTTGTGCATCCTTATGAGTGGCGGTCGGGGACGAGCGATGGTCTTTTCCTACCAATCTATCCCCCTAGGAGCATGCGCGTAGTACTTGAATTTTTAATGACTTCTAAATTTTTGCAACAAGTATATGAGTTCTTTTTGAGTAATGTTGAGTCCATGGATTATACGCACTCCCACCTTTCCACCTTTGCTAGCCTCTTCGGTACCGTGCATTGCCCTTTCTCACCTTGAGAGTTGGCGCAAACTTCGCTGGTGCATCCAAACCCCGTGATACGATATGCTCTATCACACATAAACCTCTTTATATCTTCCTCAAAACAGCCACCATACCTACCTATCATGGCATTTCCATAGCCATTCCGAGATATATTGCCATGGAACTTCCACCACCATCATCATGACATGCATTACTTTTGTCATATTGCCATTGCATGATCTTGTAGTCGACATCGTATTTGTGGCAAAGCCACCTTGCATTATTTTCCATACATGTCACTCTTGATTCATTGCACCATCCAGGTACACCGCCGGAGGCATTCATATAGAGACATATCTTGTTCTAAGTTTTGAGTTGTAATCCTTGTGATGTAATCAATAGAAGTGTGATGATCATCATTATTAGAGCATTGCCCCCCCAAAAAAGAGAAAGGCCAAAAAGAAAAAAAGGAAGGCCCAAAAAAAGGGGGCAATGCTACTATCTCTTTTTCCACACTTGTGCTTCAAAGTAGCACCTTGTTCTTCATGTAGTGAGTCTCATATATTGTGCTTCAAAGTAGCACCTTGTTCCTCATGTAGTGAGTCTCATAAGTCTTTTTATACTAGTGGGAATTTTTCATTATAGAACTTGGCTTGTATATTCCTACGATGGGCTTCCTCAAATGCCCTAGGTCTTCGTGAGCAAGCAAGTTGTATGCACGCCCCCTAGTTTTCTTTTGTTGAGCATTCATAGCTCTAGTGCATCCGTTGCATGGCAATCCCTACTCACTCACATCGATATCTATTGATGGGCATCTCCATAGCCCATTGATACGCCTAGTTGATGTGTGACTTTCTCCTTTTTTGTCTTCTCCATACAATCCCCACCATCATATTCTATTCCACCCATAGTGTTATATCCATGGCTCACGCTCATGTATTGCGTGAAGGTTGAAAAAGTTTGAGATTATTTAATTGTGAAACAATTGCTTGGCTTCTCATCGGGGGTATAGAAGTTGGGAACATCTTTGTGTGACGAAAATGAAGCATAGCCTAACTATATGATTTTGTAGGGATGAACTTTCTTTTGCCATGTTATTTTGAGAAGACATGATTGCTTTGACTAGTATGCTTGAAGCATTATTATTTTTGTGTCAATATGAACTTTTGTCTTGAATCTTTCGGATCTGAATATTCATATCACAATTAAGAAGATTTACATTGAAATTATGCCAAAGTATCACTCCGCATCAAAAATTCTTTTTTATCATTTACCTACTCGAGGACGAGCAGGAATTAAGCTTGGGGATGCCTGATACGTCTCCAACGTATCTATAATTTTTGATTGCTCCATGCTACTTTATCTACTGTTTTGGACTATATTGGGCATTATTTTCCACTTTTATATTACTTTTGGGACTAACCTATTAACCGGAGGCCCAACCCAGAGTTGCTGTTTTTTGCCTTTTTAGTATTTCGAAGAAACATAATATCTAACGGAGTCCAAACGGAATGAAACCTTCGGGATCGTGATTTTCCAACCGAACGTGAACCAAGAGACTTGGACCCTACTCCAAGAAGTCTCCGAGGAGGTCACGAGGGTGGGAGGCGCGCCCCCTGGGCGCGCCCCCCTACCTCGTGGGCCCCTCGGAGCTCCACCGACATACTCCTTCCTCCTATATATACCTACGTATCCCCGAACGATCAGAACAGGAGCCAAAAACCTAATTCCATCACCGCAACCTTCAGATCCACGAGATCCCATCTTGGGGCTGTTAGGAGCTCACGGAGGGGCATCCACCACGGAGGGCTTCTACATCATCACCATAGCCCTCCGGCGAAGTGTGAGTAGTTTACTTCAGACCTTCGGTCCATATCTAGTAGCTAGATGGCTTCTTCTCTCTTTTGGATATCAATACAATGTTCTCCCCTCTCTCGTGGAGATCTATTCAATGTAATCTTCTTTTTGCGGTGTGTTTGTTGAGACCGATGAATTGTGGGTTTATGATCCAGTATTATCTATGGAAAATATTTGATTCTTCTCTGAATTATTTTATGTATGATTGAGTTATCTTTGCAAGTCTCTTCGAATTATATTTTTGGTTTGGCCAACTAGATTGGTAGTTCTTGCAATGGGAGAAGTGCTTAGCTTTGGGTTCAATCTTGCGGTGTCCTAACTCAGTGACCGAAAGAGTTGCAAGGCACGTATTGTATTGTTGCCATCGAGGATAACAAGATGGTTTTTTTATCATATTGCATGAATTTATCCCTCTACATCCTGTCATCTTGCTTACGGCGTTACTCTGTTTTTACTTAATACTCTAGATGCATGCTGGATAGCGGTCGATGAGTGGAGTAATAGTAGTAGATGCAGAATCGTTTCGATCTACTTGTTTTGGACGTGATGCCATATACATGATCATTGCCTAGATATACTCATAACTATGCTCAATTCTGTCAATTGCTCAACAGTAATTTGTTCACCCACCGTAGAATACTTATGCTCTTGAGAGAAGCCACTAGTGAAACCTATGGCCCCCGGGTCTATTCTCAGCATATCAATCTATATCACTTTATTTACTTGCTTTGTTTTTTGCCTTTACTTTTTACTTTGCATCTATCTATCAAAAATACCAAAAATATTATCTCTATCAGATCTCACTCTCGTAAGTGACCGTGAAGGGATTGACAACCCCTAAGCGTTGGTTGCGAGTTGCTATCGTTTTGTGTAGGTACGAGGGACTTGTGCGTGGTCTCCTACTGGATTGATACCTTGGTTCTCAAAAACTGAGGGAAATACTTACGCTACTTTACTGCATCATCCTCTCCTCTTCGGGGAAATCCAACGCAGTGCTCAAGAGGTACCTAAGGGCAACTTTGAAGGACTCAAGGGATACGCGATTGGCCGGATGACCAAGAGTCGTCATAGCGAGCTCTACATCGACGATGCAGGCTGGGGCCCCGAGGCCGGCTCAATTGAGTACGGGTGTCGGGTCCCCTTTGGCGGAATTCACGTTTTCATCGGCAAGATCGGCGAACCGGGCCCTGAGCCGGACATCTCCGCCGACCTCGTCAAGACGGCTCAGCGTGCAAGTCCAGCTCGGGTTTAGCCTGCCATGAAGCGTGCGTTCGTAGGATTCATCCATGGTGCGGAATCTGAACCGGTGTCCGATCGTGAGACGTTCATCTACTCAGATGGCGAGTTATCCACTTGCGAAACCGAGTCGTTGTACCAATTGCAAGACGCCCGGATCGGGGGCTGTTCCGATGGCGACAGTATTCCGGACCCCTTTGAACCTCCAAACCGGGTTGCAATCTTCATGGCTGGTATGCAGCCCACGTTGCAATCTTCAACTACAGCAGCAATGATTTCCGGATCGGCAGCCAGGGCAGGAGGCCCTGCATGCCGGCCGGCTCAAGTTCTTTCTGGTTTATTGGACGCCTGGACGACATTGTTGACCACGGCAGTTACCCCAGAGACTTAGGATCAGCATAACGTGGAGGTTACAAAGCTGCGGGATTAGATAACTCAGGCCAAGGAGGACTTGGTGGCTGAGGAAGCCAGGATGGATGAAGAATGGGCCGCTTTAGATGCCCAGTCACAGCAGATCAAGGCGCAGAATTACCGGCTCATGCTGGATCAGAACGTGTCAAACGTAGTACTGGGGAGGAGGCATCGGTCTCGTCTGCCGCCGGTTTACGAGGTAATGAATATCTTCAATACGCCAGGAGTTGGGCCAAGTGATCCGGCAGCAGTGAACCGGACCGAGGCACCTGGGACAGGAGCGCCGACTCAGCCACGGGTGATGGACCCGCCTTGACGAACAGATAACCTGCTGCAATACGTACCGACGCCGTCGAGTCACTTCTCTAGCCCTTTGGATAACATGATTGATGCGGTGTCTCATTTGGCAGCTATTCCGATGGAGGGCGAATCACTGGCGGCTTTTGAAACGCGATGCGCCAGGGATCTTCTTCAAACCGCTATGGTGTTGCAGTAGGCTTATTCATATAGCCGAGACAGAATACATTCAACCCCTCGTCCGAGCAAGAGTTACAGCGGACACATCGACGAACCGGTTCTGGCAAGCAGTGCGCAGCATCGTGACGCCCCTCGAGGGCCTAATCCGGCGCGCGGTGGTATGAATGCTCAGGATGTGGTAAACAATGGCAGAGCACGACGGGGTGCAGAGTTAGCAGCACAGTTGGCAGCATAGTACGCGAATCATCAACCCGCTCCGGTTCAACCGACAGCATCAGTTGAACGAGGATTGGCTTTCAGCTCTTGGGGAGTGCCGTGTCTCACCCCAGCTCTGCGTAATGTGCGGTTACCCAAAGATTTCAAGGGCCCGTGTAAGGTACCTAATTACACCGCCGATTTACCCCCCGAGTCATGGGTTGAGAGTTATGAGATGGCGATGGAGATGTTGGATGTGGATGAAGCGGCGTGTGCAAAGTACTTCACCATGATGTTGGATGGAACGGCCCGCACTTGGTTAAAGAGTCTGCCGGTCAATTCGATCGGTTCATCGGACGAGTTGTAGGCCCGGTTTATAGCAAACTTCAAAGACACGTGTAACCAACCCATGTCAATCGTGGATCTGGCCACCTATGTCCAAGGAGAAGGCGAAACAACGACTCATTGGGTGCGCCGGGTTTCGAAAATTCTGCATTCATCGGACCGCATCAATGCTGATTCGGCAATCATAACATTGGAGGGCAATTGCCGGTTTAAACCATTGAAGTTGAAGTTGGGACGGCTCAAGCGTCACTTCAATGACATGGGAACACTTATGGAAGCTTTGGTTAAGTATGCCTGTCGGTGTTGAAACCGGCGGATCTCGGGTAGGGGTCCCGAACTGTGCGTCTAGGCGGATGGTAACAGGAGACAAGGGACACGATGTTTTTATCCAGGTTCGGGCCCTCACGGTGGAGGTAAAACCCTACTCCTGCTTGATTGATATTGATGATATGGGTAGTACAAGAGTAGATCTACCACGAGATCAAGGAGGCTAAACCCTAGAAGCTAGCCTATGGTATGATTGTTGTTCGTCCTACGGACTAAAACCCTCCGGTTTATATAGACACCGGAGAGGGCTAGGGTTACACAGAGTCGGTTACAATGGTAGGAGATCTACATATCCGTATTGCCAAGCTTGCCTTCCACGCCAAGGAAAGTCCCATCTGTACACGGGATGAAGTCTTCAATCTTGTATCTTCATAGTCTTGGAGTCCGGCCAATGATGATAGTTCGGCTATCCGGACACCCCCTAGTCCACGACTCCCTCAGTAGCCCCTGAACTAGGCTTCAATGACAATGAGTCCGGCGCGCATATTGTCTTCGGCATTGCAAGGCGGGTTCCTCCTCTGAATAATTCATAGAAGATTTTGAACACCAGGATAGTGTCCGGCTCTGCAAAATAAATTCCACATACCACCGTAGAGAGAATAATATTTACACAAGTTCAATCTGCTGACGTATTTCGTGGCATGATGTCACACCACGCCAAGCCTTTACTCGAATCGCTTTTATTGTTCCACCTCAGCTGCTTAGCGGCGGTTTCCTTGGCACGCCTTGTCACAGTAGAGATCGTGTCCCCTTATTCCGGGATCCTCATCAATACGGACATGGGTAACCCAACCGCGCCCGTTGGCACGCCCCCTCCAACGAAGGTGAGTCCCAAATGGTTATGGAGGCGGCTCTTGGTATTCAGACCCTTTATAACGAGACCAAGGCCTGTTCCTTTTCTTCAATCTTCAATCAAATCCGCCCCTCGCCCCGAGTTCCAACACCCAAGGCTCCAGATTCAGGCGCTTCGGACCTTCGACAATGTCCGGCTCTGACCTACAAGGCCGGTGGATGCCCTCTTCCGTCACAAAAGAAGACATGCTAAAGCTGAGAGACGCCAGGTATCTAACCGGCGAGATTTCGCATAGGCTGCCCGCCCAAGGTCAAGTCATTCCCACTCACGAGCCTGGTGAGAGCGTGGTGTTCGTGTCTCACTTCCGTCGGGGTTTAGGCTTCCCGATGTACCCCTTCGTGAGGGGGCTCATGTTTTATTATGGGATGGAATTCCATGACTTGGCTCCGGAGTCCATCCTCCACATCTTGTCGTTCATTGTTGTCTGCGAAGCCTTCCTCCGCACTACCCCTCACTTCGGATTGTGGCTCAAGACCTTCAACGTGGAGCCGAAGATGATCGAGGGGCGACAGGCAGAGTGCGGAGGGGCCGTTATAAGCAAGAGGGCAGACGCTCCATGTGGGGACCCCGACTCATAAGTCGAGATCATCGAATGCACGTGTACAGTGATCCCAGAGATCAGTGCTCACTGAACACACAGAAGCTGAATAACAAGAGTCTTACATCCATACATACCGTCTTACACAAATTATGACCATTATGGTTAAGTCTTACATTGATAAAGCGTTAAGGGCTGAACATCAAATGAAACACAAGCAACAGAAATCTTCGTCGATAAGTAGAACCCATGCCATCTGCCTTAACCCTATAGGCATTCTGACTAGGAAACGTCCTAGTTCGCATGTTCGTCTCCAAAGAACTCTTCTTCGAACTCTGGTTCTTCCATGCCTGGTCAATTAAATAACTAGTGGCAAGCCAATGAGTACTTTGAATGTACTCGCAAGCAACCCATGTTTGGTCCAAGATGTAACGATACATGATATAGGTAAATTTTTGCAGAACGCTAGTTTTGAGTGCAATGACATGTTCAACAACTTGTAAGACATGCATCAGGAGAATTCAAGTAACCATGAGGACAGGTTATAGATATCAACATAAATAGAGTGGGCACCAACCCAACTCAATCATGTCAAGTCCTTTGACTTGACCCGAGTAGTTTTATCAACTCACACACACGGTTGTAAAACTCTGGACATAGTTTAAGCAGCACCGCCCAACTGTCCTTGACCGTGGACATGGCTATTCGAATAGTTTTACACTCTGCAGAGGTTGCACACATTACCCACAAGATCCGAGGAACTTCCGTGTCATCCACGACCCGCGATACCTCAAGTACCCGGGGTAAGCACCCGATCACTATCTTTCCCTAGATGGCACTAACATGGAGTCCACTTGATTGGTAGTAACCCCCGTGCCTAACATTTCACATCATAAAGTTGTGGAGCCTCGCTCCCATATTCATCACATACCACAAGCACGGGGTACCAACGGTGTGTCCGGTGCCCTGTGAAAACAGTCATGGCCGCCCTACCTGGCACGACCCCGTCCCGAGAGAGCGCACCAACAACTCTCCCATCACTAGTAATGCGGGCTCCAAGCTAATATCGGTCTAGGTAATCAATAATGCCCTTTCCCATATAAGGATAGAGTGGTTGTGAATGTAAGGTTGGGACAGTCGACAAATCTTAAATCTAATACGTTTTCGAAAACAACACACACACTTGCCTCGGTACGCCACTTCGTCATCAAGTGGTTACCCATCTCATCATCTCCCTCGGGCATAAGTGGCACCCGACGGGGTTTTCGAAAAGTCTTTTGAAAATACTTTGTCTCCTTCACCATGCATATACCCGTCCCTTTTTGCGTAGCATCTACTTTAGCATCCTATCTACTCCCACCGGCATAACCCTCATAAGAAGGTAGGGTCATGCATAATGCAAGTATCAACGAGGAAGTACGGTGGCAAACCATCAAAGTGGTTACCACCCCATCATGATTCCGTTGCAACAACAATATGGTGCTATATGACATGCATAAAAAGGGTTTCTCAAACATGGTCAAAGGACTGCTTGCCTGTTTTAACAAAGTCTTCGAGGTCTTCAAATATCTCTGGTCCAAGTCCGAGCATTTCGTCTACTTCGTCAACTATCGTCGAAAGCAACCATAATAAGCAACACAACAAGGCAGGAAATAAAAGTGCTCTAAAAATATGAGTTGGAATTTTCTAGGACTTCTCTGGTTATATGAAAAATAACCAAAGTGGTTTCATTGGGAGTGGATCAATGGATATTTCTAAACATTTCGATATGATGGAATCAAGGGATTTATGGATTTGCAAGAAGTGCACAGAAACATTATATTGATAAATGAGCAAAGGCACCCATTTAACAAAGCATGATTTTAGAAGCCTCTCGGAGCTGGTTTTACTGGATTTGGAGTTCAAATGATTTTCCTATGAATTGGCAAAGTTGACAAATATGAAGAAATGGCTCATTATTTTTTGGGGTACAGAAAGTATTAATAAAAATGTTCATAAACTAAGTTATGAACTTAGAAGCATCTAGGAATTTGAATCATGGCATTTGGATCAATTTTGAGCTCTCTGTGATTTTCTAAAGTTCATCACAAAAATAGGAAAAATAGGATTTGATAAATATTTGTGAAGGAAACGCTTCTGTAAAATTGTGACAATAGTACCATGTGATAGAGAGTGATTTATGGAGTCACTAGAAATCTGAATCAACAAATTTGGAGTTAAAATGAATTGATTATGGATTTTAGAAGTTCAAAATAAAAGAAAAGGAAAAGTTTAGGCTTATACCTAAAACACGCGCTGAGCGTGAGATAGCTAGTGGGCCGGTCCAGCAGCTCAGCAGCGTGTGGGAAAGGCCCACGTTGAAAGCGTCTTTCACGCGGGCGCCTCCACTTATGCTAGCTGGGCGTGGCGCTTCGGTGGCTGACGGGCGGGTCCCGCGAGCAGGTCGCTCGCCCTGCCCCGCGTCGTCTTCAACCCCGCGACGCCAGGCAGAGGGCGCCGGCCTCGCTCGCCGTTGGCGCTGCTCTCCCCATCTGCGCTGGCCGGAGGTGGGGGCGGAGTCGTGCGGCTCGGCCGCGCCCGAAGGAGGAGGCAGGGGGAAGGCGGCGCCTTCCTCGTGCGTGTGCGGACGCCGTCGGAGCAGTGCCTTGGCCGCCGCCCGTACCGGCGATTCCGACCACCTCCCGCAGTGTGCTGCACACCGGAGAGCTCAGGACGGAGTGCCGCATCCATCCAGATGCCCAAGGCATGTCGGGGAGGTCTGAAGAGGTGGAGAGCGGGATGGCCGTGGAAGAGGCCGCCGGCCATGGAGGTGGACAGAGGGCACGAGGGGGCGAGAGAGCTTGTCCGGGAGGTTTCTGGGGGAGAGGGAGAGCAGGAACAGGCCAGAGAACTCGAGGGGGGGCTCCATATAGAGGGGGCGTTGGTGCACAGTGGGCGCGGTCTAGGGCGCGCTCGGTGAGCTCCGTAGAGGGAGAAGGAGGGCCAGGGAGGAAGGTCCCGGCAGTGTTGCGTGTCTGGGGCGTTTGTAGAGATGGTCTAAGGCCAGGGGAAGGGAGATAAGGAGTGGGGTAGTGCCAGAGAGCTCGCGCCTGTGTAGCCACTCACTGGAGCTGGCGCGCGTGCGAGGGAGGCGATAGGAGGGAGGAGGTGGAGGGGGACACAGGCGTGGCGTGTTGCGGACGCCGAGGCGCATCGTCGGGCACGCTAGGGAGGCCCGAGGTGGCCGGAGGTGCTTGGCAGGGGGCGGCTACAGTGCGGGAGCGCACTATAGCGCGCTCCAGAGCGTGCAAATGGCCGGCATGCCATTTTATATGCACAGTGGGCACGTCCATTGGTGTCTAGCAGGTGTGGGAGAGAGTAAAGAAAGGAGAGGGAGCCTTGGATGCTCTGGAGGGGCTCTGGTGAGAGAGGACGGGTGAGAGAGAAGGGTGTTGTGGCTGTCCAGAGGGGTAAATGAGGAGGTTTTACCCCTCAATCATTGAGCTGAGGCCAAGGGAGAGGTACTGGAGGTAGAAGAGGGTCAGGAGTAGCTGTGGTACAAAGTTGAGCCCATGGAGATTAGTGGAAGAGGTCAAAAATGGCATTTTGGTAAAGTGGCAGAAGGTGTTTGATATTGGTTTGGGCAAGTAGATGATCTCCATTTTTCATGAGGCTTGACAGGGTCAAATGGTATGAGAAAATAAGAGGTTCCACCAAGATTGAGTCCATTTGGGAAAAGTAGCCAATGCAACTTTTGTAAACCCTAGAAATCAGTAGAAATAGACTTTCCAAGATTTAGTCATGCAAATATGTTCTCCTTGATGCACCACTTGGTGTAGTGTCATCATTTGAGGTTACGAACATGTCCTCAAAAGTTGAGATCAAAAGGAGAAAGTTGCCAATATAGAGTTGTTCAAATTTGGTTCTGGACCGGAAGGGTTTTGGGGCACTTTGATCAATATAACATTTTCTCCAACTTGTGCCATTTGTTCTAGATGAATTATTAGACCATTTGAGCATGTTCACAAGGTTTGAGAACATTTGGACATGTTTGGCAATGTAAAGTTGCTCAAACTTCAAAATGGACAGAAATGGTTTTGAGGGGATTTCATGGGGTTATACTATTCTCCATGACATGATACTTGTCAAGATCATCAAGCATGTCATATGTGACATGCTAGAATTTTCTTGGAAGTTTTGGAGAATATTTCCTTTGTAAATATTTCAAAAGCTTGAAATATCCAGAAAGGGTTTTTGAGGGATTTAACCAATATTTTGAACATGACCATGTGTTGAAACTCTTATATATGGACAATATATGTCCACTGAGTTTTCCTAGGTTTTACCAAATATTTTTGAAACAATAAAAATAATTTTTTCCTATTAAAGACCATTTCTGGCTTGATAGCTTAAGTGTAGTGGCATGAAAATCAGGGTGTGACACTCCATGGCCGGAGGGCTTTTTTCAAGAGGAGCTTGGTTTGTGGCAACACAAGTGGTTCTACATCACCGCTCCCAGGGGCACCAGATGGGTGGCGCCACCTGCCTTTCGCTCGGGCCCTCCACAACGGCTGGCATCATGGGTCAACAAAGGGCTTGACTGGGGGTCGTCCAAGGACGTACCATTATTGCAGGGCCGTATTCGAGACCTCCAAGAGAGGGAGATCAATCTGGTTGTAGTGGCACAAGTCATACTGATTTGGCGCCTTCTGCCCTGCAAACGTTGCCCCCTCCACCTGTGGGAATTCAATCCGGAGGGACCGCGAGCTCTCCAGCACTTCATGGGTGCGACGCCCGTGTAGATGTATAAACTATTCTTCGGATCACAAGAGATGTGTCCGGACTTGACCGAGGACGCAGGCCTGAGCTGCAATCGCCCGGATACTCAAGTAAGTAGCCACAATGTCTTACATGCTATTCAGTATATTTATCGTAAACTTTCCCTTTAAAGAGTTGTCCCTTGAACAGGAATTGATAGCAAAAGCAAAACTGATAAGGTGTCCGGCCCCCCTCCCTGAGACCATGCCGGATCCCGTGTTAACCAAGATGCTGGAGGTTGCACCGTTGGAAGAGGGCGAAGGAGGGAACAGGAAAGCTACCGCCTCCGCTAAGGAGGCTCTTAAGGAAGGGGGATCGAGAATGCCTCCCTCCAAGGGGAGAAGAGGACCGCTTCTGAAGATCCGGAGGCCAAGGCCTCAAAGCGGGGGAAGAAATCTTCACCAGAGGGTCCTACGCCGGGAGGAGCCCCGGCTGCACTATTTCCCCAAGAAAATCAGCCCTCTAGCGAGCCGTAAGTAGAAAGGGGAGTTTGTAATTAGGGACATCCCGGTTTTTATTTGTGAAGATAAACGAAGTTATTACCTTGTAGTTCGGGTCTCAGCCCTTCTCAGCAGAGCTCGTCTTCGAGGGATCTTCGACCGGAGATGATGGAGAGCGAAACGCCTCCATCTGCCGCAGCATCAGACGGGACGGACGACCCTAAGGTGTCGTCGCGGAGGGTCTCCCCGAGTCCGGCGGGGCCGCAGAGTTCGGCACCAACTGGTGTACGGCCGGAGGAGCTGAAGGATCTG
This sequence comes from Aegilops speltoides, assembly GCA_021437245.1. Lineage (NCBI taxonomy): Eukaryota > Viridiplantae > Streptophyta > Magnoliopsida > Poales > Poaceae > Aegilops > Aegilops speltoides. The sequence continues at coordinate 398,810,752 of CM038144.1, forward strand.
CTCGGGCGGGCGTCTATCTCAGAAGATCGCCGTACGCTAATGGGTACGGTGATTGAAAGGATTTCATCCGCTAAGAGCGGGTTGCACGAGGCCGTCAGAAGTTTACTGACGGGGTTTGAGGTACGCAAAAATGATATACCTTCTTTTTGCACATAAAATGTGCCCTGTATAGATAGTAGCCCCTGAGACTCGGTACGTGGTCGAGAACGACGGCGTGCCGAGGATCATAATCTCAGTTGTAAGATGTCGCCCTTCCTATGCAGGTGGCGGAGCGTTCGGTGGCCAGCCGGACTGATAGAGTTGCCAAACTGAAGCGGCAACTTGAAGTTGCGGATGCGGACATCACGCTGGTCAATAAACGAATTGACGAGTCACAAGGTATGTGGCTTCTCCGTGGACACCTAGTAAGGGAGCTTGACGCCCGTACCTTACTACATGAATGCTTAATGCAGATGGTGCCGCTGCTATGGAGGACCTTCGGGCGGAGCTTGCCCGAGCCAAGGAGCAAGCCAGGAAAAGTAATGCGGCTGTCTTGAACGCGTCAAGAGCTAAAGTTTAACAGGCTGCTCACAAACAAGCAGGAGGAAATGGCGAAATAGCCGTAAAAGTGAAGGATGCTACCGACCGCTATGAGTTTCTTGAAAGAGAACGCCGAGCGGAGCAAGAGGACTGAAGAAGGCCACCGCCGGCCAAGGATGCCCGCTCCGCGATGAGAGCTATAAAGGAGGAGCTACGTCAGGCCGGGGATATTGCGGCTGGAAAGCCCTTTCTGCTGCGTAGGAAGTTCATGGATCCGAAGTATGCTCAGTTGGGCTAGTTGTTGGGTGCGGAGGATGCTTATCTGAATTTGTCGGCGGTGCATGACGACGCATCGCACACTTCCGAAAGCGTAGGATCACGGAATGGAAGAGCTTTTTTGGTCGCAATTCCATAGTCCAGAGCGTCCACTTCCATTGACCGATCGGTTAGCAGAATGGGATGAGCTGAATAGGTTGTTCAGACTTGCCATGAAGGATGTCGTGGCTCATTTGTGGCCGAAAAGGCCCGAGCCGAAGAGCTGTTTTGGCTTGGTGCAGCAGTTCCTTGATGCGGTGCTGCATATCAAGGCGATGAAGCGGTCGGCATGCATAGAGGGTGCGCGGATGGCCCTCGCCCGTGTCAAAACATACTGGGCAGAGATGGAGGCCACCGACGTTGCATCCCAGGATTCGGACGGAAGCCGATTACCAGCCGAACACTATTTTGAGGAAGTCCTGAAGGGCGCTCGTTTAATAGAGACGCAGTGCTCGAAAGATGTTATGTTCAAATGACATGTTTGATTTGTGAAACCATGTTTCAAATATAATATAAGGGCTTTTTATACTTGTGCGTTCAAGTGTTCAAATTCCTCCTGCGCGGCCGTTAACGTATATGTGTATATAACCTGAAAGATGGCAGTCTTCGGCTTCAGCCCCCACGCACATAGTGCGGGGGTGTTTGCAAAAAAGAGCGCATTTTCACACTTAATCCAACGTCTTGGTCCTGTGAAGGAGGTGATAGCGTAGCAAACTAGGCAACCGGACTATAATGCTTTATCACTTTCACTTAGCCATAGGAGTTCAATGGTGGGGCTACTATATAGCCCCTAGAGGCACCGCGCTTCAATTTCGGCCGTATGTACTGACCGAAACGGTCCTTCGTTAAAGCGGAGGAATTCTAAACATTCCGATGGTCGATCGAGTGGTTGACCAGTCTCTCGCTATATCATGACAGTCAGTTTTCAGCTTTCTCTACTGAGATGCTCACCTGGACGAACCGGGGCACAATCATAGTAGTTCTCCTGGTGCCGCGTTAGCCGATAGAGCGGAACATAAGGCAATAAAACACAGGAGCCGGGCAAACCCAACATTTGACCAAAGACATGATTCGGAGCTGATGCATATAAGGCCTAACTCGAGACGCCGAACACTCCCTAAGGTATTCGGTCTTTATGAAAATGGGAAGAACAATGCTCTAAGCCCCTAGTGTCCAGGTACACGCAAAGATTTCTGACGCGGCCGATGCCAAAACGCCAGCCTCCTCCTCGGTTATAGTGAAGAACCGGGGGATGTGTATCAACAAGAGACAGTAAAAAAGGTTTACACAGGGTCTTAATATGAAGAGAATCCTTGCAACGGGTCCCTACTGCACGTCTGTGCCTGTGTCTCCGTTGTGCCATATCCTGGACGGGCGTAGCATGGTGTTCATCTGTAAAAGAGAAGAACTTAGTTGGAAGAAGAGTTCGTGCGAAAGATGTATTTTGAAATAAACAGAGTATGATTCAAAGAATGAATAAAATTGAGCTTTATTGTCTCTTTTTGTGCATGCGTGGAGCCCCTTGTAAAGGGGTGCGCGGCTAGTAAGCCCCTTGTTTATTTATACCGGTCTCGCCTAACCGTGTCCGGGGTCTGAATGACCTGTTTAGGGGCTTTGATTAGCAAAGCCGGATTAGTGTGTGGCTGTCAAGGCAGTCTCATGTTCTTCCGTATTCGAGGGATACTCGAAGTTTTCCTTTAATGAAATGATGCCCCGTGGACCGGGCATTTTAAGTGTAAGAGATGCATAATGCGGTATTGAATTAAAGCGGGCGAAAGCTTCGCGTCCCAATAGTGCTTGATGGCTACTTTTAAATGGGGCGATATGGAAGATTAGCTTTTCGCGATGGGAGTTGTCGGATGAACCAAACACAACTTCTAGTGGTAGAGAGCCCGTACAATGGGCATATGGACCTGGCATCACTCCTTTAAAGGTAGTGTTGTTATGGCGTATTTTGGTTGGGTCTATCCCCATTCTGCGGATTGTGTCCTGATATAGTAGGTTTAGATCACTGCCGCCGTCCATTAGGACTTGAGTAAATTGCAGTCCGTCGATTATAGGATCTAATATCCGGCAGTCCATCTGCATTCCGGATACTTCCGGAGTAATCCTGATGGTCGAAAGTGATTGGTTTTGACATCCAGTGTCTGGACTCCGTTGGGGTGGACCATGCGGTGCGCATTTTAATGGGCGCTGCTCTATTTTTGCCTGTTGTCACATGGAGTGAGTTTACTGTTTTGACCTCTTGTGGGAAATTCCTTTGTTTGCCGGTGCTCTGCTTGTGGAGTTCGTCATCGTCCTCACTGTTTCGAGCCCCTAGTGATCGGCATTAAGTCGGCCAGACTGTTTGAAGACACAACAATCCCTATGGGTATGGTTTGTAGGCTTCCCGGAGGTGCTGTGGATTTGGCATATCTTGTCCAAGATTTTGTTTAGGTTAGATAGCTCGTCACTATTGTCCTTGAGAGGCAGTGTTTTGTTGTTGTGCCGAGAGCTTTTGAATCCGGCGTTGACTGCCGTGCTCTTTGGGTCATTTCCCTTATTCCGGCGCTGGTCCTTTCTACGTCGTGGTTTCCCATTTCCATCCCTGACCTTGGATGTACTTGTGTCGCTGGTGCTGCATCTTGCCAGCCAGCTATCCTCTCCCACGCAAAAGCAGGTCATGAGGCTTGTTAGTGCGGCCATTGTCCTTGGCTTTTCCTGGCCAAGGTGTCTGGCGAGCTATTCGTCTCGGACGTTATGTTTGAAGGCTGCTAAGGCTTCGGCGTCCGGACAATCGACTATTTGGTTCTTTTGGTGCGGAACCTGTTCCGAATTGCAGGCTGACTCTCCGGGCTGTTGAGTTATGTGACTTAAATCGTCGCATCCGGAGGGCGGACATAAGTCCCCGAAAATTTGCAAACGCATCCTCGAGCTCTTCCCAACTTCCAATGGTATCTTCCGGGAGGCTTTTGAGCCATGCGGGCTGGCCCTTTGAGCTTGAGGGTAAGTATTTTATGGCGTGGAGGTCGCTCCTCGCCATATGTATGTGCAGGATGTAATCCTCAATCCGCACTCGAGTGCATTGTTCCGTCGTATGCCTCTATGTTTACGGGTTTGAATCCCGCTGGAAGTTCATGATCCAGCACCTCATCGATGAAACATAAGGGGTGTGCGGCGCCCCTATATTTGGGTGTGCCGTGATGTTCGAATACTCGACCTGTTGTGTTGCTTTCTGGAGCTTGCTTTCCTGGCCCATAGATGGACTTGACCGGGCCATCCTTTTTTCGAGGATCCTTTTGTGGATCACGTGTCGGTTTATGTGCGGCGCCGCTTGCCACTCTTTGTTTGTCATGTGGTCGTCTATCCGATCGGGCGGCCCCTTTGTTCTCTGATTGTGGGGGCTCTACGGCCTCTTCGTCGAATTCGGACAGTAGTTTGCGCTTCGGGTAGCTTTTTGTTTGGCGACTATCGCCATATTTGTCAGCGGCCTTGAGTACTTTGCTCCATCTCATCCTGAGTACGTCTTCCGCTGTTTTGAGCTTCCACTTCTGCTTCTTCAGACTTCGTGCAGTGGCGACGAGTCTTTTTTGGAGGTTGTTCTGTTCCAACGACGTGTCCGGCGTAAGATCATCCGAACTGTTGTTTTCACCGGGGATGGATTGTTTATCCAATTTGTGCTGTTCGGATGGTTGCTCGGGGGCACGTTCGTCGTCCACTGGTTTGCCCTGCTCTATGGCTGGGTCCGTATGGGTGCTTTCGTTGTCGAGGCGGGACTTTGGGCGGCGCTTGCGTCAGCGTCTCGGCTGTTTTTCGGGGGAATTATCCTTCACAGCGTCCCGTTGTTCCTCGTTATCGCTTCCCTTAGGTGTATCCACCATATATACATCGTGAGTTGAGGGGGCTTTCCAGTGCCCTGTGGGCGCTGGTTCTTGGTCGTCTCCGGCATCGTCATCCATACTGTCGATATCTTCGGAGTCAAAATCTAGCATGTCGGTTAAGTCATCGACAGTGGCTACGAAGTGGGTGGTGGGTGGGATTCGAATTTCTTCGTCGTCCGCATCCCAACCGTCCTGGCCATAATCCGGCCAAGACTCTCCTGATAAAGAGAGACACTTTATCAAATTCTGGATGTCGCTGAAAGGCGAGTGCTGAAAGATGTCCGCATCAGTGAACTCCATGATTGGCACCCAACCGGGTTCGATTGGCAGGAGCGCGGAAGGTTCGGGGTCCGGAGAAGAGTCCGGCACATTGGAGTCACGAGCTTCACAAGGGACAGGGTCGGTATTTGGCTCCATCGCCGTAGAGGTAGCAGCCCCCGAGGCGATGTCTAGCCACCCATCCTCGACATGCAGCGATCGGCTCGAGTTAAGGGTCGGAGCAGACTCTTCATCTTGACCTCGAGGGCAATCGCTCGCGGCAGAGCTAAATCATGCCCATCGTGACAGTGCCGCGCGCTCGGCTGTGACAGTGCAGCAGAGCTAAATCATGTCCGTCGAAGATCAAGTCTCCGCGGATGTCGGCCATATAGTTCAAACTTCCAAACCTGACCTGATGGCCAGGGGCGTAACTTTCGATCTGCTCCAGATGGCCAAGCGAATTGGCCCGCAGTGCAAAGCCGCTGAACACAAAGATCTGTCCGGGAGAAAATTCTCACCCTGGACGGCGTCGTTGTTGATAATCGAAGGAGCCATCGGGCCTATAGGTGACGACACGAGGAACTCTCAATGAAAGCACCAATGTCGGTGTCAAAACCGCGGATCTCGGGTAGGGGTCCCGAATCGCAAGTCTAGGCGGATGGTAACAGGAGACAAGGGACACGATGTTTTTACCCAGGTTCGGGCCCTCACGGTGGAGGTAAAACCCTACTCCTGCTTGATTGATATTGATGATATGGGTAGTACAAGAGTAGATCTACCACGAGATCAAGGAGGCTAAACCCTAGAAGCTAGCCTATGGTATGATTGTTGTTCGTCCTACGGACTAAAACCCTCCGGTTTATATAGACACCGGAGAGGGCTAGGGTTACACAGAGTTGGTTACAATGGTAGGAGATCTACATATCCGTATTGCCAAGCTTGCCTTCCACGCCAAGGAAAGTCCCATCCAGACACGGGACGAAGTCTTCAATCTTGTATCTTTATAGTCATCGAGTCCGGCCAATGATGATAGTTCGGCTATCCGGACACCCCCTAGTCCAGGACTCCCTCAATGCCGATTCTAATAATTCCAAGGATCCCGAGTCTGACGACGAGGAGCCGGTGTCGGATGTTGGGTTCTGGCAGACCCTTTAGGTTCAAACTCTGGGGTGTGCACAATGATCTCTCCCCTACTGATCTACGTCCGATCGCGTCATGAAATCTAAGATGAAAACGATGAACAACACGAGGGACAGAAGATTTATACTTGTTCGGGCCACCGTTGTGGTGTAATACCCTACTCTAGTGTGTGGTGTGGTGGATTGCCTCTGGGGCTGATGATGAATAGTCAGGGGAAGAACAACCTCGCGAGAGGTGTTCTTGAGCTGATGCAACGAACTACTTGGGTGAGTTTGATCGCCTCTCTCTCTCTCTCTAATGAGTACTTGATCTGTTCTGAACCCTCCCTCTCTACTGTGGTGGCTAGTCCTATTTATAGAGGCCCTGGTCCTCTTCACAAATATTGAGCGGGAAGGGTGCCAACAATGGCCATTTTGAAGGGGAACATCTAGTACAAGTTATCCTGACTAAAGTTGGTCTTCGGCTGCCAAAGGCACTGGTGATGACACCATCTTGGGCTCCACGGTGACCTCCATCCTGCCGCTCCACTGGTCTTGGTCTCGTTGCGCTGAAATGGCAACCTTTGCCTGATGCCTCAGTACTCCGCGCCTGTGCTTGCCCCCTTGCACCAAAGAGGAAACAAGGACACTGCGCAGGCCAGCGCCCGCCTGGCGCCCGCCTGGTCTCGATCTTCATGGCTTGCGTCACGAGCACCTCGCGAGGTACCCTGTCTTGATCTCTCCGCCTCCTCGCGAGCCTGCCTGGCGAGGCCGTCCCTGAGGAAGCCTTGCATCGTCCGCCCCGCGAGGTTTGGCCCCTCGCGAGGGTCTTGAACCTTGTGCTGATGAAGATGGGTCGTACTGGGCCACCACTTGAGCCACGCCGCAGCCGTGGCGGCAAAAACTGGGAACCCCTGCCTGAGCGCCGACAAGAGCCCCTGGGCCCAAGGCGTGCTCGGACTTGGCTTAGCGGAGAAGCGAAGGGGCATGTGCGGAGCGCCGCGGGCCCCATCAGCCTGCGGCCTTGGGCGCCGCATGGCGGTTGATTGGACGTGGGTGTCTCCGCTTCCCAACGCTTCCCCATTACGCGCCTGGCTAGGCGGCCACGAGGCTCGTACACAGTTATCCTCCCTTCGCAGCCTGCGCGCTCCTTGTTCCCTTACCTCCTCGAGCCTCTGCTTCTGCCTCCAATCCATCTCGAGTTCTTCTCCCTTCCCATTGCCATGGTGCCAACGAAAAAGGATATGGGGAAGAAACCTTCGCCCTCGACCAGCGCGCCTCTAACGGCTGCTCCCACCATCGACAAGTCGCTCATACTCAACCTGGAAGCCCTGGGGAAGGTCTGCTCCGCGCTTGTCTCCAGCTTCAATGAGTGCGGGAAGACAACGGTCTGGCCCGCGTCCCACGCCTCCTTCGACAGGATTGTCACGGAGGTCCGATTCTTTGCCGATGCCTTGTGGGCTGGCCGGGTTCCCCCCTTTTCCGCCTTCTTCAACGCGGTGTTTTCCCATTACCAGATCCACATGATGCATCTTGGCCCCCAATCCATTACTCTGCTTACTGTCTTCGCCTTTGTCTGTGAGGCCATGGTGGGGATTCCTCCTTCCGTTGTCCTTTTGCGCCACTTCTTCTCTCTGCACTTGTCCGACCCTTCCCGGTGTTCGGGATGCGTGAGCTTCCAGGCCATGCCGGAGACGGCCGCCTCGGGGATCGATTTCGGCCTCCCACCTTCCGCGAGCGGGTTCCGGGAGCGGTGGTTGTATGGGACGTCGGGTGCCCAGCCCCCTGCTCGCGCACCCGACGCTGCCTGCCATCCCCAATCCTGGTTGGGGTCACGAGAAGCTTACGAGCCCCCCGATACGTCTCAGTCATATCTATATTTTTGATTGTTCCATGCCAATATTCTTCAAGTTTCATATACTTTTGGCAACTTTTTATACTATTTTTGGGACTAACATATTGATCCAAAGCTCAAGTGCGGTTCTGTCATCATGCATGTTTTTTGTTTCGCAGAAACCCAATATCAAACGGAGTCCAAACGGGATAAAAACGGACGGAGATTTTTTTTGGAATATTTATGATTTTTGGGAAGTAAAATCAACGTGAAATGGTGTCCGGGGTGGCCACGAGACAGGGGGTGCGCCCTCCCCCTGGGCGTGGCCTGGGCTCTCGTGGGCCACCCGTAAGGCGGTTGACGCTCTTCTTTTGGTGCAAGAAAGATAATTTTATGAGAAAGATCTGGGCGAAAGATTCACGCCAATCGGAGTTACGAATCTCCATATATAAAGGAAACAGTGAAGGGGTAGAGTCTGGGAATGCAGAAACAGAGAGATAGATCCAATCTCGGAGGGATTCTCGCCCCTCCCAAGCCATGGGAGCCAAGGACCAGAGGGGAAACCCTTCTACCATCTAGGGAGGAGGTCAAGGAAGAAGAAGAAGAAGGGGGGCCCTCTCCCCCTTGCTTCCGGTGGCGCCGGAACGCTGCCGTAGGCCATCATCATCACCGCGATCTTCACCAACAACTTCACCGCCTTCATCACCAACTCTTCCTCCCTCTATGCAGTGGTGTAACCTCTCTCTTACCCGTTGTAATCTCTACTTAAACATGGTACTCAACGCTATATATTATTTCCCAATGATGTATGGCTATCTTATGATGTTTGAGTAGATCCGTTTTGTCCTATGGGTTAATTGATCGTGATTGGTTTGAGTTGCATGTTTTATTGTTGGTGCTGTCCTATGGTGCCCTCCATGTTGCGCAAGCGTGAGGGATTACCGTTGTAGGGTTTGCAATATGTTTATGATTTGCTTATGGTGGGTTGCGTGAGTGACTGAAACACAAACCCGACTAAGTAGGTTGTTTGCGTATGGGATAAAAGGGGACTTGATACTTTAATGCTATGGTTGGGTTTTACCTTAATGAATCTTTAGTAGTTGTGGACTCTTGCTAGAGTTCCAATCATAAGTGCATAGAATTCCATGTAAGGGATGATAAGTTAGCTTATGCCTCTCCCCCAAATAAAATTGCAATAGTGATTATCGGTCTAGTAACGTAGTCAGTTGCTTAGGGACAATTCCACAACTCCTACCACACTCGCTATATTGACTTTATTGCATCTTTATCTAAACAGCCCCTAGTTTATATTTACGTGTTCTTTATTATCTTGCAAACCTATCCTATCACACCTACAAAGTACTTCTAGTTTCATACTTGTTCTAGGTAAAGCGAACGTCAAGCGTGCGTAGAGTTGTATTGGTGGTCGATAGAACTTGAGGGAATATTTATTCTACCTTTAGCTCCTCGTTGGGTTCGACACTCTTACTTATCGAAAACTGTTGCGATCCCGTATACTTGCGGGTTATCACCCCCAGCTTGCCTTCACCTGGCATCGTTTCGAGAGGCTGAGGGAGCTCGGGGTGACGGCGCCCCGGGTGGTGAAGGAGTTCCTCCAGCGTTGCATCGCTCCTCTCCAGTGCCATTCCTGCCCAATGTGGGCTTACTCCGGTCGTCAGGACCGCATGAGGCTCCAGGAAGGGGATCTTGCGCCCGAGAGGCTGAAGAAGGTGCTGCTGGTCCTGACTGGCGACCCCTCGCCTGGCAGCGTTTGTCACGGAGGCGCCCTGTTGTATCTTTGCTCAAACAGGGTTGACTTCATTTAGCAGATGCCCCGCTTCGATGAATGGGGGTTGCGCCCAGCTGGCCTCGTGGGGCCCCGCGAGAACCCGGTTGCTGTTGTCCTTCCCCCAGCCGCCCGCGCCGTCCTTGCCCCAGGAGTCGTTGCAGGGAGGCAAGCATTGGCAGGAGCTAGGGGGGCCTGATGTCGAGGTGCTGAGGTCTCGTGGAACTCCCGAAGCGTCATCCTCCGGAGCCCCTCGTGAGGTGAAGGATGACGAGGGGGCGCGGCCTGCCATTCCCGAGGTCGAAGCCCACGAGGCCTTGGCAGGCCACCAAGAGGTGACACCTGATTGCTCCTCTCAGGCTAGTGCCCTTGATGTAGGCCGTCCCGATGCTTCGGCTCCTATGCTGCGCGCCGGCCCTCACGTCGCGAGCTTGGGCCGGTTCCGCATAGATTTCGAGGCCCTTCACAAGAGGAAGGAGGCTTCCGGTGGTGATGATCGCCCATTCCGCCCACTGAAGCACAGAAAGTACTTTGCCATTGATGAGTAAGTCCCTCCTTCTCATAGTTCCTTGTTTGCATCTCCCTTTGTTGATCGTGGTCTTTCAAGATTCCTTCTGACGAGCCCGAGGAGCTTGCTTACGAGCCGCTTCCTCATGCTTCTCCTCCCTCACCGACCTTGGTGGCCTCGAGTCTGCGTGCTGCCCTTGGTGCAAGCTCGACTGGAGATGTAGGCCGACTTGCAGCGCGCCTCAATCCTGTTGGCGCGCCGCTCTTCCCTTGTGAGCTCTCCTCGAGCACCACTAGCTTGCCACGAGCTCCTCCACTGATCATAGGCGGCGAGTGGCTGAAGTCGATCTTTGGGTCCTCAGCGGGAGGTGGATCGACGCCTGGCTGGGTCCCCCGCAGGGCCAGCCCGGCGATCGCTGGGGCACCAGCCCCCAGCACCCTGCCGAGAAGGGGCGAACCACTCCCAGGCCCTCCGCCAGCGTCGATGGCGGAGGATGGTGTTGACGACGTTCTTGGGCGTGCGCAGGAGTGCAGCGTTCTCCACCAAGGGTTCCTCCAGAGGGCAGCCAATGCAGTGAGCTAGCTCGACGCAGAGCTGGCGGCTGAAGACGCGCGTCTCGAAGCTGAAGCCTTGAGGCTGGTCGAGGAGCGGTGCAAGCTGAAGGCAGCCGTTGGTCTCACACGCCACCAGCGTGACCTAAAAACGCCAAGGCTGAGGCATCCCTGGCGACCTCTCGGGAGGCCTGTTCCCGGGCTCTTGAGGAAGCTCAGGAGGCAGACAAGCGACACGAAGCTGCGGAGGAGCGCGCGTGGGAGCTCCAAGACTGGTGCAACTCCTTGGAGTAGCAGGTGGAGCTGTGCCAATCCACCCTTGCGCTGCTGAAGGGGGGCCTGCCGAGGAGGAGGAGCTCCAAAGGCGCGAGGAAGCGCTGATGTCGGCGTTACAGGAACGGGTCCCAGACTTGCACTGCGACGACCATGGCGTGGGTCAAGTGGGGCCCAATGCAGCCCACTTCATCACTCAAGCTCAAGACCCTCGCGAGGGGCCAAGCCTCGCGGGGCGGACGACAGGAAGCTTCCTCAGGAGCAGCCTCCTCAGGCAGGCTCGCGAGGAGGCGGAGAGATCAAGGCAGGGCACCTCCCAAGGAGCCCGTGACGCAAGCCATGATGGTCGAAGGCCAGGGGGGCGCCAGGCGGGCACCGGCCTGCGCAGTGTCCTTGTTTCCCTTTTGGTGCAAAGGGGGCAAGCACAGGCCATAGCATCAGGCAAAGGTTACCGTTTCGGTGCAACAAGACCAAGACCAGCAGAATGGCAGGATGGAGGTCATCGTGCAGCCCAGAGCGGCGTCATCGTTAGGGCCTTTGGCAGCCGAAGACCAACTTTAGTCAGGATAAGTGTACCAGATGTTCCCCTTCAAAATGGCCAATTCTTGGCGCTCTTCCCGCTCATTATTTGGGAAGAGGCCCAGGGCCTCGCTCTATAAATAGGACTAGCCACCACGGAGTAGGGAGACCAAGAATCTATCCCAAGAACACGCATAGACTAGAGAGAGGCGACTGAACTCACCCTAGCAGTTCATCACACCAGCTCAAGAACAGCCCCTCGCGAGGCTGCTCTCCCTTTGTACTGTTCATCATCAGCCCCTGAGGCAATCCACCACACCACACACTGGAGTAGGGTATTACACCACAACGGTGGCCTGAACCAGTATAAATCTCGTATCCCTTGTGTGTTCATCTTTCCTGCTTAGATCTTTGCGAGACTTCGAGACGTGAGCTGGTAGGGGAGAGATCTCCGTGCGCACCCCAGTGTTCGAACCTCAAGGGTCTGCCGGAACCCGAAATCCGACAGGGGGCTCCATCGTCTCGGAAGGCACCCCAACCTCCAGAGGACGCCAGCAATGCCAGCACCCTCAACCTCGTCGAGCACCCTGTGTACTTCGTCAGTACGGTGCTACGGGATGCAAGGGCACGGTACCCTAGGCCCCAAAAACTCCTCCTCACGCTATTGGTGGCCTCACGCAAGCTGCGGCACTACTTCCAAGGCCATCCCATCAAGGTCGTCTTAGCATACCCCTTGGAAAGGGTACTCAGGAGCCCCAACTCGGCTGGAAGAGTCGCTGAGTGGAACATCGAACTGCAAGCGTTTCAGCTAGAATTCAGCACGACCATAGTCATCAATAGGGCTGCACTTGCAGACTTCGTGGCAGAATGGGCAGAGGCGCCAGGCCTCGGGGCTGGCGAGGATCGATCACTTTCCCCGGGAAGCGAGGCACCGGACGGGTGGGTCATGTACTTCAACAGGGCATTCTCCCGACACGGCGCGGGGGCTAGCGCAGTGCTCGTATCTCCCACTCAGGACAAGCTCTACTACATTGTACAACTCTGTTTCCAGCACGGAGAAAAGGTCTCCAATAACATAGCAGAGTACGAAGGCCTGATAGCAGGCCTGAAAGCCACAATCGCCTTGGGGGTAAAGCTCCTCATCATCAAGGGCGATTCACAACTCCTCGTCAACTTCTCCAACAAGGTATACGAGCCGAAGGACGAGCATATGGAAGCCTACCTTGCGGAGGTTCGCAGGATGGAGAAGCAGTTCTGGGGGCTGGAGTTGCAGCATGTGCCTCGCGGCACCAATCAAGAGGCTGATGACATTGCCAAGAGGGCATCCAGGCGGCTGCCTCAGGAGCCTGGCGTCTTTGAGGAGCGACTCTTCAAGCCCTCGGCGGCACCATCACTATCAAGCACGGCGCAACCTCGGGAAGAGCTCCCTCAGCCGCCTGCCTCGGGAGCCCCGATCTGCGGCCCGGCCGCAGGGGCACACCTGCTCCTGGCGTTGGAGCCTCAGGAAGGATGCTGGATCGCAGAGCTCAGGAACTACTTGAAACAAGGGACCCTGCCGGAGAAGGAGGAGGAAGCGGAGCGTGTGGTGCGGCAGGCCACGTCCTACTGCATCAAGGATGGGGAGCTCTACCGGAGGCGACCAAATGATGTGTCCCTACGTTGCATTTCTAGAGAGCAAGGGAAGGAGCTGTTGGCGGACATACACGGTGGAGACTGTGGGCATCACTCATCATCACGGACCCTCATTGGCAAGGCGTTCCGCAGCGGGTTCTATTGGCCCACGGCACTCAATGACGCCATTGAGATGGTGAAGGCTTGTGAGGCCTGCCAATTCCATGCCAAGAAGATCCATTAGCCGGCGGGGGGTCTGTAGACTATACCCCTCTCATGGCCGTTCGCGGTTTGGGGGCTGGATATTCTGGGCCCGTTCCCTCGGGCGCGAGGGGGCTATCGCTACCTCTACGTTGCCGTGGACAAGTTCACCAAGTGGGCCGAGGTGGAAGCTGTCCGCACCATCCCCGCGGGCTGCGCAGTCAAGTTCATCAAGGGCCTCGTGAGCCGATTTGGGGTGCCTAACCGCATCATCACCGACAACTGTTCGCAATTCACTAGTAACCTCTTCAAAACGTACTGTGCTAACCTTGGAACGCAGATATGCTACGCTTCGGTAGCACACCCCCGGAGCAATCGCCAGGCCGAGCGAGCCAACGCGGAGGTCCTGAGGGGCCTCAAAACCAGGACCTTCAAGAAGAAGCTGGAGGCCTGCGGCAAGGGCTGGTACGACAAGCTCCGGTCTGTGATGTCGTCTATCCACACGACCGCGGCCAAACCAACTGGTGAGACTCCATTCTTCCTTGTCTACGGAGCTGCTACGTCTCGAGCTTGCGTTGGTTTTCCCCGAAGAGGAGAGGATGATGCAGACAAGATGCGTAAGTATTTCCCTCGCTTTTTCGAACCAAGGTATCAATCCAAGAGGAGGTCACGCGCAAGTCCCTCGTACCTGCACAAGACGATAGCAACTCGCAACCAACGCTTAGGGGTTGTCAATCCTTCACGGTCACTTACGAGTGAGATCGATAGAGATAATATTTTTGGTATTTTTGATAGATAGATGCAAAGTAAAAAGTAAAGGCAAAGTAAAAACAAAGCAAGTAATTAAAGTGATATAGATTGATATGATGAGAATAGACCCGGGGGCCATAGGTTTCACTAGTGGCTTCTCTCAAGAGCATAAGTATTCTACGGTGGGTGAACAAATTACTATTGAGCAATTGATGAAATTGAGCATAGTTATGAGTATATCTAGGCAATGATCATGTATATAGGCATCACGTCCGTGACAAGTAGATCGAAACGATTACGCATCTACTACTATTACTCCACTCATCGACCACTATCCAAAGATGCATCTAGAGTATTAAGTTAAAAACAGAGTAACGCCTAAGCAAGATGACATGATGTAGAGGATAAATTCATGCAATATGATAAAACTCCATCTTGTTATCCTCGATGGCAACAATACAATCGTGCCTTGCAACTCTTTACATCATCGAGTAAGGACACCGCAAGATTGAACCCAAAGCCATGCACTTCTCCCATTGCAAGAACTACCAATCTAGTTGGCCAAACCAAACGATAATTCAAGAGACTTGCAAAGATAACTCAATCATACATAAAAGAATTCAGAGAAGAATCAAATATTTTCCATAGATAATCTTGGATCATAAACCCACAATTCATCGGTCTCAACAAACACACCGCAAAAAGAAGGTTACATCAAATAGATCTCCACGAGAGAGGGGGAACATTGTATTGAGATCCAAAAGAGAGAAGAAGCCATCTAGCTACTAGCTATGGACCCGAAGGTCTGAAGTAAACTACTCACACTTCATCGGAGGGCTATGGTGATGATGTAGAAGCCCTCCGTGGTGGATGCCCCCCCGTGAGCTCCTAACAGGCCCCAAGATGGGATCTCATGGATCTGAGAAGGTTGCGGCGGTGGAATTAGGTTTTTGGCTCCTCTTCTGATCATACGGGGATACATAGGTATATATAGGAGGAAGGAGTACATCGGTGGAGTTCGAGGGCCCACGAGGTAGGCGCGCCTGTGGGCGCCCACCTCGTGACCTCCTCGAAGCTTCTTGGAGTAGGGTTCAAGTCTCCCGGATCACGTTCGGTGAGAAGATCACGTTCCCGAAGGTCTCATTCCGTTTGGACTCCGTTTGATATTCCGTTTCTTCGAAACACTGAAATAGGCAAAAAAACAGCAATTCTAGGCTGGGCCTCCGATTAATAGTTTAGTCCCAAAAATAATATAAAAGTGGAAAATAAAGCCCAATATAGTCCAAAACAGTAGATAAAGTAGCATGGAGCAATCAAAATTTATAGATACGTTGGAGACGTATCAGGCATCCCCAAGCTTAATTCCTGCTCGTCCCCAAGCTTAATTCAATGTAAATCTTCTTAATCATGGTATGAATATTCAGATCCAAAAGATTCAAGATAAAAGTTCATGTTGACATAAAAATAATAATACTTCAAGTATACTAATCAAAGCAATCATGTCTTCTCAAAATAACATGGCCAAAGAAAGTTCATCCCTACAAAATCATATAGTTAGGCTATGCTTCATTTTCGTCACACAAAGATGTTCCCAACTTCTATACCCCCGATGACAAGCCAAGCAATTGTTTCATACTCAAATAATCTCAAACTTTTTCAACCTTCACGCAGTATATGAGCGCGAGCCATGGATATAGCACTATGGGTGGAATAGAATATGATGATGGGGATTGTGTGGAGAAGACAAAAAGGGAGAAAGTCTCACATCAACGAGGCTAATCAATGAGCTATGGAGATGCCCATCGATTGATGTTAATGCAAGGAGTAGGGATTGCCATGCAACGGATGCACTAGAGCTATGAATGCTCAACAAAAGAAAACTAGTGGGTGTGCATCCAACTTTCTTGCTCATGAAGACCTAGGGCATTTGAGGAAGCCCATCGTAGGAATATACAAGACAAGTTCTATAATAAAAAATTCCCACTAGTATAAATAAGACAACTTATGAGACTCTCTATATGAAAAACATGGTGCTACTTTGAAGCACAAATATATGAGACTCGCTACATGAAAAACAAGGTGCTACTTTGAAGCACAAGTGTGATAAAAGGATAGTAACATTGCCCCGTCTCTCTTTTTCTCTCATTTTTTTGGGCCTTCTCTTTTTTTCCTTTGGCCTTTCTCTTTTTTTCTTATTTCGTCCAGAGTCTCATCCCGACTTGTGGGGGAATCATAGTCTCCATCATCCTTTTCCTCACTGGGGCAATGCTCTAATAATGATGATCATCACACTTTTATTACAACAACTTGATATTACAACTCGAAACTAGAACAAGATATGACTCTATATGAATGCCTCCGTGATGTAATCGATGGTGCAATGAATCAAGAGTGACATGTATGAAATTTAATGCATGGTGGCTTTGCCACAAATACGATGTCAACTACAAGATCATGCAATGGCAATATGACAAAAGTAAGGTATGTCATGATGAACGGAACGGTGGAAAGTTGCATGGCAATATATCTCGGAATGGCTATGGAAATGCCATAATAGGTAGGTATGGTGGCTGTTTTGAGGAAGATATAAGGAGGTTTATGTGTGAAAGAGCGTATCATATCACGGGGTTTGGATGCACTGGCGAAGTTTGCACCAACTCTCAATGTGAGAAAGGGCAATGCACGGTACCGAAGAGGCTAGCAAATGCGGAAATGTAAGAGTGCGTATAATTCATGGACTCAACATTAGTCAAAAGAACTCATATACTTATTGCAAAAATTTAGAAGTCATCAAAAATCAAGTACTATGCACAATGCTCCTAGGGGGATAGATTGGTAGGAAAAGACCATCGCTCGTCCCCGACCGCCACTCATAAGGATGCACAAGCCAGGTACACTTCATGCTTCAAATTTGTTACACAACTTTACCCATACATGCATGCTACGGGACTTGCAAAGTTCAACACAAGTATTTCTCAAATTCACAACTACTCAACTAACACGACTTTGATATTATTACCTCCATATCTCAAAACAATTATTAAGCATTAAATTTATCTTAGTATTCAATTCACTCAAAAGAAAGTTTCACATATCTTGAACACTAAGTATATTAACATTAAGAAAATTACCATGCTATTAATGACTATCAAAATAATCTAAGTGAAGCACTAGAGCAAAAATTATCACGCTCAAAAAAGATATAAGTGAAGCACTATGAGCAAAACTATCAAGCTCAAAAGATATAAGTGAAGCACATAGAGTATTCTAATAAATTCCAAATCATGTATGGCTCTCTCAAAAGGTGTGTACAGCAAGGATGATTGTGGTATACTAACAAGTAAAGACACAAATAATACAAGATGCTCCAAGCAAAACACATATCATGTTGGTGAATAAAAATATAGCTCCAAGTAAATTACCTATGGAAGTGGACGAAAGAGGGGATGCCTTCCGGGGCATCCCCAAACTTTGAATTTTTGGTGTCCTTGGATTATCTTGGGGGTGCCATGGGCATCCCCAAGCTTAGGCTCTTGCCACTCCTTGTTCCATAATCCATCAAAAGAATTCACCCAATGTCGTGGGAACGAACACCTATGGGGCCGGCGGACCGGGCCCCTTTCGGTTCGGCGGGGGGCGGAGATCGCACGAAGAGCGGATCGAGGTGAAGCACATGAGCGATTTACCCAGCTTCGGAGCTCTCCGGAGAGATAATACTCCTACTGCTGCTTTGTGGTTTGTATTGTGTTCTTGCTCGGGAGCGCTGAATGCTACAATACACTCTAGCTGCTAATGAGACCGAGCGTGAGCGTATTCTTGCCTCGAACCCCCCTTTACGTTGCGCATGGGCCTCCTTTTATATGCTTAAGGGGTCACCGACAGGTGGCAATGTAGGCGAGGGTAAAAATGGAAAAGGAGTTGTGGTTGGTACAACTACTTGAATAGTGTATCATACCTAACCCTGACGGCAGGGGACAAAGGCATTAAGTGCCCGTCTGCGTCGCCCAAACAGTGCAAAAAAGGGACCGTCAGGGGCGCCACCGCTCGCCATGATGGCAATCTTGTCAGCGTCGCTTGCCACCTCGCACCGCTGGCTGCATAGCCTCTTGCCACGCGTGCCTGGAAAGGTCTCAGGGCGACACGTTGGTGGATGTGCTGGAGCGCCGGTACAGAGAGGTAGCTTGCCGCGGCAAGCGCCTTGCCGCGGTCGTTGTCTTGTCGCGTCCGGAAGCTTGTCGCTCACCGGGCCTTGCCGGGACGCGTGGCGCGTAGCGGAAAGTTCCTTGAAATGCCTTGGTTGGCCTTCCCGGCAAGCTCCTCTTGCCGGGGCCTTGTCTCCTTGGCTTAAAAACTTTGTTCTTGAATGGCTCCAAAGGAACCACGGAGGACCTTGGCGGTCACCTGGCAAGCCTTGCCCTGGGCGCTATGTTGCCGTGCACAAGTTCGGGATACTAGGGTACCCCTATTCTAGTACACCGACAGGAGCCCCGGGCCTGGGCCACACACGGTGCCGAACGCTGTTGGGCCAGGCCCAAAATAGGGCACGGGCACGCGCGGCCTGGGTCACGCCATATCTCACTCCGTATCCACCGCGCCCTCCCCTAACGGCACGCGTTGAATGCGGCGTCGTGGGAGAGATCGTGGGTGGTTTCTTTATTCGAAAAAACGGAACGTCCGCCCCTCCCCCTTTATAAGCAGGGGAAACAGGGGCAGTTCCCCCATCTCGCCAGTTGCTGTCCCAATCTCAAAAATCCTCCGCCGCTCCCCCCTTCTCTCCCAAGGCAGAAAGAGAGCAGCGCTCCGCCCCCCATCGCCACCGGCGCTACCAACGCCTTCGATCTCCCCACTACCTCCGCCATGGCTCCGAAAGCCGAGAAGGCTGTGAAGTCGGCCGAGGCACTGCGGCTCGAGGCGCTATGAAAGGAGCGGGCAACTTCCCCCCCCCCCCCGAGCTCGCCGCGAAGGAGCTGAGGGAGTGGTACTACCTCTTCTGGTCGACGGAGACGCGA
The DNA here is from genome assembly GCA_021437245.1 of Aegilops speltoides. Taxonomy (NCBI): domain Eukaryota; kingdom Viridiplantae; phylum Streptophyta; class Magnoliopsida; order Poales; family Poaceae; genus Aegilops; species Aegilops speltoides. The sequence continues at coordinate 398,829,864 of CM038144.1, forward strand.
GCGCATCCGCGCACGAAGGTACTCTCCGCCGCTGCTTCCGAACGGGCTCCAAACGGATATCCCTTCTTCGCGCTGTTCTTCTTCTGCGGGCTCTGCCCGCCTTTCTCTGAATTCTTCTGCGATATCATGAACACCTATGGGTTCCACCTCCTTGATTTCAGCCCAAATGTTGTTCTGACCATGGCAGTTTTCGCGCATCTCTGCGAAAACTTTGTGGGAGTCCACCCAAGCGTAGCTCTTTTCCGCCACTTCTTTATGCCCCGGGTCGAGAGAGGAGAGCCTTTATCCGGCGGTATCGCCTGGATCTCGAGAGCCGGCAAGAAGGAAGCTTATCTGGAGGGGGAGCTCCGCAGCAAATGGGAGGAGTGGAGAGCAGACTGGTGCTAGATCGTCGAGGAGAACCCACAGCCGTTTACTGCCCAGCGCCAAGCCCCTGCAGTGCGCGGCAATGATTAGGGCAACCTAGCCCCGAAAGATGATAGGTTGAAGATTGTCGTCACCCGGATCTTGCGCCTCAGGCTTGCGGGCTCCATCAGAGGCGCCGTTAGGCGCATTTTCTTCACCGCCGCATCGCCCCCCTGCAGGAGAGGAGGAGACCCGCCTGGGAGTTCGGGGGTCCGGCGGACATCATGAGGCTGCACCCCGGCCTCAACTTCAACTTCACCGTCTTGGAACTGGACGCGATGCTCAAGGAGCTGTTCAAGAACGACCCTCAACATCCCGAATGGTTCAGGCTGCCGAAGGGCGTCGTCCCGCTTTGCAACAATTCCTCGCTCGATCGCATCCGTGCAATGATGCCTCTGTGTGATTCGCATGGAATTGTCCCAACTTGGCAAGAGCCTGCGGATGACGTTGTGCAGGAGTTCTTCGACGGCCTGGTGGAAGTGGCGGTCCGCTCCGATGAACAGAAGAGCCTCACCCGCGACACCACCGATGCGGAGATCGGCGAATCGCCACTAGGGCGGAAGAGGCGGCGGCAGCCTGCTGCAAGCGGTTTGGATTCACCGTGGAGGAGGCAGAGGCAGCGAGAGGCGGCAAGCCTTGCCGACGAGATGAGCTTGCGGAGAGCTTGCGGCAAGGGAGAGCTTGCCGAGGGTGCGAGCAGCCCGCCAACTTCAAGCAGCTTGCATAGCGAGCCCCCCAGCTCCACTCAAGAAGGCGTCTCCGCAAGGCTGGGGGCGTAGCGAGGCGGCGAGCGGGTCAACAACCGCCGCCCATGCGACACGCCCCGCCAACCTTTGTTGCAGCGGGAGGCGTCTCACGCCCGGCTGCGGCAAGCGGGCGGGTCCTCCGGACCGCCGCCGATCTGCCGCTGCCCACCAAGCGGTCAAGGGAGCCTACTCCTCTGCCTCGTCGCGCCGAAAGAGGGCCGGACTTCGACCTCTCCGCGTTCAGCTCCGACGAGGAAGAGGAAGAGTAAGATTCTCTGCTGTTTTTGTCTTGTATATGATTTGCTTTACTCTAAACTCATTCCTTTTCAGGACCCTGGCCCAGAGAGCGGCGAAGAGGGCCAAGGCTCCGGTGATTTTCATCGAGGACGAGCCCACCGCAACAGCAGGGGGTGCACCCGAGACCACCTTGCCGGACCCGGCCACTACTCCCCGAAGCAGCCCCCAGCGCAGCCCCTAGCGTAAGTATATGGTTTACTTCCCGCTGTTTGGCGCGCATGGGTGCTCTTTCTTTGCTGATATCTGATTACTAGTTTGTGTAGGAGCAGAGCAGCCTCACCAGGAGCAACCGGAAGCCGCCCCCGAGATGCTATCTGCTTCGACTACACCGCCAAGGGAGGATTCCCCGGCAAGGGAGCGTTCTCCAGCAAGGGACAGTTCTCCGGCAAGGGACGGCACCAGCGACCCCCCGGTGGTGGAGCCCATGACTGCAGATCCCAGTACAGGTAACCCTTCTTGCTCGAAAACCTCCTTTGTGTTCTTCTTCTTCTGATCTTCTTTTTGGATATTTGCTTGACTTTTTCTCTCTTTTCCCGGCCGTCAGATCCATCTTCCACGGAGCCGATGGAGACCGAGGTCACCGGCGAGGAGAACACGCGCGGCAACACCGTCAACGCCGCCGCCACCGAGGAAGGAGCCGGCGCTGATGATCCTGCCGGCGAAGGGGCCGCCAAGGCTGCCGCCCGAGAGCGGCGAGGACGGCGATCGTCTTGGCGGCCCGAGGCGCGGAGCGCAAGCGCGCCACGCCGACCGCCGATCCCTCCGCCGCCTGGTGCAGGCGTCGAAGAGCCCAACCCGGCCAGCGCCTATTTGAAGGCCAGCGATGGTGTCTTCATCAAGCTCCCCAGGCGTCAAGCTCCGGGCGCGGTCGAAGGAGAAACTTTCGATGGAGAGGTGCTCGCCTCGGCTGGGCTGATGCTGGTTGACCACGCCAAGCGATGGCGGCGAAGTCCGAGGAAGAGCAGCGGCTGCGAAGCTGGTGTCACTCTACCGCGCCCGACAAGCCAAGGTGGAATCGAGAAGCGCTTGTCGCGGGGCGAGAGTGGATATCGAGAAGCATTCGGAGGAGATCCGGAGTCGCAACCAGGAAGCCCTCTGGTCCATTGCAGAGGAGCGGGCGCAACTCCCCGAGGCGCGGAAAGCCTTCCTCCTCGAGAAGGCCGAAGCTGAAGAGCAACAGCGGCTTGCCGCCGAGGAGCTGTTTGTGCGGGAAGGCAAGTTGGCGCAGCGGAAGGTCAATCTGGACAGCCACGAGGAGGAGCTTGCCGTGCGAGAGCAGACATTTGGTGGGGCTCTCAAGGAGGCAAAGGATGCTGCCACAGCTGCTGAGGCCGCCAAGAAGGAGCTGGAGACGAAGGTGGCACAGCTAGAGGCCAATCTCAAGGCGAGGGATGAAGAGCTTGCCGCGCTCAATCGTGAGCGAGAAGGACACCCATACGGTGAGCTGCAGGTCGTCTCTCGTCGAGAAGGGCAAGGAGCTGAGTGCCGCCAAGGACTCCAGCAGATCTTGAGTTGAAGGCTGGCTACTTTGACCAAGGCGCCTTGGGCGGCACGGGAGCAGGAGGTGGCCTTGAAGAAGGAGATCAAGGCCAACGAGGAGCTGCTGGTGAGTGCTGCCGCCACCCAGAACACCTTCAGGGAGAATGTGGAGCACTGGACGGAGTGTCTCGTGGATGTTGCCGCAGCCATCGACAGGGAGCTGGCGCAGCTGGGGATCGAGGATTTCGGGTATTCCTCCGATGAGAACCTCCAGCCCAGCGCCAAGCTCACCTTGTTCTTCAAAGGCGTGGCGACGGCCCTCCAGAGACTCCAGGAAAGGATCCCAAAGCAGTTGGCCGACGAGTCACGCGCGATCAGCGCGAGGGTTCTTCAAAAGGTGTTGGTGAAGGTGGCCTTCCGCAACCCGGGACTCAACCTCACCAATGTCCTCAAGAAGCTGCCAGCGGATGCTGATCTGGAAGCGCTCAAGGCCCTTGTCACACCCATTGTGGACAAGGTGAACGAGGTCAAGAGGGTTGATGGCAATCGCGTAGATTAGGCCGCCCGTTTTCTCCTTTTCTTGTCGCTGCTGATCATGTTACGAGAACAATCTATTAGAGCTGCGACAAGCTATCTTGTAATATAACTTTTATTTTGGGTATCGATTGCTATGTTATTCCCTTTACTTGGTTCCTTCCTTTGTATGTTTTGCCTCGCTTTTAGGGAACTTGCGGCACGAGCACCTTTGCCATGAAAGCGCCGAGTCTTGGAACATCGGCAGACCTCTTTGGCGGTGCCACTACCGACAAGAAACCTTGTCGCAACTAGTCGCAGCTCACTTAAGTTGTTGAGTGGACTCGAAACAAAGTAAGGGCACAACTAGCTACGAGTTGATTCCTCCGCGCACAGGTTTTCCATACAAAGCACGGTCATTCGAGGAAGATAACTTAAAAGTTTTAAAACTGATTGCTCAAACTTTGGCAACTTAGCTTTTCTGTCGTTTGCTTCCCGGTAAGGCGAAGCTTTCTCGAACGGCGCCTGGTCCACACCATTATCTTCTCCTTCCCCCCCGGCAAACTTGTGGGCGGGGGAACCTTCCTTTCTTTGAGAAAGAGAAAGAAGAGAAAATAAAGATATGGAGCCTTACGGCTCGCTATTGCTTACCGGGGGTAGGTGCTGCACAAAATGTCAGATAACACATGCAAAAAATAGAAAGCATGAAATTGACAAGATGTGCGGAGCACATGAGCTTTATTTATGCACGGTGTCTGCGCCCGGCTTTGTACAAAGGATTACATGCAATAGCGGCAAGACTTGTACAAAAGGTGGTTGCGGAACAGGTTCAAACAACCGCTCTCTGAGTAACACTTACGAAGATGCTCAATGTTCGGGGAATTGCTCACGGAAAGCCATCTTCGGTCTCAAAGCGACAGACGGCCTTGAGCCTAGTGACTCGTTTCACCCGATAAGGGCCTTCCCACTTGGCGTCAACTTGTTGGAATTCTTGGCGGACTGAACGCGCCGAAGAACAAGGTCGCCTTCCTTGAGACTTATGGCATTAACTTTGCGGATATGATAGCGGCGCAAAGCTTGCTGGTAGCGAGCAGCTCGTACAGCGGCCTAAACATGGTCCTCCTCAAGGAGCAGCGCGTCATCTTGTCGCAGCTGCTCTTGCTCAAGCTCATCATAAGCGAGCACTCGAGGCGACCCGTATACGAGTTCCGTGGGGAGAACTGCCTCTGCTCCATAGACTAGAGTGAAAGGTGTCTGGCTAGTGGCTCGATTTCGCGTCGTCCTGATCGACCAAAGTACCACCGGCAGCTCCTCCATCCAGTTCTTTCCGCACTTGTGCAGCCTATCGAAAGTCCTGGTCTTGAGCCCGCGCAGCACTTCAGCATTTGCCCTCTCCGCTTGACCGTTGCTTCTCGGGTGAGCAACAGAAGCGAAGCAGACCTTGGTGCCAAGATCTTGGACGAACTGCATGAAGGTGCAGCTCGTGAATTGTTTGCCGTTGTTGGTGATGATCCTGTTAGGGACCTCGAAACGGCAAACAATCGACCTGAAGAACTTGACTGCTGACTGTGCTGTCACCTCCTCACTGCTTCCACTTCCGGCCACTTTGTGAACTTGTCGATTGCAACGTACAAGTACTCAAAGCCCCGACAGCTCGGGGAAAGGGGCGAGGATGTCGAGCCCCGGACGAAAATGGCGAGGATAAAGGGATGCGTGGAGAGCTTGAGCTGGCTGGGGTATCTGCTTGGAATGGGCGGCATGCTTCACACTTGGTTACTTGTGCGATTGCATCTGGAGGGCTGTCGGCCAAAAAAACCTTCTGGAATGCTTTGCGGCAAGTGCTCTTGCGCCAATGTGGTGACCACATATGTCTCCATGTATCTCTGCCAACAGCTTTTGTCCATCTTCGGTGAATACACTTTAATTTCACACCATTGAGTCTTCTTACATGCGATGTGTGTGTCGACAAAGCTGGTACATATATTGCCAGGGCTACTCTTTCCGCATCTTCTTGCTCTTGGGAAGTTCTCTGTCTGAAGGAAATGGACAATCTGCTGTGCCCATCTTTGGAGCTTATGGCTCGATAACAAGGACTAAAGGCACATATGCTGCTCACGGAACATCCGCTTCTCTGGCGAGAACCTGCGGCTCGGCCGGGCTTGATGTTCCCGCAAGCTTGCGGAGCAAAACTTGTCGGGAGAGTGCGCTTCAGCAGGGACAGACCCTAGGGCTTGTGGAGGCGGTGCTCCTCGGCACCCTGGTGTTGATCTTGGGGACCTTCTTGGCGGCGGCTTGGGAGCTCTGGGAAAATAGTCACCGAAATCAACTTCCTTTTCTTGCTCTGTCCGGTCGATGGCATTACAGGCGGTTGAGTCGACTTGAGCACAAAGATCCCTGGTTCCACGAGTAACTTAAGTCTGGCGCGCTTGACGAGCCATCTGCAATGTCGTTCGAGCTCTCGGAACATGTTCCATCTGTAGGCCGTCAAAGTGCTCTTCTAACTTTCTCACTTCGTCAACGTAAGCTTGCATCAACGGACTCTGATAATTCTTGTTCACTTGGCGGACAACAAGCTGCGAGTCACCCCTGACAATGAGCTTCTTGATCCCAAGGTCTGCCGCGATCCTGAGACCGGCAAGCAAACCTTCATACTCTGCGGTATTGTTTGTCGCTTGCTCCTTGGGAAAGTGCATCTGGACTACGTACTTGAGGTGCTCCCCGATGGGTGCGACAAGCAGCACGCCTGCACCAGCGCCTTGCAGTGAGAAGGCACCATCAAAGTACATCAGCCACTCTTTGCTTGCTTCCTTGGCAGGGATGCTCGTTTCTGGGATTTCTTCATCTGGTGTTGGCGTCCATTCTGCTATGAATTCTGCCAATACCCGGCTCTGGATAGTTGAAGTGCTCTCAAACTTGAGGCCAAAGCTTGGCAGTTCGAGTGCCCACTCGACAATCCTGCTGTTATACGGATTCTGCGGTATCCTCTTGATGAAAAGCAGTGACAACTGTGATCTCATGTGCTTGGAAGTAATGGCGCTTTTCGAGAGCCATAAGAAGGCGAAAAGCAATTCTGCACACGAGATACCTTGACCTAGCTCCTGCGAAGGGGCCCGACAAAATAAACTGGGCGCTACACCATTTTCTTCTGCATCTCCTCATGTGCTGCTTGAGATCCATCCTTGTCGGGACGAGCTTGTCGGTGAAGTCTCTTGCTTGTCGTTGGATGCATCTGCCGTGGTTGCTAGCTCATCATCCGCCTCCTCTCCGCTACTAACGCAGCACTAACCACTTGATTGGTTGCCGCTATATCTGACAACTTCTCTTGTGGCTTAGGTGCGACAAGTATTGGAGTGGAGGACGAGTATCTCTTCAAGTTACTGCAGGCGCAGCCTCCGCTTCGGAGTCCATTTCATTGGACCTGCCTTTTCAATATTTTGAAAAAGCGGCGAGCGCTCAGCAGAACTTAGAGATAAACCTCTTGAGAGCAGCAATGCAAGCAGCAAGCCATTACATCCTTGGCGCTTTGGTGCTTGATCTTCTCAATGGCCTTGATCTTGTCGGGATTGGCTTCAATTCCCATTGAGACACAAAGAACCGAAGCTTGCGGAGGGACTCCAAATACACACTTCTCGGGGTTAAGCTTGAGGTTGATCTTTCCACAGTTTGCAAAGGTTTCGTCTAAATCTTGAATCGAGTTGCCTTGTCCTTGCTCTTGACCACTATGTCATCCATGTAGGCTTCCACATTTACGTGCATTTGTGGTTCAAAAGCGTGATGGACTACCCTTGCAAATGTTGAACCAGCATTCTTCAAACCGAAAGGCATCCGTGTAAACGTATGTGCCACATGGAGTGATGAATGCGGTCTTCTCCTCATCCTCTTACGCCATGAAGATCGATGGTATCTGAGTATGCATCGAAATGAAAGCAAATCACATCCGGCCGTGGAGTCAACAATCTGGTCAATCGCGCGGCAAGGAAATGGGTCTTTAGGACAAGCTTTATTAACATCGGTAAAGTCGATACAAAGCCTCCATTTCCCGTTTGCCTTGCGCGACGACTACGAGATTGGCCAATCACGTGGGATGGAGCACTCCTTTGACAAGACTGCTGCTTCCAACTTCTTGATTTCTTCTGCGATGAATTCTTGGCGCTCCTTTGCTTGTTTCGACTTTACGCTTGGCGGGCCGCGCGAGGACAGAGCGACAAGGTGGTGCTCGATTACTTTCACAGGAACACGGGGATGTCGGGCGGTTGCCATGCAAACCGTCGGCGTTAAGCCCTTGAGAAAGCAACGGCGCTTTCCTATTAGGGTCGAGAGTGGCGCGATGGTGAAGGTACAGCGGTGCCGTCCTCCTTGGCGGGCACCTTCTTGGTCTCTGGCGGAGCTGCCGCCGTCTTCTTGTGCTTGCGGTGGAGCTCGATGGTGCGTCCTCGGCGGTGGCGTAGCACTCGAAGAGGTGCGCTTGCGGAGTGGGCATCGAACTCTTGCGGACTTGGTCTTCTTCTTCCCCGGGAGCTTGGCGGCAAGTGTCTTGCGATCTGCGGTGGCTCTTTGCTTCTGGTAGATCTTGTCGGCGCGAGATAAGAGCATCCTTCTTGTCGCCCGAGGGGCGAGATGACACTTATCGGGCTGGCATCTTGATCGTTGTATGCATTGTGAGAGGCTGCCATGAATTTGGCGAGCGCTGGAGGGACGAGTATCCCATTGTAAGGCAATGAAAGTCAGCAACGTCAAAGGTGACCCTCTCGATTACGAAGTTCAACTTCGCTGCCAAATGTCACCGCAGCGTGATCTTTCCCTTGACTTGCTCCTTCTGGATTGATTCCTTGGAATGTGCGGTCTCTTGAGCTTCGCCGTCGAGGATCTGGAGTTCTGGAGCACCGCGGAGGAGATCAAGTTCAAGCCGGCCCGCCGTCAACTAACATCTTAGTTACCTTGAGGTTGCGGATAGTTGGTGAAACCAACATCGGCAACACCGACGCATGATTATGCGATCGGGGTGGTCCTCAATATCAAAGATGATAAGCGTCTTGGACCATTCGAGGCTTGCGTGACTCGTGCGGGTGGTTACGCGCATTGACTTCCCGCACCCACTTGGTGGCGGTGTGAAGTGCGAGAGAAGCACCACCGTCAGCGCCGCAGGACCTCTGTGGCTTTACGGAACTCCTGCTCATCGGTCTCGCCGTCATCCATATCTTCATCTTCATCGTCATCTTCATCTTTATCGTGGCGCGAGAGCTGTCTCCTTACCCTTGCTTGGCCTTGCAGCGGTGTCCTTCTGGCGGGGCGTTTCTTGCGGATCCTCGGTACCTTCTTGGGCCTTCTCCTTGTCGCGCGCTCGTACTCAGCCTTTTGCTGCTTTCGACAAGCTGCTCGACCTTCTTGCAGCTCTGGAGATCATGGCCCTTAGTGCGGTGGATCTTGCGATCTTGCTTGCGAACCGTCTTGCTTGTCGGCGGCCGCCCGACTTCGGCTTCCTTGGTGCCACCTCCATTGCGGGACTGCTCAACGACTAGCACATCTTTGCCTTTCTTCTTCTGTTGTTCCGCCGCGGTTTTTCCTTGCGGGCGGCATCCTTCTTTGTCGAGATCCTCCTGCTCCTGTATTCTCTCCGAAGTCTCCTCCTTCCTCATCACGTGCACACTTAGCGGCCAGGCGTATAGCTCGCGGCGTCTCGATCTTGCACATCGCCATCTCTTCCGCATCCTGCGGTTCGCATATTCGATGGAGCAGCGATGACATGGCGGTGGGCGTCTGGATGTTGTCTTTGTACATAGCTGAATCTCTGAATGTACTTGCGAGGCTCTCCTTCCTACAGGCGGCGGATGCATATCGCTCTCTTGGCCATGAGGCTTGTGGCGCTGTAAAACGCACCGACAAACTGATGGCACAGATCTGCGAGGAGGATATGGAGTTGTCCGGCAAGTGCATGAGCGAGACGACATTGGGCTTGAGCACCGGTGAAATAGTTGGCAAGGATCTTGTCGTCCGTCCCCGACAGCTTGCACCACGATGGTGTAGATCTTGAGGAACTCGACGGATGCAACTTGCCGTCGTTACTTCTGCGAATGCAGGCTGGCAGAAATTCTTTGTCTTTGGGCCTTTGGACTTGCCGCAGCTCACGAGTGAGCAGGCAACCTACCACGTCACGACAAGTCGCTGGTTCCCCTGGCGCATGCATGTCAGCGATGGGCCCAGCGCGCTGGTCGATTGACGCTGCGCTTCTCTTTGGCCTTCGATCTGTCTGAGCATCTTCTTCTTGTCGTTCGTGAAGAACTTGGCGCTGATCGCGGCGAGCTCGTGGATCGATGGCCTTGGTGGAGTCGTTGTCGAGTTGACCCGGCCGAGTCGGCGATCTTGGCCTTCGGGTGGAGAGTGCGGTGGTTGCACCCCACGGTTTTATCGCCAGCGGCCTGTGCACTGGCGATCTTGCCGCGGCTGCGATGCATTGGCTGCCGTGGAGTGTCGCCGTTAAGCGAAGCCGGCAGACTACGAATGGTGGCCCTCCATTACGTCGATCTTGTCCGCCATTGGGGGTAATCCGGGAGGAGCTGAGCTCGTGCGAGCCTGCTGGAGTGGAGGTGGCGATGGCGGCGGTGCGAGAGCGGGATATGCCGGACTTCTAACTATGTTAGAAGGCGACATCTCGTCGAGCGACCGTGTCTTGCTCGTGCCCGGCATGTTGGCGCGCATGCTGGTCTTGAGCATCCCGAGATCCTGGCTCGATCTCGGTCCAGCGAGCGTATGGTACCGCGAGTACCATGACGCTGTTGGTCTCGCACCTCCTGAGATGGGCGTGGTGCATGTACGGACGCCGAGGTCTGCGCAGCCTTGTCCTTGGACCTGGCAGCACCGTGAGCTCCCTTGTCGACGCCCATTCTTCCGCCGGCGTCTACCCCACCACCCGTTTGCTCCGGCGGTGGTGGGATCGACATGGACGGAGCAGCCACCTCCGAAGCCTTCTTCTTTGGTGGCATGTCGATGAAGAAGATGAAGAATATGAAGATCTAGCTCGCGTGAGCGGCTGGATGAGTTCACACAACCTCGGCGCCCCTACTGGCGCGCAAAGATGTCGTGAGAGCGAACACCTATGGGGCGGCGGACTGGGCCCCTTTACATTACGGCGTCGGCGGAGATCGCCTGAAGAGAGGATCGAGTGAAGCACGGCGATTTACCCAACAGAGCTCTCCGGAGAGATAATACTCCTACTGCTGCTTTGTGGTTTGTATTGTGTTCTTGCTCGGGAGCGGTGAATGCTAGAGTACACTATAGCTGCTAACAAGACCGAGCGTGAACGTATTCTGGCCTCGAACCCACCTCTACATTGCACATGGGCCTCCTTTTATATGCTCAAGGGGTCACCGACAGGTGGCAACGTAGGCGAGGGCAAAAATGGAAAAGGAGTTGTGGTTGGTACAACTACTTGAACAGTGTATCATACCTAACCCTGACGGCAGGGGACAAAGGCATTAAATGCCCGTCTGCATCGCCCAAACAGTGCTAAAAAGGGACCGTCAGGGGCGCCACCGCTCGCCACGATGGCAATCTTGTCGGCGTAAACGCCACCTCGCACGCCGGCTGCACAGACCTCTTGCCACGCTTGGCGCTGGAAAGGTCTCGAGGCGACATGTTGGTGGATGTCTTTGGGCGCCCGGTATAGAGAGTAGCTTTCATGACAAGCGCCTTGCCCTTGATCGTTGTCTTGTCGCGTCCGGAAGCTTGTCGCTCACCGGGCCTTGCCGGGACGCCTGGCGCATCGCGGCAAGTTTCTTGAAATGCCTTGGTTGGCCTTCCCGGCAAGCTCCTCTTGCCGGAGCCTTGTCTCCTTGGCTTAAACACTTTGTTCTTGAATGGCTCCAAAGGAACCACGGAGGACCTTGGCGGTCACCCGGCAAGCCTTGCCGCGGGGCGCTGCGACTGCCCGTGCACAAGTTCGGGATACTAGGGTACCCCTACTCTAGTACACCGCCATAGATGTCGTGGGAACGAACACCTATGGGGCCGGCGGACCAGGCCCCTTTCAGTTTGGCGGGGGGCGGAGATCGCCTGAAGAAGCGGATCGGCGGCGAAACACCTGGCGATTACCCAGCTTGGAGCTCTCCGGAGATAATACTCCTACTGCTGCTTTGTGGTTTGTATTGTGTTCTTGCTCGGGAGCGCTGAATGCTACAGTACACTCTAGCTGCTAACGAGACCGAGCGTGAGCGTATTCTAGCCTCGAAACCTTCCAACGCCCCCCCCTACGTTGCGCATGGGCCTCCTTTTATATGCTCAAGGGGTCACTGACAGGTGGCAATGCATGCAAGGGTAAAAATGGAAAAAGAGTTGCGGTTGGTACAACTACTTGAATAGTGTATCCTACCTAACCCTGACGGCAGGGGACAAGGGCATTAAATGCCGGTCTGCGTCGCCCAAACAGTGCAAAAAGGGACCGTCAGGGGCGCCACCGCTCACCACGATGGCAATCTTGTCAACGTCGCTTGCCACCTCGCACCGCTGGCTGCACAACCTCTCGCCACGCGCGCCTGGAAAGGTCCCATGGCGACACGTTGATGGATGCGCTGGAGTGTGGGTATAGAGTGGTGGCTTGCCGCGGCAAGCGCCTTGCCGTGGTCATTGCCTTGTCGCGTCCGAAAGCTTGTCGCTCACCGGGCCTTGCCGGGACGCGTGGCGCGTCGCGGCAAGTTCCTTGAAATGCCTTGGTTGGCCTTCCCGGCAAGCTGCTCTTGCCAGGGTCTTGTCTCCTTGGCTTGAACACTTTGTTCTTGAATGGCTCCAATGGAACTACGGAGGACATTGGCGGTCACCCGACAAGCCTTGCCGCGGGGTGCTGCGACTGCCCGTGTACAAGTTCGGGATACTAGGGTACCCTACTCTAGTACACCGGCGGGGCAGCGGTAGGGCCCCTTCGGTTCGGCGGGGCGGAGATCGCCTGACGGATCGGCGAAACACCTGGCGATTACCCAGCCGGAGCTCTCGGACGGATAATACTCCTCTGCTGCTTTGTGGTTTGTATTGTGTTCTTGCTCGGGGCGCTGAATGCTATAGTACCTCTAGCTGCTATGAGAGACCGGCGTGGCGTATTTTGTATGAACCCCCCTCTATGTTGCGCATGGGCCTCCTTTTATATGCTCAAGGGGTCACCGACATGTGTGTAGCAGCGTGGCGAGGGCAAAAATGGAAAAGGAGTTGTGGTTAGTACAACTACTTGAGCAGTGTATCATACCTAACCACGGCGGGGGACAAAGGCATTAAATGCCCGTCTGCGTCGCCCAAACAGTGCAAAAAAGGGACCGTCAGGGGCGCCACCGCTTCGCCACGATGGCAATCTTGTCGGCGTCGCTTGCCACCTTGCACCGCTGGCTGCCTGACCTCTTGCCTGTGGCGCTGGAAAGGTCTCGAGGCGACACGTTGGTGGATGTCTTTGGGCGCCCGGTCTGAGAGGTAGCTTGCGCGGCAAAGCGCCTTGCCGCGGTCGTTGTCTTGTCACGTCCGGAAGCTTGTCGCTCACCGGGCCTTGCCGAGACGCGTGGCACGTCGCGACAAGTTCCTTGAAATGCCTTGGTTGGACTTCCCGGCAAGCTCCTCTTGCCGGGGCCTTGTCTCCTTGGCTTAAACACTTTGTTCTTGAATGGCTCCAAAGGAACCACGGAGAACCTTGGCGGTCACCCGGCAAGCCTTGCCCGTGGCTACTTGTTGCCGTGCACAAGTTAGGGATACTAGGGTACCTCTATTCTAGTACACCGCAGAGCCGAACTGGGCCACCCTGCAGTGCTTGCGAAACAGCTGTTGGGCCAGGCCCAAAACAGGCTGCGAACACCTTGCGGCCTGGAGTCCGCCATATCTCACTCTGTATCCACGCGCCCTCCCTAACAGCCAGCGTTGAATCGGCGTTGTGGGAGAGATGCGTGGGTGGTTTCTTTATTGGAGCGGAACATCCGCCCCTTCCCCCTTTATAAGCAAGGGAAACAGGGGCAGTTCCCCCATCTCGCCAGTTGCTGTCCCAATCTCAAAAATCCTCCGCCGCTCCCCCCTTCTTTCCCAAGGCAGAAAGAGAGCAGCGCTCCACCCCCCCCATGGCCAGGCGCCACCAGCATATGTTCTCCCCACTACCTCCGCCATGGCTCAGCCGAGGCAGCTGTGAAGTCGGCCGGCGCTGCGGCTCGAGCCTTTGTGAAAGGGCGGGCAACTTTCCCCGAGCTTCGCCTTGAAGGAGCTGAGGAGTGGTACTACCTCTTACGGTCGGACCGGAGCGCCGGCGTCCGCGCATGAAAAGTACTCTCGCTTGTTGTTCGAACAGGCTCGAGCGGATATCCCTTCTTGGCTGTTCTTCTGCTGGGCTCTGCCCGCCTTTCTCTAATTCTTCTGCGATATCATGAACACCTCTGGGTTCCACCTCCTTGATTTCACCCCAAATGTTGTTACGACCATGGCAGTTTCGGCGCATCTCTGCGAAAACTTTGTCGGAATCCACCAAGCGTAGCTCTTTTCCGCCACTTCTTTATGCCCGGGTCGAGAGAGAGAGCCTTTATCCGGCTGAATCGCTTTGGATCTCGAGAGCGGCAAGAAGGAAAGCTTATATGGAGGGTGCTCCGCGGCAAATGGGAGGAGTGGAAGCGGGACTGGTCTTTGGATCGTCGAGGAGAACCCGCGGCCGTGTCTTGCCCGTAAGCCCCCAGCGGTCTTGTGACAATGATTGGAGAAACCTAGCCGGAAGATGATAGGTTGAAGATTATGCGTCACCGGGTCTTGCGCCTCGAGCTTGCGGGCTCCTTTGTAAGCGTCGTTAGGCGCAGATTTTCTTCGCCGCCGCGCCGCCCCCCTGCGGAGGGAGGAGGAGACCAGCGTGGGAGTTCGGGGCCAGCCGGACATCATGAGGCTGGGCCGGGCCTCCTTCAACTTCCTTGTCTTTGGGCGGGCCGCGATGCTCAAGGCTGTTCAAGCCACGACCCTCAACATCTGAATGGTTCGGGCTGCGAAGGCGTCGTCCTTGTGCACAATTCCTCCCTCGATTGCATCCGTGCAATGATGCCTCTGTGTGATTCGCATGGAATTGTTCCAACAGCAAAACCTGCGGACGGCGTTGTGCAGGGAGTTCTTGACGGCTTGGTGGAAGTGGCGGTCGCTCCGATGAGCAGAAGAGCCTCACCCGCGACACCACCGATCGGAGATCACGGCGCATCGCCACTAGAGGCGCGAAGAAGCGGCGGCAGCTGTTGCGGCGGTTGGATTCACCGTGGAGGAGCGAGGCGAGTGAGGTGGCAAGCCTTGCCGATCGAGATGAGCTTGCGGAGAGCTTGCGGCGAGGAGGCTTGCCGAGCTGAAGCTTGAGTCGGCGAGCCCGCCCGAAGCGCGGCGCCCGCCATCTTCAAGCAGCTTGCATGGCGAGCCCCAGCTCCACCAGAAGGCATCTCCGCAAAGGCTGGGGGCGTAGCAGAGGCGGCGGGCAGGTCAACAGCCGCCCGGCGCGCGCGACACGCTCCGCCCGACAACCGCTTTGTTGCAGCGGGGGCGTCTCACGCCGTTGCGGCAAGCTGGAAGCGAGGTCCTCCGGACCGCCGCCACGATCTGCCGCTGCCCCGCCAAGCGGTCAAGGCCTACTCCTCCGCCTTGTCGGCGCCGAAAGAGGGCGGACTTGACCTCTCAGCGCTCAGCTCGAGGAAGAAGAAGAAGTAAGATTCTCTCTTGTATTTGTAGTTCTTCAATTCTTGCTGTTTTTGTCTTGTATCGATTTGCTTTACTCTGAACTCATTTCTTTTTCAGGACCACAGCCCGGAAGGCGAAGAGGGCCAAGGCTCCAGTGATTGTCGTGAGGCAGAGCCCACCGCAACAGCGAAGTGCGCCCGAGACCACCTGCGGACCAGCAACTACTCCCAGTAGCCCAGGCGCAGCTCCCAGCGTAAGTATATGGTTTACTTCCACTGTTTGGCGCGCATGGGTGCTCTTTCTTCTTGATATCGATTCTTGGTTTGTGTAGGAAGCGAGCAGCCTCACGAGAGCAACGGAAGCCGCCCGAGATGCTATCTGCTTGAATACACCGCCAAGGAGATTCCCGGCAAGGGCGTTCTCCGGCAAGGAGAAGTCTCCGACAAGGATAGTTCTCCGGCAGGGGCGGCACCAGCGACCCCGGTGGTGGAGCCCATGATTGCGAGATCGATCTGAGTAACCCTTCTTGCTCGAAAACCTCCTTGTGTTCTTCTTCTTGATCTTCTTTTGGATATTTGCTTGACTTTTCTATCTTTTCCAGCCGTCGGATCCATCTTCCACGGAGCGATGGAGACCGAGGCCACCGGCGAAAAGCAGCAACATCATCAACGCGCCGCCACCAGGAAGGCCGGCGCTGATGATCCCTTGGCGAAGGGCCGCCAAGGATGCCGCGCGGGTGTGGCGAGGTCGGCGATCGTATTGACAGCCCGAGGCGCGGGAGGCGCAAGGCGCTCGCCGACCACCGATCCCTCCGCGCTGGTGCAGCGTCGAGCGAAGAGCCCGGCCAGCGTCTATTTGAAGGCGGCGATGGTGTCTTCATCAAGCTCCACAGGCGTCAAGCTCCGGCGCCCGGTCGAAGAGAAACTTTCGATGGAGAGGTGCTCGCCTCCGGCTGGGCTGGCCTAGTTGTGTAAGCGATAGCGTGGCGATCGAGGAAAAGCAGCTAACTGCGGAAGCTGGTGTCACTCTACCGCGCCCGACAAGCCAAGGTGGAATCGGGAAGCGCTTATCCGCAGGTGGGAGTGGATATTGAAGCATCGCGGAGGAGCTCGGTCGCAACTAGAAGCCCTCCGGTCCATTGTAGAGAAGCGAGGCGCCTTCGCCAAAGCGTGAAAGCCTTCCTCCTCGAGAAGGCGAAGTGAAAACAACAATGACTTGCCGCCCGAGCTGTTTGTGCGGGAAGCGAGGTTAGGCGCAGCGGAAGGTCAATCTGGACAGCCACGAGGAGGAGCTTGCAGCGCGAGCAGACATTTGGCGGGGCTCTCAAGGAGGCAAAGGATGCTTGCAGCGCTCTTTGAGGCCGCCAAGAAGGAGGCTGGAGGCGAAGGTGGGCGCAGCTAGAGGCCGATCTCAAGGCGAGGATGAAGAGCTTGCAGCTCAATCGTGGCCTTGAGAAGGACATACGCCCATGGTGAGCTGCGAGGTCGTCTCGTCGAGAAGGGCAAGGAGCTGAGTGCCGGCAAGGACTCCAGCGCAGATCTTGAGTTGAAGCTGGCTACTTTGACCAAGGCATGGGCCAGGCGCCAAGGAGCGGAGGTGGCCTTGAAGAAGGAGATCAAGGCCAACGAGGAGCTGCTGGCGAGTGTTGCCGCCACCCAGAACACCTTCAGGGAGAATGTGGAGCACTGGACGGAGGGTCTCATGGATGTTGCCGCAGCCATCGACAGGGAGCTGGCGCAGCTGGGGATGGAGGATTTCGGGTATTCCTCCGATGAGAACCTCCAACCCAGCGCCAAGCTCACCTTGTTCTTCAAAGGCGTGGCGACGACCCTCTAGAGACTCCAGGAAAGGATCCCAAAGCAGCTGGCCAACGAGTCACGCGCGATTTGCGCGAGGGTTCTTCAAAAGGTGTTGGTGAAGGTGGCCTTTCGCAACCCGGGACTCAACCTCACCAATGTCCTCAAGAAGCTGTCGGTGGATGCTGATCTGGAAGCGCTCAAGGCCCTTGTCGCACCCATTGTGGACAAGGTGAACGAGGTCAAGAGGGTTGATGGCGATCGCGTAGATTAGGCCGCCCGTTTTCTCCTTTTCTTCTCGCTGCTGATCATGTTACGAGAACAATCTATTAGAGCTGCGACAAGCTATCTTGTAATATAACTTTTATTTTGGGTATCGATTGCTATGTGATTCCCTTTACTTGATTCCTTCCTTTGTATGTTTTGCCCTGCGCTTTTAGGGAACTTGCCGGCGCAGGCACCTTTCTTGCTGGGCTGAGTGCGAAACGTCGGCAGCTCTGGCGGCGATGCCGCTACCGACAAGAAACCTTATGCATGACTAGTCGCAGCTCACTTAAGTTGTTGGCGGACTCGAAACAAAGTAAGGCGCAACTAGCTACGAGTTGGTTCCTCCGCGCACAGGTTTTCCATACAAAGCACGGTCGTTCGAGGAAGATAACTTAAAAAATTTAAAACTGATTGCTCAAACTTTGGCAACTTAGCTTTTCTATCGTTTGCTTCCCGGTAAGGCGAAGCTTTCTCGAACGGCGCCTGGTCCACACCATTATCTTCTCCTTCCCCCCCCCCCCCGGCAAACTTGTGGGCGGGGGAACCTTCCTTTCTTTGAGAAAGAGAAAGAAGAGAAAATAAAGATATGGAGCCTTGCGGCTCGTTATTGCTTACCGGGGGTAGGTGCTGCACAAAATGTCAGATAACACATGCAAAAAATAGAAAGCATGAAATTGACAAGATGTGCGGAGCACATGAGCTTTAGTTATGCGCAGTGTCTGCGCCAGCTTTGTACAAAGGATTACATGCAACAGCGGCAAGACTTGTACAAAAGGTGGTTGCGAACAGGTTCCGACAACCGCGCTCTGAGTAAAACTTACGAAGATGCTCAATGTTCGGGAATTGCTCCTTTGGAAAGCCATCTTGGTCTCAAAGCGGACGGCGCAGGTCTAGTGACTCGTTTCACCGGTAAGGCCTTCCCACTTTGGCGTCAACTTGTTGGAATTCTTGGCGGACTGAATGCGCGAAGAACAAAGTCGCCTTCCTCGAGACTTCGGCATTAACTGCGGCTATGGTAGCGGCGCAAAGCTTGCTGTGTGAGCAGCTCGTCTGACTGCTGAAGGCGGTCTTCCTCAAGGAGCAGCGCGTCATCTTGCCTTGCTGCTCTTGCTCAAGCTCATCATAGCGAGCACTCGAGGCGACCCGTATCTGAGTTCCGTGGGAGAACTGCCTCTGCTCCATAGACTAGGCGAAGGTGTCGGCGGTGGCTCGATTTGGCGTCGTCTGATCGACCAAAGAACCAACGACAGCTCCTCAATCCAGATTCTTTCCGCGCTTGCGCAGCCCGTCGAAAGTCCTGGTCTTGAGCCAGCGCAGCGCTTCAGCATTGCCCTCTCCGCTTGACCGTTGCTTCTTGGATGAGCAATGAGCGAAGCAGACCTTAGGCGCCAAGATCTTGGGCGTCTTGCATGAAGGTGCGACTTCGTGAATTGTGTGCCGTTGTCGGTGATGATCTGTTAGGTATTCGAAGCGGCAAACAATCCACGAAGAACTTATTCTCTTGTTGTCTGTCACCTTCCTTCTTGCTTCCACTTCCGGCCACTTTGTGAACTTGTCGATTACAGCGTACAAGTACTCAAAGCCCCAACCTTCGAGGAAAGGGGCGAGGATGTCGAGCCCCGGACGAAAATGGCGGGATAAAGGATCGTCGGAGAGCTTGAGATGGCTGGTGTATCTGCTTGGAATGGGCCGCACGCTTCACACTTGGTTACTTGTGCGGTTGCATCTGGAGGCTGTCGGCCAAAAGAAACCTTGCGGAATGCTTTGCGACAAGCGCTCTTGCGCCAATGTGGTGACCACATATGCTTCCATGTATCTCTACCAACAGCTTGTCCATCTTCGAGAATACACTTCAATTTCACACCATTGAATCTTCTTACATACAGTGTGTAAATCGACAAACTGGTACATACTTATTTGCCGGGCTACTCTTTCCGCTTCTTCTTGCTCTTGGGAAGTTCTCTGGCTGAAGAAGCGGACAATCTGCTTTGTGCCCAGCTGGAGCACATGGCTCGACAACAAGGACTAAAGGCACATATGCTGCTGCGGGAACATCCGCTTCTGGCGAGAACCTGCGGCTCGGCCGAGGAGCTTGATGTTCCCGGCAAGCTTGCGAGCAAAACTTGTCGGGGCGTGCGCTTCAGCGGAACAAACCCTAGGGCTTGCGGAGCGGACTGCTCCTCGGCACCCTTAGTGTTGATCTTGGGGACCTTCTTGGCGGCGGCTTCGGGGAGCTCTGCAGGAAAATAGTCACTAGAAATCAACTTCCTTTTCTTGCTCTATCCGGTCGATGGCGTTACAGACAGTTGAGTCAGTTTGAGCACAAAAATCCCTGGTTCCACAGGTAACTTAAGTGCGGCGCACTTCGACAGGCCATCAGCGATGTCGTTCTGAGCTCTCGGAACATGTTCCATCTGTAGGCCGTCAAAGTGCTCTTCTAACTTTCTCACTTTGTCAACGTAGGCTTCCATCAACGGACTCTGATAATTCTTGTTGACTTGGCGGACGACAAGCTGCGAGTCACCCCTGACAATGAGCTTTTTGATCCCAAGGTCCGCTGCGATCCTGAAACCGGCAAGCAAACCTTCATACTCTGCCGTATTGTATGTTGCTTGCTCCTTGGGAAAGTGCATCTGGACTACGTACTTGAGGTGCTCTCTGGTGGGCGCGACAAGTAGCACGCCCGCACCGGCGTCTTGCAGCGAGAAGGCACCATCGAAGTACATCAGCCACTCTTTTCTTGCTTCCTTGACGGGGATGCTCGTCTCCGGAATTTCTTCATCTGGTGTTGGCGTCCACTCTGCTATGAATTCTGCCAATGCCCGGCTCTGGATAGTTGAAGTGCTCTCAAACTTGAGGCCAAAGCTTGACAGTTCGATGCCCATTCAACAATCACACTGTTGCTTACGGATTACTGCGATATCCTCTTGAGCGGAAAAGCAGTGACAACTGTGATCTCATGTGCTTGGAAATAATGGTGCAGCTTTCTCGAGGCCATGAGAAGGCGGCAAATTTCGCACACAGTACCTTGACCTAGCCCCCGAGAGGGAGGCGACAAAAAAACTGGGCGGCTGCACCATTTTCTTGCACCTCCTCATGTGCCTCTCGCAGATCCATCCTTGTCGGGACAAGAGCTTGCGGGTGAAGCCCCACTTGTCATTGGAAGCACCTGCCGTGGTCGCTGGCTCATCATCCGCCTCCCTCTCCGCTACTAACACAGGACTAACCACTTGATTGGTTGCCGCTATATACAACAGCAACTTCTCTTGTGGCTTAGGTGCGACAAGTATTGGAGTGGAGGACAGATATCTCTTCAAGTCCTGCAGCGCAGCCTCCGCTTCCGGAGTCCATTTCATTGGACCTGCCTTTTTCAGTATTTTGGAAAGCGGCGGTAGCCAGCAGACTTAGAGATAAACCTCTTGAGCAGCCACGCATAGCCGCAAGCCTTCGTACATCCTTGACACGCTTTGGTGCTTCAATCTGCTCAATGGCCTTGATCTTGCCGAGATTGGCTTCAATTCCCCGCTGAGACACGAAGAACCCGAGAAGCTTGCCGGAGGGGACTCCAAACACACACTTCTCGGGGTTAAGCTTGAGGTTGATCTTGCACAGATTTGCAAAGGTTTCGTCTAAATCTTGAATAAGGGTTGCCTTGTCCTTGCTCTTGACCACTATGTCATCCATGTAGGCTTCCACATTTCTGTGCATTTGTGGCTCAAAAGTGTGATGGACTAACCTTGCAAATGTTGAACCAGCATTCTTTAAACCGAAAGGCATCCGTATGAAACAGTATGTGCCACATGGAGTGATGAATGCGGTCTTCTCCTCATCCTCTTCTGCAATGAAGATCTGATGGTATCCTGAGTATGCGTCAAGAAATGAAAGCAAGTCACATCCGGCCGTGGAGTCAACAATCTGGTCAATGCGCAGAAAGGGAAATGGGTCTTTGGGACAAGCTTTATTAACATCGGTAAAGTCGATACAAAGCCTCCATTTCCGTTTGCCTTCGCGCGACTACTGAGATTGACCAACCACGTGGGATGGAGCACTCCTCGACAAGGCCTGCTGCTTCCAACTTCTTGATTTCTTCTGCGATGAATTCTTGGCGCTCCACTGCTTGTTTCCTGACTTTCTGCTTGACGGGCCGCGGATGAGGACAAACGGCAAGGTGGTGCTCGATTACTTTCCTGGAAACACCGGGGATGTCAGACGGTTGCCACGCAAACACGTCGACGTCCACCCGCAGGAAAGCAACGAGCACGCTTTCCTATTTAGGGTCGAGGGTGGCACTCATGGTGAAGGTACCATCAGTGCCGTCCTCCTTGGCAGGCACCTTCTTGGTCTCTGGCGGAGCTGCCACCGTCTTCTTACACTTGCCGGTGGAGCTCGATGGTGCGTCCTCGACGGTAGCGCAGCACTCCGAAGAGGTGCGCTTGCCGGAGTGGGCATCAGAACTCTTGCCGGACTTGGTCTTCTTCTTCCCCCCGGGAGCTTCAGCGGCAAGTGTCTTGCGATCTGCTGCGGCTGCTGCTTCCCGTTAGATCTTGTCGGCGCAGATAAGAGCATCCTTCTTATCGCCGAGGGGCGGATATGACACTTATCGGGCTGGCATCTTGATGCGTTGTATGGATAGTGAGAAGCTGCCATGAATTTGGCGAGCGCTGGACGGCCGAGTATCCCATTGTAAGGCAATGGAAAGTCAGCAACGTCAAAGGTGACCCTCTTAGTTCTGAAGTTCAACTCGCTGCCGAATGTCACCGGCAACGTGATCTTTCCCTTCGGCTTGCTCCTTCCCGGGTTGATTCCTTGGAATGTGCCGGTCTCTTCGAGCTCGCAGTCAGGGATCTGGAGTTTACGGAGTACCGCGGAGGAGATCGAGTTCAAGCCGGCCCGCCGTCAACTAGCATCTTAGTGACCTTGAGGTTGCGGATAGTTGGTGAAACCAACATCGGCAAGCACCGACCGCGATTATCACGATTAGGGTGGTCCTCAATATCAAAGATGATAGGCGTCTTTGGACCATTCGAGGGCTTGCTTGACTCGACGGGTGGTTACGCGCATTGACTTCCTGCACCTTTGCTTGAGCTGGCGGTTTGAAGTATCTGAAGCACCGCCGTCAACGCACAGGACCTCTGTGGCTTTCTGGAACTCCTGCTCATCGGTCTCATCATCATCCATAATTTCGTCTTCATCGTCATCTTCATCCTTATCGCGGCCGCGTGGAGGCTCACGTTGCCGGTGACATTTGGCAGCGAGTTGAACTTCAGAACTAAGAGGGTCACCTTTGACGTTGTTGACTTTCCATTGCCTTACAATGGGATACTCGGCCGTCGAGCGCTCGCTAAATTCATGGCAGCCTCTCACTATGCATACAACGTACTGAAGATGCCAGGCCCGATAAGTGTCATCTCTGTCCCGGGCGACAAGAAGGATGCTCTTATCTGCGCCAACAAGATCTACCGGGAAGCAGCAGCCGCAGCAGATCGCAAGACACTTGCCGCTGAAGCTCCCGGGGGGAAGAAGAAGACCAAGTCCGGCAAGAGTTCTGATGCCCACTCCGGCAAGCTCACCTCTTCAGAGTGATGCGCTACCGTCGAGGACGCACCATCGAGCTCCACTGGCAAGCACAAGAAGACGATGGCAGCTCCGCCAGAGACCAAGAAGGTGCCCGCCAAGGAGGACGGCACTGGTGGTACCTTCACCATCAGTGCCACTCTCGACCCTAAATAGGAAAGCGCGCTCGTTGCTTTCTTGCGGGCGAACGTCGATGTGTTTGCATGGCAACCGTCTGACATCCCCGGTGTTCCCCCTAAAGTAATCGAGCACCACCTTGCCGTCTGTCCTCATGCGCGGCCCGTCAAGCAGAAAGTCAGAAAACAAGCAGTGGAGCGCCAAGAATTCATCGCAGAAGAAATCAAGAAGATGGAAGCAGCAGGCCTTGTCGAGGAGTGCTCCATCCTCGTGGTTGGCCAATCTGTGGTTGTGCGCAAAGGCAAGCGGAAATGGAGGCTTTGTATTGACTTTACTGATGTTAATAAAGCTTGTCCCAAAGACCCATTTCCCTTGCCGCGCATTGACCAGATTGTTGACTCCACGGCTGGATGTGATTTGCTTTCATTTCTTGATGCATACTCAGGATACCATCAGATCTTCATGGCAGAAGAGGATGAGGACAAGACCGCATTCATCACTCCATGTGGCACATACTGTTTCATACGGATGCCTTTCGGTTTGAAGAATGCTGGTTCAACATTTGCAAGGGTAGTCCATCACGCTTTTGAACCACAAATGCACAGAAATGTGGAGGCCTACATGGATGACATAGTGGTCAAGAGCAAGGACAAGGCAACTCTGATTCAAGATTTAGATGAAACCTTTGCAAATCTGCGCAAGATCAACCTCAAGCTTAACCCCGAGAAGTGTGTGTTTGGAGTCCCCTCCGGCAAGCTTCTCGGGTTCTTCGTGTCTCAGCGGGGAATTGAAACCAATCCCGACAAGATCAAGGCCATTGAGCAGATTGAAGCACCAAAGCGCGTCAAGGATGTCGAAGGCTTGCGGTTCGCGTGGCTGCTCTCGGCGGGTTTATCTCTAAGTCTCTTGGTAGCGCCTCTGCTGTTTTTCAAAATATTGAAAAAGGCAGGTCCAATGAAATGGACTCCGGAAGCGGAGGCTGCGCTGCAGGACTTGAAGAGATACCTGTCCTCCACTCCAATACTTGTCGCACCTAAGCCACAAGAGAAGTTGCTGCTGTATATAGCGGCAACCAATCAAGTGCTTAGTGTTGTGTTAGTAGCGGAGAGGGAGGCGGATGATGAGCCAGCAACCACGGCAGATGCATCCAGCGATAAGCAAGAGACTTCACCGACAAGCTCTAGTCCCGACAAGGATGGATCTACGCAAGCACATGAGGAGATGCAGAAGAAAATGGTGCAGCGCCCAGTTTACTTTGTCAGTTCCCTTCTGCAGGGAGCTAGGTCAAGGTATTCTGGTGTGCAGAAATTGTTTTTCGGCCTTCTCATGGCCTCGAGAAAGCTGCGCCATTACTTCCAAGCACATGAGATCACAGTTGTCTCGTTTTCGGCTGAAGAGGATCTTTGCGAGAATCCGAAGCAACAGGCAGGATTGTCGAGTGGGCACTAGAACTGTCAAGCTTTGGCCTCAAGTTTGAGAGCACTTCAACTATCCAGAGCCGGGCATTGGCAGAATTCATAGCAGAATGGACGCCAACACCATATGAATAAATCCCAGAAACGAGCATCCCCGTCAAGGAAGCAAGCAAAGAGTGGCTGATGTACATTGATGGTGCCTTCTCGCTGCAAGGCGCCGGTGCGGGTGTGCTGCTTGTCGCACCCACCGGGGAGCACCTCAAGTACGTAGTCCAGATGCACTTTCCCAAGGAGCAAGCGACAAACAATACAGCAGAGTATGAAGGTTTGCTTGCCGGTCTCAGGATCGCGGCAGACCATGGGATCAAGAAGCTCATTGTCAGGGGTGACTCGTAGCTTGTTGTCCGCCAAGTGAACAAGAATTATCAGAGTCCGTTGATGCAAGCTTACGTTGACGAAGTGAGAAAGTTAGAAGAGCACTTTGCTGGCATACAGATGGAACATGTTTCGAGAGCTCAGAACGACATTGCAGATGGCCTGTCGAAGTGCACCGCACTTAAGTTACCTGTGGAACCAGGGATCTTTGTGCTCAAGCTGACTCAACCGTCTATAATGCCATCGACCGGACAGAGCAAGAAAAGGAAGTTGATTTCTGGTGACTATTTTCCGGCAGAGCTCCCCGAAGCCGCCGCCAAGAAGGTCCCCAAGATCAACACCAAGGGTGCTGAGGAGCAGTCTGCTCCGGCAAGCCCTAGGGTTTGTCCCGTTGAAGCAGATGCTCCCGACAAGTTTTGCTCCAGCAAGCTTGCCGGGGAACATCAAGCTCCGACTGAGCCGCAGGTTCTCGCCGTAGAAGCGGATGTTCCCGCAGCAGCATATGTGCCTTTAGTCCTTGTTGTCGAGCCGCAAGCTCCAGCATGGGCACAGCAGATTGTCCGCTTCCTTTAGACAGGAGAACTTCCCGAAGAGCAAGAAGAAGCAGAAAGAGTAGCCCGGCAGTCAAGTATGTACCAGTTTGTTGACGACACACTATACAGAAGAAGACTCAATGGTGTGAAATTAAAGTGTATTCACCGGGAAGATGGACAAAAGTTGTAGGCAGAGATACATGGAGGCATATGTGGTTACCACATTGGCGCAAGAACACTTGCCAGCAAAGCATTCCGGCAAGGTTTCTTTTGGCCGATAGCCCTCCGGGATGCAAGCGCACAAGTAACCAAGTGTGAAGCGTGCAGTTCCATTCCAGCGAGATACACCACCAGCTCAAGATCTCCGACGATCCCTTTATCCCGCCATTTTCGATGCAGGGGCTCGACATCCTCGGCCCCTTTCCCGAGTTGTCGGGGCATTGAGTACTTATGCGTTGCAATCGACAAGTTCACAAAGTGGCGGAAGTGGAAGCGATGAGGAAGGTGACAAAGACGGTCGGCGGTCAAGTTCTTGGTCGATTGTTTGCCGTTTGGGGTCCCTAACAGATCATCACCGACAACGGCACACAATTCCTGAGCCGCACCTTCATGCGATCGTCCAAGATCTTGGCGCCAAGGTTCGCTTAAACTTCATTTCTCACGAGAAGCAGCGGTCAGCGGAGAGGGCAAATGCTAAAGTCTTTGCGGGCTCGGGACCGGGACTTTCGACGAGCTGCACAAGTCGGAAAGAACTGGATTGAGGAGCTGCGGTGGTTCTTTGGTCGATCAGGCGACGCCAAATCGAGCCACCGCGGACACCTTTTGCTCTAGTCTATGGAGCGAGGCGCTTCTCCCCATGGAACTTCGTATCACGGTCGCCTCGAGTGCTCGCTTATGATGAGCTTAAGCAAGAGCAGCTGCGACAAGATGACGCGCTGCTCCTTGAGGAGGACCGTCTTCAGGCCGCTGTACGAGCTGCTCGCTACCAGCAAGCTTTGCGCCGCTATCATAGCCGCAAAGTTAATGCCAGAAGTCTCGAGGAAGGCGACCTTGTTCTTCGGCGCGTTTAGTCCGCCAAGAATTCCAATAATTTGACGCTGAAGTGGGAAGGCCCTTACTGGGTGAAACGAGTCACTAGGCCTGGCATTGTCCGCCTTGAGACCGAAGATGGCTTTCCGGTGAGCAATTCCTGGAACATTGAGCATCTTGGTAAGTTTTACCCGTAAGGGGCGGTTGCTGGAACCTGTTCCACCAACCACCTTTTGTACAAGTCTTGCCGCTGTTGCATGTAATCCTTTGTACAAAGCCGGGCGCAGACCCCGTGCATAAATACAGCTCATGTGCTCCGCACATCTTGTCAATTCATGCTTTCTATTTTTGCATGTGTTATCGACATTTTGTGCAGCACCTACCCCGATAAGCAATAAGGAGCCGTGGGCTCCATATCTTTATTTTCTCTTCTTTCTCTTTCTCAAAAAGGAAGGTTTCCCGCCCACAAGTTTGTCGGGGAAGGAGAAGATAATGGTGTGGACGGCGCCGTTAGAAAAGCTTCGCCTTCCGAAGCAAGCGACGTAAAAGCTAAGTTGCCAAAGTTTGAGCAATCAGTTTTAAAATTTTAAGTTATCTTCCTCGAGCGACCGTGCTTTGTATGGAAAACACATGCGGCGGAGGAACCAACTCGTAGCTAGTTGCGCCCTTACTTTGTTTCGAGTCCTCTCAACAACTTAAGTGAGCTGCGACTAGTTGCGACAAGGTTTCTTGTCGGTAGCAACACCGCCAACGAAGTCTGCGACGTTCAAGACTCAGCGCTTCGCGGACAAAGGTGCTTGTCTTGCCGCAAGTTCCTAAAAGCGCCAAAGATGTCGTGGGAGCGAACACCTATGGGGCGGCGGACCGGACCTGTCGGTTTAGCGGGGCGGAGATCGCCGAAGAAGCGGATCGGCGAAACACCTGGCGATTTACCCAGCCGAGCTCTCCGAGAGATAATACTCCTCTGCTGCTTTGTGGTTTGTATTGTGTTCTTGCTTGGGGCGCTGAATGCTACTGATACCTCTAGCTGCTAACGAGACCGGCGTGAGCATATTAAGCCTCGAACCCCCTCTCGTTAGCGCATGGGCCTCCTTTTATATGCTCAAGGGGTCACCGACAGGTGGCAGCGTGGCGAGCAAAAATGGAAAAGGAGTTGTGGTTGGTACAACTACTTGAGCAGATGTATCATACCTAACCACGGCGGCGGGGACAAAGGCTTTAAATGCCCGTCTGCGTCGCCCAAGCGGTGCAAAAAGGGACCGTCGAGCGCCACCTTCGCCACGATGGCAATCTTGTCGGCGTCGCTGCCACCTCGCACCGGCTGCACAGACCTCTTGCCACGCAGCGCTGAAAAGGTCTCGAGGCGACACGTTGGTGGATGTCTTTGGGCGCGGTGCTGTCCGTGTACTAGAGTAGGGTACCCTAGTATCCCGAACTTGTGCACGGCGATCCTGGCGCCAGCGGCAAGGCTTGTCGGGTGACCGCCAAGGTCCTCTGCGGTTCCTTTGGAGCCATTCAAGAACAAAGTGTTCAAGCCAAGGAGGCGGGGCCCGGCAAGAAGAGGAGCTTGCGGAAGGCCAACCAAGGCATTTCAAGGAACTTGCCGCGACGCCCACGCGTCCGGCAAGGCCCGTTGAGCGACAAGCTTCCGGACGCGACAAGACAACGACTGCTGCAAGGCGCTTGCCGCGGCAAGCCACCACTCTGTACCCATGCTCCAACGCATCCATCAACGTGTCGCCATGGGACCTTTCCAGCGCGTGGCGAGGGTCGCAGCCAGCGGTGCGGTGGCAAGCGGCGACAAGATTGCCATCGTGGCGGCGGTGGCGCCCAGCGGTCCCTTTTTGCCTTGTTTGCGCGGCGTGAGCGGGCATTTAATGCCCTTGTCCCTGCCGTCAGGGTTAGGTAGGATACACTGTTCAAGTAGTTGTACCAACCGCAACTCTTTTTCCATTTTTACCCTTGCATGCGTTGCCACTGTCGGTGACCCCTTGACCATATAAAGGAGGCCCATGCGCAACGTAGGGGGGTTCAAGGTTTCGAGGCTGAATAACGCCACGCCGGGTCTCGTTAGCAGCTAGAGTGTCAGAGCATTCAGCGCCCCGAGCAAGAACACAATACAAACCACAAAGCAGCAGAGGAGTATTATCTCCTGAGAGCTCCGGTTGGGTAATCGCCAGGTGCTTCCGCCTCGATCCGCTTTTCGGCGATCTCCGCCTCGCCGAACCGAAAGGGGCCCGGTCTGCCGGCCCCATAGGTGTTCGTTCCCACACCATCTTTGGCGCGCCAGGTAGGGGGCGTCGAGGCTGTCTGTCACACCCTGCATTTTGTAACACTTCATTTGCATTATTAAAGCATGAAAATTTGGACCAACAAAAACTTTTGCATTATTTGGCTTTTATTTTGAAGTTGGTTTTCTCTATGTGGTTTTTCAAGTGCTCTTAATAGTCAACTACTCCACCTTCTATACTTCATCTCCTTGCCCCAAACTTCTGTCCAATGATCATGCCATGTGTATAGAGCAATATAGTATTTTCTTACAAAATAATTTGGCCAAAAGTATTTTACGAAATTAGTTTTCAAAAACCCTTGAATTAAGATTTGCACTTGCAAGTAGTTGATTTGAGGTGTGAAAAATCTTTCAAAAGGTATATTTGAAACCTATTAGATATAGGATACCCAGAAACCACAAAAATATATTTTTAAAAGCTATTTTACTATTTTATTTAAAAGCTTTTTCTTAAGGCCAGAAATTGTCTTTAATAAAATTATTTTATTGTTTCAAAAATATTTGACAAAAATCAGGGAAACTCAGTGGACATATATTTCCCATATATAAGAGTTTCAACACATGGTCATGTTCAAAATCTTGGACAAAACCTCCCAAAACCATTTCTGCCCATTTCAAGGATTTGACATATTTCTACAGGAAGTATTTCCACAAAAATCCAAGAAAAATCCAGCAAGTCACAAATGCATATTGTGATGATCTTGCAAAGCCTCATGTCAATTAAAGTCATTTTGGTTCAACAAAAGGCCCCAAAACCCTCTCTGACCAGAATCAA
The DNA here is from genome assembly GCA_021437245.1 of Aegilops speltoides. NCBI lineage: Eukaryota > Viridiplantae > Streptophyta > Magnoliopsida > Poales > Poaceae > Aegilops > Aegilops speltoides. The sequence continues at coordinate 398,859,124 of CM038144.1, forward strand.
ATTTGAGCAACTTTGTACTGCCAACTTTCTCCCCTTGACCCCAACTTTTGTGAGCATGTTCACATGACCAAATGAGGCCACTACACCAAGTGGTGCATCAAGGAGAAGTTATTTGCTCAACTAGATCTACTCAAGTCTATTTCTGCTCATTTCTAGGGTTCACAAAAGTTGCATTGGAAACTTTGCCCAAATAATCTCCAAATTGGTGGAAGGCCATATTTATACGTGTCATTTCACCCTGTGAAGTCTCATGGCAATTAAAGTTCATTTGCTTGCCCAAACCATTATCAAACACCTTCTGGCATTTTGCAAAAATCACTATTTTGACCCCTTCCACTATTCTTGGGGAGCTCAAATTTTTACCACAGCTCCTCCTAGCCCCCTTTCACCTCTAGTAGCAATGGCAAGACCACAGCTCACTTATGGGAGGGGAAAAATCTCTCTCTCCCTCTCTGGACAGCTCCTTTCCCTCTCTTCCTCACCTCCCTCCTCACTCCAATGGCCATCCATGGCATCCAATGCACCACCCCACTTCTTTCTCCCTCCTAGACCTGCTAGACACTAGTGGGCACGCCCCTGCCCTTTTAAACAATGCCATGGCAGCCATTTGCACGCTCTGGAGCGCGCTACAGTGCGCCCCCGCATTGTAGCCGCCCCCTTCCAGCCGCTTCCGGCCACCTCGGGCCTCCCCCGCGCGCCTGCCGATGCGCCTCGGCGTCCGCGACACGCTACGCGGTCGGCCCCCTCCTCTCTCCTCCTCCCCGCGCCTCCGCGCTAACGGATACCGGCCGCCCGAGCGCGCCAATGGCGCGACTCACACGCGCGGCGTCTCTGACCTCTCCCTGCTCCCTCTCTTCCTTCCCCTGGGCGTAGTCGACCCCCACAAGCACCCTAGACACGGTGCAGCGCCCTCCCGAGGCCCGTATCGACGAGCACGAGCCCGCCGGCGCACGAGCCCACGGTGGACCGCCGTTCGCCTATATAAAGGCCTCCCCGAGCCCTTCCACCATCACCCCTCGCTCTCTGCACCACCAAAACCTCCCCCTGCACCCTCAGTTCGCCTCCAAAGCCGCCCGAGCTCGAGATCAAGCTCGAGCTCCACCGCGTCGGCTCGCTGGAGTTCGTGAGGTATAAGCCTCCCCCGCTCCACCTTTGCCTCGATCTGGGACCCCTGCATCCCCCTGACCCTTTTCCCCTCGTTTCCCCTCTCTGTAGCTGCTGGAAACGGCCGGAGCTACCGCCTTCCGAAGCTCCTCCGCCCTTGATTCCTCGTCGCCAAGCAAACCCGAGCAACTCCGGCGACGTCCTCCACCACCACCCGAACGGCGACTCCACGCTGAGCCCAACCGTGCTATCAGCTCGACCCGCCGTGCCCTGCATCGCTGCCGGTGAGCATGCCGGCCCTCTGGTCGCGAGGTCAGAGATGACAGGCGGGCCCCGCCTGTCATCCTCACCTCTCTCTCGCCCCCTCTCCCTCCCACTGGCACTTGGGCCCTGCTCGTCAGGTTTAAAAACTGGCCAGGCGTGCACTGTCTGTCTTGTTGGGCACCTCATTGGTGGGCCTCGACTGCGGCTATTACAGCCCAAAGGCACGAGTGCCCTTTTTCCTTTTTCTTTTTCTGTCTCTATTCCAAAAATTCCACAGGATTAAATAATAATCCAAATACAACAATTCCAGTTCCTAAAACCTTATAAAAATCCCACCTATTTAATGGTGTAACTCTCATATATGTCCATCAAACTTTTCTGCACTGTTCAAATTTAAATTCAAATTTGAGCATTTAAATTCCCCTCTAAAAATCCATTTCTCCTATTCCACAGCTCCAAATTCAAAACTAAGAATTTTCCCCTTCTTAGTTTTCAACCTAGTATTTTACAAAAATGAGTTGACATTTTTCTGAGCACTTTGGTTTTTCTGTTTTACTATTGCCTTATTTTTCTCATTATTATTTTGCGACGATAGGTTGCGTTCTTGTGAAGAGTTGGACGAGAAGACTTTGAAGACCCAGAAGACTTTGTTGAGCCAGGCAAGCAGCCCTTTGACCATACCTATGAAGCCCTTTTTATTGCATGTCATATAGCTCTTTATTAGTGTTGCATCGGAATCATGATGAGGTGGTACCCACGTTGATGGTTTGCCACCGTTAAATTCCTCGTTGATACTTGCATTGTGCATGACCCTACCTTCTTATGAGGGTTATGCCGATGGGAGTAGGTAGGATGCTAAAGTAGTGCTACGCAAAAAGGGACGGGAATATGCATGGTGATGGAGACAAAGTATTTCCAAAGGACTTTTCAAAAACCCCGTCGGGTGCCACTTATGCCCGAGGGAGATGATGAGATGGGTAGCCACTTGATGACGAAGTGGTGTACCGAGGCAAGTGTGTGTTGTTTTCAAAACGGATTGGTTGAAGTTGCGACCGTTATTCCAACCTTACATGCGCAACCACTCTACCCTTATATGGGAAAGGGCATTAATGATTACCTAGGTCGATACTAGCTTGGAGCCCGCATTACTAGTGACGGGGGAGAGTTGGTGCTCTCTCTCGGGATGGGGTCGTGCCAGGTAGGGCGGCCATGACTGTCTTTACAGCACCGGACACACCGTTGGTACCCCGTGCTTGTGGTATGTGATGAATATGGGAGCGAGGCTCCACAACTTTATGATGTGAAATGTTAGGCACGGGGGTTACTACCAATCGAGTGGACTCCATCTTAGTGTCGTCTAGGGAAAGGTAGTGATCGGGTGCTTACCCCGGGTACTTGAGGTACCGCGGGTCGTGGGTGACATGGAAGTTCCCCGGATCTAGTGGGTAAAGTGTGCAACCTCTGCAGAATGTAAAACTATTCGAATAGCCGTGTCCACGGTCAAGGACAGTTGGGTAACCGCTCTTGGGCTACGTCCACATGTTTACAAACCGTGTGTGTGCGTGTGTGTTGATAAAATGACTTGGGTCAAGTCAAAGGACTTGACATGATTGAGTTGGGTTGGTGCCCACTCTATTTATGTTGATATCTATAACCTGTTCTCATGGTTACTTGATTTCTCTGATGTATGTCTTACAAGTTGTTGAACATGTCATTGCACTCAAAACTAGCTTTCATAAAAATTTACCTATATCATGCATTATTGTGCCTTGAACCAAAACACGGGTTGCTTGCGAGTACATTCAAAGTACTCATTGGCTTGCCACTTGGTTATTTAATTGACCGGGCATGGAAGAACCGGAGTTGAAGAAGAGTTCTTTGGAGCGAACATGCAAACTAGGGCGTTTCGGTCGAGAATGCTGTAGGGTTAAGGCGGATGGCATGGGTTCTACTTATCGGCAAGATTTCCGCTGCTTGTGTTTCATTCGATGTTCAGCCCTTAAGGCTTTATCAATGTAAGACTTGACCATAATGGTCATAATTTGTGTAAGACGGTATGTATGGATGTAAGACTCTTGTTATTCAGCTTCTATGTGTTCAGTGAGCATTGATCTCTGGGATCACTGTACACGTACCTTCGGCGATCTCGACTTATGAGTCGGGGTCCCCACAGAGCTGGTATCAGAGCCATCCTGACTGTAGGAAGCCTTAGTTAGCATGGACGTTAGTTAGCTTGAGACCATCTAAACTTCTCTTCTTCTCTAAAGCATACCCAACCCAAGATATATTTCCCTTATTGACCCCTCCCATTAAAACCTTTGTAGATGGCTGCCGTACCCGAAGACTTCCTGACCACCGGATTTCCCGTGCTTCTCGAGGATAGCCTCAAGAAGTGGCAGTACCACCGAGCCCCCATTTTCACCTACCATGAGCATTGGATCAATGACACCGAGACGGAGTATCATGTGGAAGTGATCGTGAAGGCCAATGACCCTCCAACAAGCTGGTTCTTGAGGGACCCCGGATGGCAACACTAGTCCTTGCCGTTGAGGCGGCAACCCTCAAAACACTCACCCACCTTGAGACCTTCTTCGGAGATGGCGGGGCGAGTTGGCAACCCGCTTCTTGCCTTATCGGAAGGAAGGCGAGGATGAGCGATGCACCAGCTCCACCATTAGAAGAAGGACTTCCACTCCGATTCGGACCTACTTCACCTTTGTGCGATAGTTTGGCGCAACACTTGGCCTCGGAATCGATGGAACTCCGAAAGGAACTTCATGAGACCAAGGCACTTCTTCGCCAAGCCCAAGAGAAGATGGATAGGATCAAGAAGGAAGGTGCTCCCCCTGGACAACCCGCAATCGCATACAGAGGAGGAAGACCCCCAGAAGATGGAGAACCGCCACAGCAACACCGCATGAGCGCAAGGGATTACCGCAAGCTCTTCACCCCACCAGCAAAGCAACGCCGTGTTGAGCTCCTCCACTCCCCCACCCCTTCAAGCAATGAAGGAATCCACGCTACTGATGATGAGGAGGAAGACCCAGAAGAGCCAGACTACGCGACCGAGCATTCCACCACTTAGGCATCATTCACAACTTGGATATGCCCGTTAGCAACCCCTACGGTAGGATAGGTCGTGTACCCCTATGCGAAGTCGAGTCCCTGTAATGGTTCATATGAAACCATGTAGTGTTGTGTTTGCTTTTGATGTGTTTGATGGACGTTGTGTTTTCCTTCGGGAACTTATAAACGACTACATCACCCATTTGGATTTTAATGAATGTGTTTGGCCTTTGGCCCTTGCATGAAAACAATTAGTGTCATACCAACCCCCTTACTAGGCATCCCATCTATGTTGCTTTCCCCATCTTTTCCCAATCATGAGACCTTGACCAACCAACAGGATGCCTGTTGTAACACGTACTGGTACCTCTACCCAGCAGCAAGAAGCCGGAGGTTCTGCTGAAGCAGGAGTCAGCCAGGACCAAGCCCAAGGACAGACTCCACCCCCACCACCTCCTCCAATCATGGACATGGCTCGGCTTCTCCAAGCCTTCCGAGAAGAATGCCAAGCCAACACTGCAGCCCTCCGGTGATTGCTCAAGCTGTCAATCGCCACCAGCGGGACATGGCAATGGACGTTCCACGTTGGTGGAGTTCAAGAAGCATGCACCACCCACCTTCATTGAGGCCGATGAACCCCTGGATGCGCACGATCGAGGTCCGCACCATTGAGGACTTGTTGGACCTAGTCGGCTGCATCAAGACCGTGAGAGGGTGGCATATGCTGCCTTGTCTCGGGGAACTGCGGAGCTTGGTGGGATGGATTCAAGGCCATGCATGCTGAGCAAAATATCACTTGGGATGACTTCAAGGCAGAATTCCGCAAGGCCCACATTCCTACGGAATCATGGCCATCAAGAAGCGTGAGTTCGAGCCACGAAGCAAGGTAGTAGCACCGTCAAGGAGTACATGCGAAGTTCGTGTTCTCTCAAGGTATGCTTACGAGGATGTCGACCGATCTTGCCAAGAAGGAGCGCTTCATGGAAGGCCTTAACCGGACTCTGCGGTACTAAGCTTGTTGTGTGCGATTGCCCGACCTTTCTGATCGGTGAACAAGGCACTCATGCTTGAGGACAAGCGGCGTGCTTTGGATGATACCGTAAGCGCAAGATGATCGGCAAGGGTAACTCCGGAACGAAGCCTCGCCGTGGCAGCCAGCCCGATCAAGCCAACCTATCGGCAGACCACGAGCTCCGCACCCGCACCAACTATCCACCTCGGCGGATGCCAACCCGAGCCAGCTTACAATAACCCCAATAACAATCTTTGGCAGGAGCAGCAACCCCAACCAAGTCACTTGCTTTGATGTGGACAGCGGGACATTACTCCAAGAATTGCCCCAACAAGAAGCCCGGCGCCTGCGCCCCAATGCGCAGAACCAGGACAAGGCTGTGGAATGCCACCAAGGAACCAAGCTCCCTGCAACCTGCCCAACAACGGCAAGGGTCGTGTGAATCATGTCATGCGAAGAAGCCCAGAAGACCGGACGTCGTCTTTGAGTCGTTCCTTGTCAATTCAGCACCTGCAACTGTCTTGTTTGATTCTGGAGCCACGCATTCATTTGTCACCCAAAAGTTTGCATTAAAAAGTGGCATGACCCCTACACTCCTGTATAACCCTATCGTGGTACAAACCCTCGGAGCAGAGATGAGAGCCAAGATAGGATGTAAAGGAGTCGGGATTGTCATTAATGGGGTAGACTTCTTAGCAGACCTTATCATCTTAGGATCACAAGGCTTGGATGTGATCTTAGGAATGAATTGGCTCGTCAAGCACCAAAGCTTGATAGATTGCGTCAACCGGACTGTCACTGTGACCAATGACCAAGGAGTCGAAGTTAAATTTGCCTCCAACCCCTCCTCTGCTCAAACCAACCAAGTCATTATCATGAAGTTGGATTGGAGCAAGTGCCGGTAGTATGCGAATACCCCGATGTTTTTCCTGATGAGCTACCGGGAATGCCTCCTGACCGAGACATCGAGTTCATCATCGAGCTCAAACCCGGAGCGAGACCCATCTATAAGAAACCTTATAGAATGGGATCAGAGGAGTTAGTAGAGTTGAAGAAGCAACTGGAAGAGCAGTTGAGGAAGGGATTTATCCGCCCTAGTGCCTCCCCTTGGGGATCGCTTTATTACATTTGTGGCAAGAAGGGCGGTACCATCCGCTTGTGCATTGACTACCTCTTCCTCAATGAAGTTACAATCAAGAACAAGTATCCACTTCCCAAGATTGAAGATCTGTTTGATCAACTCAACGGGGCCAAGGTGTTCTCCAAGATCGACCTCAGATCTGGGTACTACCAGCTGAAAATCAGACCCCCAAGATATTCCGAAGACAGCATTTGTAACCAGATATGGCATGTATGAGTGCACGGTCATGTCCTTTGGATTGACCAATGCCCCAGCTTACTTCATGTATCTCATGAATAAGGTCTTCATGGAATATTTAGACAAGTTTGTTGTTGTCTTCATTGATGAAATTCTTGTCTTCTCGAAGACGGAAGAAGAGCACGAGCAACACTTGAGGATGGTCCTAGACAAGCTTAGAGAGCACCAACTGTATGCCAAGTTCAGCAAGTGCGAATTTTGGCTGCGTGAAGTTGGATTCTTGGGTCATGTTATGACCGAAGAAGGATTGTCAGTCGATCCCGCTAAGATTGAAGCCGCGACTGAATGGCAATCCCCAAGCAATGTGAAGGAAGTCAGAAGCTTCCTCGGGCTCGCGGGATATTACCGCAAGTTCGTTGAAGGATTCTCAAGCATTGCCCGGCCCATGACTCAGCTCTTGAAGAAGGACAAGAAGTTTGAATGGGCCTTGAAGTGCGAAGAGACCTTCGAGAGTGAAGAAGAGATCGACCACCGCCCGATCCTGGCCACACCAGATATACACAAGGAGTTTGTGATATATTGTGATGCGTCAAGGACCGGACTGGGAAGTGTTCTGATGCAAGAGGGCAGAGTCGTAGCTTACCTTTCAAGGCAACTACGGCCTCATGAAGAGAACTATGCTACTCATGATCTTGAGTTAGCAACCGTGGTTCATGCCCTGAAGACATGGCGACATTACCTCTTAGGGAAGCGGTGTGAGATATACACAGATCACAAAAGTCTGAAGTATATTTTCACTCAAAAGGAATTGAATATGAGGCAAAGAAGATGGCTAGAGTTGATCAAGGATTATGACCTCAGTGTTCAATACCACCCTGGGAAGGCTAATATGGTAGCAGATGCATTAAGCAGGAAGGCTTGTTCCTTGGATGCTATGCTTAAGGACAAGCTACCCGCCTTGTATGAAGAACTTGAAAGCTTCGGGTTGGCACTGTTGCACCAGGATTCTTGGCCAACCTCGAAGTTAGGCCTACCTTGATGGATGATATTAAGGAAGCTCAGAAGGGACACGAAAGTATTGAAGGCATCAAGAGGAAGATCAAGGCAGGCAAGGCCCCAGGATTCTCAGAGGATGAGCAAGGAATTGTGTGGTTTGGGGATCGCATTTGCGTGCCTAACAAGGTTGAGCTCAAGAATCTGATCTTGCAAGAAGCTCATGACACCCCGTATTCCATCCATCCTGGAGGAACCAAGATGTATCAAGACCTGAAGGAAAGATTTTGGTTGCATGGGATGAAAAGGGAGATTGCCACCTATGTTGCAAAGTGTGATGTATGCCAAAGAGTCAAGGCTGAATATCAGCGACCCGCTGGATTGCTCCAACCACTCAAGGTTCCCGAGTGGAAATGGGATAAAGTCGGAATGGACTTCATCACTGGATTACCTAGATCAAATAAGGGACATGACTCCATCTGGGTCATAGTTGACCATTTGACCAAAGTAGCCCATTTCATTCCGGTCAAAACAACTTACAAGGGAAACCAGCTAGCAACTCTATACATCAACAGAATCGTAAGCCTTCATGGTGTTCCCAAGGAGATTGTGTCGGATCGAGGAACCCGTTTACCTCAAGGTTACGGAAGAAGTTCCAAGAGGCCATGGGGACCAAGTTGTCCTTCAGCACTGCTTTCCACCCACAGACCGGAGGTCAGACGGAACGAGTGAATCAGATACTCGAAGACATGCTCCGGGCCTGTGTCTTAGCATATGGAGCTAAGTGGGAAGATTGCCTCCCTTTTGCGGAGTTCTCCTACAACAACAGTTACCAGTCAAGCCTTCAGATGGCACCATTCGAGGTGTTATACGGACGGAAATGCCGCACACCCCTCAATTGGTCAGAGACCGGAGAAGTTCTTGTCTTTGGGCCCGATATCCTCCGTGAAGCAGAAGAGCAAGTCCAGCTTGTCAGAGAGCGTTTGAAGACTGCCATGTCAAGGCAGAAGAGTTACGCTGACTCACGTCGTAGAGACGTAGACTTCTGAGTTGGAGACCATGTCTATCTCCGGGTCACACCTCTCAAGGGAACCCAGCGCTTCCAAGTCAAAGGAAAGCTCACCCCAAGATACATTGGCCCCTTCAAGATCACTGAACGACAAGGATAAGTGGCTTACCAGTTGGAACTGCCACCTGAACTATCCGATGTGCACAACGTGTTCCACGTGTCACAACTCTGGAAGTGTCTCCAAGTTCCAGACAAGCCTGATCTTTACAAGGACGTCAATCACCAAGCCATTGACCTTCAGCCTAATTTGACTTACCATGAAAGGCCCATCTGCATTCTGGATGAGGCCGAGCGACACACTCAAAGCCGCACCATCAAGTACTTCAAGGTCCAATGGAGCAACCACTCTGAAGCAGAAGCCACCTGGGAACGTGAAGACTACCTTAGATCCGAATTTTCGTATCTCTTTAAAGCCTAGTTTTGGAATCTCGGGGACGAGATTCTTGTAAGGGGGGTAGGTCTGTCACACCCTGCATTTTGTAACACTTCATTTGCATTATTAAAGCATAAAAATTTGGACCAATAAAAACTTTTGCATTATTTGGCTTTTATTTTGAAGTTGGTTTTCTCTATGTGGTTTTTCAAGTGCTCTTAATAGTCAACTACTCCACCTTCTATACTTCATCTCCTTGCCCCAAACTTCTGTCCAATGATCATGCCATGTGTATAGAGCAATATAGTATTTTCTTACAAAAATAATTTGGCCAAAAAGTATTTTCTGAAATTAGTTTTCCAAAAACCCTTGAATTAAGATTTGCACTGCAAGTAGTTGATTTGAGGTGTGAAAAATCTTTCAAAAGGTATATTTGAAACCTATTAGATATAGGATACCCAGAAACCACAAAAATATATTTTAAAAAGCTATTTTACTATTTTATTTAAAAGCTTTTTCTTAAGGCCGGAAATGGTCTTTAATAGGGAAAAATTATTTTATTGTTTCAAAAATATTTGACAAAAATCAGGGAAACTCAGTGGACATATATTTCCCATATATAAGAGTTTCAACACATGGTCATGTTCAAAATCTTGGACAAAACCTCCCAAAACCATTTCTGCCCATTTCAAGGATTTGAAATATTTCTACAGGAAGTATTTCCACAAAAATCTAAGAAAAATCCAGCAAGTCACAAATGCATATTGTGATGATCTTGCAAAGCCTCATGTCAATTAAAGTCATTTTGGTTCACCAAAAGGCCCCAAAACCCTCTCTGACCAGAATCAAATTTGAGCAACTTTGTACTGCCAACTTTCTCCCCTTGACCCCAACTTTTGTGAGCATGTTCACATGACCAAATGAGGCCACTACACCAAGTGGTGCATCAAGGAGAAGTGATTTGCTCAACTAGATCTACTCAAGTCTATTTCTGCTCATTTCTAGGGTTCACAAAAGTTGCATTGGAAACTTTGCCCAAATAATCTCCAAATTGGTGGAAGGCCATATTTATATGTGTCATTTCACCCTGTGAAGTCTCATGGCAATTAAAGTTCATTTGCTTGCCCAAACCATTATCAAACACCTTTTGGCATTTTGCAAAAATCACTATTTTGACACCTTCCACTATTCTTGGGGAGCTCAAATTTTTACCACAGCTCCTCCTAGCCCCCTTTCACCTCTAGTAGCAATGGCAAGACCACAACTCACTTATTGGAGGGGAAATTTCTCTCTCACCCTCTCTGGACAGCTCCTTTCCCTCTCTTCCTCACCTCCCTCCTCACTCCAATGGCCATCCATGGCATCCAATGCACCATCCCACTTCCTTACTCCCTCCTAGACCTGCTAGACACTAGTGGGCACGCCCCTGCCCTTTTAAACAATGCCATGACAGCCATTTGCACGCTCTGGAGCGCGCTACAGTGCGCCCCCGCACTGTAGCCGCCCCCTTCCAGCCGCTTCCGGCCACCTCGGGCCTCCCCCGCGCGCCTGCCGATGCGCCTCGGCGTCCGCGACACGCTACGCGGTCGGCCCCCTCCTCTTTCCTCCTCCCCGCGCCTCCACGCTAATGGACACCGGCCGCCCGAGCGCGCCAATGGCGCGACTCACACGCGCGGCGTCTCTAACCTCTCCCTGCTCCCTCTCTTCCTTCCCCTGGGCGTAGTCGACCCCCACAAGCACCCTAGACACGGTGCAGCGCCCTCCCGAGGCCCGTAGCGACGAGCACGAGCCCGCCGGCGCACGAGCCCACGGTGGACCGCCGTTCGCCTATATAAAGGCCTCCCCGAGCCCTTCCACCATCACCCCTCGCTCTCTGCACCACCAAAACCTCCCCCTGCACCCTCAGTTTGCGTCCAAAGCCGCCCGAGCTCGAGATCGAGCTCGAGCTCCGCCGTGTCGGCTCACCGGAGTTCGCGAGGTATAAGCCTCCCCCGCTCCTCCTTTGCCTTGATCTGGGACCCCTGCATCCCCCTGACCCTTTTCCCCTCGTTTCCCCTCTCTGTAACTGCTGGAAACGGCCGGAGCTACCGCCTCCCGAAGCTCCTCCGCCGCAGTTCCTCGTTGCCGGCAAACTAGGCAACTCCGGCGACGTCCTCCACCACCACCCGAACGGCGAATCCACGCTGAGCCCAACCGTGCTATCAGCTCGACCCGCCGTGCCCTGCATCGCCGCCGGTGAGCATGCCGGCCCTCTGGTCGCGAGGTCAGAGATGACAGGTGGGCCCCGCCTGTCATCCTCACCTCTCTCTCACCCCCTCTCTCTCCCACACACTGGGCCCCGCTTCGTCGATTTTAAAATCAATCGCTGCACTGTCATTTGTCTTGTTGGGCCGCCTCATGGCTGGGCCTGTGACTGCTTGGCTGCCTACGGCCCGATGTACAGTGCCCTTTTTCCTTTTTCTTTTTCTATCTCTATTCCAAAAATTCCACAGGATTAAATAATAATCCAAATACAACAATTCCAGTTCCTAAAACCTTGTAAAAATCCCACCTATTTAATCGTGTAACTCTCATATATGTCCATCAAACTTTTCTGCACTGTTCAAATTTAAATTCAAATTTGAGCATTTAAATTCCCCTCTAAAAATCCATTTCTCCTATTCCACAGCTCCAAATTCAAAACTAAGAATTTCCCCTTCTTAGTTTTCAACCTAGTATTTTACAAAAATGAGTTGACATTTTTCTGAGCACTTTGTTTTTTCTGTTTTACTATTGCCTTATTTTTCTCGTTATTATTTTTGCGACGATAGATTGCGTTGCTGACGAAGGAGTTGGACCAGAAGACTTTGAAGACCCAGAAGACTTTGTTGAGCCAGGCAAGCAGCCCTTTGACCATACCTATGAAGCCCTTTTTATTGCATGTCATATAGCTCTTTATTATCGTTGCATCGGAATCATGATGAGGTGGTACCCACGTTGATGGTTTGCCACCATTAAATTCCTCGTTGATACTTGCATTGTGCATGACCCTACCTTCTTATGAGGGTTATGCCGGTGGGAGTAGGTAGGATGCTAAAGTAGTGCTACGCAAAAAGGGACGGGAATATGCATGGTGATGGAGACAAAGTATTTCCAAAGGACTTTTCAAAAACCCCATCGGGTGCCACTTATGCCCAAGGGAGATGATGAGATGGGTAACCACTTGATGACGAAGTGGTGTACCGAGGCAAGTGTGTGTTGTTTTCAAAACGGATTGGTTGAAGTTGCGACCGTTATTCCAACCTTACATGCGCAACCACTCTACCCTTATATGGGAAAGGGCATTAATGATTACCTAGGTCGATACTAGCTTGGAGCCCGCATTACTAGTGACGTGGGGGAGTTGGTGCTCTCTCTCGGGACGGGGTCGTGCCAGGTAGGGCGGCCATGACTGTCTTTACAGCACCGGACACACCGTTGGTACCCCGTGCTTGTGGTATGTGATGAATATGGGAGCGAGGCTCCACAACTTTATGATGTGAAATGTTAGGCACGGGGGTTACTACCAATCGAGTGGACTCCATGTTAGTGTCGTCTAGGGAAAGGTAGTGATCGGGTGCTTACCCCGGGTACTTGAGGTACCGCGGGTCGTGGGTGACACGGAAGTTCCCCGGATCTAGTGGGTAAAGTGTGCAACCTCTGCAGAATGTAAAACTATTCGAATAGCCGTGTCCACGGTCAAGGACAGTTGGGTAACCGCTCTTGGGCTACGTCCACATGTTTACAAACCGTGTGTGTGCGTGTGTGTTGATAAAATGACTTGGGTCAAGTCAAAGGACTTGACATGATTGAGTTGGGTTGGTGCCCACTCTATTTATGTTGATATCTATAACCTGTTCTCATGGTTACTTGATTTCTCCTGATGTATGTCTTACAAGTTGTTGAACATGTCATTGCACTCAAAACTAGCTTTCCGCAAAAATTTACCTATATCATGCATTATTGTGCCTTGAACCAAAACACGGGTTGCTTGCGAGTACATTCAAAGTACTCATTGGCTTGCCACTGGTTATTTAATTGACCAGGCATGGAAGAACCGGAGTTCGAAGAAGAGTTCTTTGGAGACGAACATGCAAACTAGGACGTTTCCCAGTCAGAATGCCTGTAGGGTTAAGGCAGATGGCATGGGTTCTACTTATCGACGAAAATTTCCGCTGCTTGTGTTTCATTCGATGTTCAGCCCTTAAGGCTTTATCAATGTAAGACTTGACCATAATGGTCATAATTTGTGTAAGACGGTATGTATGGATGTAAGACTCTTGTTATTCAGCTTCTGTGTGTTCAGTGAGCATTGATCTCTGGGATCACTGTACACGTACCTTCGGCGATCTCGACTTATGAGTCGGGGTCCCCACACTGTGTGAACCTGATCCGGCGTTCACGCGAGCTAGATCTTCATCATCTTCATCGACATGCCACCGAAGAAGAAGGCTTCGGAGGTGGCTGCTCCGTCCACGTCGATCCCACCGCCACCGAAGAAAATGGGTGGTGGGGTAGACGCCGGCGGAAGAATGGGCGTCGACGAGGGAACTCACGCTGCTGCCAGGTCCAAAGACATGGCTGCGCGGACCTGGGCGTTCGTACATGCACCGCGCCCATCTCAGGAGGTGCGGAACCAACAGCGTCATGGTACTCGCGGTACCATACGCTCGTTGGACCGAGATCGAGCTGGTGGATCTCGGGATGCTCAAGACCAGCATGCGCGCCAACATGCTGGCACGAGCAAGACACGGTCGCCTGGACGGGATGCTGCTCCTTCTAACATAGTTAGAAGTCTGAGCATATCCCGCTCCTCACACCGTTCACCACTGGCGCCAAGCACTCCAGCAGAAGTTTTGGCGAGAGCTCAACTGCTCCTGGATTACCCTCCAACGGCGGACAAGATCGACGAATGGAGGGCCACCATTCAGAGTCTCATCGGCTTCGCCAACGGCGACACTCCACGGCAGCCGAATGCATCACAGCCGCGGCAAGACTGCCAGGCACAGGCCGGTGGCGACAAGACCGGTGGGGGTGCAACCACCGTGCACTCTCCACCCCGAAGGCCAAGATCGCCGACTCGCCGGGTCAACCTCGACAACGACTCCACCGCGTCATCAGATCCACGAGCCCATCGCGATCATCGCCAAGTTCTTCATGAACGACAGCAAGAAGATGCTCGTACTCGCATTAAGCGTCGAAGAGAAGCGCGGCGTCAATCGGACCAGCGCGCTGGGCCCACTGTCGACATGCATGCGCTAGGGGAACCAGGCAACTTGCCGTACGCGGTAGGTTGCCCTGCGTTCACTCATGAGCTGCGGCAAGTCCAGTGGCCCAGCACAAAGAATTTCAAGCCAGACGTACCAGAGAAGTACGACGGCAAGTTGCATCCGTCGGAGTTCCTCAGCATCTACACCATTGCAGTGCAAGCTGCCGGGGGACGGGACGACAAGATCCTTGCCAACTACTTCCCGCTGGTGCTCAAGCCTAATGTCAGGTCTTGGCTCATGCACTTGCCGGACAACTCCATATCCTCCTGGGCAGATCTGTGCCATCAGTTTGTCGGCGCCTTTACAGGCGGCCACAAGCCTCATGGCCAAGAGAGCGATCTGCATCTGCTCACCCAGAAGGAAGGAGAGCCCCTGCACAAGTACATTCAGAGATTCAGCCATTTACAGCGCAACATCCCAGATGTCCACCCTGCCGCGGTCATCGGTAGCGTTCCATCGAACGTCGCGAAACCGCAGAGATCTTGGAGGAGATGGCGATGTGCAAGATCGAGGCGTCGATGAGCTATCGCCCTGGCGACAAGTGTGCGTCTTTGAGGAAGGAGGAGACTCCGGAGAGAATCTGAGGCAGGAGGATCGGCGGCAAGGATGCCGCCCGGCAAGGAAAAACCGCGCGGAACAACAGAAGAAGAAAGGCAAAGATGTGCTAGTCGTTGAGCAGTCCGGCAGCGGAGGTGGCGCCAAGGAAGCCGAAGCTGGCGGCGGCCGACAAGCGGACGGCTCCGAGCAAGCGATCTTGCAAGATCCACCGCATCGAGGGCCATGATCTCCAGAGCTGCAAGAAGGTCGAGCAGCTTGTCGAGCAGCAAAAGGCTAAGTATGAGCGGCGCGACAAGGAGAAGGCCCAAGAAGGTACTGGAGGATCCGGCAAGAAACGTCCCGGCCGGGGAGGACGCCGCGGCAAGGCCAAGCAGCGGCAAGGAGACAGGCCTCCCTGCGGCCGCGATAAGGATGAAGATGACGATGAAGACGAAGATATGGATGATGATGAGACTGATGAGCAGGAGTCCCAGAAAGCCACAGAGGTCCTGTGCGTTGACGGAGGTGCTTCTCTGCATACTTCACACCGCCAGCTCAAGCAGTGGGTGCGGGAAGTCAATGCGGCAGAACCACCCGTCGAGTCACGCAAGCCTCTGAAATGGTCCAGCACGCCTATCATCTTTGATATTGAGGACCACCCTGATCGCATAACTGCGGTCGGGTGCTTGCCGATGTTGGTTTCACCAACTATCCGCAACCTCAAGGTCACTAAGATGCTAGTTGACGGCGGGGCGGCTTGAGCTGATCTCCTCCGCGGTACTCCGAAACTCGGATCCACGACAATGAGCTCGAGGAGACCGGCACATTCCAAGGAATCAACCCGGGAAGGAGCAAGCCGAAGGGAAAGATCACGTTGCCGGTGACATTCGGCAGCGAGTTGAACTTCAGAACTGAGAGGGTCACCTCTGACGTTGCTGACTTTCCATTGCCTTACAATGGGATACTCGGCCGTCCAGCGCTCTCCAAATTCATGGCAGCCTCTCACTATGCATACAACGTACTGAAGATGCCAGGCCCGATAAGTGTCATCTCTGTCCCTGGCGACAAGAAGGATGCTCTTATCTGCGCCGACAAGATCTACCGGGAAGCAGCAGCCGCAGCAGATCGCAAGACACTTGCCGCTGAAGCTCCCGGGGGGAAGAAGAAGACCAAGTCCGGCAAGAGTTCTGATGCCCACTCCGGCAAGCGCACCTCTTCGGAGTGCTGCGCTACCGTCGAGGACGCACCATCGAGCTCCACCGGCAAGTGTAAGAAGACGGTGGCAGCTCCGCCAAAGACCAAGAAGGTGCCCGCCAAGGAGGACGGCACTGGTGGTACCTTCACCATCAGTGCCACCCTCGACCCTAAATAGGAAAGCGCGCTCGTTGCTTTCCTGCGGGAGAACGTCGACGTGTTTGCGTGGCAACCGTCTGACATCCCCGGTGTTCCCAGGAAAGTAATCGAGCACCACCTTGCCGTCTGTCCTCATGTGCGCCCGTCAGCGTAAAGTCGAAACAAGCGGTGGGCGCCAGAATTCATCACAGAAGAAATCAAGAAGTTGGAAACAGCAGGCCTTGTCAGAGGAGTGCTCCATCCTACATGGTTGGCCAATCTTGTAGTCGTGCGCAAGGCAAATGGGAAATGGAGGCTTTGTATCGACTTTACCGATGTTAATAAAGCTTGTTCCAAAGACCCATTTCCCTTGCCGCGCATTGACCAGATTGTTGACTCCACGGCCGGATGTGACTTGCTTTCATTTCTTGACGCATACTCAGGATACCTTCAGATCTTCATGGCAGAAGAGGATGAGGAGAAGACCGCATTCATCACTCCATGTGGCACATACTGTTTCATACGGATGCCTTTCGGTTTAAAGAATGCTGGTTCAACATTTGCAAGGGTAGTCCCTCACGCTTTTGAGCCACAAATGCATAGAAATGTGGAAGCCTACATGGATGACATAGTGGTCAAGAGCAAGGACAAGGCAACCCTGATTCAAGATTTAGACAAAACCTTTGCAAATCTGCGCAAGATCAACCTCAAGCTTAACCCCGAGAAGTGTGTGTTTGGAGTCCCCTCGGCAAGCTTCTCGGGTTCTTCGTCTCGGCGAAATTGAAGCCAATCCCGACAAGATCAAGGCCATTGAGCAGATTGAAGCACCAAAGCGCGTCAAGGATGTACGAAGGCTTGCGGTTGCGTGGCTGCTCTCAAGAGATTTATCTCTAAGTCTGCTGAAGCGCCTGCCGCTTTTCAAAATCTTGAAAAAGGCAGGTCAATGAAATGGACTCGAGCGGAGGCTGCACTGCAGACTTGAAGAGATATCTGCCCTCCACTCCAATACTTGTCGCACCTAAGCCACAAGAGAAGTTGCTGCTGTATATAGCGGCAACCAATCAAGTGGTTAGTGCTGCGTTAATAGCGGAGAGGGAGGCGGATGATGAGCCAAATGACCATGGCGAGTGCATCCAATGACAAGCGGGGGCTTCACGGGCAAGCTCTGGTCCCGACAAGGATGGATCTGCTTGAGCACATAAGGAGGTGGAGAAGAAAATAGTGCAGCGCCCAGTTTACTTTGTCGGTTCCCTTCAGCAGGGGCTAGGTCAAGGTACTCGGTGTGCGAAATTGCTTCGGCCTTCTCATGGCCTCGAAAAGCTGCACCATTACTTCAAGCACATGAGATCACGCTTGTCACTCGTTTTCGGCTGAAGAGGATCTTGCAGAATCCGAAGCAGCAAGCGAGATTGTCGAATGGGCCTTTGGAACTTTCAAGCTTTGGCCTCAAGTTTGAGAGCACTTCAACTATCGAGAGCCGGGCATTGGCAGAATTCATAGCGAGTGGGCGCCAACACGGATGAAGAAATTCGGAGCGAGCATCCCGTCAAGGAAGCAAGCAAAGAGTGGCTGATGTACTTGATGGTGCCTTCTCGCTGCAAGGCGCCGGTGCGGGCATGCTACTTATCACGCCCACGGAGAGCACCTCAAATCGTAGTCCGATGCACTTTCCCAAGGAGCAAGCAACAAACAATACTGCAGAGTATGAAGGTTTGCTTGCCGGTCTCAGGATCGCAGCGGACCTTGGGATCAAAAAGCTCATTGTCAGGGGTGACTCGCAGCTTGTCGTCCGCCAAGTCAACAAGAATTATCAGAGTCCGTTGATGGAAGCCTACGTTGACAAAGTGAGAAAGTTAGAAGAGCACTTTGACGGCCTACAGATGGAACATGTTCTGAGAGCTCAGAACGACATCGCTGATGGCCTGTCGAAGTGCGCCGCACTTAAGTTACCTGTGGAACCAGGGATTTTTGTGCTCAAACTGACTCAACCGTCTGTAACGCCATCGACCGGACAGAGCAAGAAAAGGAAGTTGATTTCTAGTGACTATTTTCCGGCAGAGCTCCCCGAAGCCGCCGCCAAGAAGGTCCCCAAGATCAACACCAAGGGTGCTGAGGAGCAGTCTGCTCCGGCAAGCCTTAGGGTTTGTTCCGTTGAAGAAGACGCTCCCGACAAGTTTTGCTCCGGCAAGCTTGCCGGGGAACATCAAGCTCCGGCTGAGCCGCAGGTTCTCGCCGTAGAAGCGGATGTTCCCGCAGCAGCATATGTGCCTTTAGTCCTTGTTGTCGAGCCACGGGATCCAGCGTGGGCACACACAGATTGTCCGTTTCCTTGAGACGGAGAACTTCCGAAGAGCAAGAAGAAGCGGAAAGAGTAGCCCGGCGATCAAGTATGTACCAGTTTGTCGACGACACACTCGATGTAAGAAAGATTCAACGGTGTGAAATTGAAGTGTATTCCCGGGAAGATGGATGAAGTTTGTTGGCGAGATACATGGAGGTATATGTGGTCACCACATTAGCGCAAGAGCGCTTGCCGGCAAAGCATTCCGGCAAGGTTTCTTTTGGCCGACAGCCCTCTAGGATGCAACTACACAAGTAACCAAGTGTGAAGCGTGCTAGTTCCATTCCAAGCAGATACACCAGCCAGCTCAAGCTCTCTAGACGATCCCTTTATCCTGGCCATTTTCGGTCTGGGGGCTCGACATCCTCGGCCCCTTTCCCCGAGCTGTCGGGGGCTTTGAGTACATGTACGTTGCAATCGGCAAGTTCACAAAGTGTCCGAAAGTGGAAGCAGTAAGGAAGGTGACAGCGCAGTCAGCAGTCAAGTTCTTCAGGTCGATTGTTTGCCGTTTCAGAATCCCTAACAGGATCATCACCCACAATGGCACACAATTCACGAGTCGCACCTTCATGCAGTACGTCCAAGATCTTGTCGCCAAGGTCTGCTTCGCTTCTGTTGCTCATCCGAGAAGCAACGGTCAAGCGGAGAGGGCAAATCTTGAAGCTTCGCGCGGGCTCAAGACCAGACTTTCGACGAGGCTGCGCAAGTCGCGGAAAGAACTGGATTGTGGAGCTGCGGTGGTTCTTTGGTCGATCAGACGACGCCAAATCGAGCCACTGGCCAGACACCTTTCACTCTAGTCTATGGAGCAGAGGCAGTTCTCCCCACGGAACTCGTATACGGGTCACCTCGAGAGTTCGCTTATGATGAGCTTGAGCAAGAGCAGCTGCGGCAAGATGACGCGTTGCTCCTTGAGGAAGACCGTCTTCAGGCTGCTGTACGAGTTGCTCGCTACCAGCAAGCTTTGCGCCGCTACCATAGCCGCAAAGTCAATGCCAGAAGTCTCGAGGAAGGCAACCTTGTTCTTCGGCGCGTTCAGTCCGCCAAGAATTCCAACAAGTTGACGCCAAAGTGGGAAGGCCCTTACTGGGTGAAATGAGTCACTAGGCCTGGCGCTGTCCGCCTTGAGACCGAAGATGGCTTTCCGGTGAGCAATTCCTGGAACATTGAGCATCTTCGTAAGTTTTACCCGTAAAGCGCGTTGCGGAACCCGTTCAGCGACCACCTTTAATACAAGTCTTGCCGCTGTTGCATGTAATCCTTTGTACAAAGCGGTAGCAGACCCGTGCATAAATAAACTCATGTGCTCCGTACATCTTGTCAATTTCATGCTTTCTATTTTTTGCATGTGTTATCTGACATTTTGTGTAGCACCTACCCCCGGTAAGCAATAACGAGCCGTAAGGCTCCATATCTTTATTTTCACTTCTTTCTCTTTCTCAAAGAAATGAAGGTTCCCCCGCCCACAAGTTTGCCGTGGGGAAGGAGAAGATAATGGTGTGGACCAGGCGCCGTTCGAGAAAGCTTCGCCTTACCTTGAAGCAAACGACAGAAAAGCTAAGTTGCCAAAGTTTGAGCAATCAGTTTTAAAAATTTTAAGTTATCTTCCTCGAACGACCGTGCTTTGTATGGAAAACCTGTGCGCGGAGGAACCAACTCGTAGCTAGTTGCGCCCTTACTTTGTTTCGAGTCCGCTCAACAACTTAAGTGAGCTGCGACTAGTTGCGACAAGATTTCTTGTCGGTAGCGGCACCGCCAGCAGGCTGCTGACGTTCCGCACTCAGCGCTCGCGGCAAAGGTGCCTGCGCCGGCAGGTTCCCTAAAAGCGCAGAGCAAAAACATACCAAGGAAGGAATCAAGTAAAGGGAATAACATAGCAATCGATACCCAAAATAAAAGTTATATTACAAGATAGCTTGTTGCAGCTCTAATAGATTGTTCTCGTAACATGATCAGCAGCGACAAGAAAAGGAGAAAATGGGTGGCCTAATCTACGCGATTGCCATCAACCCTCGTGACCTCGTTCACCTTGTGCCAAAGATGTCGTGGGAACGAACACCTATGGGGCCGGCGGACCGGGCCCCTTTCGGTTCGGCGGGGGGCGGAGATCGCACGAAGAGTGGATCGAGGTGAAGCACACGAGCGATTTACCCAGCTTCGGAGCTCTCCGGAGAGATAATACTCCCACTGCTGCTTTGTGGTTTGTATTGTGTTCTTGCTCGGGAGCGCTGAATGCTACAGTACACTCTAGCTGCTAACGAGACCGAGCATGAGCGTATTCTGGCCTCGAACCCCCCTCTACGTTGCGCATGGGCCTCCTTTTATATGCTCAAGGGGTCACCGATAGGTGGAAACGTAGGCGAGGGCAAAAATGGAAAAGGAGTTGTGGTTGGTACAACTACTTGAACAGTGTATCATACCTAACCCTGACGGCAGGGGACAAAGGCATTAAATGCCCGTCTGCGTCGCCCAAACAGTGCAAAAAGGGACCGTCAGGGGCGGCAATCTTTTCAGCGTCGCTTGCCACCTCGCACCGCTGGCTGCACAGCCTCTTGCCACGCGCGCCTGGAAAGGTCTCAGGGCGACACGTTGGTGGATGTCTTTGGGCGCTGATGCAGTGGTAGCTTGCCGCGGCAAGCGCCTTGCCACGGTCGTTGTCTTGTTGCGTCCGGAAGCTTGTCGCTCACCGGGCCTTGCCAGGACGCGTGGCCCGTCGCGGCAAGTTCCTTGAAATGCCTTGGATGGCCTTCCCGGCAAGCTCCTCTTGCCGGGGCCTTGTCTCCTTGGCTTAAACACTTTGTTCTTGAATGGCTCCAAAGGAACCACGGAGGACCTTGGCGGTCACCCGGCAAGCCATGCCGCGGGGCACTGCGACTGCCCGTGCACAAGTTCGGGATACTAGGGTACCCCTATTCTAGTACACCGACACCCAAAACTTGAAAACTTCACAACGCAAAACTCAACAGAAATCTCGTGAGCTCCGTTAGAGAAAGAAAACAAAAGACTACTTGAAGGTACTGTAATGAACTCATTCTTTATTTGTATTGGTATTAAACCTACTGTATTCCAACTTCTCTATGGTTTATAAACTAATTTACTAGCCATAGATTCATCGAAATAAGCAAACAACACACGCAAAACAGAATCTGTCAAAAACAGAACAGTCTGTAGTAATCTGTAACTAACGCAAACTTCTGGAACTCGAAAAACTTCTACCAAAATAGGAATTCTGGACAATTTGTTTATTGATCAGCAGCAAAAATAATCAACGCAAAAGCACTCTCCAGTAAAAAATGGCAGCTAATCTCGTGAGCGCTAAAGTTTCTGTTTTTCAGCAGAATCAAATCAACTATCATCGTAGGTTATCCTATAGGTCCTACTTGGCACAAACACTAATTAAAACATAAAACCACATCCAAACAGAAGGTAGATGGATTATTTATTCCTAAACAGAAGCAAAAACAAAAAACACAAAATAAAATTGGGTTGCCTCCCAACAAGCGCTATCGTTTAACGCCCCTAGCTAGGCATAAAAGCAAGGATAGATCTAGGTGTTGCCATCTTTGGTAGGCAATCCATAAGTGGCTCTCATGCTAGATTCATATGGTAATTTTATTTTCTTTCAAGGAAAGTGTTCCATGCCCTTCTTTAAGGGAAATTGGAATCTAATATTCCCTTCCTTCATATCTTAATTGCACCAATCGTTCTAAGGAAAGGTCTACCAAGAAAAATAGGACATGAAGGATTGCAATCTATATCAAGAATGATAAAATATATGGGCACATAATTCCTATTTGCAACAATAAGAACATCATTAATTCTTCCCATAGGAGAGGATGATGCAGCACAGTAGCGTAAGTATTTCCCTCCGTTTTTGAGAACCAAGGTATCAATCCAGTAGGAGGTCACGCGCAAGTCCCTCGTACCTGCACAACACGATAGCAACTCGCAACCAACGCTTAGGGGTTGTCAATCCCTTCACGGTCACTTACGAGAGTGAGATCTAATAGAGATAATATTTTTGGTATTTTTGATAGATAGATACAAAGTAAAAAGTAAAGGCAAAGTAAAAACAAAGCAAGTAATTAAAGTGATATAGATTGATATGATGAGAATAGACCCGGGGGCCATAGGTTTCACTAGTGGCTTCTCTCAGGAGCATAAGTATTCTACGGTGGGTGAACAAATTACTGTTGAGCAATTGACAGAATAGATCATAGTTATCAGTATATCTAGGCAATGATCATGCATATAGGCATCACGTCCGTGACAAGTAGATCGAAACGATTCTCCATCTACTACTATTACTCCACTCATCGACCGCTATCCAGCATGCATCTAGAGTATTAAGTTAAAAACAGAGCAACGCCTTAAGCAAGATGACATGATGTAGAGGGATAAATTCATGCAATATGATAAAAACTCCATCTTGTTATCCTCGATGGTAACAATACAATACGTGCCTTGCAACTCTTTCTGTCACTGAGTAAGGACACCGCAAGATTGAACCCAAAGCCATGCACTTCTCCCATTGCAAGAACTACCAATCTAGTTGGCCAAACCAAACGGATAATTCGAAGAGACTTGCAAAGATAACTCAATCATACATAAAAGAATTCAGAGAAGAATCAAATATTTTCCATAGATAATACTGGATCATAAACCCACAATTCATCGGTCTCAACAAACACACCGCAAAAAGAAGGTTACATCGAATAGATCTCCACGAGAGAGGGGGAGAACATTGTATTGAGATCCAAAAAGAGAGAAGAATCCATCTAGCTACTAGCTATGGACCCGAAGGTCTGAAGTAAACTACTCACACTTCATCGGAGGGGCTATGGTGATGATGTAGAAGCCCTCCGTGGTGGATGCCCCCTCCGGCGGAGCTCCGGAACAGGCACCAAGATGGGATCTCGTGGATCTGTAAGGTTGCAGCGGTGGAATTAGGTTTTGGCTCCTCTTCTCGATCATACGGGATACGTGGGTATATATAGGAGGAAGGATGCGTCGGTGGAGCTCGAGGGGCCCACGAGGTAGGGCGCGCCTGGGGCGCCTCCACCTCGTGACCTCCTCGGAAGCTTCTTGGAGTAGGGTCCAAGTCGCCTGGATCACATTCGGTGAGAAGATCACGTTCCCGAAGGTTTCATTCCGTTTGGACTCCGTTTGATATTCCGTTTCTTCGAAACACTGAAATAGGCAAAAAAACAGCAATTCTAGGCTGGGCCTCCGGTTAATAGGTTAGTCCCAAAAATAATATAAAAGTGGAAAATAAAGCCCAATATAGTCCAAAACAGTAGATAAAGTAGCATGGAGGAATAAAAAATTATAGATACGTTGGAGACGTATCAGGCATCCCCAAGCTTAATTCCTGCTCGTCCTAGAGTAGGTAAATGATAAAAAAGAATTTTTGATGTGGAGTGATACTTTGGCATAATTTCAATGTAAATCTTCTTAATCATGGTATAAATATTCAGATCCGAAAGATTCGATGTAAAAGTTCATGTTGACATAAAAATAATAATACCTCAAGCATACTAATCAAAGCAATCATGTCTTCTCAAAATAACATGGCCAAAGAAAGTTCATCCCTACAAAATCATATAGTTAGGCTATGCTTCATTTTCGTCACACAAAGATGTTCCCAACTTCTATACCCCCGATGACAAGCCAATAAATTGTTTCATACTCAAATAATCTCAAACTTTTTCAACCTTCACGCAATATATGAGCGCGAGCCATGGATATAGCACTATGGGTGGAATAGAATATGATGATGGGGATTGTGTGGAGAAGACAAAAAGGGAGAAAGTCTCACATCAACGAGGCTAATCAATGAGCTATGGAGATGCCCATCGATTGATGTTAATGCAAGGAGTAGGGATTACCATGCAACGGATGCACTAGAGCTATGAATGCTCAACAAAAGAAAACTAGTGGGTGTGCATCCAACTTGCTTGCTCATGAAGACCTAGGGCATTTGAGGAAGCCCATCGTAGGAATATACAAGCCAAGTTCTATAATGAAAAATTCCCACTAGTATAAATAAGACAACTTATGAGACTCTCTATATGAAAAACATGGTGCTACTTTGAAGCACAAATATATGAGACTCGCTACATGAAAAACAAGGTGCTACTTTGAAGCACAAGTGTGATAAAAGGATAGTAACATTGCCCCGTCTCTCTTTTTCTCTCATTTTTTTGGGCCTTCTCTTTTTTTCATTTGGCCTTTCTCTTTTTTTCTTTTTTCGTCCGGAGTCTCATCCCGACTTGTGGGGGAATCATAGTCTCCATCATCCTTTTCCTCACTGGGGCAATGCTCTAATAATGATGATCATCACACTTTTATTACAACAACTTGATATTACAACTCGAAACTAGAACAAGATATGACTCTATATGAATGCCTCCGGCGGTGTACCGGGATGGTGCAATGAATCAAGAGTGACATGTATGAAAAATAATGCATGGTGGCTTTGCCACAAATACGATGTCAACTACAAGATCATGCAATGGCAATATGACAAAAGTAAGGTATGTCATGATGAACGGAACGGTGGAAAGTTGCATTGCAATATATCTCGGAATGGCTATGGAAATGCCATAATAGGTAGGTATGGTGGCTGTTTTGAGGAAGATATAAGGAGGTTTATGTGTGAAAGAGTGTATCATATCACGGGGTTTGGATGCACCGGCGAAGTTTGCACCAACTCTCAATGTGAGAAAGGGCAATGCACGGTACCGAAGAGGCTAGCAAATGCGGAAAGGTAAGAGTGCGTATAATTCATGGACTCAACATTAGTCAAAAGAACTCATATACTTATTGCAAAAATTTAGAAGTCATCAAAAATCAAGTACTACGCACAATGCTCCTAGGGGGATAGATTGGTAGGAAAAGACCATCGCTCGTCCCCGACCGCCACTCATAAGGATGCACAAGCCAGGTACACTTCATGCTTCAAATTTGTTACACAACTTTACCCATACGTGCATGCTACGGGACTTGCAAAGTTCAACACAAGTATTTCTCAAATTCACACCTACTCAACTAGCACGACTTTGATATTATTACCTCCATATCTCAAAACAATTATTAAGCATTAAATTTATCTTAGTATTCAATTCACTCAAAAGAAAGTTTCACATATCTTGAACACTAAGTATATTAACATTAAGAAAATTACCATGCTATTAATGACTATCAAAATAATCTAAGTGAAGCACTAGAGAAAAAATTATCACGCTCAAAAAAGATATAAGTGAAGCACTATGAGCAAAACTATCAAGCTCAAAAGATATAAGTGAAGCACATAGAGTATTCTAATAAACTCCAAATCATGTATGGCTCTCTCAAAAGGTGTGTACAGCAAGGATGATTGTGGTAGACTAACAAGGAAAGACACAAATAATACAGCGCTCCAAGCAAAACACATATCATGTTGGTGAATAAAAATATAGCTCCAAGTAAATTACCTATGGAAGTGGACGAAAGAGGGGATGCCTTCCAGGGCATCCCCAAGCTTTGACTTTTTGGTGTCCTTGGATTATCTTGGGGGTGCCATGGGCATCCCCAAGCTAAGGCTCTTGCCACTCCTTGTTCCATAATCCATCAAAAGAATTCACCCAAAACTTGAAAACTTCACAACACAATACTCAACAGAAATCGTGTGAGCTCCGTTAGAGAAAGAAAACAAAAGACTACTTCAAGGTACTGTAATGAAATCATTCTTTATTTTTATTGGTGTTAAACCTACTGTATTCCAACTTCTCTATGGTTTATAAACTAATTTACTAGCCATACATTCATCAAAATAAGCAAACAACACACGCAAAACAGAATCTGTCAAAAACAGAACAGTCTGTAGTAATATGTAACTAACGCAAACTTCTGCAACTCTAAAAAATTCTACCAAAATAGGAATCCTGGATAATTGTTTTATTGATCAGAAGCAAAAATAATCAACGCAAAAGCACTCTCCAGTAAAAAATGGCAGCTAATCTCGTGAGCGCTAAAGTTTCTGTTTTTCAGCAGAATCAAATCAACTATCATCGTAGGTTATCCTATAGGTCCTACTTGGCACAAAAACTAATTAAAACATAAAACCAGATCCAAACAGAAGGTAGATGGATTATTTATTCCTACGCATAAGCAAAAACAAAAAACACAAAATAAAATTGGGTTGCCTCCCAACAAGCGCTATCGTTTAACGACCCTAGCTTGGCATAAAAGCAAGGATAGATCTAGGTGTTGCCATCTTTGGTAGGCAATCCATAAGTGGCTCTCATGATAGATTCATATGGTAATTTTATTTTATTTCTAGGAAAGTGTCCCATGCCCTTCTTTAAGGGAAATTGGAATCTAATATTCCCTTCCTTCATATCAATAATTGCACCAATCGTTCTAAGGAAAGCTCTACCCAGAAAAATAGGACATGAAGGATTGCAATCTATCTCAAGAACGATAAAATCTACGGGCACATAATTCCTATTTGCAACAATAAGAACATCATTAATTCTTGCCATAGGTTTTTTAATAGTGGAATCCGCAAGATGCAAGTTTAGAGAGCAATCATCAAAATCACGGAAATCTAGCAAATCAAATAAAGTTTTGGGAATAGTAGAGACACTAGCACCCAAATCACATAAAGCATGAAACTCAAAGTCTTTAATTTTAATTTTAATAGTAGGTTCCCACTCATCATAGAGTTTTCTAGGGATAGAAACTTTCATCTCAAGTTTTTGTTCATAAGATTGCATCAAAGCATCAACAATGTGTTCGGTAAAGGCCTTATTTTGACTATAAGCATGAGGAGATTCTAGCACGGATTGCAACAAGGAAATACAATCAATAAAAGAGCAATTTTCATAATTAAATTCCTTGAGATCCAAAATAGTGGGTTTAGCAACATCACGGTTTTTATTTATTTCAATCCCACTTCCATCAATTTCATCATCAAGATCTAGAAACTCCGAATTCTTAGAGCTCCTTCTAGGTAATGAAAGATCATATTCAGATTCATCAAGATTCATATTGCAAAACAAAGATTTAATGGGGAACGCGTCAATAACTTTTAGATCTTCATCTTGATTTTCATAGGGATTAGAAGAACACGCTTTAATAAAGGCATCTTTGGAAGCACGCATCCTAGCGGTTCTTTCTTTGCACTCATCAATGGAAATTCCCATGGCTTTGAGAGACTCATTGATATGATGCTTAGGAGGAATAGATCTAAGCTTTAAAGAATCAATCTCAAGAGAAATTCTATCAACGTTCCTAGCCAAATCATCAACTTTAAGCAATTTCTCTTCAAGCAAAGCATTGAAATTCTTTTGTGAATTTATAAACTCTTTAACACTACTCTCAAATTCAGAGGGCATCTTATTAAAATTTCCATAAGAGTTGTTGTAGGAATTTCCATAATTATTAGAAGGATTGCTAGGATAAGGCCTAGGATTAAAATTCCCTCTATAAGCGTTGTTTCCAAAACTATTCCTACCAACAAAATTCACATCCATAGATTCATTATTATTTAGATTCATTATTATTCTCAAGCAAAGTAGATAAAGTCATATCATTGGGATCAAGAGGAGTATTTTTAGGAGCAAACATCTTCATAAGTTTATCCATCTTTTCACTCAAAACATTGATTTCTTCTATAGCATGCACTTTTTTACTAGAAGATCTTTCGGTGTGCCATTGAGAATAATTAGCCATAATATTATCGAGAAATTTGGTAGCATCCCCTAATGTAATTTCCATAAAATTGCCTCCCGCGGCCGAATCTAAAAGATTTCTAGAAGCAAAATTCAATCCGGCATAAAAATTTTGTAGGATCATCCATAAATTCAAACCATGAGTAGGACAATTGCGAAGCATTAATTTCATTCTTTCCCAAGATTGGGCAACATGCTCATGATCAAGTTGTTTAAAATTCATGATATCGTTCCTAAGAGTGATAATCTTAGCGGGAGGAAAATACTTAGAGATAAAAGCATCTTTGCACTTGTTCCAAGAATCAATATTATTTTTAGGCAAAGACGAAAACCAAACTTTAGCACGATCTCTAAGTGAAAACGGAAATAACTTCAATTTGACAATATTGTTATCCGTATCTTTCTTCTTTTGCATATCACACAAATCAACAAAATTGTTTAGATGAGTAGCGGCATCTTCACTAGGAAGGCCGGCGAATTGATCTTTCATAACAAGATTCAGCAAAGAGGTATTGATTTCACAAGACTCATCATTATTAAGAGGAGCAATCGGAGTACTAAGGAAATCATTATTATTGGTATTCTAGAAGTCACACAATTTGGTATTATCTTGTGCCATGGCAACAAGTAATCCAACACACAAGCAAGAAGAAAGGTGAGAAAAAAAGGCAAAGGAAAGAGAGGAGGAGATTGGGAAAGAGAGGGCGAATAAAACGGCAAGGGTGAAGTGGGGGAGAGGAAAACGAGAGGCAAATGGCAAATAACGTAATGCGAGAGATAGGGATTGTGATAGGTACTTGGTATGTTGACTTTTGCGTAAGCCTCCCCGGCAACGGCGCCAGAAATTCTTCTTGCTACGTCTCGAGCTTGCGTTGGTTTTCCCCGAAGAGGAGAGGATGATGCAGCACAAGATGGCGTAAGTATTTCCCTTGGTTTTGAGAACCAAGGTATCAATCCATGAGGAGGTCACGCAAGTCCTCGTACCTACACAACACGATAGCAACTCGCAACCAACGCTTAGGGGTTGTGAATCCCTTCACGGTCACTTACGAGAGTGAGATCTGATAGAGATAATATTTTTGGTATTTTTGATAGATAGATGCAAAGTAAAAAGTAAAGGAAAAGTAAAAACAAAGCAAGTAATTAAAGTGATATAGATTGATATGATGAGAATAGACCCGGGGACCATAGGTTTCACTAGTGGCTTCTCTCAAGAGCATAAGTATTCTACGGTGGTGGACAAATTCTTGTTGAGCAATTGATGAATTGAGCATAGTTATGAGTATATCTAGGCAATGATCATGTATATAGGAATCATGTCCGTGACAAGTAGATCAAACGATTCTCATCTACTACTATTACTCCACTCATCGACCGCTATCCAAGATGCATCTAGAGTATTAAGTTAAAAAGCAGAGTAACGCTTTAAGCAAGATGACATGATGTCGAGGATAAATTCATGCAATATGATAAAAACCCATCTTGATATCCTCGATGGCAACAATACAATACATGCCTTGCAACTCTTTTGTCACTTTGAGTAAGGACACATAAGATTGAACCCAAAGCCATGCACTTCTCCCATTGCAAGAACTACCAATCTAGTTGGCCAAACCAAACGGATAATTCGAAGAGACTTGCAAAGATAACTCAATCATACATAAAAGAATTCAGAAAAGAATCAAATATTTTCCATAGATAATACTAGATCATAAACCCACAATTCATCGGTCTCAACAAACACACCGCAAAAAGAAGGTTACATCGAATAGATCTACACAAGAGAGGGGGAGAACATTGTATTGAGATCCAAAAAGAGAGAAGAAGCCATCTAGTTACTAGCCATGGACCCGAAGGTCTGAAGTAAACTACTCACACTTCATCGGAGGGGCTATGGTGATGATGTAGAAGCCCTCCGTGGTGGATGACCCCTCCGGCGGAGCTCCGGAACAGGCCCCAAGATGGGATCTCGTGGATACAGAAGGTTGCGGCGGTGGAATTAGGTTTTTGGCTCCTCTTCTGATCATACGGGATACGTGGGTATATATAGGAGGAAGGAGTGCGTCGGTGGAGCTCGAGGGCCCACAGGGGGGCGCGCCCGGCGCTCTCAACCTCGTGACCTCCTCGGAAGCTTCTTGGAGTAGGGTCCAAGTCTCTGGATCACGTTCGGTGAGAAGATCACGTTCGAAGGTTTCATTCCGTTTGGACTCCGTTTGATATTCCGTTTCTTGAAACACCAAATAGGCAAAAAACAGCAATTCTGGGCTGGGCCTCCGGTTAATAGGTTAGTCCCAAAAATAATATAAAAGTGGAAAATAAAGCCCAATATAGTCCAAAATAGTAGATAAAGTAGCATGGAGCAATCAAAAATTATAGATACGTTGGAGACGTATCAGGAGCTGAGGCCGTCCTCCCTCACGAGGTCAGGCGTCGTTCTGCATGGGTCCTGGCGTTTGATGAGGCGCAGCAGGACGCCATGAGGGGGACGGATCTCGTGCTGGGGGAGGAACACCGTCGAGGGGCTGCACTGCGAGCGGCAAGGTATCAACAGGCGCTGCGACGATACCACTGCTGCAACATCCGCCCCGGGACTCTTGAGGTAGGGGACCTCGTGCTCAGACGGGTCCTCTCCAGGGAAGGGTTGCACAAGCTCTCTCCCATGTGGGAGGGCCCGTTCAAGGTTGTTCATGTTTCCAGGCCCTGCTCCGCACGCTTGGAGACCCAGGAGGGAGTACCCATCCAGAACGCATGGAACATTCAACATCTCCGGAGATTCTACCCCTGAGCGAGGCCCAGTGCCTGTGGAAAAGGACCGGTGCCTGTGAAGAAGGTCAACGCCTGTGAAGCAACCGCATTTTTGGGAAGGCCCGGTGCCTATGAAGAAGGCCAATGCCTGTGAAGCTACCGCATTTTGGGGAAGGCCCGGTGCCTGTGAAGAAGGCCAACGCCTGTGAAGCTAACGCATTTTGGGGAAGGCCCGGTGCCTGTGAAGAATGCCAATTCCTATGAAGCTCGCCGCCTGTGACACTCTCACGTAATAATGAGTGGGGTTGTACACACCCCGGAGTCTCCGGAGTGCCGCCCTCGGGCCTCGGGGGCTCCCGCCCACGCCCAGTGGCAGCACTTAGCTCCGCGCTGGTGAGAAGACGTCGAAGACTAGATTAGGTGCCGGATGCGGCTTTTTCATTTGCTTTCTGCAGTTGGCTTGTTCTTTCCTATTTGAAGTTTTATCGAAGCTGTCGCTGTCTCTGGCTTGATCCCCTTTTGTCTTTTTTGCTCACTTACCTCGGTTTTCCCTCGCGCGAGTCTCGCGAGGGAGGTACGCGGGTACCCTCGCGAGTGTTTTCTGCCCCGGTCGTTTGAAGCTCTCCTATCCGAGTCCGCTGAGGGAGCACCACTCCCAGTCCTTGCCCCACAGGCATCGCGACGCGATCACAGAACCTGGGTCGGTCGCCCCTGCAACCAAAACCGAAAGCTACCCCTCTTGACTAATCCTTGCAGGACATGAAGCACACAGCAAGGCCTCGGCCTCGGGAGGCAAAAACCACGACAAGCCTCCCCGAGTTAAGTAACTCCCGCACACGGGCACACGGCACGGAAACATAGCATAGAAATAGCGGAAACAACACGAAAATGAACGGTGATAGTTCAACATGCACTCGCGGGGCCCTACACTACTTTCACTTTTCGCGCAGGAAAAGAGGAAAGGCAAAATAGGCAAGACTTGCTCGGCACCAGCTCACGGCGAGGGCTCGCACTGCTTTCGGAGCTCGGTCAGATTCCCTCCTCTCGCTTCACCGGGGCGCGACGGCGGACCGACCCGCTACCTTCCCCCAGGCGGGCGCGATGACGCGGGGGCTGGTCGCGACCCCCACTGGAGGAGCTGTTGTCTGAAGGGGAGTCGCCAAGGGTTGGCGAGCACCGGGCGCCGCTAGCCGCGCGCCTGCCGCCATCTTCGTCCTGATCAACGCCGAGGCTGGACGCCCGGCCGCGGTCATCGTCTTCGGGGCAGCACCCAGCACGACGACCGTCTTCCCCGAACACCCTCACGTAGAGGGTGGTGTCACCGTCGATCCTAAAGTGCAGGGTGCATGGCCGGCTCAGGCCACGCGCGCGGGCAAAAGTTTGCCAGCCATGGGTCAGGGCCAAACCCCCTGCAGCAGAGACCTCCAGCGAAGCCCAGGAGGCCCTGCTGCAGCAGCCGTCCGCCTGAAGCCAGAGGCCGCCCGGAGTGCCGGCCGAAAATTCACCTACAAAGAACTCCGGCAGCACCTCCGCTGAGCGGAAGTGTGGCCTGGGGGCTCGCGCAGCCATGGAGTGCCTCCCATCGACGACCGGGCGCTCATCGCCGCGCAGGGAGCCACCTCCACGGCCACGGGAAGCTACCATGGGGGACGCAGGGTGCTTGCGGGGGCGGCCTCGACCGCGCTTGGTCGGAGGAGAGTCAGGCCCTTCCTGGCGAGCCTTTCCCTTCTCTGCGGCCGAGAACCTCTTCGGCGGAGCCATGGGGATAGCGAGCAGCCGGGGTGAAGAAGAGAAGGAGTAGTAGAGGGAGATGAACTGGAATGGCTCGCGCCGTTCCATACTTATAGCCGGAGGTGGCCAACCGTCGGCCTCCACGATCGCAGGTAATCATGACCCGTTTTTGCCTGCAGGGACTTGTCAAGTCGTGCGGTTGCTGAGGCGTCGTGGGGAAGCGGAGACGCCCACGTCCGATCAATCGCCACACAGCGCCCAAGGCCGCAGGCTGATGGGACCCGTGGCGCTTCGCACTTGCCCCTTCGCTTCTCTGCTAAGCCAAGTCCGTGCGCGCCTTGGGCCCGGGGGCTACTGTCGGCATTCTGGGAACGGGGGTCCCCAGACTTGCCTGCCTGTGACCTGCGGCGTGGCTGAAGTGGGGGCCAAATGTAGCCCAGCTTCATCAGCTCAAGCTCAAGACCCTCGCGAGGGGCTAATCCTCGCGGGGCGGACGACAGGAAGCTTCCTCAGGAGCAGCCTCCTCAGGCAGGTTTGCGAGGAGGCTGAGAGATCAAGGCAGGGCACCTCCCGAGGAGCCCGTGACGCAAGCCATGACGGTCGAAGGCAGGCGGGCGCCGGCCTGCGCAGTGTCCTTGTTTCCCTTTCGGTGCAAAGGGGGCAAGCACATGCCAAGGCATCAGGAAAAGGTTACCGTTTCGGTGCAACAAGACCAAGACCAGCAGAACGGCAGGATGGAGGTCATCGTGGAGCCCAGAGCGGCGTCATTGTCAGAACCTTTGGCAGCCGAAGACCAACTTTAGTCAAGATAAGTGTACCAGATGTTCCCCTTCAAAATGGCAAATTGTTGGCGCCCTTCCCGCTCATTATTTGGGAAGAGGCCCAGGGCCACGCTCTATAAAGAGGACTAGCCACCACAGGGTAGAGGGATCGAGAAATAGATCGCTCAGAAAGAAAGAGAAGCGACTGAACTCACCCAAGCAGTTCATCGCACCGGCTCAAGAACAGCCCCTCGCGAGGCTGTTCTCCCTTTGTACTATTCACCATCCGCCCCTGAGGCAATCCACCACACCACACACTGGAGTAGGGTATTACACCACAATGGTGGCCTGAACGAGTATAAATCTCGTGTCCCTTGAGTGTTGATCTTTCTTGTTGAGATCCTTGCAAGACTTCGAGACGTGAGCTGGTAGGGGAGAGATCTCCGTGTGCACCCCAGTGTTCGAACCTCAAGGGTCTGCCGGAACCCAAAATCCGACAGCTGACGCTGGAGACTGCCGAGCGCAACCTCGATCTGGAGCGGTTGGAGACGAGGGAGCGCCAGGTCGCCCGGGCGGAGGACGACGTTGGTGCGCGGGAGGCCCGGATCCAAGAGGTGATTGACTGTCGCATGGCGGAGGCTTGCACCGGCCTTGAGCGCGAGTATGAAGAGCGGCTGGAGTTGATCATGGCTGAAGCCGTGGGCAGGACTGCTGCCCTCAGGACCAGGTTGACTGAAGCCCCACAGCGAGCTGAGGCCACCGCTGCCGCACTAGGCTCCGCGCAGGCTGGGCTGGCCTCCTCCCGCGCCGAACTGCTCCTTCTTCAATGGCGGGTTGATGATGCCGAGGCCGTCATGGAGCGGAATGCAGACGAGATCCGCCAGCGGCAGACGTTGGAACACATGCACAGCCCCATGCTCCGAACGCTTAGGGAAAGGGCTAACACGGCCTTGGGCAACATCTGTGAGGCTGCCGCCGAGGAGCCGCATGTGACCAACTATGCCAGCAACCTCCAGTTCTTCACTGACGTGGTGACGCATCTGGAGAACCGCCCTGAGAGGTCTCGCCAGCTGGTGGAGGAACGGAGCCGCAGCCTGCTCGCGTGGGCATTCTCCCGCATCTTTAGCCATCTTCAGAACCTCGAGCCCCTCTTCGACTTTGATGCCGCCATCACCCTGGTGCCTGAGGCCGTCCGAGGAGACCTAGCGTGGTGGGTGGAGGACAATGTTGATGCGCTCGTCTGGGCCTTCACTTCCGATGAGGACGGGGTTATCGTTGCTGCCGATGAAGGTGTCGTGGTGAACGGTGGTGGAGACGGTGCCAACAATGGTGATGAAGAGGCTGGCGGCGACGATGGTGGTGCCAGTGACGCCTCCGGGGACGCCCTGGGAGATGCGGCGAGCGATTTGTCTAATTGACCCCGCGCTTCCTGCCGCTGATTGCCCTGTGCAGGAAGAGACTTGGGTGTGGCCCTGAAGGTTGTGAGAGCATTTTTGGGAGGGGAAGCCCCTCATGTAAGAAGATTGTTGCCTATGTGTTGTCAAGATTGGCGCCGGATGAGTGCCTGCGTGATGCCGTGATTGTCGCGAAGAATAGGTTGTCGTGGTTTTACCTTTGTTTTGGCGAGCCTCAAGTGGGCCTGTGGTGTCCATTCGAGGGCCCCATGGGGGTCCCATTTCACCACGCGGCGAGAGCCTGGCTGGAGCGAACACCAGCCGCGGGACGGCGGGCGCACGTGTTGGGCCCTGCCCTACTCGCGAGGGGCCCGCAAGAGGGAGGCAGCTAGCGTGAATTCCAACTTGAACAGAAATCGGGGCACGAGAAAGCACACGAATAAGACACGACACCCCTCCCTGCACACACAAACGTAAATTCGACTTCAACTTTAGATCCAAGACGAGAGAGCTTGTTCGCACAAAAAAGAAAGCAAGAGCAAAAGGCCGCGTTCGGCACCTAGTCTAGTCTTCGACGTCTTCTCACCAGCGTGGAGCGAAGTGCTACCACTGGGCGTGGGAGGGAGCCCCCGAGGCCCGAGGGCAGCTCTCCGGAGACTCCGGGGCGTGTACAACCCCAACTCATTATTACGTGAGAGTGTCACGGGCGGCGAGCATCACAGGCACTAGGCCTTCTTCATATCGCCAAATGAGGGCCCCGCCTTGCGCCACCCTTGAGCCCATCGATGGCGACCGGAAACCAGGAAGACGCCAATGGGGAAAAGGGGACGCCAGCGGTTCCCCCGATGACCACGGGTCCTCTGCCAGGGGCAGGCCCTGGGGCACCTCCCCGGCAGAGGGCCTAGCTCCGAAGAACTCCTTGCTCCGCACGCCGTGGGGGAGGAGCCTGGCTCCCGACCCCTCTCCTGCTGCCCCCAGTGCCCTCCTCCTGAGGGGAAGGAGATTGCCACACTGGGGCAGCCATCCGCTGTGGTGACTTGAACCTCCTACGACCCATGGTTAGCATAAGCCTACTCATGAGGTATTAGCGGTACCCCGTAGTTGTCGAGGCTCCTGTGAGGCTCCTGAAAGAGATCGGCTTCTGGCGCCTCTTCCTCCCAGCCTGACCCGAGGAACGAGCCGTGGTCTTCCTCCAGCGTGTACCCTCGATCCTCTCGGGGCTTGGGGAGGAAGCTGGACGCAGAACAGGGGAGCCCCTGACGCAGCGGCATCCAGGAGCTCGGCGACGCGTTCCAGCAGCATGTCGCGGCCGCTTTCTTGCAGTCTGCACCGCAGCAGCTCTCGCGCCACCGTGAGCGCGGCCTTCATGTTTGCCTGCTCCCGTCGGGTGTGCGGCGCCGTGGCCGCAGTGTGGCTTGAGGCCCTTGCTGCCAATCGTACTTGCCGTGAAGTGAGGGCAGGGGACGCCTGACTGTGCCGCCCACGTCCCGCAGCGTTCTGCAGGGCGCGGGCTGCCTGAGGTGCGGGGTTGAGCTCACCTTGGGCAGGCGGCACAGCATGGGCAGACCATGCCGCCCAGCGGTCGGAGTTGGCCGTCGGGTCACAGGACATGGAGGTGGTGACGCGGCGGAACGTAGGACGGAAGAAAGAAGATTCTGGCACACACCTACCTGGCGTGCCAAATGTCGGATGTTGGGTTCCGGCAGACCCTTAAGGTTCAAACTCTGGGGTGCGCACGAAGATCTCTCCCCTACCGATCTACGTCTGATCGCCTCATGAAATCTAAGCTAAAAATGATGAACAACACGAGGGACACACGATTTATACTGGTTCGGGCCACCTTGTGGTGTAATACCCTACTCCAGTGTGTGGTGTGGTGGATTGCCTCTGGGGCTGATGATGAATAGTACAGGGGAAGAACAGCCTCGCGAGAGGTGTTCTTGAGCTGGTGCGATGAACTGCTTGGGTGAGTTCGATCGCCTCTCTCTCTCTCTCTCTAATGAGCACTTGATCTGTTCTGAACCCTCCCTCTCTACTGTGGTGGCTAGTCCTATTTATAGAGGCCCTGGTCCTCTTCCCAAATATCGAGCGGGAAGGGCGCCAACAACGGCCATTTTGAAGGGGAACATCTAGTACAAGTTATCCTGACTAAAGTTGGTCTTCGGCTGCCAAAAGCACCGGCGATGACGCCGTCTTGGGCTCCACGGTGACCTCCATCCTGCCGCTCCACTGGTCTTGGTCTTGTTGCACTGAATTGGCAACCTTTGCCTGATGCCTTGGTGCTCCACGCCTGTGATTGCCCCCCTTGCACCAAAAAGGAAACAAGGACACTGCACAGGCCGACGCCTGCCTGGCGCCCGCCTGGTCTCAATCGTCAAGGCTTGCATCACGAGCACCTCACGAAGTACCCTACCTTGATCTCTCTGCCTCCTCGCGAGCCTGCCTGGCAAGGCCATCCCTGAGGAAGCCTTGCATCGTCCACCCCGCGAGGCTTGGCCCCCCGCGAGGGACTTGAACCTTGTGCTGATGAGGATGGGTTGTACTGGGCCACCACTTGAGCCACGCTGCAGGCCGCAGGTAGGCAAGTCTGGGGACCCCCGTTCCTAGAATGCTGACAGCTGGAGAAGGGAAAGAAGAACGTCGGCGCAAAAGGGCAGCAGCATAACCAACCGAGCCATGGGAATAACGGTAAGCGCCAGGCGGATAATAATTTTGGCTTTGTGTCTAACACCAATGTGCAGGTCAATAATCAGCGCCGCAAGGGTAAACCACCCCCACGGGGCGGAGGATCAGGCATGAATCTGGAATGTCTGTTGAACCAGCCTTGCCCAAAGCACGGGACGCAAGATAAACCGGCTACGCACCTATGGAAGGATTGCTTCATTATGAGAGAATTAAAAAATTCAGATCTCTTCCGGTATGATCATGGACCGTCCGGCGGTTCAGGACCCGGGTTTCACGGACCAGGTTATGGTGGAGGTAACTCCAGTTCAGGTTTTCAGGGTAACCAGGGTGGACAGGGCAATCTAGGCAGTCAGGGCAACCAAGGTGGTTATAATCAACAAGGGAATAAACAGCAGCAGTAGTCGGGTTATTAGAGTAACCCGAAGAAGTTAAATGGTGGACAGTACCATGTTTTCACTACTAGTCTGTGCAAACGCGATCAGAAACTCCATAAGAGGGTAGTGAACTCTGTTGAACCAGCAGTGCCCCATTATCTGTGCTGGTCTGAGCAGCCTATTGTGTGGAGTCGAGAAGATCATCCGCCCCGGTTTGATAATCCGGGTCATCTGGCGTTAGTGGTCGCACCACAGGTTGGAGGTTATAAGTTCACCAAAGTGCTCATGGATGGAGGGAGCAGTATCAACATCTTGTATTATGAAACCTTCTGGCGTATGGGGTTAACGGATAAGAATCTTAAACAGTCGAACACCATTTTTCATGGTGTGGTGCCTGGTAAATAGGCCTACCCGGTGGGTAAGATAGCTCTAGAGGTGGTTTTTGGAGATGATCATGATTCAAGGTCCGAGACATTGACCTTTGAAGTGGTCAAAATCAGAAGTCCATACCATGCCCTGTTTGGATGGCCGGTTTATGCTAAGTTCATGGCAAGACCGTGTTATGTTTATTTGTAGCTCAAGATGCCGGGTCATAAGGGGACCATCACAGTTCATGGCAGCCACAAGATTGCTTTGGAGTGCGAGGAAGGTGATGCGGCTTATGCTGAGTCGGTTTGTGCAATAGAGGAGTTAAAATTCTATAAAGACAATGTTGATCCGGCGGATATGACTTCTCTGAAGAAACCCACTACAGAGCATGATCCAGCTTTGAAGTTTAAATCGGCTGATGAGACCAAGTTGGTTGATTTTGTTTCTGGTGATTCATCCAAGCAGTTTAGCATAAGTGATAACTTGGATCCAAAATAGGAAAGCGTGCTCATCGAGTTCATCCGTGAGAACCGGGACATCTTTGCATGGAAGCCTTCCTACATGCCAGGTGTACCGAGGGAACTCGCTGAGCACACTCTTAATATCGATCCCAAGTTTAAACCGGTCAAACAGTTTCTTCGCCACTTTAATGAAGAGAGACGCAAGGCCATTGGTGAAGAGGTAGCTCGTCTATTGGCAGCAGGATTTATTGTGGAGGTCTTTCACCCTGAGTGGTTGGCTAACCCGATGCTGGTACTTAAGAAGAATGGCACCTGGCGTATGTGTGTGGACTACACGGATTTGAACAAAGCTTGTCCAGCTGATCCCTTTGCCCTCCCTCGTATTGATCAAATCATTGATGCTACAGCGGGTTGTGAGCGTTTGAGTTTTCTGGATGCTTATTCAGGTTACCATCAGATCAAAATGGCAGTTAAGGACCAGGAGAAGACGTCTTTTATAACTCCTTTTGGAGCCTTCTGTTATGTTTCTATGCCCTTTGGGCTCAAGAGTGCCCAGGAGACTTATCAGCGGTGTGTGCAGAATTGCCTTCATAATCAGATTGGGCGCAATGTTCATGCTTATGTGGATGATATCATGGTGAAGTCCAGGAAAGCAGAGACACTTATAGCTGACTTCCAGGAAACCTTTGATAATCTGAGGTTTATAAAATGATGCTAAATATGGCTAAGTGTGTTTTTGGTGTGCCAGCTGGCAAGCTCTTGGGTTTTCTGGTGTCTAACTGGGGCATTGAAGCTAATCCGGAGAAGATCAAGGCTATTACGTCCCTGACTAAACCGGCGTATATCAATGACGTTCAACAGCTGGCGGGTCGTATTGCAGCGCTAAGCCGGTTTATCACACTACAAAAAAAATACACTTCCGTGATGATACGTGTTTGTCACAGTAGGTCGCATTTTTTATCATGCATGTACATCCATGACGATTTTATGATAGAATCAAGATTCTCGTACCTGTGCTATCACAGAAGTGTTCCATGACATTACCAAAATTATAATCACGGAACTGTCCACTTCCATGACTATAAATCGCGCATCACAGAAGTTCTTTCGTCAAGGGTGACCGACATGTGGCATCCACTGTAACGGAACGCCGTTAAGCTATCAGGTCGGGTTTTGGATCCAATAACCCGTTAATAGCCCCGACCAATGGGGATTTTCCACGTGTAAAATCATCATTGGCTGGAGGAAACACGTGTCGGCTCATCGTTGGGACAGATGTCATCCACTCATTAGACAGAAGGCACCTATGATACATCGACACGTGGAACGGCCCAACAGAGGCCCATTCCTATGAAAAGGCCGGCCCATCTGACTTCGTCAAAAGGTGGCGGGCCGGCCCATGGAAAGCATGTTAACGACATGTTCGCATATAGCCCATTTATAGCCCGCTAACCTAAGGCCCATTACGCCCTATCCGAATTAGGCCCAGTAGCGTCATCTGGGCCATCCAATATGATTCTAGCCCGTTTTCACTTCTGGCCCATGTATGGCCCATGATGGCTTTCGGCCTATATGAGGCCCTTTGTAACTCTTGGCCTATTAACGGCCCGTGGTGAAACTGGCCCGTAATGAACAGTGTATCACTTTACACCCATTAACGGCCCGTGGTGAAACTGGCCCGTAATGAACAGTGTATCACCTTATACCCATTAACGGCCCATTATTCCGTTGGGCCGTTTGCAGCCCATGTTATATTTCGGCCTTCTCACAGCCCATTTATTCTTCGGCTCATTTCCAGCATTCGTTTACTTACGGCCTGTTACTGTCATTTTCTGCTTGTGGGCCAAATTCAGCATGTGGTTACAGTCGGCCCGTTTGTGGTCCGTTAATATGTTGGGCCGTTTTCATAGCGTCATCAAATACGGCCTGTTAACGATGGCCCATTATGGTTGGACCATGAACGGACGATTCCAACTCTATCCCGTTTATGGCCATAGTGCAGTCTGTTTGGCCCATGTTTGGCCAATCGATCATACGGCCCGTATAAGGCCCATTGATGATACGGCCCGTAGAAGGCCCATTGTTTCTATGGCCCGTAGAAGGCCCATTGTTTCTACGGCCCGTAG
Source organism: Aegilops speltoides (assembly GCA_021437245.1). Taxonomy (NCBI): domain Eukaryota; kingdom Viridiplantae; phylum Streptophyta; class Magnoliopsida; order Poales; family Poaceae; genus Aegilops; species Aegilops speltoides. The sequence continues at coordinate 398,900,183 of CM038144.1, forward strand.
AAGGCCCACTATTTCTACGGCTCGTAGAAGGCCCACTGTTTCTACGTCCTGTAGAAGGCCCACTGTTTCTACGGCCTGTAGGAGGCCCAGTGTCACTACAGTAAATATTAGCCCATGGTTATTGTGGCCTAGTTTTAAAAATAGGTAATTGCAGCCACTAGCAAACCGCGGAAAAAGAACCGCACTGACTACAAGCAAACAAATAAACAAGACAACAAGGAAATAAATAAGCAAGCAACTTACGCTAGGCTATCACAGCTATTACACATATTACATCCACTGGGCATCAAAGTTCACCACCAGTACAAATATAGGGAACAAAGCAGCATATCATATACACTGGTAGTCAAAGTTAGCGACCAGCACAAATAAACGTCGCTGCAAACAAATCCAGAACTGAAACCACTTCAGAAGATCTCAAGAAACAATATCCTGGGTACCCATAATGCTGGCAAGATGCTTAGCAAGCTTATTAACTTTCTCTTGTTTGGCGCTTAAATCCTCCAAAACTTGTTTGTTGCACCAATAAATATGCATCTGAATTCTGCAGGACTTCCTCAATCCTTGACTTCTGTCACAAAGACATCTCGATCGATGTCTTTCAACTTGAAGTTGAGACTTAAGAAGACGAACTGATTCAGCAAATGAGTTCGAAGAGCTTGTGCCAAGACCATCGGCGATAAGTCGAACACTACATCAAGACAGGACTTTTGGGTTCTCTCACTTTCGTCAAGATAGTTTTATCAGCTTTCTTGGAGACCAACAGGATGTCTCACTATCTTGAACGTTATCGCATTACTTCCTTTACCATTGGATAACAGTCTCGTTCTCTAATATTTTGTCCGCATTTTAAAAGAGAAACAAGCGCACACATCACATGTTTACCATGTTGTATATGAAACTCATTTTGGTAAATGAGTTCAAGAGTAAAGTGGACAGGATAACAAAGATGAAAAAACATATATCTATGTACCATGGTCACTTTATGGTCTATATCATTCTAGTTTTTGTTGCCAAATCAAGATAGAGACACAGTTCAAATAATATTTGTTCAATACAAAGCAGAATAGATAGAATATAAGTGTCGGAAACTATAGAGCAATAACAACACTTGTACTGTGCATGACATGAGAACATAACTATTTATTCAATTTAAACTGAAATCAACATAGAGCAGGTTACAACAGCAAACCAGTTAAAGAAATAGGTTTAAAACATACCTGTTGCCCCATTGGAGTTTCAATTCCATCCTTCAAATTTGGAAATAGTTGGTATGAGTAAATACAGTAATGGAAGAGCAAAGGAGTATGAACCATAGCTACAGAACCTGACCTGAGAACAAATCTTCTTCTCCTTTAAGCGTTGAGTTGGGATTCGGAGTGGTGGTCCTCGTGCTTTGGGCACTGCAGTTCCCTTACTAATTGCTCGTGTTTGGGTGCTCTGTGGTGGAGACGGTGTTGTGTCAACTGGAACTGGGTTACTATCTGCCGGGGTTGGGGTTAGAAGGGGTGTAGCTGGTTCTCTGTCCAAGCCGGGTAGGGGTACAATCTGCGAGAGTCTGGGTTATGTGTGGTGGATCTGGTCCTTGGGCAAGTACAACCATGGTTCTATCTGCATCAACTGGTAGCACTATCTTTTCTGAAGACCATGTTGTTACTCCCTTAGATACTACCATCACGCTCTCCAATTAAAATGGCTGATAAACAAGAAAAGTAATTGAAAGTATAGACATTGTATGATACACAGGTGCAATGGATAGTGCGGAATAAAAGAGGGCATGAAATAATTCATATTTATGTTGTCTAACCAAACAGGATAGCATGACACAATTTCACATATATGATGGCTAACTAAACAGGATAGCATGACACAATTTCACATTATGATGGCTAACTAAAAAAGATGGAAAGACATAGTTCAAAATATGAGACTATGTCAACAGGATGACATGACATAACTATATAATGTGTTTATTGAATAGGTTGGCATGCCATAATTCACATACATTCACGGATAGAATGCCATAATTCAAAATATGATGATTGTAAACACTAAACAGGATGAGATGATATAACTATATGATGTCTTTATTAAATGGGTTGTCATGCCATAATTCAGATAGATGATGTGTATGTACTATGTAAACGTGATGGCATGATATAATTCAAATATATGATTTATATAGTAAGCAAGTAAGCAGATGGAAATCCATATATGATGTAAAAACTAAGCAATGCAAGACAACATGCATGACATGGGTAATATAACCCTGCCAAGTTTGAGCATAGACCTCAGGGGGGAAATAGGACTGGTCATCAGTCTCTGAATCCTCCTTTGAGGAGCTCTCAGTAACAAACAAGATGTCTCCTTGAAGAGTAGCATTATCTCTCTCAATACCTTGTTTTCACTCCAGATACTTCCATCACCGCTTCAAATGGCTGATGCACAGGAAGAGTAGTTGAATATACAAACGTTGTCGACAAATGGAACACGTAATACAAGAAAATGATAGCATGATATAATTCACATACATGATGATTGGCTAGACAGCATGGCATTGCATAATTCACATATATAATGCCTTTGCAACAAGATAGCATTGTATAATTCACATATATAATGTCTTGGAACAAGATGGCAATGGACAATTCACATATATGGTAATTAGACACTGAACAGGTGGCATTCACACAAAGCATGTCTAAACTAATCAAATGGCATAGCAATGCGAGACACCATACGCACAATATGAGCAACATAACCCTGCCAAGTTAGAGCATACACCTTGAGGGGGAATAGGACTGGTCATCCTGTCTCTGAATCCTCCTCTGAGGAGCTATCCGTAATCAGCGAGATATGCGCTTTGTTAGATAGCATAGTCTGCTCTGAAGACCTTGTTTTCACTCCAGAATTTGCCATCACCGTGTCAAATGGCTGATGACACGAAGAGCAGTTGAATGTACTAACATTGTTGACAAATATAATATGTAACAAAAAAAGGATGGCCTAATATAATTTACATATAAGATGACTGGCTAAGCAGGATGGCATTGCAAAATTCACATATATGATGCCTGGCTAAACAAGATGGCATTGCATAATTCACATAAACGATGAATAAACTAAACAGATGGCATTCACACAAAGGATGTCTAAACTAAGCAGATGACATATTTGATGTATAAAGTAAGCAATGCAAGACAGCATATGCATGATACAACCAGCATCAGCATGCCAAGTTAGAGCAAAGACCTCAGGGGGTAAATAGGAGTTGTCTTCTCCTTCTGAATCCCCCTCAGAACAGATATCTTCCTCTCGATTACAATCCGAAATTTGTGGAGGGGGGCTGCCTTTGCGCCTACCATGGAGCGATGTCTGCATGAAATTTTATTGCCACGCAAGGCTCGTCTCTTTTGCTCTACATGTTCAGTTTCATTGTTTACAATAACTGTCATGCATAGGAATAAAACATAATGAGATTATGTAAGGAGTGCATGCAGAAATCCAGAGTGATGGTAGCAACCCGTGGATAGACCCAAAACCAATAATAGCAGGCAGATAATGGCTTTAGTTAAAAAATACAGATAACGGCTTCTTTACTGTTTGTTTCCCACCCAACATGAAACTCATAGTAGACACCGGAGATTAACCAGATAGTAGATAGATACTATTGATTGCGTCTCCGATATGTACCCCACAACCATTTAAAAACTCAAGTTTGACCATTAGTTTGGAGCTGACTCAGGGTCTAATCGTTGAACAGGACGATAAAGTAGCATGTAATATTAAGCGATGCATAACGTAAGCAGACACGAAAGAGTGAGACCTCTCTTGCGGACCCGTGTAGTCCTCGAGGTCATCTGCTTGGTTGATGATGGTAATGCAGTTTTCATGGCTGCCGGCGGCGCGGAAGAAGATCTGAGGCGGCGAAAGACAGTCTGGAGGCCGGATCCCTGCTGTGCTGGACCCTTCTGTCGTTGGAGCAGCTGAGATGGGGTGGACGATGGCGCAGCAGGAGCAGGACAAACCACGTAAGGTTTTCTTTGACAACTATCTGTAAGAGAAGTAATTCTGTAAGGGCTCGTTTGAATTGGAGGATTCCAACAATGCAGGGATAGGAAATAGACATGAATAGGATAGGAATGCACGTGCAAAACAGAGAATTTAAAAACACAGGATTTCTGTCAATCTGGGTGTTTGATTCACAACAATTGGAAGATCACAGGATGCAAAGAAGCATGGTGAGATTAAGTCAAACCATAAGAAAATGTATGGTTATAATGCTATTATGCTACTATCTCTTAGTCTTGTGCTTCATGAATAGGAATTTGAAAAGGAGGACAAGTGAAAATTAAAATTCCTACGTTTTTTGTTTCAAGGAGACACTAAAGGAACAAATCCGTGTGCTCGGTGGACAATATATATAACATGTAGAGTAAAAAAGAGATGCAACAAGTGTACAACCTCTTTGGCGAAGCCATGTCGATCTCAGCGTGATTGGGTTGGCCGGTGAGGAAGCTCCGGCTGACTTTGCTGTCGTGGGAGGGGAAGAAGATCTTAGGCGTATGGAGATGGAGCCCGAGGTACTACTCCGCTATGATGTAGGGTTTCGTCGTTGGAGCAGCTCCGATGAGTTGTACGACGCCGAGGCTGAAGCAGGACAAGAGAGACAACAAACAACGTTAACCTGAGAGGAATTCTAATAGCATCTCCAATACATGACGTAAAATACATAACCACAAAGTGCTAGATATAAAATACATCAACCGCTCATCTCTGAATTTAACTGTCAAAACTGAATTTAACTGTCGAAACTGAACTTAACTGTCGAAACTGAACTTAACTGTCGAAACTGAATTTTGCTGTCGAAACTGAATTTTGCTATCGAAACTGAATGCACTGGCAAGGTGAGGCCACACGTCGGTCGACTGACTTTTTGATCTCTGGTCATTCGATTTTGCAGCCGTTGGATACAAAATCAAGGGCCTGCGGTTCATCTTCAACCTCCACCCCCCCTGAGCCGCCAGCCACCACCGGCCAAAAAGCAGCCCCCGCCTGGCATGGCGGCGGTCGCCGCCCGCCACCCCGAAAGCACTCCCTACCGCCGGTCCGCCGCCGCCCTGACCATCCCTCTAGGTCCCCTGTGCCGAGCTTTTTCTCCGGCGATCCCCACGCCAACGCCCAGCCACCGCCGGCGACCACCGCCCCCACCCTGAACCCTAAGATAGATAGTGGGGTACCTCTCTGGGAGCCCCCCTCCCCAATGCGGCTGGTTCTTCCTTCACCCGAGCCACCCCCCACCCCTGAAAATCGATGACCCAAAAGTCGATTCACGATCAAGTCTAGCTAAATCGAAGCAGCATCGCAAGCAAGAGCAAGAGCGAGAGCAGCAGCGCGAGCAAGAGCAGACCGGGCAGGGGATCGAGAGCAAGAGCAGAGCAGCAACACGAGCGAGAGCTAAAGCAGCAGCAGCTCCTACTGATGTGGATGTCCCTGCCGAGGGAGCGACACCGTGGAGGAAGTAGCCGGAGACGCCGTCGTGGATGGAGCCGCGCCGTGTCGGCTCGGGACCGAGCATCGGCAGCACCATGAGATCGAATCAAGAAGAAAATGCGGTGATTAGTGTACAACCTCTTTGGTGGCGCCGATTAGGCCGCGGCTTCATCCGAGGAAACGGTGATGATGATGCTCTTCCGGTGGTGCAGGTGAAGATGGCGGTGCGGGAATAGAGGTGGCGCGAAAGACGAGGGGAACATCGAGGCAGCTCCATGGAGGTGGAGGACGGGGTGGCTGAACTGGCGGAACAACGAGATTGACGACGGATCCTCATCCGGTATAGTGGATGAGGGACGTCGAGGTGTTGATGTGGATGACATCGTCAGGGAAGAGGCTCTGGCTGGGTGGCGGACAGAGTAGGGTGTGGGGTTTTGTCGCGGGTTTTCGTGGCCTCGGTGTACGAATGGGTGGGCGGATGGGATGGCAGTGGGGAACCATGGCTTAGGGACGCGCTTGTCCGAAATGTGGGGTAAGTTACGAAAGTACCCCCACCGATTTGAGGCGGTTCTTTCGGTTCAGGGGTACCACGGGCATTTCGCATGTCGGGATTTCACCGGAGGTGGGAGTTTTCGCGCGCGTTGTAATTTCGGAATAGCAAGACGCGGGTTGAGATGGAGGGAGTTGTCGGAGCACAATGAGACAAAGATATATCTTAAATATTTCGGGCTAACAAGGCGCGGATTGAAATTTCCCGACAAGCCTAATGTGTACTGTACCAAATCAATGCGCACTACAAATGTCATTCAAAACTTTGAATTCATGTTATGTTCAATTAAAATATTTTGCTACGTGTATAATGCATGCAACCTACTACTCAAATGAACGTTTTAATGCATTCCAAACGTATATACCACCGCTTCAATATGAACTAAATTTGAATTCATTTCTCTATTTGAATAAGATCTACAGTAATGATTGTTGTGAAGTCAAAGCATTTGAATCCGTTTCTCTGTTTTAATAAGATCTACAATCATCATTCTTGTCAAGTTAAACCATCGTTTGTGTATTATCTTCACAGCACACCACATGATTAGTCTCGAGTTACATAAGAACTATGTGTACTATATGAACTCGAACTCAATTTTTTGAATCCACTTTATTTTGATTTCAAATCAAATTACATTTCTAGCTTTAGCTAGATCTTCATAATCTAAACCATGTCTCATATGTATAATGTGTTTATCACATTATGTATGGTTTCCCGCCCCCTACGCCTACAAGTATTTAGATGTGAGTTGCAAACACCACACATTACCACAAATTCAAATAAAATGTGAGAATGTTCGATATATAGTATTGTTTAGATTGTTCGATATTTAGTTGTAAGCTGCAAACGCCAAACATTATCACAAATTCAAATAAAATGTGAGATTGTTTGATGTATAGTATGGTTTAGATTGTTCGGCATTTAGCTATGAGTTGCAAACGCCATGCATTATCACATTATGGTATAACATGTGCACAGCACGTGTATCACCGCTATATTCATGCATGCAATGTTTAAAACACTATGATCTCCTATTCAAATATATGAATCCGCTTTCATATCAAATTATGATCTTTGTTTGTCTCTTACACCCACACAATCCTCTAACCTTTGTAGCTACCACTAACTTTCTCTCGTGCATGCACATGCCCTCCTCGCCCTCCCCCTCCCTCGGCATTCTATCCACCGGGCACATTCATTTTTTTCTTTAGGTCGTTCTCTCAAAGTCTCCACAACTCCTTTCCGACACACACCGATCGACAAACCTCTCCAGTGATGCCTGCCTAGAACATACACACACACCTTCAATCCCTCCTTTATGTGTCATTGCCTTGTGTCTCTCGTACGGTCACACACACGTGTAAACTCTCGCCCCTCTTTTCATCGATCTCACAACCGCACACTCCTCCCCCTATCTAGCTAGTAGCCGGGCCTCTCGCACCACCTCCTAGCTCCATTCTCTCTGTCTATAAGTCTCGCCGGGCCTTATTTGCCTCTAACAAATGGACGTACACCGACCGATCTCTCACTATACATATAGCTAGCTAGGTCCTTAAAACTCGCTTTTACCCACGCGTCGATCGATCTACCTCGTTAGTTGTGTCTCTCCCTTCCTCCGACAAACAACAATTGATCTACCGATCTAGTTAGGTTTTCTTACCAAACACATGGTTCCCCTTCATCATCCATGGATGCGTCCCCACAGATCTATCACGCACAGGCACACACAGAAAAACATCCCCACTCTTATTGATAACATTGCAGTTCCACCCTCAGTTTGTCTAGTAGGCCTCTCCCACCATCTTCGAGAAGCAACTCCATCACCGATCCAGCGCTCTACCCTCTCCCTCCCTCTCCTCTCTCTCTCTCTCTCTCTCTCTCTCTCTCTCTCTATCCCATCATATTCCCCGTCCTTCAGTTATGTATGGATGTCGACCGATCTCCCTCAAGACATAGCTGGGTCTCTCCTTCTCAACACATATACGAGTCGTTCTACCTATAGTTAGGCCTCTGCCTACCCCTCCCCCACCCCCTCCCTCCCACACACACCGATACATCGAGCGCTCTAGTCATGTCTCCCTGCCACACACAAACTTGGCATGTGCCCTCTAACGTTCCGGTAGGCCAGTCGCCCTATATCTTTGACTTGCACACACACACACACAATTTCGATGGCTCTCTTCATCGATCTCGCACCCACCCACTTGATCCTCTCTTTGACTCCATCGATACCTATGACCCCTCCCTCTCTTCTCGTGGATTGCCCGACTCTCTATGTATGATATGGATAGGCCTCCATTTCATCGACACATATTCCCACAAATAATTCACAAAATCAACCCCCCACCCCACCCCCACCCCCACCCCAAAACAAAAAACACTCACTAACGCGGTTTGTATCTCTCACACACACCCACGTAGGTGGGGGACGTGCACGAAGAGAAGAGGTGCATGCACGGCACACGTACTCCCGTAACTTTCCCAACCACACCCCCGTGGGTACACGGTGGAGCTCATTTCTGTATGAAAAAGGCAGCCCACGTGGTAATTTGGCACGTGTACTGGTTGTCCACTTGGTGGAGGGAGGATCGTCTACCATGGGTGAACAAACAAATTGCGACTTGACGCGTTATGTTAAATTTAAAAAAAGAGGCAAACCATGTGGCGCCTACCTTAGAGGCAAGGCTCTATACACTGGAGTACTTTTGATGTGTCCTGTCAACTCGCAGAACGAGGAGAAGCTTGCTTAGTACGCCGTCTCCCCCGCCCACAGGCGCGGTGGCTCGCAGGATGAGGTGAAGCTTGCTCCACCTTACGCCCGCTCCCTTGCCCATGCGCGCGGTGGCTCGCAGGACGAGGAGAAAAAATTACTACTCCCTCCGTTTACTCCTCGTCCCTACTACCTTGGTTATAGAGATTCTATCATATTGTTTGGAATATATATGTCCTTTAGTAGATTTCAATATGAACTACTAGTACATACTCCAAACACTGATGTATATAGACATATTTTAGAGTGTACATTCACTCATTTTGCTCCGCGTGTAGCACTCTCCCTCGCCCCTCGACCCTCGCCCACGTGGTGGACGTGCAGCAATTCATTCGGTCCGATATAGCCAGAACAATATATACTACACTACCATTATTGCTCGACTTCCTCTACTTCCCGAAGAGGCGAAGATCCAATCGCAAGGTTAATATTTTGGAGATGCCAAGCGCAAGGTTATAGGAGAACGAGTAGTAGGTGCCGTGTCATTTATAAATAAAGTTTTTTTCTTCAGTGGCACGTACGCAATATGATAGGTTCATATGGAGAGAAAAGGAAACGGCTCCACTATATACATAGTCAGGACGGGCCAGCCTACACGGTTGCTTGCTGGGGTTGCTCTCTTCACACTCTCTCGCACAAAACAACTGTGGCCACATCTCTAACATCCCGGCGGATCACGTTCACTGGGGGAAGGGGTGGATGCTTAGTGTAGATGCGGTCACCGTCGCTGACGGCGAAAACCCACTGTCGGCACGTCCCGTTCAGGGGTCCTCGCCGTTCTCTCTCACAAAGCTGGTGAGGTTGCCTTCGTCCCTTGCTCACTGCCACGACGTGGGCAGTTGCCGCCTCCCGCCGCCCTCCTCAAGGTTGAGCTACGTCCCTCAGGTACAACTACCTTTATAGCCGGCTTGCACCACTGCTCCAGCTGCCCACATCACTCCCTATGGATATTTCTCTACTTCTTTGCCCCGGACATACCTCTATTGCCTTCTACGTACTGTATTTGTGATGAGTTTATGTCTCATCAACTAGTCCCAATAATCTTATTCTAATCACGCTTCTTCAATTTCTTTGCCACAAGGATGCTCATCTCGATTTTGGTGAAACTGCACAAAATGATCCGATGATCAAAAGGTTGCAAAGTTCATTTATTAGGAAGCTCGAACGTTGCCAGCAAATTGAAGCCTAGTTAGGGTTCACAGTTCAAGGGCTAGGGACTAAATCGATCATTTTTTTCTTTAGCTGCCTCTGTTCCAAAATAAGTGTCAACTTTAGTAGTAGTACAACTTTGTACTAAAGTTTGCATAAAGTTGAGACACTTATTTTGGAACGGAGGGAGTACATATTTGCTATGATCTGTCAATCATTGAGATGCAATAGCATGCATGTTAGTCTCCTTTGTATTTGATGAAATGTTGCAATGGGCAACCTTGGATGCAAGATACATATAACAGAAGCTGGAAGCTTCATAGCATTGCACAAATTTATCTCGCTGATAAATTACAGTACGTACTATACTAGTACTTCCTCCGTTCCTAAATGTAAGTCTTTGTAGAGATTTCACCATGAACCACATGCGGATGTATACAGATGCATTTTAAGTGTAGATTCATTCATTTTGTTCCGTATGTAGTGGAATCTCTACAAAGACTTATCTACTAGTAATAGCTAAATTACTGTAGCCATTAGATGAACTAAATCAGTCCATAATAGCCGTCTGATCTAGACGTTGAGAGGCTCTGCACTAAGCCACATGCAAGCATGCAGAAATACCGTGGCATGCATGTGAGTGGGTTTTAGATCACATCAACATGTCTCCATGCAAGCATGCACTAGTAGCATGCATGTAAGTGATCTTTTAAGTCCCATTAACATGTCAAAAAGAAAAATATAATCCCATTATGCAGTAGGAGTTGGCTGATCTTTTTTCCTTACATGGGATGATCTAAATGATGATGAGAGTTTATTTAGTTTGGCTACCAGATTTGTCATGCGGTTATAGAGTTTTTTTAGTTCTATGAAATCGATAATTTTGCGGAGAGAGATATACGCATATTCTGCGGCAACGCGCGGGGACTCATCTAGTAATATTTAGGAATGGAGGGAGTACTATGTAAAGAGTTAGGTGTCGCACGGTGATAGTGTGAGGTGGGCCACGTAATCATTGAGCCTGCGTGTTTTCACTGCTCTTGCACGCCTCCAATGTAAGAATGGAGAAAATTGTAATCTACTTTCGCCGAAAGCGTGGGACATCCAGTAGTCCTACCACCTCAGTAATAAAGACCAATGAGCCATCAAATCACATAGACCCAGCAGTAAGTCGGACGGACGAAGCAACCATCACTCTTGCGCCAGTGAGAGATCGCGTCCGCTCTACCCGGGCAAGAATGCGACACCGATTCTTTGGAGCGGCGCTGACCGTTTTGGGCGGGAAGCGCGCGCGAGCATTGGAGGGGCTTTGGGTGGGCCAGGCTTGTCAGGAGCGGGCGTGGCAGCTGTCCGCATGTCCCTACCGGACACGCCCGAAAACGAGAGGATGCACCGACTCTCGCGCCTAAAATCGTACACTACACACCATCTCTCTGTAGGAGTAGGTCGATCTGTCGCTCTCTCTAACACACACATGCTATTAAACACACACACACACACACACACACAAACACACACACGCACACGCATGCACCTTGGTCCCGTTGCACCTTCTAACGTGACTTATTACACCTAGACGGAGGGAGTAGTAAGTACACGAGATACGGTGGCACACTGACGTAAGTCGAATACAAGTGCCCAAAATTGTGTGCATGTTATAATAAGGATTAACTTAAAATAGTATGTGAGCGAACAGAGGGATCAATTGGACAGTTTTCTCGAGCAGTAGCAAGATGTGTGAGGTAAGATACACTGCTGGTGCTTTTAATTTTTCTTATTAATTTGTTTGTTTCACCCTCTGACTGGTGGGACCCAACGTACTACGTGGAGAGAGGTAAGGTGACTAAGGCTGCATTATTTCTGCACCACTATGGATAGTCTTACCACCAAAGCCACATGACACGATTATGATTGAAATCCCAATGACTCCCACACACACACACAAAAACACGGCATGCTTGTCACACGAATGCAGGAATGTATAAAAGGTTATTTTCCTCTCGTTGAACATAACGGGAGGGTTGTGTAGCTGGTTAGCCTGTTCGCTCATCAAACTTGAGGTATCGGGTTCGATAACTACACTTGAGCATAATTTGTGCCAGGAGGATTCTTTGACTGGTCAAAATGGTTAGATACGAAGCTATACGATCTCGTAGTGACCGTATAATCACCTCATCACGTATAAACTGCAGCCCCGGCACTTGTTTTCTAGGGTTTGCACGCTTCACACTCTCTCTCCAGTATATATATACACGCTAGAGCCTCAGCGCTTGTAGTTGCTCTCTTCACACTCTCTCGCCCTCCCCAGATCTAAACAAGACTTCGTTGGCCTCCCTCTCCCCTCACTGCTGTTCAAAGAGCTGGCAGGATCCGTCCGTCGGGAAGGGAAGGAGGATTAACGCTGTCGCCGTCGGCGAGGGAGGGAATCCACTACCGCTGCAGTTGTTCACTTTCACCCAGCGGCGGCGCGGGAGGGCCTCCGACCCCTTCTTCTTCGCCGCCATCCCATCGCCCACCGAACCACGCCCCAAGAACCTTAAGGTATAATTTACTTACTTCACATGCATTGCTCTAGCTACATGTATACCATGAATCTAGGATGTGGTTCAAAGAGGAAAGGAGTGGGGGAAAGTAGTGGGAAAAGTTGTATATAGCATGAATCTAGGACGTGGTTCAAAGAGGAAATGAAGGGGGAAAGTTGTATAGCATGAATCTAGGACGTGGTTCAAAGAGGAAAGGAATCGGGGAAAGTAGTGGGGAAAGTTGTATCGCATAAATCTAGGACATGGTTCAAAGAGGAAAGGAAGGGGCGAAAGTACTAGTACAGACTGGCTATAGAGTTTGAGCAGGACTAGATTTGCTGCGCTCACATAGCGAAAGGTGTCCAAAGATAACAAAACTGGGACCAACACAAATATGCTCCTTGGTTGTTTGTTCTTTGTTGCAACAGACTGTGCATGACCACAACACATTGTTGGTGCGTCCACTGTCCCGTGCAACTCATTAGCTGTTGTTAATCTAAGGACCTGTTTGGTTAAAAACTCCCTAGTCCCTACCTGCTTGGTTCCAGGGACTAAACATGGACTAGGGGTTATCAAATGACATGCTAAAAGACCATGTTACCCCTAGTGATTAAATAATAGAGATAAGGTGCGATGCGTGGCAGGGGCAACTGTTGGAAAAAGTCCCAAAAAGACTCCCTCGAGGTCTTCTTTCTTTAGTCCCAAATGCCCACTTTTAATCCCTAAAAGTCCCTCCTGTTTGGTTTAGATGGGACTGACACGGAGTTTTTTTAGTCCCTACACCAAAATGTCCCTGTAAACAAACACCCTCTAATAATGCTGCTGGAAAATTGATGCAATGTCACAGTTAAAAGCAAATTACATGTTTAATGAATTTTATTGTTAATATAATCTCTATGTTAATATTAATCAATGCCACCGTTTGAGGAATGCTACTGTCTTGCTTTCTTTCCCATTTAGATAAGGTAGATGCTTCTTTTTGTTGGCTTCTGTGTCATCCACCGTTATTGACCACTAATTGTTTCCTTTGCACCTCTGTGTAAACAGGGTTATCTACTTCACCTCGTTGCCATTGTGACCTTTTGTTGCACTACACAAAACACAAGAGTGTTTTGTGCAGTTCAACCAAAATGGCACACCGACAACATTGCTTGATTGCTTGATCTTAGTGGAACTGCACAAGAGGAGATCTTACTTCCTATCCGTGTTGGCAAATTTGGTTTAGATCTTCTTCTTGTGAGTTGTTTGAATTCCACATCATGAGAGGTCAGTACTAGCCTTCTTTCACATGATTCTGCAGTGTGCTTTCATATGTTGTGCTACTTGTACAATAATGTTGCTTGATTTTAGTGAACTGCACAAATGGAGACAAGACTTCCAATCTGTATGTGCACCATAATATCCCATTGAAGTAAGATAAGGATATTTCACAACTGTTTGCCTGTATTTTGCCACTTTCATCAGAAAATTAAGTTTAGTACTATACTTGTGCTCCCTAATTGACATGCCAAATCTTACATTGAAGTCAAAGCTTGTATCTTACTGAACCAAGTGATGAAGGGGAAGAACAAGTGGAAGAAAAACAAAAATCAACTCCCGGTGCTGTAATGAAGCACTGGAACTGTGATGACACAAGTAATGATATAGTTTTTCATCTTCATTTATTGCTATGGCTGGAACGAGCAATTGTTTTGCCACTGATTTGATGCCACTCTTAATGTAATACGTAATTATCTCTACATGTGCAAACAGGGATCTTCTTTGAAGATACCATATATTTTTGTGGAACTGCACAAGAAGATGTTGGAAACATTAAACTAATCGAGGAGTATATAGTAAGCATGGCCACCACCGTAGATAGCAACAGATGGTTCCAGAGAAGTGCTTCATCTGTATGCTCTACACAATAAGCCTCCTGACAAAGGTTGGTACTCGCCCACTGATGAAGCCATGTACCTAGGGTAGGGTCATGGACCTGTCCAAGATACCCTCCCCAAGGACATCTCTGGAAGAAACTACCTTTCAGTCGACCTGGAAGGGTTCCACTCGTTGAACTCGAAGACACTCGACCATGAAGCCAACCACTCGACTGCCAGGAGACCTAAAGTCACTTTGCACGTAAACGGTATGTCATTAAGTAGCTTTTATGGTCATCATAGCACTTTATTTGTGGCGTTACCAGTAACGCCCGACCTTAATGTACCTTAAACCCTGCATAACTGAGGGCCGGAGGGGTCTGGTGGACTCTATATAAGCCACCCCCCTCCTCAGTGTAAAGGGTTCGCACCCCTATAACTCATACGCATATAATCTAGTCGACCGCCTCCGGGCTCCGAGACGTAGGGCTGTTACTTCTTCCGAGAAGGGCCTGAACTCGTAAATCTCTTGCGTATGCAACTACTCCATAGCTAGGATCTTGCCTCTCCATTCCTACCCCCCCCCCCCTATTCTACTGTCAGACTTAGAGCCACGACAGTTGGCGCCCACCGTGGGGCAGGTGTCTTAGTGACTTATTGGAGAAGTTGTGATTTTTCCGATCTCCTTCATCATGGTTTCAGGCGGAGTTTTGGTTGAGGACCGTGAGATCCGTCTCGGCGTGCTCACGTTCATTGCCGACGACTCCGCTTGGCTTCAGGAGGCTCCACTCGACATCGACGCGCTCCCCGTCCGTGGGGTGACGCACTTTCGCGCGTGCGTCCGCGGCGTCCTCCTGCGGCAACCGTCGACCCAGTATCGGTTGGCCCCTGTGCCATCCTCCCTCCCTGTTTCCCGCCGGCGCAAGCGCTCCTGTCGGTCGAGGCTTCAGCGGTGGGTGAGGCACGCGGTGGCACGCTAGTCGGCCACCCCCCCCCCCCAATCGCGGCGATTGAGCCCGACGAATCTCTCTACGGCCTGTTCGACCTGTCGACTGGCTCCGCAGAGACTGCATCCGAGTGCGACAGCAGTGATCCAGCGGCGGAGGTGCTGATGGTCAATGGTCAATGCAGTCCTCCTGGCTTTCCCGCGCCGACAGAGGCGACGGCGGAGGCGATCCGGCGCAGGCCCATGAAGAGTATCAACCTGAGCCCCTCACTTCGCTGCAGAGGGAAGAACTTCGCCGCCGGAATATGGATGCGCTACACACTCCTATCATTGGAGAAACCCCCGAGGATCAGGCTTAGGAGACGCGCACTTGGCCAACTTGGCTGAGCGCACTCGACTGGAGAACCTCCAGCGAGCACTCAACGAGCGTGCACGGCAACGGGTTCCAGACTTCAGTCGACGTCAACTCTTTCCACCACCGACTCAGGTATATCGAACTCCGATTCAGAATCTAGCAGCTGCAGCCCGTATAGCATAGTCGATTCAGCCTTCCCATCAGAGGCTGGTAGAGGCTTGCTGCAGATCAGAGATTTACTCCCGGCAGCAGGAGATCAAAATTCAGCTGTATCGCAGTCGCGGAATAGGATTTACAGCAGATCCATCACTGCGAATACAGTCCAGTCGGCCCATAGCCCAAGATCACCCCCGGGTCGTGAGGAACGTGGAGGCCAGCGTGATGATCAGTACAAGAACCGTGAGCCGTATGATCACCGATTCGATCATGATGATGGACGTCGAGTGCCCACCCCTCCCCCAAGGGGTGGATCGTACGCGCCTCAGCAACAGGATGACAAACGCCAGCACAGTGTTGGGTGAAGGGTTCCAGTCGACCCCAGAGAACCAGGCTTTGATGCGAGATCCATTATCGTTCAAGGTTTGGTCGACAGAACAAAGATCACCGAGAAGGTCATGACAGAGATATACCCACCAGCAGCAGAGTACATGTCTCAGGACCAGAGTGTTGCAGCAGGGCCATCAGGGCCGCGATTATTCCTCCCAACTTCAGGTTGGCGACTGGAGTCAGTAAGTTCACTCGTGAGTCCAAGCCTGATACTTGGCTTGAAGACTACCGAGTGGCTGTTCAGATTGGCGGCGGCAAGGATGAGGTGGCCATGAAACATCTGCCCCTTAGGTTGGAGGGTTCGGCCAGAGCATGGTTGAATCAGTTGGCGCCCAACAGCATTTACACTTGGGAAGATCTTGCCCGAGTGTTTGTCAGAACATTTGAAGGAACTTGCAAGCGACCAGCAGGGTTGACAGAGCTGCAATCTTGTGTGCAAAAGTCGAATGAAACTCTGAGGGATTACATCCAGAGATGGATCACATTGCATCACACGGTAGAGAATGTATCTGATCACCAGGCAGTCTGTGCCTTCAAGGAAAGGTGTTAAGAACAGAGAGCCAAGTTTAAAATTCGGTCGAACCGGAGACATGACCCTTAGCCGAATGATGGAGATTGCCACCAAGTATGCCAATGGTGAAGAAGAGGATCGGCTCCGGAGTGGCAAGTACAAGTCAGCCGCTCATGAAACCGGGGGAGGGAACTCCAGTCGGAAGCAGAAGCGGAAAGCCGAGCCAGCTGCTCCTGGAGAAGCCTTGGCCGTGACTCAAGGAAAATTTAAAGGGAAGCCCAAAGGGTCTTGGAACCCTAAGAAGGTGAAGGACAAGGAAGGGAATGACGTGATGGATTTGCCGTGCCACATCCACATGAAGAAAGATGAGGAGGGCGAATTCATTTATCCGAAACATACCACTCGACAGTGTCGGCTCTTGATCCAGCAATTCTAGGGAAAACAACCCAAGGATAAGGAAAAGGAGTCGGACAAAGTTGAAGACAAAGAAGATAGTGATGATGGATATCCCCAGGTCAATTCCACCCTGATGATTTTTGCTGATGTTGAAAGCAAAAGTCGATTGAAAGTTATAAACCGAGAGGTGAATATGGTTGCTCCGGTGACACCAAGTTATCTGAAATGGTCTCAGACTGCCATCACATTCGACCAGTCCGATCATCCGACACACATAGCCACCCCTGGGAGGCAAGCTTTGGTGGTCGACCCAGTCGTCGAAGGCACTCGACTGCCTAAAGTTTTGATGGATGGTGGCGATGGCTTTGAATATATTGTATGCCGAGGGCGTTGAAAGGGATGGGCATTCCGATGTCGGACTCGATTACCAAAGAACATGAATTTCCATGGAGTCATTCCTGGGAAGAAGGCTGAGTCACTCGGCCAAATTGCTCTTGATGTGGTTTTTGGTGATTCCAAGAATTACCGCAAAGAAAAGTTGACGTTTGAAGTTGTGGATTTCCAGAGTGCTTATCACGCTATTTTGGGCAGGCCAGCTTAGGCGCGTTTCATGGCTCGACCATGCTATGTGTACCTCAAAATGAAGATGCCTGGTCCCAAAGGTGTGATCACTATTACTAGCAATCGAAAGAAGGCGGAAGAGTTCTTTCAGAAAGGCTCAAAGATCGTCGATGCTCAGATGGCAGTGGTGGAGCTGCAGGAATACCAGAAAACCGCAGATCCGAGTGATTTGTTGCGAGCCAAGCCCGCTTCCATGAATCAGCGTTTGATCGTCGGTGAGACAAAGACGATTCACATTCACCCGACCGACCCCAGTGCTGCTCCGACTCATATCTCAACAACACTCGACTCCAAATAGGAAGAAGCTCTCGTCTAGTTCCTCCGTGAGAACTGGGACATCTTTGCATGGAAGCCTTCTGACATGCTGGGTGTTCCCAGGGGGCTGGCTGAGCACCATCTACGAGTTGACTCAAAAGTGAAACCTGTCAAGGAACATCTTCGACGGTCCGCCGTCCAGAAGAGAAAGGCCATTGGCGAGGAGGTAGCTCGGCTCTTAGCAGCAGAGTTTATTCGAGAGATTTACCACTCCGAGTGGCTCGCCAATGTCGTCATTGTCCCCAAGAAGGACAAGTCACTTCGCATGTGCATTGACTTCAAACATATCAATTGGGCCTGCCCGAAAGATCATTTTCCTCTCCCCCGCATCGACCAAATAGTCGACTCGACTGCGGGATGCGAGCGCCTGTTTTTTTAGACGCCTATTCCGGTTACCGTCAGATCTGTCTCTATGGACCCGATGAGATCAAAACAGCTTTCATCACTCCATTCAGATGCTTCTGTTATGTCACCATGCCATTCGGTCTCAAGAATGCCGGAGCCACGTTCATGAGGATGATTCAGAAGTGTTTGCTCACTCAAATCAGTCAGAATGTGGAAGCATACATGGATGATACTATGGTCAAATCACGGAAGGGTTCCGACCTGTTGACTGACCTTGCTGAAACATTTGCCAACCTCAGGAGGTATGATATCAAGCTTAATCCATCAAAGTGCACATTCGGAGTTCCTGGTGGAAAGTTACTCGGTTTTCTTGTTTCCGAACGAGGAATCGACGCCAACCCAGAAAAAGTCGGTACTATACTCCGAATGAAACGCATACATGCGTGTGCGATGTCGAGCTTACTAGATGCTTGGCGCTTTAAGTCGATTCATCTCGTCTCGGTGAAAAGGCATTGCCTCTTTACCGATGATGAAGAAGTCGAGACAAGTTTGAGTGGACTCTGAAGGCGATGCAGCGTTTGCGAGCTAAAAGCTCGCTCTCCACCAACCGATGCTTGCGCCTGATCGGCAAAGATCCTTTGATGCTTTTCATTGCAGCCACAGGACAAGTCATCAGTATAGTACTTACGGTCAAGCGGGAAGAAGAAGGAAAAGCCTTTAAAGTTCAGCGCCCAGTATATTATCTTTCTGAAGTTTTGACCCCATCGAAGCAAAGATACCCTCATTATCAGAAGCTTGTATACAGGATTTATATGACCACGAAGAAGGTTGCTCATTACTTCTCGACCATTCCATTACGATCGTCGTGACGCCCCATTGTCGAAGATTCTCTGTGAGAGATGCAAGCTGGTCAAGTGGCAAAATGAGCGATTGAACTCCTTCCCTTGATATCAAGTTTGAGGCAAAAGCCATCAAGTCCCAAGCGATAGCAGATTTCATCGCCGAGTGGATTGAACAGCAACTACCGACTCAAGTTCACTCGAACCTTTGGACCATGTTCTTTGATGGTTCTAAGATCTTGAATGGTTCGGTGTTGGGGTAGTGGTGGTTTCCCCGAGGAGATAAGCTCGGATATGTCCTCGGATCCACTTTGATTCCTCCAACAACGAAGCGAGAATACGAAGCACTTTTATATGGGTTGCGTATGGCCATTTCACTCAGCGTCCGTCGCCTCATGGTCTATGGTGACTCAGATTTGGTGGTTAATCGGTGATGAAGGAGTGGGATGTCGAAGTCCACTGACCGGTTCTTGCAATGCAAAGGAGAAAGCTAGAGAAGAAATTTGAGGGCTAGAGCTCCATCATATACCCGACTAAAAATCAAGCGGTGATGATTTGGCAAAAATAGGTTCCAAGAGAGAAGCCATTCCCAAGAATGTGTTTTGGAGCACATCCATACACCATCAGTTCAAGAGGATCCTTTCACCGAAGAAGCTCCACAGCCAAAAAGTGTCACGGATCCGGCTGAAGTTGAAGTTCCAGCTGTGGTCGACCTGATCATGGAAGTTTTGGTCATCACTCCCGACTGGACAGAGCCATACATCACGTATATCCTAAGGAAAGAGCTTCCAGAGAATGAAGAAGAGGCTCGACAGATTGTCCGTCGATCCAAAGCCTTTACCGTGATAAAGGGACAGTTGTACAGAGAAAGCGCGACTGGAGTCGGTCAGAAATGTATAACACCAGAAGAAGGTCGGATAATCCTTGACGATATCCAATTGGGGACCTGTGGTCATCATGCGTCCTCTCGGACCATTGTGGCTAAAGCATACTGAGCGGGATTTTACTGGCCAAGAGCAAATGAAATGGCAAAGGAAATAGTCGACAAGTGTGAAGGATGTTAGTTCTATTCCAATCTATCACACAAGCCCGCCTCAGCCTTGAAGACCATTCCACTTGTCTGGCCCTTCGCTGTTTCGGGATTGGATATGGTTGGACCACTGAGAACTGGAAGGAGCGCCTTCACCCATGTACTGGTGGCAGTCGACAAGTTCACTAAGTGGATTGAAGCTAAGCCTATCAAGAGTCTTGATGCCGGCACTGCTATTAGCTTCATCAGAGAGTTGGTATTCAGATATGGAGTTCCGCACACCATCATCACTGATAATGGGTCAAACTTCGATTCCGACGAATTCAGAGCTTTCTGCGCTTCTCAAGGCACGCGAGTCGACTACGCTTCTGTCGCTCACCCCCAGTCGAATGGACAAGCAGAAAGAGCAAACGGCCTAATTCTCAAAGGACTGAACCCCCGGTTGATGCGTGATCTCAAGCACACAGCAGGCACATGGGTCGACGAACTTCCATCAGTTCTTTGGGGATTAAGGACCACCCCTAATCGGTCGACTAGATGAACTCCATTCTTTCTGGTCTATGGAGCTGAAGCAGTTCTGCCGAGTGACCTGCTTCACAATGCACCACGAGTCAAGCTCTACACTGAAGATGAAGCAGAACAAGCCCGGCAGGACGCAGTCGACCTTCTAGAAGAAGAAAGAGAGATGGCTATGATCCGATTGACTATCTATCAGCAGGACTTGCATCGATTCCATGCCAGAAACATGAAGAGTCGAGCCTTCCAAGGAGATTTGGTCCTCCGTGTGGATCAGCAGAAGCCACACAAGCTTGCTCCTACTTGGGAAGGCCCCTTCATCGTCACCAAAGTTCTCCACATTGGAGCGTACCGTCTTTACAATGTCGATCGCCAGATTGACGAGCCACAAGCTTGGAATGCGGAGCTACTCCGCCCCTTTTATACTTAAGTACTCACTCGGATAAGATGTAATAAAAATACCTCTGCAATTTGTTTATCAAAGACAAGAGTGTTATAATTTTCCCAGTGATTGTTGTAGCTTTTGTTTAAATCCCCCAGTGGGTGGCTTAGCTGCGAATCCGTTTCGCCTAAGTTTGTAAAAAAACTCCCTACCGAGTGGTGAGCCAGCCTCCCACTCGGGGGCTTAGCTGCGAATCCGTTTCGCCTAAGTACTTAAAAATCCTACCGAGTGGTGAGCTAGCCTCCCACTCGGGGGCTTAGCTGCAGTCCAAGTACTCGCCTAAGTTTAAAAAACCCTACCGAGTGGTGAGCCAGCCTCCCACTCGGAGGCTTAGCTGCAGTCCAAGTACTCGCCTAAGTTTAGAAAACCCTACCGAGTGGTGAGCCAGCCTCCCACTCGGAGGCTTAGCTGCAGTCCAAGTACGCGCCTAAGTTTAAAAAAATCCTACCGAGTGGTGAGCCAGCCTCCCACTCGGAGGCTTAGCTGCAGTCCAAGTACTCGCCTAAGTATTTAAAAAATCCTACCGAGTGGAGAGCAAACCTCCCACTCGGGGGCTTAGCTGTGATCCAGTACTCGCCTAAGTTTAAAAAATCCTACCGAGTGGAGAGCAAACCTCCCACACGGGGGCTTAGCTGCGATCCAGTACTCGCCTAAGTTTAAAAAATCCTACCGAGTGGAGAGCAAACCTCCCACTCAGGGGCTTAGCTGCGATCCAGTACTCGCCTAAGTTTAAAGAATCGTATCGAGTGGAGAGCAAACCTCCCACTCGGGGGCTTAGCTGCAGTCCAGTACTCGCCTAAGTATTTGAAAATCCCACCGAGTGGAGAGAAATCCTCCCACTCGGGGGCTTAGCTGCAGTCCAGTACTCGCCTAAGTATTTGAAAATCCTACCGAGTGGAGAGCAATCCTCCCACTCGGGGGCTTAGCTGCGATCCAGTACTCGCCTAAGTTTAAAAAATCCTATCGAGTGGAGAGCAAACCTCCCACTCGGGGGCTTAGCTGTAGTCCAGTACTCGCCTAAGTATTTGAAAATCCCACCGAGTGGAGAGCAATCCTCCCACTCGAGGGCTTAGCTGCAGTCCAGTACTCGCCTAAGTATTTGAAAATCCTACCGAGTGGAGAGCAATCCTCCCACTCTGGGGCTTAGCTGTAGTCCAGTACTCGCCTAAGTATTTGAAAATCCCACCGAGTGGAGAGCAATCCTCCCACTCAGGGGCTTAGCTGCAGTCCAGTACTCGCCTAAGTATTTGAAAATCCTACCGAGTGGAGAGCAATCCTCCCACTCGGGGGCTTAGCTGCAGTCTAGTACTCGCCTAAGTACTTAATCCATTCTGATCCGCAAGGACGACGAGGTGCAGGTCGACTGCTACCTTCTCCTTCGGAGCTACGCCACAAATACAACATGCGCTCTACAAGGATGATGAGGTGCAGTTCGACTGATACCTTCTCCTTCTGAGCTACACCACAAATACAATGTGCGTTCCATCCTGATCCGCAAGGACGCAGGTTGACTACAATTTGTGCTCCATCCCTACCTGCAAGAGCGATGAAGTGCAGGTCAACTGGACTTTCCACCTCAGAGTTGTTTCTCAAGTACTGAAGTATATTCCGAGTGAAGAACAAAGTTTGCTCGAAGGCAAATGCAAGCATATTCAACGATAAGCCAAGTTCAGATAACATCCTACGGATTCGGAAGTGCTCACGCGTCAAGCCTGTAAAATTTTATCGGTTACAAAACCACTCGGCATTCCGAGGCAAATTTAAGACGAAGCATAGAAGTTTTTTACTCCTCATGTGGAGGACTGGAGGGCGCGACAAACTGGTCTAGGTCGATTCCGTCAGCAATCCGAGTGGCAGCAACAATGAATGTCTCCATGAAAGATTGGAAGCCGTGCTTCTTGGTATTGGCCACTTTGATGGACGCCAGCTTATCCTCTCGCGCATCCTTGCAATGAACACGGACCATGGACAGAGCAACGTCAGCACCGCACCTAGAAGAAGACTTCTTCCATTCTTGCACTCAACCTGGAACGTCATTCAGTCGAGTCATTAAAGACTCGAGGTCATTTTGAAGTGTCTCTCCTGGCCAGAGTGTTGTGTCGAGTTGCGACACTGCAACCTTCAGTCGAACGAGGTAGTCAACAACTCCAGCAACACGAGACTCCAGTCGGAGCACGTTCATGGTGGCTTCATCCTTCACAGGAGAGTTAATGGGGTCCAATCTTGTCTCTACTCGACTGGTCTCCTCCTCGAAGTTTTGGCAGAATACTGTAAACACAATTCGAAGTTAAGCCAACAGTTCTATGATGAGTCGATGATAACAAGTCAGTCGGATAGAAGAGATTACCTTCAAGCATGATGAATAACTTCTTGGCGAGCCCTCCCAGATAATCCTCCAGATTGATCTTCTTCCCCGCCAGTTCGCTAGCCTTGTCACTCAGAGCTATCTTATCATTCTTTAGACGGTTGACCTCCTTGTTGGCCGCGTCGAGAGCAACTTTCAGATTGGTGTTCTCCTCTTCGAGTTTTCCGACTGAAGCCAGTTTTTCTTCCGCAAGCTTTGTTTTGTCCAGAGCCGCCTTCTGCGCCTCAGCGAGGTCATGGTCCTTCTTCTTCAGAGCCTCCTTCAGTTTATCTGCAAAGTGACAATGAGATCAGAATCAGGAATGGGCAGAAAGATAAAGACAGTCGTCAAGATTTTCACCGACCATACCTTTTGCTTCATCCTTCGCCTTCGTAAAGTTCTCCTGAACAAGCTTCAAGTCAAGTTCGAGCTGGATATGTTTGTTCTCCAATTCAGTATAGCGAGCCACAAGCTCGCAAGATTTGTGCGAAGGGTCAGTCGACAGACATCAAAGACAGGTTACTTCCGAGTGACTAAGAGAAAAATCGTAGCATTTCTAAGACTACAGCCGAATCAAATATTCAACAGTAGTCTCGGGGACTACACCCAGTGGGTGCACTCAGCGTGCCCCCACTGGTTCTACCGACTCGGTCCGACCAGTCGACCGAAAGAGACAAAAAAACAGGTTCTTCAGACCTTAGTCGATTGCCAGCAGTCGACTATGGTCTCGGATACTACACCCAGTGGGTGCACTCAGCGTGCCCCAACTGGTTCCAAGATTCCATTCGACATGGTCCGACCAGACCGAGTGAAGAAGTTAGAGTGAAGAAATTCAAAATACAAAGACTACAGTCGACTGCCAGCAGTCCACCATAGTCTCGGGGACTACACCCAGTGGGTGCACTCAGCGTGCCCCCACCAATCCAAAAATTCAATCGACACACCCAGTGGGTGTACAGATACAAAGATCTTCGGAAAGAAAGTTTTCAGATATCATATCCTAACAGAACAAGCGGTGACCAACTAACCTAGACGTTGCTCTGAAGGGCTGAGCTAGCATCATAGGCCGCTTGGCTGGCTTCCCGGATCGCCTTCACCTGCTCCATCATGATCCCCGCCTGGCATATGGCCTCCTTAGCAGCACCCGCTTGGTCCTCTGGGATGTGGTGTGTGGCGAAAAGGGAAGGCGGATCAGCAGTCGACGACGAAGGTCGAGCACTTGTCAGCGGCACAGCAAAGGACACGGAAGTCCGAGTGATGTTGCCACCCTCCTGAACCAGCGTATCAGGCATTGATGCAACCTGAGCGGTCTTGCCAGTCGGCGCCTTTTTATTCCTCCTTGGTCTCAGCGGCTCCTCGTCATCATCATCAGGGAGATCAAATAACATGAGGAGGAGCTACAGGAAAGATCTAGAGTTAAAAGCGAGAATCCAATCGACCAAAAGCTAAACTACAGAGATCATACCAAGGTTGGAGGTGGCAGTATCTTCCATTTCCTAGTCTTCGTTCTTGGCGGAGGTCTCGGAGGTAGCAGCACTGCAGATTTCAGAAACCAGTCGGTTAGTCAATGAGTCGACCAAGAGTTTGTCCATGCTAAACGAGTAAACACAAGTTCCGTTGTTACCTGGAGATGGTGGGAATGGTCATTCTCATCTTGGGCAAGGCCTTCGGCGGCTTCGATGATGCCGCTCTTGGATGCTTTGGCACTTTTTCAGTCGGCACCGGAGAAGTCGTCCGAGGGCGCTTTGACGACTGGTCAACAAGCGCAGTCACTTGGCCACACTCGTTCGCGGGGTCGTGGGTGAGCTTGGATCGCCTTTCCGAATGAGGAGGGTCGACTTCCTCCTCATCTTCACTGGAGTCGTCATCATCCTCTTCCTCCTCACCATCCGATTGCCACTCCTCCTCACTTTCACCTCCGCTCGCCCCTCCCTCCTCGGCTTGTTCCTACGCCCCGTTGGGCATCGAGTACATCTCAGTAGTGGCCTAGAAGACAACAAACAAGACAAAAGTCAGTCGACTGATTTTAAGCAAACAGAATGAAGAAAGTAGGATCACAGTCAAATATGCAGGATTGGACCTTGTCTACTTCATATGACTGGTCGAGTGGAGGAATCCTCCTGGCTCCTCGGGGGTTGTCCTTGTTCCCTGTGATGCTCGCCAGCCACCTCTCCAGCCTGGCATCCTCGACCTCCTCTGGGTGGATCTGAGTGGTGTCCTCAGTGCCAGAATACAACCACATCGGATGGTCTCGAGCTTGAAGCGACTGGATGCGTCGTCGGAGGAAGACCTCCAACAAGTCCATGCCGGTTACTCCGTCACGGATAAGCTGGACCACACGTTCGACCAGCACCTTAACCTGCGCCTTCTCTTCCGGGATCACCTTCAAAGAGGAAGGCTTGCTCACTCGTTCCATGGAAAAAAGAGGGAATCCAGTCGACTGCCCTGGCGTCAGCTGGTCCTTGCAGTAGAACCAGGTCGACTGCCATCCACGGACCGACTCGGGTAGGATCATGGCCGGAAAAGAACTTTTTCCCCTCATTTGAACCCCAAGACCCCCACACATCGGAATCACTTGTGTTCTCTCGTCACTCGGATTGGCCTTTTTCACTGTCTGGGAGCGACAGGTGAAAATGTGCTTGAAAAGACCCCAATGAGGCCGACAACGCAAGAAATTCTCGCACAAAGACATGAAAGCAGCGAGGTACACGATGGAGTTGGGTGTGAAGTGGTGGAGTTGCGCCCCAAAGAAATTCAGAAATCCCCAAAAGAAAGGGTGAGGCAGCAAAGAAAACCCACGGTCGACATGGGTGGCCAAAATAACACACTTACCCTCCTGAGGTTGCGCGACTCCTTCCCCGGGAGCCGCGCCGACCCATGGGGGATCAGTCCTTCATTGGCCAGGTCGTTAAGATCCTTTTGACGAATCGTCGAGCGGATCCAGTCGCCCTGGATCCAGCCCTGCGGCAGGCCGGCCCTTGACAAAGATCCGCCTCGACTAGTCACCCTTCCCTTCGCCTTCGCCGTCGCCTTCTTCGCCCGCTCCGAAGCCGCCATCTTTTCCTTCACCATCGTCGCTAGCGAGACGCGAACGGAGCAGCGGCTCTGAGATGGAAGCAAATGCGGCGAACAAGTCTGAGGGAGAGGGGAGGAAATGAGAGTGCACTGTTCAACAACCCCCGTCCGGTGCCTTATATGAGGTTACTTCCGAGTGACTGACTTGTAGGCCCGGGCGATCCCGTCAAATCCCGCAACAGTCATGCGCGTGATACGCGGCGAAAAAGGTGGCACGGAGATCGAGGCGTTCCTGCCTTATCTCATCCGATTACCGTGGCCTTCTCCGCCTCGCGTGCTTCCCGAAATTCGAATCCCGCTAAACCCGCGAGCCTCCACTCTGTCGTTCGGAGTTCTCCAAGTAAAGAAAATTCACTCGACATATACAAAGAATGGATCAAGGCGACTGAAAAAGAAGTTGGTGTCGTCACCTAAGTTCATTGATCCAGAACAAGACATACTCATAGCACGAAAAGTGGGTCGGAAGAGTTCTCAACTCCTTCCCCACTCAAACCTCAATCCATTCGGGGGCTAATGATGAAGCCATGTACCCAGGGTAGGGTCATGGACCTGTCCAAGATACCCTCCCCAAGGACATCTCTAGAAGAAACTACATTTCAGTCGACCTGGAAGGGTTCCACTCGACGAACTAGAAGACACTCGACCAGGAAGCGAACCACTCGACTGCAAGGAGACCTAAAGTCACTCTGCACGTAAACGGTCTGTCATTAAGTAGCTTTTATGGTCATCATAGCACTTTATTTGTGGCATTACCAGTAACGCCCGACCTTAATGTACCTTAAACCCTGCATAACTGAGGGCCGGAGGGGTTTGGCCGACTCTATATAAGCCACCCCCCTCCTCAGTGTAAAGGGTTCGCACCCCTGTAACTCATACGCATATAATCCAGTCGACTGCCTCCGGGCTCCAAGACATAGGGTTGTTACTTCTTCCGAGAAGGGCCTGAACTCGTAAATCTCTTGCGTATACAACTACTCCATAGCTAGGATCTTGCCTCTCCATTCCTACCCCCCTATTCTACTGTCAGACTTAGAACCACGACACCCACTGATTTCATCCATATGATTGAGCTTGGTCATCTTTATTGGTGTTGTGCTACTGTTTAGATACTGTCATGAAAAAGTGGTATTGTCCTTGAGTAGTGCTTCATCTGTGTTGTTTTAAATATTTCCTTTCCTTTTTTTTCGAGCAAACAGGGACGCTAGCATTTAGTAGTCCTCTTGTCTTTGCACAACAGGATCAGCTTCCTCTGAAGAAGAATATGGAGTACGTGAAGTGACTAGTTCCGATTATGCCAGGATGAAGAAGCCATGTCTATCTTCTCATCAGACGGAGCAGTTGAAGGATGGTTACATTACTCCCACAAGACCAAACTAACTTCTTCTCATCAGAATGCGCGAGTACAATGTTGTTGTAGGATTCTTTTTGGTGAGTTCCATTTTTCTAAAAGTGTGCTCTACATGGACCATGTAGGTGCTTGTTTAAACTGTCAATTCATAGTATAGTTTGCTTTATACTAATCACTTTTTTGTATTTGTGCAAACAGGGGTGCTCAGCTTGATTTCAATGGGAACTGCACAGAATGTTCATGAATATATTGAATCATTCATTTCCACCACAAGAAAGGAGGTGCCGATAAGTTCAAGGCGTTGCAACATATAAGGGAGAAATCATACAAGCTACGCGCGAATTTGGTTGATTTTGGTGGAACTGCACAAAAAGAACAGCTGGTTTATTTAGCACGAGGTGCCATGTCAATGTCCGAACTGATGGCAAACCCTGCCCATTACTGTCGTAGGCATTTGATATTTTGGAATGGGACAACCTTGTCAAATTTTGCTCATTGATTTTAGCAAGACATGCGTTTGATATTTTGAATGGGGCGCCTTTCTTTGTCGTGACATCGATCAATTTTTCTTTATTCTTTAGTTGTGAAGTAAATATTGCCTCTGGCATGTGAGTCGCTGAGATGCATAATCATCGGTTGTTTTGAATGTTCTCTATGAATTGCCAGCCCTGTGTGTTTGATTGCAATGTACAGAAACGCTAAAAAGCTGCTCAAACTCTTTGTACTCCTTCTATTCCTTTTTACTTCGCACATTGCGAAAGTGCATACTTTTTTGTATAAGATTGGTCAGAGTAGAGATACTTTGACAGCAGACAAAACATGTATGTAGACTAGAAAGGACCGGAGGGAGTACATGTGAAATTGCTACAAACAAGGTGATCACCCTGGGAATAATGCTAGTACGTATTGTTTTGCATGTTCATCCAATGCCAGTGATACAGGAATTCGAACTAATCGAAATAAATTCATTCATACACGGTCGGATTTCATATAAACATGCCGGATTTCATTACATTTCATACATTCTTCAACTAAAAGGGTGCTACTGGAGGTATAATTAATTAACGAAGCTACCCACATGTCCCGCTGAGCCAAGCAGAAGCTTGATGACTTAGCTGCAGTGCGATTGCATAAGCGACATGTGGCCTGTTGGGCCCACATGTCAGTCAGCCAACTGCACCAGCAGTTAACTAGAAGCAGTGTTCTTCTCCAGCGCAGCTCTCTGACTCCACGTCACCGCCAAGAAGCTAACCGGTCTTGAGTGGTCAACCCGCCTAGCTTGGCTTCAACTGGAGGGTAGCAGCGGTGGCCTTACTTGGACCCGAGCAGCGTCGACCTACCATGTTCTACTCTTCTTTGTTTTCTGTGTGGCGCATCCTCGTTGGCAGTGGGGCGGGGCCTCGACGGAGCCAACGATGTCCTCTGTCTCGTTGCCGGTGGGAGGCCCCTCGGCAGAGCGGTGGAAATCCTCCCCCACGTTGCCGGCAGGGTGGGGCCTCGGCTGAGCCAGCGATGTCCTCTGCCTCGTTGCTGGCGGGGCGGGGCCTTGGCGGAGCCAGCGGTGTCCTCTGCCTCGTTGTTGGCGCCGCGGGGCTGGGACTCATCGGAGCCGGCATTGTCCTCTGCCTCGTCCTCGGTCTCGCCAAATAGCGCCTCGCCCGCTTCATCGCCCTCTTTGTAGGCGGCCGCAGCCTCCGCCACCCGTATGCGGTACCGCCAGCGCTTGAGGTGACCCTTGCGGGTGGAGCGGTACGAGTCAAGCAGCGCCTCCTGCTCCGCCCGCTCCGCGACGATCTGCTCCCCCACCTGCAGGTGCTCCTGGAGGAGATGGTGGTTGTAGGCGGCGTTGGCCTGCGCCTCCCGGAGCTGCTCCTCACGCATCTGCCTCACCATGTCCATATATTGGGCATGGGCCTCGCCGATG
Organism: Aegilops speltoides; assembly: GCA_021437245.1. NCBI lineage: Eukaryota > Viridiplantae > Streptophyta > Magnoliopsida > Poales > Poaceae > Aegilops > Aegilops speltoides. Next base: position 398,930,076 of record CM038144.1, read on the forward strand.
GTCATGGTGCAATGCACCGGCGAGGATGGCGCGGAGGAGGGGGTTGGCACCGGATCGTCGAATACCATGTTCTCCATTGGGACGTCGTCATCCTCTGGCTGCCTGCCGGCCAGCCGGTCGGCGGCAATGGCTGCCATCTTCTTGTGGTCCGTCGTCCGCCCGCCCCGAAGAGCGCTGGAGCGCGAGGAAGCCATGGTGGGCAGTAGTGGTGTGGACAGGATAAAGGGAACGGATGCGAATGACTGCGGCTATGGCCGGCGTAGCAGTTTATATAGCAATGATGGGCGGCGGAGGGACGGACGTGTGGCACCGATGTAGCCGCCTCGGCAACCGTGTATCATTAATGTGGGCGGCAGATGGACGGACGGATGGCACTTGTGTCGTTTGAAGGCGGAGCAATCGCTCAGCCGGGAAGCGAAGCGGCGCCTGACTGCTTGGCGGAAGCGCAAGCGAGGAGATGACTTTACTTGGAGAGGATGACAATGGGGACCCACCAGGGCCATAGCCTCACGTACGCAAGTGCCTCCTTATTATGTAAGTATGTATATATATATATATATATATATATATATATATATATATATATTTATTTTGCTTCCTCCTGGTTTCCTGACATCATGGTCCCACACCATTGTCAACCTATGGACTCCCTCCTTTCCGGTTTATAGGGCTTATCTCAAAATTTTAGTTTTTCCATTTTATAAGGCTCAATTTGGTTGTTTTCCATCACATGTTCAGACTCCAAGGTGCATTAAATCATTGCATGCAAGTATTATGAGAAAATTGACCAATGCATGTACTTTATGCATGCATGCATTGCAACTAATGCATTGATAAATATAATTTTTTGAGGATAACAAGAGCATTAAATAGGTGCTTTTGCAAAACTACAAAAAGTATTCCACCACTCGCCATCTACCTTGATTGGTGAGATTTTTGAATTGAGCACTATAAACCGGAAAGGAGGGAGTAGTCAATAAACAAGAGAATTGCACAAGAAGTGGCCTACAGCTGGGACCAAGCAGCTCGAGCAGTATTTGTGTTTTTGAGGTGTGAGCACTGCAGAGTTTTCGATGTTTAGCCCAGATATTAATTTTTCTCCTCTAAACAACAACGAAAACATCGCTACAGGTATTAAATGGGCGGGCTGTGGCCCGTCTAGCCCACGCCAAATATCCAGCCCAGATATTAATTTTTTTCAAGCTAAAAATGGCTAGCCCAGCTATACTTTTTTAGGAATACCCAGGCAAGGTCAAGTTGTTATTCTCCGCCCCACTAGGCTGCAAATCTTTCCTAGGAGGGATGCATTAGGCTTAACAAGAAAATGTGCTTTAAGAAATGATAAATGGGATGTAATTATAAAAAATGAGCAGTAACTATAAAAAATGCACCAAAAACGTAATTACTTTATAAAACATTATTTTTGGATATTGAAATTTTTAATTTCATTAATTGTTGCGAGCGCAATGTTTCGTTGGTTTTTACGTAATATAAATTTATATTGAAATTGTATTTAATCTGACTAGAAATTTCAGGATAAAAATATTTTGGATCCCATCAAAATGTGGGAAATTTTATTGAATTCTGTTTTGAACGGTTGGTTGAAATGGGCTATACTTTTAACAAACTGTAAATGGGCTGTAGTAAATTCCATTAGAATTCAAAAATGAGCTGCACATTCTTACAAATCTCAAATGGGCTATAAGTTCTCTGTCACACACTTTTGGCCTTACTAAGTTGACGCGTCCCCTGAAAAAATAGAGTTGATGCGTATGCAAGGCTTTGTGAACTTATAGTCAACACACGGTTCTAGCAGCAGTGGCCGTTGGATCTCCATCCAACGGATGCCGTGCTTCTTCTTCAATCTCGGATATTCTAGCTTCACCCGCCCAAAAAATGATTCCTCCCCCTGACATCTGGGTGCATCGTTTCGGAAGCTAACCTATGGGCCTACTAAGTTGACGTACCAAGGGCTTTGTCAACTTAGTCAATATAAACGATTCTAGCTGCAGTGACCGTACGATGTCCATCCAACGGCCGTCGTGCTTCTTCAACCTCTGGTCTTCTTGCTCCAGCCGCCCAAAGCAGCGCTGGTCGTGCCACCTGCTCCTGCCTCCCGTGGTCGGCTGTGTTGCCGTGGAGGCATCACCGCCCCCTACTACTCCCGCCGCTGGCCAGGCCATCCCTCCACTTACCCACACCCCCTGTTATTCTGCGGCGACGGCAACGCAGCCGAACCAGTGATCCCTCGTACTCCTCTCCGCGTGTGCATCCACTGCCGTGTCTTCCCGGCTCCATGTCGTCCCCTTCCTAGGCCTTGTCGTCGTCCACCGACGTGGTGCTCTCAGCGCGGCGTGGTCAACGTGGTCAAGGAATGACTTCCATCGGACGTGGACTGTACGTGGAGAGGCCGACAGCTGGGTTCACGGCAGCCGCAAGGAAGTGCCTCCTTATTACGTGCAAAATAATTATTCCTCCACCTGACAGCGGGGACCCACCGGACGGGCCACTGTATTTCGCGAAAAAAATGATTCACCCCCTGACTGTTGGGACCCACCAGCTACATCTTCGCACGCAAGGAAGTGCGTCCGAAAAAAGACGATTCGCCCCCTGACTGCTGGGACCCACCAGCTACATCTTCGCACGCAAGGAAGTGCGTCCGGGAAAAAAAACGATTCGCCCCCTAACTGCTGGGACCCACCAGCTACATCTTTGCACGCAAGGAAGTGCGTCCGGGCAAAAAAACCAAAAACAAATGATTTGCCCCCCTGACTGCTGGGACCCACCAGCTACATCTTCGCACGCAAGGAAGTGCGTCCGGGCAAAAAAAAGATTCGCCCCCCTGACTGCTGGGACCCACCAGCTACATCTTCGCACGCAAGGAAGTGTCCGACAGTCGGGACCCACCTAGTCAAAGCGTACGTAGCGTTGTCATTCTGGTCACGAACGTGTACGTACATATATACTGGTGGATGTAGAGGCACGCACGTGTCATAGTAGAGGCGCGCACGTAGCATGTACACATACGTACAGCAGCCAGGGTGCAAGAAAGAAAATACAGCCACGTATGTGTACATATGGGCGAGGTCTCGAACGCCTACTCGCGCATACGTACGGCCAGGGCTCGTGTACATGGCTGGGTCGGAACGGAAACAGCGTCGTCATCGTGTTCATGGGGAACCAACCGGCTGGGTTGGAACGGAATGCGTCGTCGTGTTCATCGGGAGGGCTTGGACGGAACAGGCGATGGAAACGAGGCCTAGCGTACCGCAGAACGGAGGAAACGGCCTTGTGTTCAACCGGCCACGTTCGAAACGGGATCCTGTTCATCGGGAGGGGTGTGGCGTACCGCAAAACGGATGAAACGGACCTCCTACGATCGAAACGGGGGTCATGTTGATCGGGAGGGGTGTGGCGTACCGCAAAACGGATGAAACGGACCTCCTACGGTCGAAACGGGGGTCCTGTTGATCGGGAGGGTGTGGCGTATCGCAAAACGGATTTAAACGGACTTGTGTTGGGCGCTATGGTCGAAACGGGGTCTGTTCGCCGGGAGGGTGTGGCGTACCGCAAAACGGACTCCACGGATCTGTTCATCTCCACCATCGACCTCCTCCAGCCTCCACGGGCTACCGTCGACCTCCTCCACCTCCACGGGCTCCTGTTCATCCAGCCTCCACCGCGCTACTCCACCGCTCTTGTTCAACCACCCTCCATGGGCACCCTCCACCGCTCATGCTCATCCAGCCCTCCACACCACGGGTCCTATTCATCCGAGGCAACGCCACCGCTCACTTGCTCATCCACCCCCCAACGCCATCGCTCATCCCAGGCGGCATCGATCGGCTTCGATTAGCAGCGATGAAAGAATCTCTCAATCGAGTTCGATTAACGACCATCGATCAATCGCTCGAGTTTAGTTAGAGCCCAACGCCTCGCTTCGGGTTCGATTAGAGCCAATGCCTTGCACACACGCTGCAGCGTCGTACGAGAGAAAGCAGCGATCGCTTCGGCCCCGACCTCCCACCGTAACCGGGAACTCCCCGAAATTTTCCCTCGCTTCTACCACGGTTTTTTTACATCATGGACGGCCCAAAGAATGTCATGCAGCTGTGTCTCCGGCCCGCCCAGGATGAAAAGCCCATTTTCTGTCATGAGTTTTTATCATAGAAGTAGGAGCCCACCACATCTATGATGATACCGGGTTTTGTCACAATTATCACCATAGAAGTGTCATATGTATGACAGAAAAAAAATCGTTCGGCCCAAAATGTCACGGATGTGTCTTTTTTTTGTAGTGTCAGCCGGTTGGGGGAGAAGGCGATCCCGCTTTATCAGATGATGAAGAAGACAGACAACTTCGTCTAGAGTGATGCTGCTAATGCGGCGTTTGAGAATTTGAAGAGGCAGTTAGCCGAACCGCCTGTTCTTGCGGCCCCCATCGATAAGGAACCTTTGTTGTTATATGTGGCTGCTAATGCACAAGCTGTCAGCGTGGCTATTGTGGTGGAGCGCAAGGAGGCTGGTAAAGAATATCCGGTTCAACGACCGGTTTATTATATCAGCGAGGTACTTATCGAGTCCAAACAGAGATATCCCCATTGGCAGAAGCTGGTGTATGGAGTGTTTATGGCAAGCCGGAAGCTTAAGCAATACTTTCAAGGTCATCCCATCACCGTGGTCAGTTCCGCTCCATTGGGAGACATCATTCAGAACAAGGAGGCGACTGGCTGGGTTGCTAAGTGGGCTATTGAGCTCGGGCCTCACGGGTTAAAATATATGCCTCGCACTGCTATCAAATCCCAAGCACTCGTGGATTTCATCAATGACTGGATAGAGTTGCAGGCACCGGAGGATAAACCGGATAACACATACTGGACTATTCACTTCGATGGATCCAGACAATTGGAGGGCTCGGGGGCTGGATTGGTCCTTACTTCCCTCGAGGTGACAAATTTTGTTATGTTCTCCGCTTAATGTTTCCCTATACTAACAATGCAGCTGAGTATGAGGCTTTGCTCCACGGTCTTCGTGTGTCTAAGGAGATGAACCTAATCCGGGTACGTTGCTTCAGCGACTCCGATTTAGTGGCTCAGCAGGTATCTGGTACATGGGATTCCAAGGATCCACTTATGGCAGCTTATCGACGTGAGGTGGATATCATTGCTGGTCATTTTAAGGGTTACCAGGTCGAGCACATTGATCGGCGCAAGAATGAAGCGACGGACGCTCTAAGGCGGCTTGGATCCCAGTGTAAACCGGTGCCGCCTAATGTTTTTCTTGATGTTCTGCATAATCCGTCAGTCAAGATACCGACGGAGGAGGATTTGGGTATTCCTGATCCAGAAGCTCAATTGGTGGCGGTTCTTCATGCTATCCCTGATTGGACATTGCCGTACTTGGCGTACATGAACCAGGGCGAGTTACCAGAGGACGAAGTTTTGACCAAGCAGATAATCCGGCGGTCTAAGTCCATGACTATTGTCAATGGCGAGTTACAATCATTGCAGTGTCTCAGGGGCGTTTCAGCGTTGTGTTTCTCCTGAAGAAGGCAGTGAGATCTTGCGTGAAATCCACGAAGGAGATTGTGTTCATCATGCCGGTTCAAAATCCTTGGTGGCTATGGCTTTCCGACACGGATTTTACTGGTTAACAGCTCATGCTGATGCGGAGGATCTGGTCCGAAAGTGTGATGGCTATCAGAAGTTTGCACGTCGAGCTCAAGTTCCGGCTTAGGAGCTGAGGATGATTCCAATCACCTGGCCGTTTGTAGCTTGGGGGCTGGATATGGTTGGGCCTTTTAAGAAGTCCAAGGATAAGAAGACCCACCTTCTGGTGGCGGTAGATTAATTTACCAAGTGGGTGGAGGCAGAGCCAGTGAGCAAGTGTGATGCGGCCACGGCGGTTCAATTCATGAAAAAGGTGATCTTCCGCTTTGGTTTTCCACACAGCATTATAACAGATAATGGCATCAATCTCTCCAAGGGAGCTATGGAAGAGTTCTGTCAACGTGAGCACATCCGACTTGATGTGTCATCAGTGGCCCACCCCCAATCTAATGGTCAAGTGGAGAGAGCTAATCAGGAAATCCTAATAGGTATTAAGCCCCGGCTTATGGTCCCCTTGAAGCGGACGCCGGGTTGTTGGGTGGAGGAGTTGCCTTCCGTTTTATAGAGCATTAACACCACCCCAATAGATCTACGGGTTACACACCCTTCTTTATGGTTTATGGAGCGGAAGCAGTTCTCCCAAGTGATATTCACCACGACTCGCCCCGAGTGGCAGCTTACGTTGAAGCGGGCAATGAAAGAGCACGCCAAGATGCATTGGACCTGTTAGATGAACAATGTGATATTGCGGCAGCTCGCTCGATGATTTATCAGCAAGACCTGCAGCGTTATCACAGCCGCCGGGTTAAAACTAGGACTTTCCAAGAAGGCGACTTGGTGCTCCGGCTCATCCAAGATCAGTCTGACATGCACAAGTTGTCTCCACCTTGGGAAGGGCCCTCTGTGGTTAGAAAGAATCTGAACAACGGGTCATACTACCTCATCGATGTTCGAGAGCACAAAGACTCATGCAAATCAGAGGAGGAGACTCGCCGGCCGTGGAATATAGCTCATCTTCAGCCTTACTACACCTGAGCCACAGGCTCCTACTATGTATATATTTTTGACAATGTACATATTATGATCCATAAATAAATCGGCATCCTTGCTAAAGCGGGGCCTCTGCCGTTTCGTTTTATATGTCTTCTTGGTTACATGGGGGCTTATGCTTACAAAGCGGAGTTCTAGTTACCCATTAAACTGGCTTATAAAGCCATATATAAAAAAAAGCTTGGGAGCTTCACACCCAAGGGACCAAAGAGAGTCTGTTGCCTCGCACAGCTCAAACATAGGTACCCATTGAGCACAAGCTCACAATGTTACTTGGGGGCTCTTTGTGCACAACAACAAAGAGTTTGAAAGGACCATTGTAATAGGCTATCAAGCCAGGCTTGGAAGCCAGGTGTATTCACCTAAAACCCCGGGTTAACCTACCTTCATCAAGTAAGCCACTTCGTCCAGGTAATCCTGGTATGACTCGTCGAACGTTTGACAAGTCAATCTTATACAGACCCTGAACTTGTCAAAGTTAAAACAATGATTGGTTAATGTGAGGTCCATCTTAAAAGGCTTTGTAAAATGGATTAACTCAGCGGCCTGGCAGCCCATGAAAAGCCTCGAATTTGGGCCTGGCAGCCCTTGAAAAGCCTCGACTACAAGTTTTCATTTGCTTTTGGTTTTTTCCAAGTTTTTTCTCCTTTGATAAGGTTTTAAGATAAACCGGCGTCTATTGACCCGGCCTGACTATAAGTCATCAATACGACCCGGTGTTCATTAACCCGGCGTGGCTTTCGACTATCAGTTGTTAGTACACAACCAATCTTAAACCGGTGTTTATCACAACCCGATCTGGCATTGACTACAAGTCGCCAGGATGATCATCCGGTGTTTATCATAACCCGGTGTGGCTTCTTATAAACCAGCATGGCATGGTGAGAGTTATCAACACTCAATATTTGGGTTATCACCCTTACTACGAACAGTTGATAAACCAACGATGTGATTCAACATCACAGGTATGTTATATTTCATATTTTCATTTTACAGCCTTGGTTGTAAACTCTGGCTTTACATTGGGTATCATAACCCGTCCGGCGGTAAACTGCCAGGGCAATTTTAAGTTTGTCATATGTAGAAAACAGGATTGCATAACACTGTTAAAGATCGTAAGCAGACATTGCATATCATGGCAGATTTATAATCTCAGGAAAGTGGCTATGCACGATGGCATAGCAGACTAAGTATTTCAAGTTATGCACGATGGCATAGCAGACCAAGTGTTTCAAGCTAGCCTATTATAAGGTGTTTTAAACACCCAAAAGGATAACTGTTTTTCACAGGGAACAGTGCGCAAGGCGATAAACTGGTTTCCGAGTTATGATTCTGCTTTAGCTTGATGTGAAGATTGTGGATCGTCCTGCGCTGGTTCAACCTCCGCCTCCCCACCCACTGGCTGGAAGTCAATGGTTGCCTAGTAAATTCCAGACAAAGCTCAGAAGACAGCTTCATCACTTATAAGATCTGACGGTTCAACGTCAGGGGCATAAGTATGCTTACGGATTGGCGGGATTAAATTCTGGGCTTCATAATCCGACGCATCGATCTGTTTGTTGTCTGCATCATAGATGGACTGGTGGAAAGATAAGTCAGTTTCTTCGACAAGTCTACTCGCGAGAGGACGCATCTCCTTCGTCAAGGCTTTAAGGGCATCCTCGTCAAATTCTGACCCATCTTATTTTTGACTCGGATAACCATTTCCAATATCCTCTGGGCAGATAAAGCACCAGCTCTTACAGTAGATCTCTTCGCCTCTTCTAGCTGGGCCGGTGTTATGGAGAGCTTGGCCAATGTATCCTTGATTAAGGTTGGCGGCGGTTTATTGTATGAAGCGGTGCAGACAACTCGTTGAGCGCCGGTATATAACTGCTCAATTAAAGTGTAGGCAGCCTTCACCTTCTTGCGCATATGTGAGCCAAGATGGGCAACGCGGCTACCTGCAATGGTTACAATATTGTTGTTAAAACTGGAGGTTTCAAGACTGATTAATTATAGTTCATAGCAAGTCTACTTACCAAATATGGCTGCAGTCATAGCGTTGATTTGCCGCTTCAAGCCAGACAGTTCTTCTGCCATCGGTTTAAGGGCCGCTTCAGCATCCTCCACCCGTTTCAGCAAAGTGGCTTTTTCAGCCTCCCAGTCTGCTCGCTCGCCTTTGAAGCCATCCTTCAATTGCTCCATGGCTGTAAAAGCGCCTTTCAGCTCATCTTTGGCCTTTGAAGTTTCTGCTTGTTGGGACTTGATGTTTTCTTGGCGATCGGCGATTTGGGAATCTTTGTTGCTCAAGTCAGCCTGCAAAAGGCAGATAACAAGTTGGTAATGCTTCCTTCAAAGTCCCAAGCACATAACAAGTTATGCACTCGACACTTGGGGGCTAATGCGGATTGCTTTTATAAATGAATATTTTAAGTCCCAAGCATACAACAAGTTGTATACTTGGCACTTGGGGGCTAATGCATATAGGTTCAACTCAAGGTTATCCAGGTTCTGACAATAAACTAGGATCATATTGATAAATGGAATAAATTTTGGAAACTACATTACAGAAGATATACCGATTCATCCTAAAGGTATAGACTGGCCTATAGGGACTACACAAGCAAAATCCAAATATTTTCCTATTATAAGTCCCGGTTCACATTTATATTGATGAACCGGCCCTTGGGGGCTACTAGAGTTGATAATTGAAGCAGGATATAAGGAAAAAAGAAGTTATTCAAAGGAGAGAGTATTTACCTCATATCACTCATTCATCAGGTTTACTAAACCGGCTTCATAGTCACGGCTGGTGTACAGACGGTTTAGATATCTAGAATGGATGTCCTGAGCAGAGAGATGGGCATAACTCGACAAATCTGCTTTCCATTTGCCCTTGTCCATAGCAGAGAATTCTTCTTTTGCATTGTGCTTTGATAAAGCGACAGGATTGCCAGGAGAAGTGTGGCCAAAGCCGGTAATCACAACATCATCTGTTGTGCCTTCAGCAGTCTTATTTGGGCTTGGCGGTTTGTCAGAGCCTTTGTTGGGCTTGGTGGATCGGTAGCTGGGCGTGGCGGATCAGAGTGTTGGCTTGTTGGATCCTGACCTTGAGGTGCCGGGTCGTCTAGATCAATGTCAGCATGCTGATCAATGGCCTCTGAAGCCCTCTCCGGTTCAGTAGTCGGATTATCATCAGTTGGTGTAGTCAGCTTAGCCTTTTTGCTAAGTCTGGCTTTGGCACTGCAAATAACAAAAACAGAGGTTAGTATAATAAACTGTGCAAGGGAGCGAAACAGAGTTTAGTATGCTTACCCAGGGACGGTCTTGAGAGGAGGCATCTGGGTAGTCGATGAACCGCCAGAAGAGGAATTGGAAGTGCCCTAATAATTTGGGTCAGACGGATTAAGAGGATATCGGAAGTAACCTGCCTTGGGATAAAGTTTATTAGAAGTACAAGAGACCTCTTGACGACGCTTGTGAACCGGGGAATATGGTAAACCAGATGAGGTAACCACGTGACCACTGTGCGGGTTGTGCGGCGAGCTTCTTGTTGTTGTGTCTTCAAAGAAAAATGCGGATCCAAATGAGCAAGAGGGTGTGAACGTTTTACTTTCCGGACTGCTCGACGAAGTTTTGGTACTGGCACATGATTTGAATCGGAGGATAGAACAATTACCTCTGCTTCACCAGCGTGGCTAGCTTCCGCATCCTGATAATAATCATTGTCAATGAGGTGTATGAAAAAAGAACCAAGAGAATCTAATTCTACCTCTGAGTCTGGGTTATCAAGCTCTTCATCATTGCCTACATCAGAGGGTTCGGCGGTTTTCTTCTTCGCTAGCTTCTTTACAGCCTTAGTCTTGCTGCGGGGTGCTCTTGCCGGTTTATCCTGGGGCTTGGCCGGTTTATCTTGAGGTTTCTTCTTCTAGAAAGGGTCGTCACTCTGCACAGATGAACAACAAATTATAAAGGAATATTTAAAGAAAGGACAGATTAAAGAAAAAAAAGGGGAGAGGCAATTCTTACAATTGGTGGTTTATTGGAAGTACAGAAGGGGCTAAGCCCTACTGGGCTGCAGACGGCTTCCGGTTCATTCAATATTTTCTTAACAGCTTCAGTAACTTCATCTTCTGTTAGCTGAATATCAATATGATGTTGAGGATCTTTCAAGTCCCCCATGTACTCACACATTAAACCGGGGCGCCGGCTTAAAGGAAGAATGCTCCAAGATATCCAGCAGCGGACGAAGTCAACACCTGTTAAACCGTTGGCCATAAAGGCTCAAAGTTTGGAAGTTGTGGTGCATAAGTGGACCGTTCTTTGGCAGTCAGCCTTTGAGGGAACGGATGAGTATTGCTCAGACGGTGAGGGCGGTAACTCGGCAGAGGATTTTCGCCAGATGGAGACGTATCTTTGCAGTAAAACCAAGTCTGATTCCAGTCCTTGGGATGACTATGAAGCTTGGCGTGGGGAAAAGTGACATCTCTCCTCTTTTGAATTGAAATCCCACCAAGCTCAGTGTTGGGTCCATCCGAGAATTTTGTGCGACGGTTCAAATAAAAGAAATCTCTGAACAAGTTAACTGTGGGTTCTTCTTGAAGATAGACCTCACAAAATACTTGGAAATCTCAAATATTGGACATAGAGTTTGGCCCAATATCTTGAGGGTGGAGTTGCAAGTAAGCAAGAACATCACGGAAGAATTTTGATCTGGGTGGGCTGAACCCTCGGTTCAGATGATCAGTAAAAACAACTATTTCTGCATCCTGAGGTTCAGGAGGATTCTCTAAATCGGGGACTCTCCAATGGATGGGACCCAATCAACTGCTCTTCCGTAACCCGGGAAGGGACCCAATTGCAAGCATAAAACGTCTTGGCCATTTGAACAGGAAAGCTGGAAAGAGGACCAAGGCCGATTTAAAATTTTGGTTAATGCAGACAGTCCGGTTTAAAGACAGGAAAACAAATTGAAACCCATACACATGATAACCTGGAATTTCATACCAAGGATGAGTTGGCGGTTTATAAAGAGGGCTAATGGTACCTGGCGGATTATTATTTTCTGAAAAGTACAAACCGCCTACAATCGTGTGGAAGCTACAGATCTGAAATATCCCTAAGTGTTGTACAAACAGATTTCACAAGTTTGTGTCATAAATCTGGATCTACAGCAGTTCTGAAAAGGAGATAAATTTCAGACTTAAAAGCACGACAGTAGAGGAACACACATGTTCAGATGGGATCTAATGCAGAGAAGGGTATTTTCTGTGATTGAAAGCGGATGCTAAACTATTATTGCCTCGCCTTTACTATCAGATTCAGGTTAGGCTATGCGATCTAAAGGAAGAAAGCGAGGAAAGGGGAAGAACACGGATGAACAGTGGAAACCCTAATGCAGATCTATTACATGAGAAGAAGAAGAACTTACTGATGCTGCTGAACAGCGGAGGAGGCGTCAAGTTTCTCTGGTCCGATCAGGTTGATGCCGCGGCCGTTGGTGATGCGGACGCGAAGGTCGACGGCGGCGGCTGTGCTCGAGCTCTGAGGCGACGCGAGGAAGAAGACGAAGCGAAGGGGCACGAAGGGGAAAAGAAAGAATGACCCTTGGCCATATTTATAAGGCGAAGGGATAAGTGATAGGCGCGGGAATCGAGGAACCAAAAAGTGGATATCTGACACAGCTGTCGCCTCGGTTTTCGGAGGGTCATTAATGAAAAGGATATGTTTACAGATCTTTTACAGACAGATGATGTCACGGCGATTTATTATAATCTTAGAAGATGACGTCACGGCAGTTTACCAAGATCATATGGAGGAGACGTCATGGCGGTTTACAAGGATAATACGAGGATGTTCAAGGAGTTGTCCCTAAATGTTGAAGATCACCATGAACAGGTTCAAATCAATTTGGGGCCTAATGTTGGAGATATAACTACTAAGTATAAACCGCCCAGGAGGGGCCGGGTTATGCTCATCCGTATAGAAGCCCATGAAGACAAGGGATATGGCGCTTTACTATTGAAGCTTAGAGGCCTAGGGCCCAAGGGCGAATTAGGGCCCATAGTCATAAACCGCCATGAGATGTGTAACTTGTGTTGTAAGTCAGGGAAAGGTAAAAACTGAGCCGGACACGTGTATGAGCCGCCCTTGGTATTCTATAAACCGCCGGGCGTCAACCTGTGTATATAAAGGGACGACCTGGCGGCGGTTCAGGGACAAGAAACAACAACTCGAGAGATAGGTAAAGCGGATTCGCTCCCTGCTCATCGAGACCCCATCAATTCCACCACAACTGGATCGTAGGTTTTTACCTTCATCGCAAGGGGCCAAACCAGTATAAACTCCCCGTGTCCTTTGTTCGGTTTAACCCCTTTAAGCTAATCTCATTGCGATGGCTCCACGACTAAGTCCTTTCACTAGGACATCTGACGTGTTAATTCCACGACAGACCCGAAAGCCGACGAGGTCCTACCTTGGGGTTCGGCAGCCACGATGGGGGACATGGGTCTCCGAGATTACAGATCGGGAGACCCACACTTGCCAATGGCTCGGTAGCTTCCACACGGCTGAGCTCGCGGCCATGGAGTACGACCGCTAGAAGGTCCTTTACCACGGCGCAGCGGCTAGGCTCAATTTCCCCTTCTGCAGATGTCTGGTCCACCTCGTTCCGCCGAAGCAAGGGTGGTGAGCTCGGCTATGGCGCGAGAGGACCGCAACGCGTGGGAGCGCCTCGAGGCCGAGGCCGCCGACGAGGCCTACATGCAAGAGCTCCGCCGGTAGCACCCGGAGCTCGTGGAGGCAGAGCGGGCGATCTTTGCCGGCGTGGAGGGCGGCAAGGTTGTCGTGCTCTCCTCTGATGACGAGGTTCAAGGCGGCAAGGACGGCGGCGCGGAGGGCAGCGAGTTTATCGCACTCTCCTTCGATGGCAAGGTCGAAGGCGGCGAGGACGGCGGCGAGGTTATCGCGCTCTCCCCCGATGACGAGGTCGAAGGCGGCATGGACGGCGGTGCGGAGGGCATCGAGGTGGGCGGCAAGGATGAGGAGATCGACATCGACGAGTGGAGGAGTGCCTTCACCAATGACCCCGATGACAGCACCGTCCCGGACCCGGCTCGTGGCACAACGTACCTGACGAGGAAGGATTGGCTCGACCTCTACTTGGACCAAAAGTAGTTTAGCTTAGTTTAAATTTATGTTTTATGCTCGGTTATGCGAAAATATCTATGTTTATGTTTGAATGCATGCTACTTTCAGTTGAACCTACTTTGAACTTGATCAATTGAAGTTTACAACATTAAGTTTAGGGGATCGACTAGAAACGGCCAAAAATTGTGGAGTGTATATATATCCATTAAGGGTTTTGGTCCTTTAACTTTTAAAGGATCAGCTAGAGATGGCCTTATGCCTTGTTTATTTTAGTTCTTCACAATGTGATGCTCTATATGTGCAACTATTTGCCGTGCAATTCAATTTCATCAATAACTGTTTCAACAATACCACTATGAATTACAATATTTGGTTGATGTTAAGGATATTGCAGTTAACATGCCTTTTCATTTTTTAACAATAACTAGTGTACTTTTAGACCCGCACAATGCCAGTTTGAATGAGTATTTGCTTGTTTATAAATGTTATGCTTGATGCAGTTAACACACCTTTCCACTTCTTGTTTTGCTTAACTAGCGTGCTTAAGTCTGCACACAGAAGCTATCATTTGTAGATTATGTTGCCTACCATGGATATATTTGGTTGATGTTTAGCCTGCTGTGCTTAACATGCCTTTATATGTACTCATATAGGACAATATTGACAACAGTGTTGTTTTCCATCGAGGTTAGTTTCATCGCATTGCTTATATGTACTAACTGTTCATGATCTTGGTAGCTAGTGCCATATAGCCTGGGGCTGATAAGGGATTAATCGTAGAATCGGACATTTCACTGAATATATCTGTAACCCATTTATCTGTAGGTTAACTAGTGCCATATTTAACATATCTGAGGCTACATAGCAACATGCATTGTACTGAATGACTAAATATGCAATCCCAGGCTACATAGCAACAAGGAAGAGTGTTACCTTAATGTTCTGTTACCTTAATGTTCTGATGATGTCTATATATACATGTATAAAATCTTATATAATGGGATGGAGGGAGTGTTGTACTACATCATTTTGCAATTGTTGTTTAGCTTCTAATATTAACTTGGTGCTTTTAGGTACACATGTCATTGCCAAAGATCCACACTTTGACCCTTTCTGCATATGGGGTAATGAGATATTCATGAACCAACATCAATTGAGGAAACTGATAATGATTGTTATTAAAATGGGTCAAAAGATGTCAATTGAACTATTTGTTTACACTTTATGCAAGACAACAGTGAACTGCAGGATGGTAAGTAAGAACCCTGTAGTCTTCTTTTTACTGTCCGTAATGAGTTGTGTTAGATGACAATGTCTGAATCTTTTTTCGTTTGCAGTGGTTGTTGAAGGAGTTTACTCAAGATTACCTCTCAAACTACATGATTGGCGGCTGACCATCACAAGGGGTTGGACTAGAGTCATGCGTTCCTTCTGCATCCAGGAGAGCCCAATAGGGCCATTCCGCTTCACCTTGTTCAGCAACCAGAATGTATGTCGCCTCTTTCTTTACCATCTGTAATAGTACAAGTATAGAACTCTGGTTCATCATTCTTTATTTGGTGCTTATGTAATTCTTAAACATATGTACCAGTAAATTGAATAATGCATTGGTTGTTTGAACCTGATGGATATGTATAAAGCTATAGCCTACTTTCAAGTTTAAATTAGGTACAATTTTAAATAGCAGTAATTAAATTAGGGCGAAATTACGGTGTGCAGGTCATTACGGCGCACACAGTTAATAAAGCATAGCGCGTGCGATATACATCATAATCCAACACGGTTCATGGAGTGGAAACGTGTGTAACAATGCACACAGTTGATGTTTGCAAAGCGTGTGTGATGTCAAACACTATCACATATGGTGCGGGGAAACTAAATGTGTGTGAATGTCTACCTATCATACACGGTTTATAATCATGAACTATTTGTGATGTGCCAGGCATCGTAAACATAGAGCCAGTTTGGTACGTGCCAAGAAAACTCTCGTGCTTGGAATCTGCCTAGTTTAGGTAAAACCACAAAACTCCGACTTCGATGGCAATGCAAGCATAAACGAGTGGCAAGGATGAAGCGTTTCGGATATTTGAGACATTGAAAATGGTTATATAGGGGCAACTGTATGCATCAAGGCTCCCTATCCCTGATGGTTTTTAGGTTGTGCGGGAAGGACCCCCCTATCGCCCACACTCACTTGGCGACAGTTCCAAATGTCGTCGCGGAAAGGTGTTAAAAACCGTTTGTATAGCACCGATGCGTACTGGTGTGGTAGCCTGGTACACCGTTTTTTTTTCTTCTGTTTTTTCGTCCCACCCCTCCCACTAGTTTTATCTCTTTATACAAATACGAAAAAAAATCCATAACTCCTCCCACCCCCGGTCTTGATCTTTTCTCTAAGATCCCCAGGGACGCCGCCGCCGCACTCATGGATGCCGACGGACGCCCGCCTCAGCCGCCGCGGATCCCCACGGATGCCTCCACACGGTGTGATCTCGCTCACCCTCGGGGATCCTGCCCTGGTGGGGGCTCCGAGGGAGGAAGCCGATGAGCACAAGGCGCTACTGGCATGGCGTCCAAAGAGAGGCATGATGTACAGGGCTACAGGGAATCAGCCGACAACATATGTGGCTTCTCATATGCCTACTACTAACGTTGTTGCAGCGGCGGCAGTGGATCCGAGTCGCACATGCTGGGATTGAATGATAGATGGCGTGAGGCAGCCGGATGCAAGTCCCACTCCCAACCCAAGGGCTCGACCTTCTCAATCCTCGACTGTGGTGGATGCGGAGCTCCAAAGTGACGGTGAACTCCTTGGTGTCGTACTGCCCCCACACAAGCACCATCAGGTCTACAAGCTCTGGCCGCTCATCTCGACATCAGCCATGTAATCATATCTCACTCCATTATGCAATCTTGTTTCTAACTCTTGTAGCTTGGACATCTGGAATTCTTTCTTTGGGAGCATATATTTTTCAGATTGTTTCATCTTATCTTAGTTTATTGACAACAAAATTGTAACCTTTCTTAATCATTGGTTGGACCAACTTACTTAAAGCTTTTAGGAGATCTTTCATGAGTAATCACTTAGGCTATAGTTTTTCCTTTTCTTTCTCTGTAGATCCTATCATTCCCAAAAAATAACAACGTGCACTGCATGATATTAACCACTTGATATTACACTGATCAGTATATACAATTTCAACGCAAGAAACTGAAGGAAATATGCCCTAGAGGCAATAATAAAGTTGTTATTTTATATTTCCTTATTCATTATACAGGTTTGTTATTCATGCTAGAATTGTATTGATTGGAAACTTAAATACATGTGTGGATACATAAACAAATACCTTGTCCCTAGTGAGCCTCTACTAGACTAGCTCGTTAATCAAAGATGGTTAAGGTTTCCTAACCATAGACATGTGTTGTCACTTGATAACGGGATCACATCATTAGGAGAATGATGTGATGGACAAGACCCATCTGTTAGCTTAGCATATGATCATTCAGTTTATTGCTACTGCTTTCTTGAATGTCAAATACATGTTCCTTCGACCATGAGATCATGCAACTCCGAGATACCGCAGGAATACCTTGTGTCCTATCAAACATCACAATGTAATTGGGTCATCATAAAGATGCTCTACAGGTATCTCTGAAGGTGTCTGTTGAGTTAGCATGGATCGAGATTGGAATTTGTCACTCCGAGTATCAGAGAGGTATCTCTGGGCCCTCTCGGTAATACACATCATAATAAGCTTGCAAGCAAAATGACTAAGGAGTTAGTTATGAAATGATGTATTATGGAATGAATAAAGAGACTTGCCGGTAATGAGATTGAACTAGGTATGGAGATACCTACGATCGAATCTCGGGCAAGTAACATACCGACAGACAAAGGGAATTACGTATGTTGTCATTACGGTTCGACCGTTAAAGATCTTCGTAGAATATGTAGGAACCAATATGGGCATCCAGGTTCCACTATTGGTTATCGACTGGAGAGGTGTCTCGGTCATGTATACATAGTTCTCGAACCCGTAGGGTCCGCACGCTTAACGTTCGCTGACGATATAGTGTTATATGAGTTATATGATTTGGTGACCAAATATTGTTCAGAGTCCCAGATGAGATCACAGACATGATGAGGAGCTCCAGAATGGTCCGGGGGTAAAGATTGATATATAGGCAATACTATTTGGACACTGAAGAGTTTCGGAGTGCACCGCGTAGTCATCGGATTGCCAGAAGGGGTTTCAGACACCCCCGGGAGGTCTATGGGCCTAATGGGCCAAGGGGAGGGACACACCAGCCCACAAGGGGGCTGGCGTGCCCTCTCCCTGGCCGCCGGCCCTAGGGGAAGGAAAGGGGGAGGGTTGGCCCCTCCTGCCTTTCCCTCCTCATGAGAGAAAGGAAAGGGGGGCCACCTCCCCCTGCCTTCCTCCCGTACAAAAACATGGAAGGGGCGCGCGGCTAGGGGTAGGAGCCCAAGTGGGATTTGGCCCCACTTGAGGTGCCTCCTGGCTGCCTCCCCTCTCCCCCACCTATATATATGTGGCAGGGGGTGCCACACATAACCACGGCAATCTCTTAGCCGTGTGCGGCGCCCCTCTCCATAGTTTCATCCCTCGGTCATATTTTCGCAGTGCTTAGGCGAAGCCCTGTGGAGATAGCATCACCATCACTGTCACCATGCCATCATGCTGCCGGAACTCATCTACTACTTCGCCCATCTTGCTGGATCAAGAAGGCAAGGATGTCACCAAGCTAAACACGGAGGTGTCGTACGCTCGGTACTTGATCGGTTGGATCGTGAGGAAGTTCGACTACATCAACCGCATTACTAAATGCTTCCACTTATGGTCTACGAGGGTACGTAGACACACTCTCCCCTCTCATTTCTATGTATCTCCATGGATAGATCTTGCGTGAACGTAGATTTTTTTTCCATGCAACATTCCCCAACAGTGGCATCCGAGCCAGGTCTATGCGTAGATGATATGCACGAGTAGAACACGAAGAGTTGTGGGTGGTGATAGTCATACTGCTTACCACCAACTTCTTATTTTGATTCGACGGTATTATGGGATGAAGCGGCCCGGACCAACCTTACATGTCCACGCACATGAGACCAGTTCCACCGACTAACATGCAACTTGTTTTGCATAAAGGTGGCTAGCGGGTGTCTGTTTCTCCTACTTTAGTTGAATCAAACTTGACTATGGTCGTTCCTTGAAGAAGGTTAAAACAACAAACTTGATAAGTCACCGTTGTGGTTTTTGTGTAGTTAAGAACAATTCTTGTTAGAAGCCCATAGCAACCACGTAAAACTTGCAACAACAAAGTAGAGGACGTCTAACTTGTTTTTGCAGGGCATGTTGTGATGTGATATGGTCAAGACATGATGTGATATACGTTGTTGTATGAGATGATCATGTTTTGTAATATCGACAACCGGCAGGAGCCTTAGGGTTGTCTCTTAATTATTGTATGAAATGCAAGCCCCATGTAATTGCTTTAGTTTATCGTGATGCGTTAGCAATAGTTGTAGAAGCAATAGTTGGTGAGATGACCACAACGCAATGATGGAGATCAAGGTGTCGAACCGGTGATGATGGAGATCATGACGATGCTTTGGAGATGGAGATCAAAAGCACAAGATGTTGATGGCCATACCATGTCACATATTTTGAGTGCATGTGATGTTTATCCTTTATGCATCTTATTTTTCTTAGAATGATGGTAGAATTATAAGATGATCCCTTCACTAAATTTCAAGATAAAGGTGTTCTCCCCGAGTATGCACCGTTGCCAAAGTTCGTCGTTCCGAAGCACCTCGTGATGATCGGGTGTGATAGACTTTACGCTCACATACAATGGGTGTAAGACAATTTTGTACATGCAAAATACTTGGGTTAAACTTGACGAGCCTAGCATGTACAGACATGGTCTCGGAACACTGGAGACCGAAAGGTCGAACGTGAGTCATATAGTAGATATGATCAACATAGAGATGTTCACCATTGATGACTACCCCATCTCACGTGATGATCGGGCATGGGTTAGTTGATTTTGATCATGTATCACTTAGATAACTTGAGGGATGTTTATTTAAGTGGGAGTTCATTAGTAGTTTGATTAACTGAACTTAATTTATCATGAACTTAGTCTTAATAGTTTTGCATATCTATGTTGAGATCAATGGCATGTGCTACCGTTCCCCTGAATTTTAATGCATTCCTAGAGAAAGCTAAGTTGGAAGATGATGGTAGCAACTACACAGACTGGGTCCATAACTTGAGGATTATCCTCATTGCTGCACAGAAGAATTATGACCTTGATGTTGGGGAACGTAGCAGAAATTCAAAATTTTCCTACGTGTCACCAAGATCTATCTATGGAGAAACCAGCAACGAGGGGAAGGAGAGTGCATCTACATACCCTTGTAGATCGCTAAGTGGAAGCGTTCAAGAGACGAGGTTGAAGGAGCCATACTCGTCGTGATCCAAATCACTGGAGATCCTAGTGCCGAACAGACGACACCTCCGCGTTCAACACACGTATAGCCCGGTGACGTCTCCCATGCCTTGATCCAGCAAGGAGAGAGGGAGAGGTTGAGGAAGACTCCATCCAGCAGTAGCACAACGGCGTGGTGGTGGAGGAGGAGCGTGGCAATCCTGCAGGGCTTTGCCAAGCACCGCAAGAGAGGAGAAGGGAGAAAGGTAGGGCTGCACCAGGGAGAGGTCAAAACTCATGTGTTGGCAGCCCTCAAGACCTCAACTATATATAGGGAGAGTGAGGGGGTTGCGCCCCCTTTAGGGTTTCCACCCCAAGGGGTGCGGCAGCCCCAATCCCATCTAAGGGTGGCGGCCAAGGGGGGGAAGAGGGGAAACTTGCCCCCCAAGTTAGGTGGAAGCACCCCCTCCCCAAACCCTAGGCGCCTTGGGCCCTTGTGGGGGGGCGCACCAGCCCACCTGGGGCTGGTCCCCTCCCACACTTGGCCCATGTAGCCCTCCGGGGTTGGTGGCCCCACTTGGTGGACCCCCGGGACCCTCTCGGTGGTCCCGGTACGTTACCGATAAAACCCGAAACTTTTCCGGTGACCAAAACAGGACTTCCCATATATAAATCTTTACCTCCGGACCATTCCGGAACTCCTCGTGACATCCGGGATCTCATCCGGGACTCTGAACAACATTCGGTAATCTCATCGAATGAACCACGATGTCAAGGACTCAATCGATCCCGTATACAATTCCCTTTGTCTAACGGTATTGTACTTGCCCGAGATTCGATCGTCGGTATACCGATACCTTGTTCAATATCGTTACTGGCAAGTCTCTTTACTCGTTCCATAACACATCATCCTGTGATCAACCCCTTGGTCACATTGTGCACATTATGATGATGTCCTACCGAGTGGGCCCAGAGATACCTCTCTGTTTACACGGAGTGACAAATCCCAGTCTTGATTCGTGCCAACCCAACAGATACTTTCGGAGATACCTATAGTGCACCTTTATAGCCACCCAATTACATTGTGACGTTTGGTACACCCAAAGCATTCCTACGGTATCCGGGAGTTGCACAATCTCATGGTCTAAGGAAAAGATACTTGACATTAGAAAAGCTTTAGCATACGAACTACGATCTTTGTGCTAGGCTTATGATTGGGTCTTGTCCATCACATCATTCTCCTAATGATGTGATCCCGTTATCAACGACATCCAATGTCCATGGTCAGGAAACCGTAACCATCTGTTGATCAACGAGCTAGTCAACTAGAGGCTTACTAGGGACATGGTGTTGTCTATGTACCCACACATGTATCTGAGTTTCCTATCAATACAATTATAGCATGGATAATAAACGATTATCATGAAAAAGGAAATATAATAATAACTAATTTATTATTGCCTCTAGGGCATATTTCCAACAGTCTCCCACTTGCACTAGAGTCAATAATCTAGTTCACATCGTCATGTGATTAACATTCACACGTCACATCGCCATGTGACCAACATCCAAAGAGTTTACTAGTGTCATTAAACTAGTTCACATCATCATGTGATTAAGACTCAATGAGTTCTGGGGTGGGGTTTGATCATGTTTTGCTTGTGAGAGAGGTTTTAGTCAACGGGTCTGCAACATTCAGATCCGTATGTACTTTGCAAATCTCTAGGTCATATTGTAAATGTTGCTTCCACGCTCCACTTGGAGCTATTCCAAATGGTTGCTCCACTATACGTATCCGTTTTGCTACTCAGAGTCATTCGGATAGGTGTTAAAGCTTGCATCGACGTAACCCTTTACGATGAACTCTTTATCACCTCCATAATAGAGAAACATGTCTGAGGGAGTCCTGGACTAGGGGGTGTCCGGACAGCCAGACTATCATCGTCCGCCGGACTCCAAGACTACGAAGATACAAGATTGAAGACTCCGTCCCGTGTTCGGATGGGACTTTCCTTGGCGTGGAAGGCAAGCTTGGCGATACGGATATGTAGATATCCTACCATTGTAACCGACTGTAACCCTAGCCTTCTCCTGTCTATATAAACCGGAGGGCTTTAGTCCGTAGGACAACATACATTACAACAATCATACCATAGGCTAGCTTTAGGGTTTAGCCTCCTTGATCTAGTGGTAGATCCACTCTTGTACTACCCATATCATCAATATTAATCAAGCAGGACGTAGGGTTTTACCTCCATCGAGAGGGCCCAACACAGGTAAAACATCGTGTCCCTTGTCTCCTGTTACCATCCGCCTAGACGCACAGTTCGGGACCCCCTACCCGAGATCCGCCGGTTTTGACACCGACATTGGTGCTTTCATTGAGAGTTCCTCTGTGTCGTCACCGATAGGCTCAATGGCATCTTCGATCAACGACGCTGTCCAGGGTGAGACTTTTTTCCCCAGACAGATCTTCGTATTCGGCGGCTTTGCACTGCGGGCTAATTCACTTGGCCATCTGGAGAAGATTGAAAGCTACGCCCTTGGCCATCAGGTCAGATTCGGAAGCCTAAACCACACGGCCGACATCCGCGGGGACTTGATCTTCGACGGGATCGAGCCACAGCCAAGCGCGCCGCACTGTTACGATGGGCATGATCTAGCTCTGCCGCCGAACAGTGCCTTGGTGGCCGCACAAGAATCCGCTCCAGCCTTTAGTCCGGAGCCGATCGCCCAGATCGAGGACGGGTGGTTGGACACCACCTCGGGGGCTTCAACTTCCACGGCGATGGAGCCGAACACTAGCTTTGCCCCTCACGAAGCTCGTAACTCCGAGGTGTCGGACTCCTTGCCGGACTCCGGACCTCCCACGCCCCTGCTAATCGAATCTGATTGGGCGTCGGTTATGGAATTCACCACCGCGGACATCTTCCAACACTCACCCTTGGGCGACATCCTAAATTCGCTAAAGCACCTCTCTCTATCCGGAGAGGCCCGGCCGGACTACGGCCAGGATGGCTGGGATTCGGGAGACGAAGAAATTCAAAGCCCACCCACCACCCACTTTGTAGCCACTGTCGACGATCTAACCGACATGCTAAACTATGACTCCGAAGACATCGACGGCATGGACGACGATGCCGGAGACGAACAAAAACCAGCGCCTACAGGGCAAGTGAAGACCACCTCGTCATACGACGTATACATGGTGGATACCCCAAAAGGAAGCGACAACGAGGACCAACGGGGCGCGGCAGATAATCCCGCCAACAAACAACCAAAACGGCGACGCAGACGCCGCCCTAAATCCCGCCTCGACAACAAAAGCACTCTTAATGACCCAGCAATACAGCAGGGCAAATCAGTGGACGACGAACACGCAGACAAGCAACCGCCCGAACAGGACGAGTCAGATAATCAGTCCAAGCCCGGCGAAAACAATTGTCCAGACGACCTCACGCCGGCACACCGCCGGAGAATAAAAACCTTCAGAAAAGACTCGTCGCCACAGCAAGAAGCTTGAAGAAAGAAAAACGGAAGCTCAAAACAGCGGAAAACACACTCAGAATGAGGTGGAGCAAAGTGCTCAAAACCACAGACAAATACGGCAATGGCCATCAATCAAAGAGCTACCCGAAGCGCAAGCTACTGCCAGAATTTGATGAGGAGGCCATAGAGCCCCCACAGTCAAAAAACAAACAGGCCGCCTGGTTGGATAGACGGCCAGATGATAGGCCAAAATCCGAAAGCGGCGCCACAAATAAACCGACTAATGACCCTGGAAAGACAGATGGCCCAGCCAGGTCCGTTTACGGGCCAAAAAAGAGGGACCTAGGAAGCAACGCAACACGCCAAGTGTCCGAAGACATCGGTGCACCCAAATACTGGGCGCCAAGACACCCACTATGTTTCACTAACGAGGTGCTTTGGATCACGAATTCCCAGCAGGTTTAAACCCATAAACATAGAGGCCTACGACGGAACAACAGACCACGAGTGCGGATAGAGGATTACATACTACACATAAACATGGCTAGAGGCGATGATCTCCACGCCATAAAATACTTACCCCTCAAGCTCAAAAGGCCAACCCGTCATTGGCTCAAAAGCCTCCCAGAAAAAACTGTTGGAAGTTGGGAAGAGCTCTTGGATGCATTTAGAGCAAACTTTCAAGGAACTTATGTCCGCCCTCCGGATGCAGATGATCTAAGTCATATAACTCAGCAGCCCGGAGAGTCAGCGCGCAAATTCTGGAACAGGTTCCTCACCAAAAAGAACCAAATAGTCGCCTGTCCGGACGCCGAAGCCTTAGCAGCTTTTAAACACAACGTCCGAGACGAATGGCTCGCCAGACACCTCGGCCAAGAGAAGCCGAGGACAATGTCCGCGCTAACAAGCCTCATAACCCGCTTTTGTGCGGGAGAGGATAGCTGGCTAGCAATATGCAGCACCAGCGACCCAAGTACATCTGAGATCAGAGATGGAAACGGAAAATCACGGCACAGAGAAGAGCAGCGCCGGAATAAAGAGAAAAGCCCAAAGAGCTCGGCAGTCAACGCCGGATTCAAAAGCTCGCGGCCAAATAACAAAACACCGCCTCTTAAGGATAACAGCGATGAGCTATCCAACTTAAACAAGATTTTGGGTCAGATATGTCAAATCCACAGTACCCCCGGAAGACCTGCAAACCACACCCACCGAGATTGTTGGGTTTTCAAAACAGTCCGGCCGACTAAACGCCGAACACAAGGGGCTCGACACATCAAGCGAAGATGATAAACCCCACCAGCAGAGCACCGGAAAACAAAAGAATTTCCCACAAGAGGTTAAAGCAGTAAATTCACTTCATGCGATAATACGGAAAAACAGTGCGGCACCCGTTAAAATGGGTCTCGCACGGTCCAATCCAGTGGAACATAGAGATTGGACATCAAAACCAATCACTTTCGACCACCAGGATTATTCCAGAAGCGTTCAAAATGCAGGATGGACTGCCCTGATATTGGATCCTATAATCGATGGACTGCAATTTACACAAGTCCTGATGGACGGAGGCAGTGACTTAAACCTGCTGTATCCAAACACAATCCGCAAGTTGGGGATAGACCTTACTAAAATTTGACACGGCCGCACTTCCTTTAAAGGAGTGACACCAGGCCCTTACTCCAAGTGCATAGGCTCCTTATTGCTAGAATTCATGTTCGGATCACCGAACAACTTTCGACGCGTAAAAATAATCTTTCATATCATCCCATTTAAAAGTAGCTATCAAGCACTCTTGGGACGAGAGGCTTTTGTCTGCTTCAACGCCATACCACATTACGCGTCTCTTACACTTAAGATGCCCGGTCCACGTGGCATCATTTCAGTGCGAGGGTCATTTAAAGACCCCGGACACGGTCAGACGAGTCCGGCATAAATAAGCTAGGGGCTCCCTAGCCGCACACCCCTTCACAAGGGGCTGCGCGCACAAGCAAACAGCGAGCTCATACAGACTCTGCTTTTCTTATTTTTATTTCTTCCTTCGTATATATTTTTCGCACGAGTTCCTTTCAAGCTAAGTTCCTCTCTTTTTACAGATGAACAACGTGCACACCCGTCCAGGATAATGGCACAATGGAGACACAGGCGCAGACTTGCAGTAGGGACCCGTCACGAGGATTCTTTTCAGATTAAGACCCTGCGTAAACCTTTTTTACTGTCTCTTGTTGTTATAATCCCTTGGTTTCTCATTATAACCAAAGCGGAGCCTGACGTTTTGGCATCGGCCGCGTCAGAGGACCATGCCCGTACCTGGACACTAGGGGCTTAGGGCATTATTCTGCCCATTATTATAAAGACCGAACACCTTAGGGAGTGTTCGGCGTCTCGAGTTAGGCCTTATATGCATAAGCTCCGAATCATGTCTTTGGTCAAATGTTGGGTTTGCCCGGCTCCTGTGTTTTGCTGCCTTACGTTCCGTATCATCGGCTAACGCTGCACCGGAGAACTATGCGATTGTGCCCCGATTAATTGGGCAAGCACCTTAGTAGAGAAAGCCGAAAACCGATCGTCATGATACAAATGAGAGACTGGTCAACCACTTGATCGACTCTTCGGAATGTTTAGAATTCCCCGCTTTGACGAAGGACCGCTTCCCGGTCAGGCACACACGCGCCCAAATTCAGAGAAGCGCGGTGCCCCAAGGGGCTATATCGTAGCCCCACCCTCGAACTCCAATGGCTAAGTGAAAGTGATAAAGCATCATAGTCCGGATTGCCTCGTTTGCTACGCTACCACCTCCTTAACAGGACCGAGACGTCGGATTAAGTGTGAAAACGCGCTTTTTGCGAACACCCCCGCACCTTGTGCGTGGGGGCTGAAGCCGAAGACTGCAATCTTTCAGGTTATACAAACATATACATAAACGGCCGCATAGGAGATATTTTAATACTTGGAACGCACAAGTATAAAAGGCAGTTACAACATAATCATTGTTTTACAAGATGAAACGTTCATTTGCATCTGACATTTTTCGAGCACTGCGACTCTATTACACGAGCGCCACGCATAACTTCCCCAAAATAGTGCTCGGCAGGTAACCGGCTTTCGTCCGAACCCTGGGTTCCAATAGCGGTGGCATCCATCTCTATCCAATGTGTCTTCACACGGGCAAGGGCCATCCGCGCACCTTCGATGCAGGCCGACCGCTTCATCTCCTTGATATGCGGCACCGCTCCAAGAAATTGCTGCAATAAGCCGAAATAGCTCGTCGCCTTTGGGCCTCTCGGCGCACATGAGCCACGATATCGATCATGGCAAGTCCGGACAACCTGTTCAGCTCAGCCCATTCGGCCAACCGATCGGTCAACGGAAGTGAACAATCCGGACTATGGAATTGAGACCAAAATAGCTCTTCCGTCTTGTGATCCTTCTGGCCCCGGAAGTGCACAACGGCATCAGCCGCACTTGCCGCTAAGTCCATATATGGATCCTCCGGACCCCACAGCTGGCCAAGTTGGGCATACTTTGGATCCGTAAACCGGCGACGCAGCAGAAAAGGACGGCCAGCCACAATATCTCCGGCCTGGCGCAGCTCCTCCTTCATAGCCCGCATCACAGAATGGGCATCCTTGGCCTCGGCGGTGGCCTTCCCCAGGTCTTCCCGCTCCGATAGGCGCTCCTTTTCAAGAGCCTCATTGCGGTCGGCAGCATCCTTCAATTTCACGGCCAATTCAGCCATCTTTTCCCTGCTTAGGCAGTGTGCAGCCTTTTCAGCTTTCAACTCCTCGGCCGCCCTCGAGGCAGCCGCATCACTCCTTCGGGCTTGCTCCTTAGCTTGAGCAAGCTCGGCCGAAAAAACTTCCACGGCAGCAGCACCGTCAGATCACAAATATATATACTGCCGGCGGGCTTTGACTCCCTTCAATAAGTGACTGCGGAGAATTCATTTACCTTGCGACTCGTCAAGTCGCCGGTTGACAAGCGCGATGTCCGCATCCGCCACATCGAGTTGCCGCATTAACTCGACAACTCCACTAGTCCGGCTAGCTCCCGGACTATCCGCCACCTGCATAGGAGTGACGACATTCATTACCTGCGATTTTGATCCTCGACACGTTGTCGCTTTCGACAACCTACCGAGTCTCAGGGGCTACTATCTATACAGGGCGCACTTCTATGTGCCAAACTATCAAAAAGGTGCGTCGTTCTTGCGTACCTCAAATCCCGCCAGCAAACTCCTGACGGCACTATGCAATCCGCTTCCGGCGGACGAAATCCTTCCAATCACCATACTCATCAAAGCACGATGATCTTCCGAGATGGACGCCCTCTCAAGCAGATCCTTCAGCTCCCCCGGCCGGACACTAGTTGGTGCCGCACTCTCCGGCCCCTCCGGACTCTGGGATACCCTCCGTGACGATACTTCAGGTTCGTCTGCCCTGTCCGACGGCGTAGCAGACGGAGGCATTTCGCTCTCCATCATCTCCGGACGAAGATCCCCCGAAGACGAACTCATCTGAGAAGGCCGCAAATCCGAACTGTAAGGTAAAAATTTCGGTTATCCACAGAAGCACAAATAGGGGTATTTTCTTATTAATGAACCCCCCTTTTTCTACTCACGGCTCGCTGGAGGGCTGATCCTTTAGAGACGATTGCACGTCCGGGCTCTCCCCGGACGCAGGACCCTCCGGTAAAGATTTCTTCCCCCGCTTAGGGGCCTTGGCCTCCGGGTCTTCGGAGACGGTCCTCTTCTCCCCCTGGAAGGAGGGATTTTCGATCCCCCCCCCCTTTAGGCGCCCCCTTGGGCGAGATGATAACACTTCTATTTTCCCCATCGCCCCCTTCTACGGGCGCGACCTCCAACATTCTGACCAGCACGGGCTCCGGTGCGGTCTCTGGGAGGGGGGCCGGACACCTTATCAGCTTCGATCGCGCTACCCACTCCTGATGAGGAATAATGGGTTAAAAGGCGAATTTCAGAAAAGCAAACAAACAAACATCCGGACTCGAGCTACTTACACCGTATCCGGCGATTGCAGCTTAGGCTCAAGTCCTCGGTCAATTCGGACACGCCGCTGCAATCCAAGAACAACTTGTACATCTCCACAGGCGTCATACACATGAAGTGTTGGAGAGTTCGTGGTCCCTCCGAATGAACTCCCATAACCGGAGAGGGCGGCGTTTGCAGGCGAAAGACGCTGATTAGCATGACCTGCATCACCACAACCAGATTGATCTCCCTCGCTTGGAGGTCTCGAATCCGCCCTGCAAAGAAAAGCACGCGTCTTGGACGGCCCCAATTGAGCCCTTGGTTGACCCACGACATCAATCGGCGTGGAGGTCCCGGCGGAATGAAGGCGGCAGCTTTTGCTTGCTGCCCTTCGGAGCGGTGATATAGAACCACTCCTGCTGCCACAAGCCGAGCTCCTCTTGGAAGGAGCCCTCGGGCCACGGGGCATCGGCCCTCCTACTTATGTCCGCCTGCCGCCTCAAGCAGACGCCCCGATCATCTTCGGCTCCACATTGAAGGTCTTCAGCCACAGTACGAAGTGGGGGGTGACGCGAAGGAAGGCTTCACAGACAATAAGGAATACGAAAATATGGAGGATGGACTCCGGAGCCAAGTCGTGAAAATCCTGCCCATGGTAGAACATGAGCCCTCTCACGAAGGGGTCCGTCGAGAAGCCTAAACCCCGACGGAGGTGGGATACGAAGACGACGTGCTCAGCGGGCTCGGGAGTGGGCACGGCCTGCCCTTGGGCGGGCAACCTGTGCGAAATCTCGTAGGACAGGTACTTGGCCTCACACAACTTTAGCACGTCCTCCTCCGTGACGGAGGAGGGCATCCACCGGCCTTGAAGGTCGGAGCCCGACATTGTTGAAGATCCGAAGCGCTCGAATCTAGGGCTCTGGGTGTTGGAACTTGGAGCAAGGAGAAGATTCGATGGAAGGTTGAAGAAAAGAAACGAGCCTTGGTCCTCTTATAAAGGGGGAAAATACCAAGAGCCGTCTCCGTGACCGTTCAGGATTCACCTTCGATAGAGGAGGCATGGCGACGGGCACGGTTGGGTTACCCACGCTCGTATTGATGAGAATCTCGGAATAAGGGGAACACGATCTCTACTTCGACAAGACGTGCCAAGGAAACCGCTTCGCGAAACGTGCTGAGGTGGTATAATAAAAAACGATTCAAGTAAAGGCTTGGTAGTGGTGTGACGTCATGCCGCAAAATACGTCAGCAGATTGAACTTGTGTACGTTTTATTCTCTCTACGGTGGAATGTGGAATTTATTTTGCAGAACCGGACACTATCCTGGTGTTCATGATCTTCTCTGGATTATTCAAAGGAGGAACCCGCCTTGCAATGCCGAACATTATGCGCGCCGGACTTACCGTCATTGAAGCCTGGTTCAGGGGCTATTGAGGGAGTCCTGGACTAGGGGGTGTCCGGACAGCCGGACTATCATCGTCCGCCGGACTCCAAGACTACGAAGATACAAGATTGAAGACTCCGTCCCGTGTCCGGATGGGACTTTCCTTGGCGTGGAAGGCAAGCTTGGCGATACGGATATGTTGATGTCCTACCATTGTAACCGACTACGTGTAACCCTAGCCTTCTCTGGTGTCTATATAAACCGGAGGGCTTTAGTCCGTAGGGCAACATACATTACAACAATCATAGCATAGGCTAGCTTTAGGGTTTAGCCTCCTTGATCTCGTGGTAGATCCACTCTTGTACTACCCATATCATCAATATTAATCAAGCAGGACGTAGGGTTTTACCTCCATCGAGAGGGCCCGAACCTGGGTAAAACATCGTGTCCCTTGTCTCCTGTTACCATCCGCCTAGACGCACAGTTCGGGAACCCCTACCCGAGATCCGCCGGTTTTGACACCGACAATGTCCTTATTTACTCCAAGGACAATTTTGACCGTTGTCCAATGATCCATTCCTGGATCATTCTTGTACCCCTTGACTGACTCATGGCAAGGCACACTTCCGGTGCGGTACACAGCATAGCATACTATAGGGCCTACGTCTGAAACATAGGGGACGACCTTCGTCCTTTCTTTCTTTTCTACCATGGTCGAGCTTTAAGTCTTGACTTCATACCTTACATCTCAGGCAAGAACTCCTTCTTTGACTGATCCATCTTGAACACCTTCAAGATCATGTCAAGGTATATGCTCATTTGAAAGTACCATTAAGCGGTTTTTGATCTATCCTCATAGATCTTGATGCTCAATGTTCAAGTAGCTTAAACCAGGTTTTCACTTGAAAAACACTTTTCAAATAACCCTATATGCTTTACAGAAAATTCTACATCATTTCTGATCAACAATATGTCAACAACATATACTCATCAGAAATTCTATAGTGCTTCCACTCACTTCTTTGGAAATACAAGTTTATCATAAACTTTGTATAAACCCAAAATCCTTGTTCATCAAAGCGCACATTCCAACTGCGAGATGCTTACTCCAGTCCTTAGAAGGATCGCTGGAGCCAGCATACCTTTTAGCATCCTTAGGATCGACAAAAACTTTCTGATTGTATCACATACAACCTTTCCTTACGAAGACTGGTAAGGAAACTCGTTTTGACATCCATCGCCAGATTTCATAAATGCAGCTAATGCTAACATGATTCCGACGGACTTAAGCATCGCTACGGATGAGAAAATCTCATCGTAGTCAACTCCTTGAACTTGTGAAAAACTCTTCGCCACAAGTCGAGCTTCATAGACGGTGACATCACCGTCCACGTCCGTCTTCTTCTTAAAGATCCATTTATCTCAATGGCTTGCCGATCATCGGGCAAGTCCACCAAAGTCCATGCTTTGTTCTGATACATGGATCTTATCTCGGATTTAATGGCTTCTAACCATTTGTCGGAATTTGGGCCCACCATTGCTTCTCCATAGCTCGTAGGTTCATTGTTGTCTAGCAACATGACCTTCAAGACAGGATTACTGTACCACTCTGAAGTAGTACACATCCTTGTCACCCTACGAGGTACGGTAGTGACTTGATCCGAAGTTTCATGATCACTATCATAAGCTTCTACTTCAATTGGTGTGGGCACCACAGGAACAACTTCCTATGCCCTGCTACACACTAGTTGAAGTGACAGTTCAATAATCTCATCAAGTCTCCACCATGCTCCCACTCAACTTTCCGAGACAAACTTTTTCTCGAGAAAGGACCCGATTCAAGAAACAATCCCTATTGCTTTCGGATCTGAATTAGGAGGTATACCCAACTGTTTTGGGTGTCCTATGAAGATGCATTTCATCCGCTTTGGGTTTGAGCTTATCAACCTGAAACTTTTCCACATAAGCGTCGCAGCCCCAAACTTATTAAGAAACGACAACCATAGTTCAAACAGTGTCGTCTCAATGGAATTATGTGGTGCCCTATCAAAGTGAGTGCGGTTGTCTCTAATGCCTAACCCATGAACGATAGTGGTAATTCGATAAGAGACATCATGGTATGCACCATATCCAATAGGGTGCAGTTATGATGTTCGGACACATCATCACACTATGGTGTTCCAGGCGGTATTGGTTGTGAAACAATCTCCACAATGTCTTAATTGTGTGCCAAACTCGTAACTCAGATACTCATCTCTATGATCATATCATAGACATTTTATCCTCTTGTCACAATGATCTTCAACTTCACTCTGAAATTACTTGAACCCTTCAATAATTCAGACTTGTGTTTCATCAATTAAATATACTCAACATCTACTTGAATCATCTGTGAAGTAAGAACATAACGATATTCACTGCATGCCTTGGCACTCATTGGACTGCACACATCAAAATGTGTTACTTCCAACAAGTTGCTATCTTGTTCCATCTTACTGAAACCGAGGCTTTTCACTCATCTTGCCCATGTGGTATGATTTGCATATCTCAAGTGATTCAAAATCAAGTGAGTCCAAACGATCCATCTTGAATGGAGTTTCTTCATGCGTATACACCAATAGACATGGTTCGCATATCTCAAACTTTTCAAAACGAGTGAGTCCAAAGATCCATCAACATGGAGCTTCTTCATGCGTTTTATACCAGTATGACTTACATAGCAGTGCCACAAGTAAGTGGTACTATCATTACTATCTTATATCTTTTGGCATGAAAATGTGCATCACTACGATCGAGATTCAATAAACCATTCCTTTAGGTGCAAGACCATTGAAGGTCTTATTCAAATAAAGAGTAACTATTATTCTCCTTAAATGAATAATCGTATTGCGATAGACATAATCCAATCATGTCTATGCTCAACGCAAACACCGAATAACTATTCAGGTTTAATACTAATCTTGATGGTAGAGGGAGCGTGCGATGTTTGATCACATCAACCTTGGAAACACTTCCAACACTTATCGTCAGCTCACCTTCAGCTAGTCTCCGTTTATTCCGTAGCTATTATTTCGAGTTACTAACACTTAGCAACCGAACCGGTATCCAATACCCTAGTGCTACTAGGAGTACTAGTAAAGTACACATTAACATAATGTATATCCAATATACTTCTATCGACCTTGCCAGCCTTCTCATCTACCAAGTATCTAGGGTAATCCTGCTCCAGTGGTTGTTCCCCTTATTACAGAAGCACTTAGTCTTGGGTTTGGGTTCAACCTTGGGTTTCTTCACTAGAGAAGCAGCTGATTTGTCGTTTCATGAAGTATCCCTTCTTGCCCTTGCCCTTCTTGAAACTAGTGGTTTCACCAACCATCAACAATTGATGCTCCTTCTTGATTTCTACTTTCGCGGTGTCAAATATCGCGAATACCTCAAGGATCATCATATCTATCCCTGATATGTTATAGTTCATCACGAAGCTCTAGCAGCTTGGTGGCAATGACTTTGGAGAAACATCACTATCTTATCTGGAAGATCAACTCCCACTCGATTCTAGTGA
This sequence comes from Aegilops speltoides, assembly GCA_021437245.1. Classification (NCBI taxonomy): domain Eukaryota; kingdom Viridiplantae; phylum Streptophyta; class Magnoliopsida; order Poales; family Poaceae; genus Aegilops; species Aegilops speltoides. The sequence goes on from CM038144.1 coordinate 398,963,738, forward strand.
TTGTTACACTCAGACAATCTGAGCACAAGCTCAACAATTGAGCTTTTCTCCCTTAGTTTGCCGGCTAAGAAAATCGTCGGAGGTCTTATACCTCTTGATGTGGGCACGAGCCTGAAATCCCAATTTCAGCCCTCGAAACATCTCATATGTTCCGCGATGTTTCGAAAATGTCTTTTGGTGCCTCAACTCTAAACCGTTTAACTGAACTATCACGTAGTTATCAAAACGTGTATGTCTGATGTTCGCAACATCCACAAATGACGTTTGGGGTTCAGCACACTGAGCGGTGCATTAAGGACACAAGCTTTCTTCTATCCGCATAATCGCTACTTTCAACTTTCAACTATATTTTCTCTAGGAACATATCTAAACAGTGGAACTAAAGCGCGAGTTTACGACATAATTTGCAAAGATCTTTCGACTATGTTCAGGATAATAAAGTTCATCTCATGAACTCCCACTCAGATAGACATCCCTCTAGTCATCTAAGTGATTACATGATCCGAGTCAACTAGGCCATGTCCGATCATCACGTGAGACGGACTAGTCATCATCGGTGAACATCTTCATGTTGATCGTATCTACTATACGACTCATGCTCAACCTTTCGGTCTCTTGTGTTACGAGGCCATATGCATACATGCTAGGCTCATCAAGTTAACCTAAGTGTTTTGCGTGTGTAAATCTGGCTTACACCGTTGTATGTGAGCGTAAGAATCTATCACACCCGATCATCACGTGGTGCTTGAAGCGACGAACTTTACGCAGCGGTGCACGCTTAGGGGAACACTTTCTTGAAATTTTAATGAGGGATCATCTTATTTACTACCGTCGTTCTAAGAAAATAAGATGCATAAACATGGTAAACTTCACATGCAATCAAAAAGTGACATGATATGGCCAATATCATTTTGCTCCTTTTGATCTCCATCTTCGAGGCTCCATGATCATCATCGTCACCGGCATGACACCATGACCTCCATCATCATGATCTCCATCATCGTGTCTTCATGAAGTTGTCTCGCCAACTATTACTTCTACTACTATGGCTACCAGTTAGCAATAAAGTAAAGTAATTACATGGTGTTGTTCAATGACACGCAGGTCATACAATAAATTAAGACAACTCCTATGGCTCCTGCCGGTTGTCATACTCATCGACATGCAAGTCGTGATTCCAATTACAAGAACATGATCAATCTCATACATCACATATCATTCATCACATTCTTCTTGGCCATATCACATCACATAGCATACCCTGCAAAAACAAGTTAGACGTCCTCTAATTGTTGTTTGCATGTTTTACGTGGCTGCTATGGGTTTCTAGTAAGAACGTTTCTTACCTACGCAAAAACCACAACGTGATATGTCAATTGCTATTTACCCTTCATAAGGACCCTTTTCATCGAATCCGTTCCGACTAAAGTGGGAGAGACTGGCACCCGCTAGCCACCTTATGCACCAAGTGCATGTCAGTCGGTGGAACCTGTCTCACGTAAGTGTACGTGTAAGGTCGGTCCAGGCTGCTTCATCCCACAATACCGTCGAAACAAGATTGGAGTAGTAACGGTAAGCATATTGAACAAAATCAACACCCACAACTACTTTGTGTTCTACTCGTGCAAAGAATCTACGCAATAGACCTAGCTCATGATGCCATTGTTGGGGAACATAGCAGAAATTCAAAATTTTCCTACGTGTCACCAAGATCTATCTATGGAGAAACCAGCAACGAGGGGAAGGAGAGTGCATCTACATACCCTTATAGATCGCTAAGTGGAAGCGTTCAAGAGAACGAGGTTGAAGGAGTCATACTCGTCGTGATCCAAATCACCGGAGATCCTAGTGCTGAACGGACGGCACCTCCGCGTTCAACACACGTACAGCCCGGTGACGTCTCCCATGCCTTGATCTAGCAAGGAGAGAGGGAGAGGTTGAGGAAGAGTCCGTCCAGCAGCAGCACAATGGCGTGGTGGTGGAGGAGGAGCGTGGCAATCCTGCAGGGCTTCGCCAAGCACCGCAAGAGAGGAGAAGGGAGAAAGGTAGGGCTGCGCCAGGGAGAGGTCAAAACTCATGTGTTGGCAGTCCTCAAGACCTCAACTATATATAGGGGAGAGTGAGGGGGTTGCGCCCCCTTTAGGGTTTCCACCCCAAGAGGTGCGGCAGCACCAATCCCATCTAAGGGTGGCGGCCAAGGGGGGGAAGAGGGGAAACTTGCCCCCCAAGTTAGGTGGAAGCACCCCCTCCCCAAACCCTAGGCGCCTTGGGCCCTTGTGGGGGGGCGCACCAGCCCACACGGGCTGGTCCCTCCCACATTTGGCCCATGTAGCCCTCCGGGGTTAGTGGCCCCACTTGGTGGACCCAGGACCCTCTCGGTGGTCCCATGCGTTACCGATAAAACCCGAAACTTTTCCGGTGACCAAAACAGGACTTCCCATGTATAAATCTTTACCTCCGGACCATTCCGGAACTCCTCGTGACATCCGGGATCTCATCCGGGACTCTGAACAACATTCGGTAACCACATACAAATTTCCTTTATAACCCTAGCGTCATCGAACCTTAAGTGTGTAGACCCTACGGGTTCGGGAGACATGTAGACATGGCTGAGACATTCTCCGGTCAATAACCAACAGTGGGATCTGGATACCCATGTTGGCTCCCACATGTTCCACGATGATCTCATCGGATGAACCACGATGTCAAGGACTCAATCGATCCCGTATACAATTCCCTTTGTCTAACGGTATTGTACTTGCCCGAGATTCGATCGTCGGTATACCGATACCTTGTTCAATCTCGTTACCGGCAAGTCTCTTTACTCGTTCCATAACACATCATCCCGTGATCAACCCCTTGGTCACATTGTGCACATTATGATGATGTCCTACCGAGTGAGCCCAGAGATACCTCTCCGTTTACACGGAGTGACAAATCCCAGTCTTGATTCGTGCCAACCCAACAGATACTTTCGGAGATACCTGTAGTGCACCTTTATAGCCACCCAGTTACGTTGTGACGTTTGGTACACACAAAGCATTCCTACGGTATCCGGTAGTTGCACAATCTCATGGTCTAAGGAAAAGATACTTGACATTAGAAAAGCTTTAGCATACGAACTACGATCTTTGTGCTAGGCTTATGATTGGGTCTTGTCCATCACATCATTCTCCTAATGATGTGATCCCGTTATCAACGACATCCAATGTCCATGGTCAGGAAACCGTAACCATCTGTTGATCAATGAGCTAGTCAACTAGAGGCTTACCAGGGACATGGTGTTGTCTATGTACCCACACATGTATCTGAGTTTCCTATCAATACAATTATAGCATGGATAATAAACGATTATCATGAACAAGGAAATATAATAATAACTAATTTATTATTGCCTCTAGGGCATATTTCCAACACTTGATGCACCGCTAGGTGACAGACCTTCTGCAGGAGCTACTGCAGATGTTATGAACGTCTGTTAGGCTCGATCTGATGACTACTCAATAGTTCAGTGCGCCATGCTTTACGACTTAGAACCGGGACTTCAAAGATGTTTTGAACGTCATGGAGCATATGAGATGTTCCCATAGTTGAAGTTAATATTTCAAGCAAATGCCCGGGTTGAGAGATATGAAGTCTCCAACAAGTTCTATAGCTTCAAGATGGAGGAGAATAGTTCTGTCAGTGAACACATACTCAAAATGTCTGGGTATTAGAACCACTTAACTCAACTGGGAGTTGAACTTCCAGTTGATAGTTTTATTGACAGAGTTCTTCAATCACTGCCACCAAGCTACGAAGGCTTCGTGATGAACTATAATATGCAAGGGATGATGAAAATGATTCTCGAGCCCTTCGTGATGCTTAAGGCCGCGGAGGTAGAAATCAAGAAGGAGCATCAAGTGTTGATGGTTAACAAGACCACTAGTTTCAAGAAAAAGGGCAAGGGAAAGAAAGGGAACTTCAAAAAGAATGGCAAGCAAGTTTCCGCTCCTGGGAAGAAGCCCAAAGCTGTACCCAAGCCTGGAACTAAGTGCTTTTATACAAAGGGAATGGTCACTGGAAGCAAAACTGCCCCAAATACTTGGCAGATAAGAAGGATGGCAAAGTGAACAAAGGTATATTTTATATACATGTTATTGATGTGTACCTTACTAATGCTCGTAGTAGCACCTGGGTATTTGATACTAGTTCAGTTGCTCATATTTGTAACTCGAAACAGGAGGAATAAACGAAGATTGGCTAAGGACGAGGTGACGATGCGCGTCGGGAATGGTTCCAAGGTCGATGTGATAGCCGTCGGCATGCTACCTCTATATCTACCTTCGGTATTAGTTTTAGACCTCAATAATTGTTATTTGGTGCCACATTGAGCATGAACATTATATCTGGATCTTGTTTATTGTGAGACGGTTATTCACTTAAATCGGAGAATAATGGTTGTTCTATTTATATGAGTAATATCTTTTAATGTCATGCACCCTTGATGAATGGTCTATTCTTGTTCAATCTCAATCGTAGTGATACACATATTCATAATATTGATGCCAAAAGATGCAAAGTTGATAATGATAGTGCAACATACTTGTGGCACTGTCGTTTAGGTCATATTGGTGTAAAGCGCATGAAGAAACTCCATGCGGATGGACTTTTGGAATCATTTGATACTTGTGAACCATGCCTCATGGGCAAGATGACTAAAACTCTGTTCTCCGGAACAATGGATCGAGCTAATGACTTACTGGAAATAATACATACCGATGTATGCGGTCCGATGAGTGTTGAAGCATGTGGCGGGTATCGTTATTTTCTGACCTTCACAGATGATTTGAGTAGGTATGGGTATATGTACTTGATGAAACACAAATCTAAAACATTTGAAAAGTTCAAAGAATTTCAGAGTGAAATGGAGAATCATCGTAACAGGAAAATAAAGTTTCTACAATCTGATCGTGGAGGCGAATATTTGAGTTACGACTTTGGCCTTCATTTAAAACAATGTGGAATTCTTTCACAACTCACGCCACCTGGAACACCACAGCATAATGGTGTGTCTGAATGTCATAACCGTACTTTATTACATATTGTGCGCTCTATGATGTCTCTTACCGATTTACCACTATCGTTTTGGGATTATGCATTAGAGATAGCCGCATTCATGTTAAAATAGGGCACCGTCTAAATCCGTTGAGAGGACACCGTATGGACTGTGGTTTGGCAAGAAACCTAAGCTGTCGTTTCTTAAAGTTTGGGGATGCGACACTTATGTCAAAGGCTATAGCCTGATAAGCTCGAACCCAAATCGGAGAAGTGCGTCTCCATAGGATACCCTAAGGAAACAATTGGGTACGCCTTCTACCTCAGATCCGAAGGCAAGATCTTTGTTGCTAAGAATGGATCCTTTCTAGAGAAGGAGTTTCTCTCGAAAGAAGTGAGTGGGAGGAAAGTAGAACTTGATGAGGTAATTATACCTTCTCTCGAATTGGAAAGTATCACATCAGAGAAAACCGTTCCCGTGATGCCTACACCAACTAGAGAGGAAGCTAATGATGATGATCATGAAACTTCAGATCAAGTTACTACTGGACCTTGTAGGTCATCCAGAACACGCTCCACACCAGAGTGGCACGGTAATCCTGTTCTAGAACTTATGTTATTAGACCATGGAGAACCTACGAACTATGAATAAGCTATGATGAGCCTGGATTCTGATAAATGGCTTGAGTCAATGAAATCTGAGATAGGATCCATGTATGAGAACAAATTGTGGACTTTGGTGGACTGGCTCGATGATCGGCAAGCCATTGAAAATAAATGGATCTTCAAGAAGAAGACTGACGTTGATGGTAATGTTACTGTCTACAAAGCTTGACTTGTTGCAATAGGTTTTTGACAAGTTCAAGGAGTTGACTATGATGCGACTTTCTCACCCGTAGCGATGCTTAAGTCTGTCCGAATCGTGTTAGCAATTTCCGCATTTTATAATTATGAAATCTGGCAAATGGACGTCAAAATTGCATTCCTTAATGGATTTCTTAAAGAAGAGTTGTATATGATACAACTAGAAGGTTTTGTCGATCCTAAAAGTGCTAACAAAGTGTGCAAGCTCCAGCGATCCATCTATGGACAGGTGCAAGCATCTCAGAGTTGGAATATACGCTTTGATGAGGTGATCAAAGCATATGGTTTTATGCAGAGTTATGGTGAAGCTTGTATTTACAAGAAAGTGAGTGGGAGCTCTGTAGTATTTCTGATATTATATGTAGATGACATATTATTGATTGGAAATGATATAGAATTTCTAGATAGCATAAAAGGATACTTGAATTAGAAATTTTCAATGAAAGACCTCGGTGAAGCTACTTATATATTGGGCATCAAGATCTATAGGGATAGATCAAGACACTTGGTAGGCCTTTCACAAAGCACATACCTTGATAAAGTTTTGAAGAAGTTCAAAATGGATCAGCCAAATAAAGGGTTCTTGCCTGTGTTACAAGTGTGAAATTGAGTCAGACTCAAAGCCCAACCACTGCAGAAGATAGAGAGAAAATGAAAGTCATTCCCTATGCCTCAGCCATAGGTTCTATCATGTATGTTATGTTGTGTGCCAGACCTGATGTGTGCCTTGCCATAAGTTTGGCAGGGAGGTACCAAAGTAATCTAGGAGCAGATCACTGGACAACGGTCAAGAACATCTTGAAGTACCTGAAAAGGACCAAGGATATGTTTCTCGTTTATGGAGGTGATAAAGAGCTCGGCTTAAATGGTTATGTCGATGCTAGCTTTGACATTGATCTGGATGACTCTAGGTAACGGACCGGATACATATTTATATTGAATGGCGGAGCTGCCAGTTGGTGCAGTTCCAAGCAGAGCGTCATGGCGGGATCTACGTGTGAAGCGGAGTACATAGCTGCTTTAGAAGCAACACATGGAGGAGTCTGGATGAAGGAGTTCGTATCTGATCTGGGTGTATAACCCAGTGCATCGGGTCCAATGAAAATCTTTTGTGACAACACTAGAGCAATTGCCTTAGCGAAGGAACTCAGGTTTCACAAGAGAACTGAACACATCAAGAGACACTTCAACTCCATTTGTGAAAAGGTCAAGGATGGAGACATAGAGATTTGCAAAATACATACGGATCTAAATGTAGCAGACCCGTTGACTAAGCCTCTTCCGTGAGCAAAACATGATCAGCACCAAGACTCCATGGGTGTTAGATTCATTACAATGTAATCTAGATTACTGACTCTAGTGCAATTGGGAAATTGAAGGAAATATGCCCCAGAGGCAATAATAAAGTTGTTATTTTATATTTCCATATTCATGATAAAGGTTTATTATTCATGCTAGAATTGTATTGATTAGAAACTTAAATACATGTGTGGATACGTAAACATATACCGTGTCCCTAGCGAGCCTCTACTAGACTAGCTCGTTAATAAAAGATGGTTAAGGTTTCCTAACCATAGACTTGTGTTGTCACTTGATAACTGTAGGTGTGTCTAGTGCCCCTTAGTGATTTTGGTGTATTGAAGACTTATAGGTCAAGGGACTAAAGTGTTTGTGAGTGTACACAGGCTCTATAAGTCTATGACGAGTTTGATATTTACAAAGAAATTCAACCCCTAAAGTTGATTGTCTTCAGTTGAAGACTTTGGTTTTCTTGAAGACTCTGAAACTGAAGAAATTGGTGTGACCTTGAAGACTTCGATATTGATGCGAGGATTATGAAGTGTGAAGACTTTTGTTTTCGTAGTTTCATTTTCTCTTTCTTGAGTCCTAGGAAACACTGTACTGTTAAAGGGGGTAAACGTAAAACTAAGGAAACACTTTCCAAGTGATGCTCATCTCAAATCCTACACCTACCCAATCCTTCGAGTGAAGCCATTGGAAATCGCATACAGTTCAGTCAATTTCTTTAGTGATAGAGACGAAGATCTTCCGGTCTCTAAGGAATTTGTTCTGACTGAGGAGTTAGGAATTTGCGAGTGCAGATTGCCTACAAGTGAGGAACATGATAGCCCTGAGGAATTTGAGAGCTCAGATGTCCGACCATTTCTATGCTATGCGCCAGCTGTCCCAAAATATCCTATCCACCTAACGGTCATATCATTGAAGGGCATTTATGTCTTATCATGTCGGGCTGCTCCTAGGCTATAAATAGCCGACCCCTTCAACCACTAGCTGGTTGGCTGCTCCGAGAAAAACTGACACTTGTCATTGTGAGCATCCCATCCTCCCAGGACTTTGAGCAAAAATCATCAGTGAGGGAAAACCCAAACCTAAACACCTAAAACCCAAAGTGATTGAGAGTCACTGAGGAGATTGTTTCTATGTGGAACCGACGCTTGTTACCTTCAGGACTGTGCATCCTCCCAATGGTTAGGCCTCATGGTCTAGAGCATCCAAGAGGAATTGTGGATCGCCGAGTGACCGAGTTTGTAAAGGTTTGGAAGTCACCTGAAGACTTACCACGAGTGATTGGGCAAGGTTTGTGTGGCCTTAGCTCAAGGAGAATATGGTGAGGACTGTGTGTCCAGGACTGTGTGTCCTTAGGTTTAAATACCTAGCCGCTCCAACCAGACGTACAACTATCACATTAATTGGAACTAGTCTACCGAATCACTGTCTTCACCAAGTTACTGGTTCTAATTCCTCAACCCTTTCATTTCCTCATTCATGTGTTGATGAAATTGATCATTATTGTTTGAAGACTTTGACTGAAGACTTTCTCAATTTCCTCAATCCTATTTCTTCAGTCGTCTTATCTTCAACCTGCTTATCATGTTTACATGCTACCTGTACTCTATGCTTATTTCATATCATCATGATGAATGTGTTACTACCATGTTATGCTTGCACCTGAGTACTTATTCTGCTGCTTGTAGTTTGTCGCTTAGGAAATTCCTCACTTAGAACTTCCTCAGTGTCGCATTTGTAAAAATCGCCTATTCACCCCCTCTAGTCGATATAACACATTTTCAATTGGTATCAGAGCAAGGTACTCCCTTGTTCTGTGTGATTTTGGTTTAACCACCTGGAGTTTTAGTTATGTCAGCCGCAGGTATGAAGAAAGTGTCATGCCCCATCTTTGACGGTCGCGATTATCCCAAGTGGAAGGCCATGATGAGGAAGCGCCTCATGGCGATGAACATCGAGTTTTGGACCGTCACTGAGATTGGCCTTACCGATCTATGCAAGATGGCGCATGCTGATGATATTCGCAAGTACACTTGGCTGGACACTATGGCAAGGGATAGCATCTGCTCCTGCCTATCCAAAGATGAACTTAGGCGCATTATGCATCTTTGCAACGCGAAGCTTATCTGGGACCGAATCTCTGACATCTATGAAGGTCATCGAACTCGTCAGGATCCCTGGTTTTATGAGTTCAAGGAATCACTCAAAACGATGACTTTCAAACCTGAACCATCATCTTCGGCACCATGCCTCATGGCCAAAGGTGCAAAGGTACTCAAATATGTCTCCTCTCAATCAAGTGAGGATGAATCTGATGAAAATCTCAAACCTAGCTATTCCAAGCTTGCTAAGATTGCCGTTAAACAACAAAAGGCTTTTGAAAAGTTTGAAAATTTGCTAGACAAAAGCGATGACCTGTTGGGTGAGGAAATGGATCGAACTCATACTCTGACTGATAATGTTCAGCGACTTCAGTCTAAGTTTGATAACCTTCAGAGTCACCATAACACTCTCTTAACCGATCATGAGAAGCTTTCTTATGAATTTCTTCAAAGAAAGCAAGATCTTGAGAAGCTAAGGGTGAGTTATGAAGATCTTCAAAAGGAAAATGATTCATTGCTTGCTCAACAGATCAATTCTGCTCAGGATGAATTCATTCCACCATGTATGAAATGCATTGAACGTGAATCTGGTAATTCTTCACCTGAAAGTTCAAATGCTTTTATTGCTGCAAATTCTTCAACTATCTCTGTGGTCACAAATTCCTCATCTGAGGATACCACAAGTATCACTGACAATGCAGGGTTAAAGGAATTGAATGTGACAGGCATATACAAAAGCATCAAAGGGCATCAGGCTCTTTGTGATGTGCTTAAAAAAGCAGATCCTCAATAGGAACCCTATAAAAGAGGGTATTACCTTTGAGAGGAAACTCAATGCTGATGGGACCTACTGGAAACCTGAGCAGTATCCCAAAACCTCATGGGTTGCTGTGAAAGGACCTCCCGTAGATCCATCCACTTTATTTGGCTTTACATGTGAATCTTCATATTCATCTGATGAGTCATTTGACTCAACTATAAACTATTTAAAAATCAGAATGGTGAAGTATTTGCTAGATATGTTGGTACTAACTGCAGGAACGGTCCCCCTATGAAGAAAATCTAGGCTCCCAAAAGGTGCCTTGAAAGTCTTCAGGTGAATGTCATCATGACACCACCTGTGAAGAATAGGAACTCTAGATCAAATTCTTCATATGGACCAAAGTCTTCATATGGATCCAAGTCCTCACGTGGATCAAATTCCTCATATGGGTCCAAATCCTCATATGATCATTATTGTGCTAATGCTTCTGTTTCTCAGGGAAAATCTAAGAGCTATGAATATGTGCATCATTCTTCAAATCATTATGTTCATAACTCCTTGAAGAATTTCTCTTCTTATTCATATGCATACTCTAACCCCTCTTCTGTGAAATGAAGTGCACTGACATCAATGCCACCATTCTCTTATGGAGCTCACAGAATGATGAACTCTTTGCCATCCCTCTAGATGTGGGTGGTGAAGAAAAAGAACTAATCTCTTATGCAGGGTCAGATCTCCAGACCAACTTGAAAGTCTGAAGAATTTACTGGAGACCTGAAATTGCTTGAAAGGACGCAAGCTAATCATGAAGAAATGAATACTCATTTCTCACGTCCTTATACTGCTCTATCTGTTGTACAGCTTGATGAAATTCAATCTAATGAATTTGTTGTCATATTCTTCACCGATGAAGTATATGAGTTCGTAAGATGCACTAATTCATCTGCAGGATGATCAACCCAAAACTACTGAGTGGGTCCTCAACAGTGGATGTACAAATCACATGACCGGTGACAAGAACTTATTGATGGACTCTGTTTTATCTCCATCTCATCTGAAGCATATCACCTGCACTGACAAAGGAAAAAAGCAAGGTATTGGGTCTAGGTAGAGTTGCTATCTCAAAGGATCGACACATGGACAAAGTCATGCTTGTCGAGTCACTTGGATATAACCTCATGTCTGTCTCAATGCTTTGTGATCTTGATATGGTTGTCGTCTTTGGCAACTATCGTTGCATTGTGCTCATGGAATCTGACAATTCCAAAGTCTTCGAAGGCTTTAGGAGAGGATACTTGTATATTGTTGATTTCTCTACAGGACCACAACCTGTCACATGTCTACTTGCAAAAGCTTCAGAAGGCTGGTTATGGCATCGACGACTAGGTCATACTAGCATGAGGAACTTACATACTCTCGAAGAAGAAGAATCACGTCATTGGCATCGAGGGTGTCAAATTCCTCAAAGACCATCTTTGATGGGCTTGTGAGGTGATAACCCAAAAGTGTAGGGGATAATTGTAGCCTCTTCCGATAAGTAAGAGTGTCGAACCCAACGAGGAGCTAAAGGTAGAACAAATATTCTCTCAAGTCCTATCTGCCACTGATACGACTGTACACACGCTTAGTGTTTGCTTTACCTAGAACAAGTATGAAACTAGCAGTACTTTGTAGGTGTTGTTGGATAGGTTTGCAAGATAATAAAGAACGCGTAAATATAAACTAGGGGCTGTTTAGATAAAGAAGCAATAAATTAAATATAGCAAGTGTGGAAAAGTGGTGGTAGGAGTTGTGAAATTGTCCCTAAGCAATTGACTACTTTACTAGACCGATAGCAAGTTTTATGTGGGAGAGGCATAAGCTAACATACTTTCTCTTCTTGGATCATATGCACTTATGATTGGAACTCTAGCAAGCATCCGCAACTACTAAAGATCATTAAGGTAAAACCCAACCATAGCATTAAAGCATCAAGTCCCCTTTATCCCATACGCCACAACCCCCTTACTCGGGTTTATGCTTCTGTCACTCAAGCAACCCACTATAAGCGAATCATGAACATATTGCAACACCCTACAGCGGGAATCCCTCACGCTTGCACGACATGGAGGGCACAATAGGACAGCAACATAACCACAAGCAAATTAAACCAATCATAGCAATTCATCAATCACCGGTAGGACAACGAAAATATACTCAGACATCATAGGATGGCAACACATCATTGGATAATAATATGAAGCATAAAGCACCATGTTCAAGTAGAGGGTACAACGGGTTGTGGGAGAGTGGACCGCTGAATATAGATGGGGGAAGTTCATGGAGATATTGGTGAACATGGCGGAGGTGTTGGTGTAGATCGCGGTGATGATGATGGCCCACGGCGACGTTCCGGCGCCACCGGAAGCAAGGGGGAGAGAGCCCCCCTTCTTCTTCTTCTTCCTTGACCTTCTCCCTATATGGGAGAAGGGTTTCCCCTCTGGTCCTTGGCTCCCATGGCGTGGGAGGGGCGAGAGCCCCTCCGAGATTGGATCTATCTCTCTGTTTCCCTCTATTTCTGCGTTCCCAGATTCTGCCCTCGCACCGTTTCTTTTATATCTAGAGATTCGTAACTCCGATTGGATTGAAACCTTCGCCCAGATATTTTTCCAAAAATTAGCTTTCTTGCAGCCAAAGTAGAGCATCAACTGCCTTACGAGGGGCCCACGAGGGTGGGGGCGCGCCCACCTGGAGTGGTGGCGTGGGCCACCCTCGAGGCCACCTCGGGCACCGTCTCGCGTTGATTCTTCCTCCCAAAAATCACAAATATTGCAAAATAAATCTCCGTCCGTTTTTATCCCGTTTGGACTCTGTTTGATATTGGGTTTCTGCAAAACATAAAACATGCAACAAATAGGAACTGGCACTGGGCACTGGATCAATATGTTAGTCCCAAAAATAGTATAAAAAGTTGCCAAAAGTATATGAAAGTTGTAGAATATTGGCATGGAACAATCAAAAATTATAGATACGACGGAGACGTATCAGCATCTCCAAGCTTAATTCCTGCTTGTCCTCGAGTAGGTAAATGATAAAAAAGATAATTTTTGATGTGGAATGCTACCTAGCATAATCTTGATCATATGTCTAATCATGGCATGAATATTAAGACATGAGTGATTCAAAGCAATAGTCCATCATTTGACATAAGAACAATAATACTTCGAGCGTACTAATAAAGCAATCATGTCTTTTAAAAACAACATGGCCAAAGAAAGTTATCCCTACAAAATCATATAGTCTGGCTATGCTCTATCTTCATCACACAAAGTATTTAATCATGCACAACCCCGATGACAAGCCAAGCAATTGTTTCATACTTTAGTAATCTCAAACTTTTTCAACTTTCACGCAATACATGATCATGAGCCATGGACATTGCACTATATGTGGAATAGAATGGTGGTTGCGGAGAAGACAAAAAGGAGAAGATAGTCTCACATCAACTAGACGTATCAACGGGCTATGGAGATGCCCATCAATAGATATCAATGTGAGTGAGTAGGGATTGCCATGCAACGGATGCACTAGAGCTATAAGTGTATGAAAGCTCAAGCTGAAAACTAAGTGGGTGTGCATCCAACTTGCTTGCTCATGAAGACCTCGGGCATTTGAGAAAGCCCATCATCAGAATATACAAGCCAAGTTCTATAATGAAAATTCCCACTAGTATATGAAAGTGAAAGCATAGGAGGCTCTCTCTATGAAGAATAAGGTGCTACTCTGAAGCACAAGTGTGGTAAAAGGATAGTAGCATTGCCCCTTCTCTCTTTTTCTCTCATTTTTTATTTTATTATTATTATTATTATTATTATTATTATTATTATTATTATTTGGTGGGCCTCTTTGGCCTCTCTTTTCTTATTTGGGCTTCTTTGGACTCTTTTATTTTTCATAAAGTCCGGAGTCTCATCCCGACTTGTGGGGGAATCATAGTCTCCATCATCCTTTCCTCACTGGGGCAATGCTCTAATAATGATGATCATCACACTTTTATTTACTTACAACTCAATATTACAACTCGATATCTAGAACAAAGATATGACTGTATATGAATGCCTCCGGCGGTGTACCGGGATGTGCAATGATCTAGCGTAGCGATGACAAAAAAGGACAAGCCATGAAAACATCATGCTAGCTATCTTACGATCGTGCAAAGCATTATGACAATGAATGCTCAAGTCATGTATATGATGATGATGATGATGAAAGTTGCATGGCAATATATCTCGGAATGTCTATGGAAATGCCATGATAGGTAGGTACGGTGGCTGTTTTGAGGAAGGTATATGGTGGGTGTATGGTACCGGCGAAAGTTGCGTGGCACAAGAGAGGCTAGCAATGGTGAAAGGGTGAGAGTGAGTATAATCCATGGACTCAACATTAGTCATAAAGAACTCATATACTTATTGCAAAAATCTACAAGCCATTGAAAATAAAGTACTACGCGCATGCTCCTAGGGGGATAGATTGGTAGGAAAATACCATCGCTCGTCCCCGACCGCCACTCATAAGGAAGACAATAAATAAATAAAATTGAGCTCCAACTTCATCACAAAGGGGTTCACCATACGTGCATGCTACAGGAATCACAAACCTCAACACAAGTATTTCTACTAATCCACAATCACCCACTAGCATGACTCTAATATCACCACCTTTATATCGCAAAACTATTGCAAGGAATCAAACATATCATATTCAACGATCTAAAAGTTTATGTAGGATTTTATAACTAACCATGTGAATGACCAATTCCTGTCATCTCTCTAAATAGATATAAGTGAAGCAAGAGAGTTTAATTCTTTCTACAAAAGATATGCCCACGCTCTAACAAATATAAGTGAAGCAAAAGAGCATTCTACAAATGGCGGTTTTCTATGTGAAGAGAAACAGGCAATCCAAACTTCAAATGATATAAGTGAAGCACATGAAGCATTCTATAAAGCCATACTCAAAATATATAAGTGAAGTGCAATGAGCATTCTATAAATCAACCAAGGACTATCTCATACCATCAAGGTGCAAAAAAGAAAATTAAAAACTAAATGCAAAAGACGCTCCAAGATTTACACATATCACATGAACGAAACGAATCCGAAAACATACCGATACTTGTTGAAGAAAGAGGGGATGCCTTCCGGGGCATCCCCAAGCTTAGACGCTTGAGTCTCCTTGAATATTTACTTGGGGTGCCTTGGGCATCCCCAAGCTTGAGCTCTTGCCTCTCCTCCTTTTCCTCATATCGAGACCTCCTCGATTAGACACTTCATCCACACAAAACTTCAACAGAAAACTCGATAAGATCCGTTAGTATAATAAAGCAAATCACTACTCTAAGTACTGTTGCAAACCAATTCATATTTTGTTTTTGCATTGTGTCTACTGTAACATAACTTTTCCATGGCTTAATCCACTAATATAAATTGATAATTTCAAGTAGAGGGTATAGCGGGTTGCGGGAGAGTGGACCGCTGAATATAGATGGGGGAAGGTGATGGAGATGTTGGTGTAGATCGTGGTGATGATGATGGCCCCCGGCGGCGTTCCGGCGCCACCGAAAGCAAGGGGGAGAGAGCCCCCCTTCTTCTTCTTCCTTGACCATCTCCCTAGATGGGAGAAGGATTTCCCCTCTGGTCCTTGGCTCCCATGGTGTGGGAGGGGCGAGAGCCCCTTCGAGATTTGATCTATCTCTCTGTTTCCCTCTGTTTCTGTGTTCCCAGATTCTGCCCTGGCACCGTTTCTTTTATATCTGGAGATCCGTAACTCCGATTGGATTGAAACCTTTGCCTAGATATTTTTCCAAAAATTAGCTTTCTTGCGGCCAAAGTAGAGCAACAACCGCCTTACGAGGGGCCCATGAGGGTGGGGGGCACGCCCACCTGGAGTGGTGGCATTGGCCACCCTCGTGGCCACCTCGGGCACCGTCTCGCATTGATTCTTCCTCCCAAAAATCACAAATATTCCAAAATAATTCTCCGTTCGTTTTTGTCCCGTTTGGACTCTGTTAGATATTGGGTTTCTGCGAAACATAAAACATGCAACAAACAGGAACTGGCACTAGGCACTGGATCAATATGTTAGTCCCAAAAATAGTATAAAAAGTTGCCAAAACTATATGAAAGTTGTAGAATATTGGCATGGAACAACCAAAAATTATAGATACGACGGAGACATATCATGAGGCTAGAAAGATGACGAAGTCCAACCACCCCTCAAAGACTATCATGACTACCACTCCTCCTTTTGAATTGCTTCACATGGATCTCTTTGGCCCTACTCATTATGCCACACTAACAAATGCAGCTTCTCTATATGGCTTTGTTATTGTCGATGACTCTTCTTGTTACACCTGGGTGCATATCATTACTTACAAAACTGAAGTGCAGGAAGTCTTCAAATAATTTTCCTCAAGGGCCTCAACGAATTTTGATGTGAAGATCAAGCACATCATTAGTGACAATAGGACCGAGTTCAAGAATACTGGTCTTGATGACTATCTTGATGAACTTGGTATCACTCACGAGTTATCTGCCCCATACACTCCTCAGCAGAATGGCGTCGTCGAGCGCAAGAACAGGACTCTTGTTGAGATGGCTCGCACTATGTTTGATGAATACAAGACGCCTCGTCAATTCTATCCCGAGGCTATTGATACTGCATGCCACATCATCAACAGGGTATATCTTCACAAATTCTTCAAGAAGACCTCATATGAACTCCTCATTGACAAGAAACTCAATGTGAGTTATTTCAAAGTCTTCGGTGCTAAATGTTGGATTAGAGATCCTCATCACAATTCTAAATTTGCACCGAAAGCACATGAAGGATTTATGCTTGGTTAAGGAAAGGACTCGCACACCTACAGAGTCTCCAACACCTTTCATCACAAGGTTGTTGAAACTGTAGATGTGTGGTTCGATGAAATTAACAGCTCGCAAAGAGAGCACCTACCTCATGTGCTAGATGAAATGTCACCTGAGAAATCCATCAAGTTCAAGGATACTGAGGATGTCATACCCACTGAAGAAGTCATTCCAGAACGTGAAGAAAATCATTCTGGTGCATCTGAGGAAAATGGCTCCGAAGAAAATGCTCAGCCCAATCAACGTCATCAACCTTCTCATCCTCGCGTTGCAAATGACGTGCAGATTGAGAAAATCATCGATGACATCAATGCACCAGGTCCTCTCACACGCTCAAGATCTTCACATTTGTCTAACTTTTGTGGGCACTTTGCTTTTGTCTCTATCACAGAGCCCACCAAAGTTGATGAGGCATTTCTGGAGCCTGAGTGGATTCAAGCGATGCAAGAGGAATTACATCAATTCGATCTCAACTATGTCTGGGAGCTTGTCAAGCGACCAGACCCACGCAAGCACCATATCATCGGTACCAAATGGATCTACCGAAACAAGCAAGATGAAAATGGCCTTGAGGTGAGGAATAAGGCTCGTCTTGTAGCTCAAGGCTACACACAGGTTGAAGGAATTGATTTCAATGAAACTTTTGCACCTGTTGCTAGACTTGAGGCTATTCGCATATTACTTGCTTATGCTAACCATCATAATATCATCTTATATCAAATGGATGTGAAAAGTGCATTCCTCAGTGGTAACCTTGAGGAAGAAGTACATGTTGCTCAACCACCAAGCTTTGAAGATGCTAAGCATCTGGACAAAGTCTTCAGACTCAATAAAGCCCTCTATGGCCTCAAGCAGGCCCCTCGGGCATGGTATGATACACTGAAGGAATTCCTCATGAAGAAAGCCTTCAAACCCGGTTCACTTGACCCAACGTCTATGATGGGAGAATTGAAATTCTTCTTAGGTCTTCAAATTCGTCAACAACGCAACAACATCTTCATATCTCAAGAGAAATACCTCAAGGATGTGCTGAGGAAACTCGACATGCAAGATTGCAAAGGCGTCAAAATCCCTATGCCCACAAATGGCCATCTATGCACTGCTGAAAATGGTAAAAACTTTGATCAAAAGGTATACCGCTCCATGATTGGCTCTTTATTGTATCTATGTGCATCTGGGCCAGATATTATGCTTAGTGTTTGCATGTGTGCCCGTTTTCAAGCTGCACTGAAGGAATCACACCATAAGGCTGTGAAACATATTCTTCGATATTTAGGTCACACTCCAACACTTGGATTATGGTATCCCAAGGGCTCGGCTTTTGATCTCATTGGATATTCCGACTCTGACTATACTGGTGATCGAGTGGATCGTAAGTCTACATCAAGCAAATGCCATTTCCTCGGACGATCCTTGGTATGTTGGTCCTCGGAGAAGAAGAACTACGTATCACTCTCTACTGCTGAAGTTGAGTACACTGCTACTGGTTCTTGCTGTGCTCAATTGCTATGGATGAAGCAAACCCTCAAGGACTATGGCATCAACATGAAGAATGTGCCACTCTACTGCGAGAACGAGAGTTCCATCAGCTCATAACCCAGTTCAGCACTCGAAGACTAAGCACATCCAGATTCGTCATCATTTTGGAGGGTCCTAAATTATGGGTGAAAATCCAAGCTATGTTTCTTGGGAGCAGGTGACAATACGTCATGGCCTCCTCGAACACGTCATTTTGGAGGGTCGGCTTACACTTGTAGTGTGGGGTTCCCTCGCCGTCAAGGGTAGTGGATGCCGAGGCAGTGACTCTTAGATGGTTAATGTGCGCCGAGGCAACAACCTCATAGAACACTACGACGACTGCTCTATGCCAGGCCTGCAGCTTAGCATTTGTCCCGTGGTGACCTTGAGCAGCAAATATGTAGGGTCGTCGACTCGGTTGACACGTCACAATGAGGATGATTGGATGGTATGCCAGGAGCAGTGATCACCTAAATGGTGCAACGGTTGAGATATGCGGGGTGGTGGTCCTGTGCAGTTCGGTTGCGGGCAACTAGATCATGTACCGCTTATGGCTCGAGGATGAGTTGTGGTACGTCGGCATGGTGTCATGGGTTCTATAGCTCACAACAAAGTGACTAGAAATTGGGTGACGACTGTCGGTGTCAAAACCGGCGGATCTCGGGTAGGGGGTCCCGATCTGTGCGTCAAGGCTGATGGTAACAGGAAGCAAGGGACGCAGATGTTTACCCAGGTTCGGGCCCTCGATGGAGGTAAAACCCTACTTCCTACTTGATTAATATTGATGATATGGGTAGTACAAGAGTAGATCTACCACGAGATCGTAGAGGCTAAACCCTAAGAGCTAGCCTATGATGGTATGATTGTGATCGGCCTTCTAAGGACCAACCTCTCCGGTTTATATAGACACCGGAGAGGGCTAGGGTTTACATGGAGTCAGTTACAAGGAAGGAAACATAATATCTGGATCACCAAGCTTGCCTTCCACACCAAGGAGAGTCCCATCCGGACACGGGCCGAAGTCTTGAGTCTTGTATCTTCACGCTTCAATAGTCCGGACGTTGTACACAGTCCGGCTGTCCAGATACCCCCTAATCCAGGACTCCCTCAGTAGCCCCTGAACCAGGCTTCAATGATGATGAGTCCGGCGCGCAGTATTGTCTTCGGCATTGCAAGGCGGGTTCCTTCTCCGAGTACTCCAAAGTGGTTATCGAACACGTAGACCGTCTCCGGATCTGCAAGATGATCTTCACACGGCATAAATCTGATTTGCCGGCAATCTTCATGCATTGTGCCCTTGCATCATGGCTTGGTCCAACGCGAACCGACGTCTCTTACCCCACCTCGACTCGTGTTACGAGGCGGTTTTATTGGCACGTCCCGTCGAGGCAGAGATTGTGTTCCTCTTATTACGGGATTTGCCATCAATACGGGCGTGCGTGACCCCACGACGGCCGTTGGTATTACCCCGTGTGTTTTTAGATAAGCCTCAAACGGCCACACCAAGGACTCTTGATATTTATCACCTTTATAAAAGGGGGCGAGGCCTATGCCTCTTTTTCACCTTCATCGTGCCTTCTCGCACCTCGAGTTCTAACACCCAAAACCTAAGCTCCAGCCCCCCGGAACCTCCAATATGTCCGGATCTGACCCTCAAGGCCGGTGGGTGGCCTCCTCGATTAAAGAGAAGGACATTGCAAAGCTTAGGGAGGTCGGATACCTGACCGCCGATATCCAGCACATGCTTCCTGCTCCAGGGCAGGTCATCCCTATGCCGGAGCCCAATGAGTGTGTCGTTTTCGTCCCACACTTCCTCCGCGGTTTGGGTCTCACCCTCGATCCCTTCGTGAGGGGGCTCATGTTCTACTATGGGTTGGATTTTCATGATCTGGCTCCAGACGCTATCCTCCATATCTCGTCGTTTATTATCGTGTGCAAGGCTTTTCTCCACATCACGCCGCACTTCGGCTTATGGCTCAAGACCTTCAATGTGAAGCCAAAGATAATCGAGGGGCAACATGTGGAGTGCGGAGGTGCCGTAATAAGCAGAAACGCCGATGCCCCATGGCCAGAGGGTTCTTTCCCAGAAGTATCCGATGTATGGAAACGGAGGTGGTTTTATGTCACGGCTCCCCGAGGCACAAAGTGGGTGGCTGCCCCTAAGTTTCGCTCGGGCCCTCCATCACAGTTGGCGTCTTGGACATATGTAGGATGGAATTGGGGGCCCGCTGGTGATGTACCAGTACTGCAGAATCGCATCCGGGAGCTTCTTGAGAGGGACATTAACCTCGTCAGCATAATGCAAGTGATGTTAATCCAACGGATGTTGCTGTGCCAACGCCAGCCTCTTCAGATGTGGGAGTTCAATCCGGAGGGTCCACGGACTGTCAAGCACTTCTTCGGCTTGAAGCTCGAAGAGATGTGCAAATTATTCTTCGGACAGAAAGTAGTGTGTCCGGACACCACCGAGGATGCGGGCCTAAGCTGCAATCGCCTAGATACCCAAGTAAGTAGCCTTGATACCGGACACCCTGTTTTGTACTTGTCATGATTGTTTATTCTGAAAATCATCCGCGTCCAGGAATGGCTCAGCAAGGCGGAGAGAATCAGGTGTCCGGCACCGCCTCCCGAAGGCTCGCCCGCCCCTACCATGGCCAAGATGCTTGATCGGGTACTCAGTAGAATGCCCTCGGGGAAAGACAAGGGGAGGGACGAAGAATCCGAACCCCACACGCTACGCATCCGAACCGGGGGAATTGTTACCTCCCCCAAGGAGGATAGTCGGGGAGGGGAGGCTAAAGCCTCCTCCCAGCGCGGGAAGAAGAGGGCCGCCTCCGAAGACTTGGAGACGGAGACACCTAAACCAGGGAAGAAGGTATCACCAAGGGGCTCTGCCGCGACGGTCATCCTCACCGTGTTATGTCCACCAACGGGCCAGCCCTCCACCGAGTTGTAAGTCAATTGTTAATTTCGAAGGTACTGTGCTTCCCCTAGATCAGTAACCAGGATTCGTTTTTTTGGCAGTCCGGCTGGCAGCTCTTCTCGTCAGAGTTCGTCTTCGGGGGACCTTCCTCCGGAGATGATGGAGAGCGAGACCCCACCCCCTTCTCCGACTCATGAAGCGGGTGACACTGAGGTGTCGTCACGGACGAGTCCGAATCTGCCGAAGCCGGTAGTCAATTCATCAGCCGCCCTGCACCCCGAGCATTTGGTTACAACGGGGGGCAATGGGAAGAGTCCGGTGCAGTTCGATGTCCGGCCGGACGTGCTGACGGGCTTACTGGAGCGAGCTGCACTCTCAGAGGAGCACCGCTCATTAATGAGCGCAGTGCTCAAGAAGATTTCATCCGCTACAAGCGGTTTGAATAAAGCATTCACAAGCCTGCTCAGAGGCTTTGAGGTATGTAATGGAGAATACACTATTTCTTTTGGCTGTGAGGCACGCGCTAGGTGTGCTCCATATAGATAGTAGCCCCTGAGACTCTTGTTGCCCACCCTAGGCGGCAAATGGGGGATCATAAACCAATGGTTGTGCTGTAAATATGTGCAGGTACCTGTGGGTCCGGACGCCGACCAGTCCATTGAAGTTGCCGAACTAACGAGGCAAATTGGATCGATTGATGCCGATATCACTCTGATGAATGAGCGGCTGGATAAATCACAAGGTATGTGCCCTGCCTTCCATTGCATAGGAAAATATTAAGGTGGCACATATTAATGTAATATGTTCGGACTGCAGATGGTGCTGCTGTCGTGGAGGCCCTGAGGGCGGAACTTGCTCTAGCCAAGGAACAAGCTCGGGTGAGCAATGCGGCTACCCTAAAGGCAGCCGAGGAATTGAGAGCCGAACAGGCTGCTCATCGCCGAAGCGAGGAAAAGATAGTCGAAATGGCTATCGAGTTAAAAAATGCCGCTGACCGGTATGAGCTCCTGAAAAAGGAGCATGAGGATAAATCGGCCGACGTGAGCAAGGCACTTAATGCCACCAAGGAAATACGGACCGAGCTCAGGGGTGCGCGGGAGGAGCTTCAACAGGCCAGTAAAATCGCGGCTGGGGGCTCCTATTTGCTGTGACCTCCCATGCCAAGGAGAGTCCCATCTGGACATGGCCCGAAGTCTTGAGTCTTGTATCTTCACGCTTCAATAGTTCGGACGTTGTACACAGTCCGGCTGTCCGGATACCCCCTAATCCAGGACTCCCTCAACGACCTCGAGAATTCAGCAACATTGAGAACATTTGCCTTGTGTTGTGTAGATGGGGGGATTATCTTTGATGCTTGATGTTGGTTAGTGGCGTGCGCATGACCAAAATCGCTTTTGGGCTTGTGGAGCGCTGCTTTCTTCACCTTCGTAGGAGCGCCTTGGGTCCGCTCTCCCATAATTGTGACTTTTCTCTCTCGCAATAGTGAGATGTTAGCTTGGTTGTAGGTGTGTGTTTAGTTAGCATCTTCTAGTATAATTTTTTCTGTGAGTTTTCGCGATTAACTAGGCAACACTTGCTAGCAAATGCTAGGCATAGATTGCACTATCCAAAGTTTTTTTCCCTACGCTCCTGCTAGGGTTTCTATCCTCGTAGGGGATTGCGATCGCCCCCGAGTCTACCCCTGCTTCGACCGATCGTCTGATCTGCGCGCTCCGTCGTCTTCCAGGAGGAGTCCCTAGATCGTTCCCCTGATGGCATCCACTTCGGATGCCAACTCTGTTGCGAGCGGCGGTGGCGTGGCGGTCGCCAAGTCGGACTTGGAAAACTACTTCGACCAGTTGGATCTCAACGAGGAGTTCGAGGATGTAGAGATTGATGAGGATGATCATAAGATTAAAGAAAGCGTCCGGTGGCTTGCCCTGGCTAGGGTTCACATCGACAAAAATTTCAGCCAATCTGCATTTTACAGGGATATGCGAGCGGCATGGAACCCGGCGCAGCATGTGAGGTTTCGGCCTGTTGGCCCTAATCGGTTTGTCGTCCAGGCATCATGCTTGGGAGATTGGGAGCGCATGATGATGTAGGGCCCATGGCTGTTCCGCAACTTGGCGTTGTTGATGTGCCCATATGATGGGTTCAGTAGAGCGGAGGATGTAAGCTTCGTTCATATGCCGATCTGGATCCAAATCCACAAGTTACCTGACCCTTATTGCAAGAAGAACATTGTGGAGAAGCTATTAAAGGGATCAAGTGATATCATGGAGATGCGCCTGAACGGAAACACTAGGGGGGATTACATAAGGGTGCGTGTGAATCATGACACCCAACAACCTCTTACGAAATTTGTTAGTATCGTTCGAGCAAAGGAACGGCAGGTGTATCTGGTCCGGTATGAAAAATTAGCCAGGTTTTGCAAGATGTGTGGCCTTATTGGTCATGAGCATAAGGAGTGTGGACTAGGGATCCATGATGAGAAGAAGCTCAAATATGGAGACTGGCTGTATGCATATGCTCCCAATAAGCCCAGGGCAGAATCAAACCCTGGCAATATGGCCGGGTCGCGTTCTTCACCGGGGAAGAGAGGAGGTCACGCTGCTCCAATTAACCCCGATCGTGAGAGGGTTGATCCAGAGACCTTGGACACGGCTTCAAGCCCGGTAAAGATTTCGAATGAAAGGATGGAAGTGGACAAGGACCCCAAGAAGAGGTTGAACATGGATGCGGCTGGGCTTGAAACAGTTGCTTCAGGACAGCCAAAATTGTTGCTGACTATCACAGATGGTAGCGGCATTGATTGCAAGGAGCCTAACTCGCCTACGAGCAGTAGCTCAAGCAGTAAGCGTGTGAAACTCTCCAAGGATAGCGAAGATAAGATATCGGCGGCCTCCCTCGAGGAGGACCACCGGATGCAATGAATATACTCGCTTGGAACTGCCGGAGGGGCGCCGGACAGTTCGAGAGGTGTTGGCCCTCACCAAAGCCAATTTCCCGAAACTAGTATTTTTAAGTGAG
The DNA here is from genome assembly GCA_021437245.1 of Aegilops speltoides. Classification (NCBI taxonomy): domain Eukaryota; kingdom Viridiplantae; phylum Streptophyta; class Magnoliopsida; order Poales; family Poaceae; genus Aegilops; species Aegilops speltoides. The sequence continues at coordinate 398,988,170 of CM038144.1, forward strand.
ACTAGGCAAGATGTCGTTAAGATGGAGAAGCTCAAGTGGAGGCTAGGCCTAAAAGGTTTCCATGGTGTCAGTAGTAATGGAAGGAGCGGTGGTTTGGCTCTGTTTTGGGATGAATCTCTTAAGGTGACAGTTTTGGACGCATGCTATCGGTATATTGATGTGCACGTTGATGATGTGGGTGGAGGAAACTCGTGGAGAGGAACTTTCATTTATGGCGAGCCTAGAGTTGAAAACCGGCAATCTATGTGGGATCATTTGACTAGGCTTCGTGCTATCTCGTAGGATCTGTGGTTTGTATGTGGAGATTATAACGAAGCTATGTGGTAGCATGAGCATCTCTCCAGGACCCTGCGATTAGAAACACAAATGTTGGCATTTAAGGACTGCTTGTTGTTGTGTGAACTCGAGGACTTGGGATTCACCGGGTTTCCATACACATACAATAATGGGCAGGATGGTGACAGGAATGTTCAAGTAAGGCTAGACCGTGCGTGCACAGATGAGGCCTGGCGCAACCTTTTCCCTGTAACCAAAGTGAGTCACTTGGTATCTCCTTGCTCTGATCACAACCCTCTCCTCATACAGCTGGATGAAGGTCAGAGGATCAAACAACAAGGTCGGGCAGCGCGATACAAAATTATGTGGGAACGCCATCCGGGTCTACCAGAGGTGGTGGCAAATTCTTGGTCACAGAACAAGCCTTCTGGTGGGCTGGGTTCGGTGGTTGCATCCCTGAAGCAGCTCATGAAGGACTTGAAAACGTGGAGTAAGGCAAATTTTGGCAATGTATTAAAGGATATCGAAACCCTAAGAAGCCAACTAGCAGATCTCCAACTAGCAGGGGCGGATCGGGCTCTTATTCGTGGAAAGATGAACGAGCTTGACAAACTCCTCTATAGGGAGGAGATGATGTGGCTCCAACAGGCGCGTATTACATGGCTCAAGGAGGGCGAGCGATACTCCAAGTACATGCACCGTAGAGCTATGTGGAGAGCGAGACGAAACTATATTCAGCGCCTACGGACGAGCAATGGAACTTGGTGCACAGTGCCGTCCAAGATGGAAAGGATGGCGAGTTCATATTTCAAGGAAGTGTACACAAAGGATCCAACACTTAATCCTGATGTGGTACTGGATTGCATTATACCGAAAGTTACCCCAGAGATGAATGAAGGTTTGAGTGCGCCGTTTTCTGAGAAGGAAATATCCGATGCACTTTTCCAAATAGGGCCCCTTAAGGCTCCGGGAGTTGATGGTTTGCCAAGCCGGTTTTACCAGCGGAATTTGGGGGGGCGTGCTAAGGACAGAGATTATAGCGGCAGTCCAGGAATTTTTTGCTAATGGAATTATGCTAGATGGGGTGAATGATATGGCTGTTGTGTTGATTCCTAAAGTTCCACATCCTCTCAAACTAAAGGATTTTCAGCCAATTAGCCTTTGCAATGTGGTGTAAAAAATTGTGTCAAAATGCATGGTGAACAGATTGCGACCCATCCTAGGGGAGCTTATTTCTGATAATCAAAGTGCCTTTGTGCCGGGTAGTCTTATTACTGATAACTCGATAATTGCTTTCGAGTGTATTCATTATATTCAGTCGTTGAAGGAAACTTCTCCCGCTCAGTGTGCTTACAAGCTCGATCTTTCCAAAGCGTATGACAGAGTGGATTGGGTGTTTTTGGAGAGGGCTCTTCTTAAGTGGGGCTTCTCACAGAATTGGGTTTCACGAGTTATGGCATGTGTTATTCGGTTAAGTACTCAGTGAAGTTCAATGGTAAGATTCTGGAGTCTTTTACTCCATCGAGAGGCTTACGACAAGGTGATCCATTATCCCCCTTCCTTTTCCTCTTCATTGCTGATGCGCTTTCAGCTTTGATCAATAAATCTATGGCAAAGGACGGTCTGAAAGGGGTAAAATATGTAGATCTGCTCCAGAGATTTCTCATCTATTGTTTGCAGATGATCCACTCTTGTTCTTCCAAGCTTCAGAACAACAGACACATCTGGTGAAGGGTTTGTTGAGCACTTTTGCAGCAGCCATGCGTCAGTTGATTAATCCCTCAAAGTGTTCCATCCTGTTCTCAGAGCATTGCCTGCCAGTGGTTGCAACTGGGGTAAAGAGAGTTTTGGAGATTACGCAGGAGGTCTTTGAGCCAAAGTACCTAGGCCTGCCTGTGCCGGAGGGTAGAATGCATAAAGGTAAATTTGAAACTGTTCAAGAAAGATTAAGGAATAGATTGATTGACTGGAGTGAGCAATATATGTCTTCAGGAAATAAAGAGATCCTAATCAAGTCTGTTGCTCAAGCTATTCCAGCCTACGTGATGAGTGTGTTTAAGCTCCCAGCTTCTGTTTGTGATGAGCTTACCCGCTTGATGCATCAGTACTGGTGGGGCATTGAGAAAGGAAAGAGTAAGATGGCATGGCTTAGCTGGGACAAGATGAGATTACCTAAAGCTATGCGAGGCATGGGTTTCAGAGATATGAGGGCTTTTAACTAGGCGTGTAACACCCCGGATCCGATGCGCCAGGTGTCCGTCAGTTATTCGCCTTCATTGCCATGTCATTTGCTTGCGTGTTGCATTTTCCATGTCATCATATGCATTTCATATCATGTCATCATGTGCATTTCATTTTGCATACGTGTTCGTCTCATGCATCCGAGCTTTTTCCCCGTTGTCCGTTTTGCAATCCGGCGCTCCTATGTCCTCCGGCGTCTCCCTCTTCTCTCTTTTTCGTAGCGGGTATTAAACTTTCTCGGAATGGCCGAGGTTTGCCAGCGGCCTTGGTATACCACCGTGAACCGCTGTCAAGTTTCGTGCCATTTGGAGGTCGTTTGGTACTCAGCAGTTAGCAAGGTAACCGTAAAGCCCTCTTTTGTTTCAGCCCAACACCCCTTCCAAAGTGGCCCAAAACCCACCAAACTCCTCTCCATGCTCTCGGTCGTTCGATCACGATCATGTGGGCGAAAACCGCACCTCATTTGGACTCTCCTAGCTCCCTCTACCTATTTATATGTGTGCCTCCCCGATTTTTCGCAGTCCAAACCCTAGCAAACTCCTCCTCGCGCCGCCGGACATTTTCCCCACCGACGGCCGGACATGTCCGTTCCGTCCGCGCCGCCGCCCGCAGCCTATGGTGCGCCGCCACGTGGCATCGCCGCCGCCCGCTTCCCCCGCGCCGCCGCTGCTCGTTCGGTCCGCGCCTCGCGCTGCCGCCGCCCGGCTCCCTCGCCCGGCCGGCGCTCTCCTCCCGCCGGGCCGTGCCCGCGTCCGCCGTCTCTCCGTCGCCCGGCGCCTTCTCTGCCGCGCCGCCCGAGTGCCCGCCGCCGTCCGCCCGTCCCTCCACGCCGTCGGCGGCTCCGTCGCCGCCGACCCCAGATCCGCCGCCGCGAGCTTCGGCACCTCGCCGCCAGCCTCCTCCGCCGGATCCGCCGGGATCCGCTGATCCGAGCCTGGCGCCCGTCCCGCCTCCCAGCGCTTTGCCCTCGCCGAGATGCCCCCTCCTCGCCGCCCGCTCTGCCATGGCCTCGTCGGGAGACGACGGCCTTCGCACCGCCGCCAGATGGGCCCGGCCCGAGCGCGCCAGCTCCTCCTCGCGTGGGTTGCGCGCCTCGCGCCTCTGGCCCATCTTCCCGTGGCTGCCGCCTCCGCCGACTGGCCTGGCCCATGGGTGAGCAGCCCAGCGCCCATCCTTTTTTTCACCTATCGGGCCAGCCAGATTCGGCCCATGTGGTTTTTTTTTTCATGCTGCAATTTAGCTAATTTCCGGGAATTCTGAGTTTCTGATTGGCCCTAATGTTCATGCATATAATAACTCCACAACCGTGCATCGGATTAAAATAAATTATATATGTAAAATGCTTAGTTTTTCATCTAGTTTCATAATATCCAACTTTCATCCATGTTTAAAATGTTTAAAGTGCTGTTTGTTTAAATTTGCTCAAATGCCATGCTAAAATGATTTAATTCATAACTATTTAACCGTAACTCCGAATTTAATAAACTTTATATGTAAATGGGGTGGAAAAATGCCTAGGTTAACATGGTGCACTTTATTTTCCTGTTTAACAACTATAAAATATGCTTTAGGACAGAACAGTACCTAATCCATAAATATGCACATGGGGTTTTTCCTGACTTGTTGTTAGTTGTTTCGGCCTCATTTAAACTTGCCTAGGTAGGTAGTTTTATTATGCTTCACCCTTGCCATGTTAATCAACATTTAATATTGTTGGGTAGCTTAAGCGAGAGCGAACTAAATAATTGATGTGGTGTTCGTCAATATGCAACTTCGTTGCATATTGAGCTCCACTAATTTGTAGTGTTGTTTGTTGCACTTTGCCATGCCATGCCATGCCTCATTAAACCGAACATGCATCATACTTGTTTGTGCATCATGACTTGTTTATGCTTGTGTGGTTACCATGTTGTTTCTTTCTTTCGGTTTGCTTCTCTCGTTAGCCGGTTTCGTTCCGAGATGTGAGGATTTGTTCGACTTCGACCATTTGTCTTCTTCATGGAATCGTTTCTTCTTCCTTGCGGGATTTCAGGCAAGATGATCATACCCTCGAAATCACTACTATCTTTGCTATGCTAGTTTGCTCGCTCTTTTGCTATGCCAATGCTACGATGCCTACCATTTGCTTGTCAGCCTCCCAAATTGCCATGAACCCCTAACCTTTGACACCATTCCTAGCAAACCGTTGTTTGGCTATGTTACCGCTTTGCTTAGCCCCTCTTATAGCGTTGTTAGTTGCAGGTGAAGATGAAGTTGGTTCCTCGTTGGAACATGGAGATGTTGTTCCTTGTTGGAACATGTTTACTTGTTGGGATATCACAATATCTCTTATATTATTAATGCATCTATATATTTGGTAAAGGGTGGAAGGCTCGGCCTTATGCCTGGTGTTTTGTTCCACTCTTGCCGCCCTAGTTTCCGTCATACCGGTGTTATGTTCCCGGATTTTGCGTCCCTTACGCGGTCGGGTGATTTATAGGACCCCCTGACGGTTCGCTTTGAATAAAACTTGTCCAGCAAGGCCCAACATTGCCTTTTACCATTTGCCTCACCTAGCCTTTTTTTCCCTTGGGTTTCGGAGCCCAAGGGTCATCTTTATTACCCCGGGCGGTGCTCGTTGTGAGTGTTGGTCCAAACCGTTAACCGCGGTGTACACCAGGGCAACTCTGGGCTGGCCTACCGAAGTTTGGACAATCCGGTGTGCCACGAGAACGAGATATGTGCAGCTCCTATCGATTTGTCGGCACATTTGGGCGGCTTTGCTGGTCTTGTTTTACCATTGTCGAAATGTCTTGATGTCTGGGATACCGAGTCGATCGGAGTGTCTTGGGTGAAGGTCTATTCCTTCGTTGATCGCGAGAGCTTGTCATGAGCTAAGTTGGGACACCCTGCAGGTATAAACTTTCGAGAGTCGTGCCAGCGGTTATGTGGCAGATGGGAATTTGTTAATGTCGGTTGTAGAAGACCTGAAGTTGACCTTAATTAAAATACATCAACCGTGTGTGTTACCGTGATGGTCTCTTTCCGTGGAGTCCGGAAGTGAACACGGTGTTGGAGTTATGCTTGACGTAGGTTGCTATAGGATCACTTCCTGATCATACTTTTATCGATCGTGCTTTGCCTTCTCTTCTCGCTCTCATTTGCGTATGTTGGCCACCATTTATGCTAGTAAACTTGCTGCAGCTCCACCTCATGCCTTTACCTTACCCATAAGCTTAAATAGTCTTGATCTCGCGGGTGCGAGATTGCTGAGTCCCCGTGGCTCACGGATACTTCAAAACCAGTTTGCGGTGCCTATGTTACCGGCGGTGTGCGCAACCAAGCTCAAGGAGGAGCTCGATGAAGATCTTGCCCTTTGTGTTGTTTCGTTCTAGTTGATCAGTAGTGGAGCCCAGTTGGGGTCGATCGTGGACCTTTGTCGCATTTGGGGTTCTTCTTTTATTTTGGTTCCGTAGTCGGGCCTTGTTTGTATCTGGATGATGTAATGCTTTATTCATGTATTTGTGTGAAGTGGCGATTGTAAGCCAACTATGTATCTTTTTCCCTTATGTATTACATGGGTTGTGTGAAGATTACCTCACTTGCGACATTGCTTTCAATGCGGTTATGCCTCTAAGTCGTGCTTCGACACGTGGGAGATATAGCCGCATCGAGGGAGTTACAAGTTGGTAATCAGAGCCTTCCCCGACCTTAGGAGCCCCACTGCTTGATCATTTTTAGTGGCCGAGTTGTGTCTAGAAAAAATGTTTTGAGTCATTTAGGATTATATATATCGGAGAGTTAGGAATTCTTTTTACTCCCAGTCCTTGACCTTCCGGTGAGGTATCCCGACGTAGAGTTTTGACTCTTCTCTTCTCAAATTTCACTAAAAAATTTTAGGATCACGCTGGTATCTTAGAATCGTTCGATGGTTTTATGATGACAACATTGTCTTGGTTGCCTCGACATTTAGGGGTTGTGGCGGTGTCCCGGAGTTGAGCTCGAGGTGTTGTCGTCATAATTTTATCGTTGCAGATTCTCGAATACCGAGTTTAATACGCCGACATCGAAAATCTCTTTTATGCAGTTGTTGGTGAGATAACCCCGCTAACCCAGTACTGATGTGAGTACGGGAGTATTGCCATGACTCGTATAATGGATGCTTTTCGAAGGTTGAGGTAGACGATTTCCGAAGGTTTCTTGGTTATGTATTGACGGATGGATACAGCTGGATGTAGGTATTGTTAGTTTGAGTGAGATATTATTGCTCCCCTGTATCCCCAACACCAGATTGCATAACCAGAAAGTTTCGGGAGTTTCATAGGTGGGAATTCAAGTAGCTCTTAGGATATCTTTCAGACGGATGTATGATATGAAATTGGGGTTCGGCGTCTAGTGGTCCGCCTATTCACGGTTGGTTTCTGATGGTCTCGTTGTGTCTTAAAGAGTCCTTGGCTATGCCGACTGGGACGCTTCAGTATGTCATGTGCACTACCTTGTACATGATGGTGCTGTACGATCGAGCCCGTGTAGGCCCCACCACGAAAACTTCGGACGAAATCTCTATCATATGTTTGTTCCGGCTTATTCTGCAAGCCAGTCCTTTGTTTTTGTTTTGAGTTGTGGTATTCAAGTTGCTTCAATGCCAAGTGTTGATTCCATACCTTTCCGAAACGGTGTTCTCATATTGCTATGTGAATACTAATCCTTTTTTTATCATTGAGGTTGTCATGTTAATTCTCTTCCAACCGGTGCACTTCTCTTTGAGATGATCCCATCATTCTCCCCATCTGCAAGATCAATTCTAAGTTTTCTCAACGGTGTTTGTTTCGGTCATCCCAAGTTGTCTTTGTTTTTCCCCGCCCTCCCACCCTTTTTCCTCAAGGACTAAGATTTCTTTATCAAGTATCCATTTATTCATGTGAAGTCTCTCCATTCTTTTCAATCAATGTTCTTATCCGGTGATTTCCCATGAAGATTCTCAACAGCTTCAAGTTCATCATCCTTCATTGTTGTTTATTCTCCGGTGGATCCTATTCAAGCTTTCGTTATTCATCATACCTTTTTCCTCGTTTCTAATGCTTTCTCATACCGATGTACCTCATTATCATTCTACTTCTCGCTATTTGTTATTCCGGAGTGCTCAAGATATCTCGAAGATTCGTGTTTCCACTCTGCATTCGTTCAAGCTATTTCGAGATTGGTATCTCATTCAAGTCATTTAATTTAACCGGTGCAACATCTCTTTTAAATCATTTCAATGGTGTTTTCTTTTGAGTGGGCCCTAACCCACAGGTCTTTTCCCAGGATCTTACCTGACTCTTCTATTTTCCCAGAGCTATCCTAAATTCTTCTCCAAGTTTGACGTAAGAATGAGTTATCATCAGTCAAATGCTTTTCTCCAAGATCTTTCAAATTCTTTTCATAGTTGGCTCAACCTCTTCGCTTTTGATTCTTCCGGTGTGCCTCAATAATTCTCGGTGGTGTTTCTCGTCATCATTCTCAACATTTGAAGACCGAAGAAGATTTTCTCTTTAATCTTGCTCTATTCTCTTCAAGATTCATGGTGCTAGCTTGTTGCCATCCTCTCATAATTGTTTTCGATTGTGATAATCTTTTTCACCCATCCGGAGCATTTTAGGAGTCTTTTCAGTTTCATTCTTTGAAGCCCATCATCTCAGTATTATTCATTCAAGCTTTCAGCTCTCGTTCTCCAAATCATACCAGTGCATCATTCAAGTATTCTCTTATCAGCTAGTGATCTATTCGTTCATTTGTATTTAAATTCCCTTAAGTATCTTCATTCGTTTTCCAATTCTTCCCGGTGAATTGTGCCTTTACTTCGATCATTTTCAATTCTTATGGTGGTTCTTTCAAGATCTCACGTCCTTGTTCATCATTTAATTCATTCGTTCTTTCCAATCCTACCGGTGGTTTGTTGAAGACCTTCCCAAGTTTACGCCATATCTCTTTTAATCCTTTCTACGGGAATAAGTAGTATGCCAAATCCGTTGATTCTCATCAATTTAATTGGTGAAGGATAAGCATAACATAATTCTTATTCTTGTTCATCCAAGTGATTAATCCTTTCCTTCGGAGTTTGTTCAGGAGTAATAAATTCTTGGCTTCTTGTTGTTCATCTTTCTTCCGGAGTTCCAAGTTTTCCGCATTATCTCGCCGCAAAGCTCCATCTAAATCATTGCAAGGCTTCACCTTGTGTTTTCAACTTCTCTTTCTTTCTATCACCCTTTTGTTTACCAGAGTTCTTCATGGAGGCTCTACATGGTGGTTCGTCAAGGATTCTTTTCATTCTTCAATTGTTCTTCAAGATTTCTCTCAAAGTTAAGATCCACCAAGCTATACTCTAAATTAAACATGGTGCTCAACACATGTTTTGCTTTGAGGAGTTCAAGCATTCTTCATCTTGCATTCCAAAGTGCAATTTTTTCTACCTTATTTTTTTGAGATGGTGTTATGTCACTCTTGACAATTTCCCTTGGTTATTCATGTTGTCAAGAATGAGTTATTTTTAAAAACCGTCAATCTCTTCATTGGAGTTATCTTGGTATAGATTTCACCTAAAGCCTTCCCTAATGAGTGTCGCTATTTTGGTGCTTATTAATGACCCAAGTTATCTCTTTTCCATCTTGATGGAACAAGCTTTCATCTCTTCGTTAATCTCAAGCAAGCAATTGTTTCCGTTAGTGGCCAGTTGTCACCTCATAATGTTGACATGTTTCCATAAGCCCACTACAAACTTATTCTTTTCGTTGTTGATTTTCCAACAACTCCGTCCAATCCTTCTTTTTAAGGAGGCTCTTCCAAATTCAAGTGTGGTAGAAGTTGGCATTTTCTTCTCCGTCCCTTTATCCCAGTGGTCTAGCTTCTATTCTTTCGTTCCGGAGGCATTGTGATGCTCTGCTCTTCAATCATTATCTTGTTTTGTCAGGATCATGTTCTTTTTCTTGCTTAACCATTTAACCGGAGTGTTGGGTCATCTCTTCAAGTTCTTTTCATCTTATCAAGTTTTTCTTCTCTTTTCTACCGGAGTGCTGTCCAAATTCTGTCATTCTTGTTCCTTGGCTATCTCATTATAACGAGGTGGTCATATTCTTTTCGATCGTGAAACTCTTGATTCATGTCTTTGCAACCGTCAAATTCTCGTAATGTTCCTTGTTCCTCTTTTCTAACGGATTGTTTGCAATCTCGTTCATCTCTGTTGTGCTCTTTCTTTTTAATTGCTCAACCTCTCAAGGTTCATGGTTTCACTCGTTCGTCAAAGAAGCAACTTAGTTTTACCTCTTCTCTTTCTCTTCCGTTTTCCCTCCGGTGCCATCCTAGATCTCGGGACGAGATCCTCTCGTAGTGGTGGAGTGTTGTAACACCCCGGATCCGATGCGCCAGGTGTCCGTCAGTTATTCGCCTTCGTTGCCATGTCATTTGCTTGCGTGTTGCATTTGCCATGTCATCATATGCATTTCATATCATGTCATCATGTGCATTTCATTTTGCATACGTGTTCGTCTCATGCATCCGAGCTTTTTCCCCGTTGTCCGTTTTGCAATCCGGCGCTCCTATGTCCTCCGTCTCCCTCTTCTCTCTTTTAGGTATGCGGGTATTAAACTTTCTCGAATGGCCGAGGTTTGCCAAGCGGCCTTGGTATACCAACGGTGAACCGCTGTCAAGTTTCGTGCCATTTGGAGGTCGTTTGGTACTCAACGTTAGCAAGGTAACCGTAAAGCCCTCTTTGTTTCAGCCCAACACCCTTCCAAAGTGGCCCAAAACCCACCAAACTCCTCTCCATGCTCTCGATCGTTCGATCACGATCATGTGGTAAAACCGCACCTCATTTGGACTCTCCTAGCTCCCTCTACCTATTTATATGTGTGCCTCCCGATTTTTCGCGGTCAAACCCTAGCAACTCCTCCTCGCGCCGCGGACATTTTCCCCACCGACGGCGGACATGTCCGTTCGTCCGCGCCGCCGCCAGCAGCCTATAGTGCGCCGCCGTGGCATCGCCGCCGCCCGCTTCCCGCGCGCCGCCGCCGCTTCGTTCGTCCGCGCCTCGCCGCTGCCCGCTCCCTCGCCGGCGGCGCTCTCTCCTCCGCCGGGCCGTGCCCGCGTCCGCAGCCGTCTCTCCGTCGCCGGCGCCTTCTCTGCCGCGCCGCCCAGTGCCCGCCGCCCGTCGCCCGTCCCTCACGCCGTCGGCCGGCTCCGTCGCCGCCGACCCCGAGATCCGCCGCCGCCAGAGCTTCGGCACCTCGCCGCCAACCTCCTCCCGCCGGATCCGCCCGAGATCCGCTGGATCCGAGCCTGGCGCCCGTCCCGCCTCCCGCGCCGCCCTCGCCGGAGATGCCCCCTCCTCGCCGCCCGCTCTGCCATGGCCTCGTCGAGGAGACGCAGCCGCCAGCGCCGCCGCCAGATGGGCCCCGCCCAGCGCCGCCCAGCTCCTCCTCGCGTGGGTTGCGCGCCTCCGCCTCTGCCCATCTTCCCCCGTGGCCTGCCGCCTCCGCCGACCTGGGCCTGGCCCATGGGTGAGCAGCCCCAGCGCCCATCCTTTTTTTTCACCTATCGGGCCAGCCAGATTCGGCCCATGTGGTTTTTTTTTCATACGCTGCGAATTTAGCTAATTTCCAGGAATTACAGTTTTACAGATTGGCCCCTAATGTTCATGCATATAATAACTCCACAACCGTGCATCGGATTAAAATAAATTATATATGTAAAATGCTTAGTTTTTCATCTAGTTTCATAATATCCAACTTTCATCCATGTTTAAAATGTTTAAAGTGCTGTTTGTTTAAATTTGCTCAAATGCCATGCTAAAATGATTTAATTCATAACTATTTAACCGTAACTCCGAATTTAATAAACTTTATATGTAAATGGGGTGGAAAAATGCCTAGGTTAACATGGTGCACTTTATTTTCCTGTTTAACAACTATAAAATATGCTTTAGGACAGAACAGTACCTAATCCATAAATATGCACATGGGGTTTTTTCGGACTTGTTGTTCGTTGTTTCCGGCCTCATTTAAACTTGCCTAGGTAGGTAGTTTTATTATGCTTCACCCCTTGCCATGTTAATCAACATTTAATATTGTTGGGTAGCTTAAACGAGAGCGAACTAAATAATTGATGTGGTGTTCCGTCAATATGCAACTCGTTGCATATTGAGCTCCACTTAATTTGTAGTGTTGTTTGTTGCACTTTGCCATGCCATGCCATGCCTCATTAAACCGAACATGCATCATACTTGTTTGTGCATCATGACTTGTTTATGCTTGTGTGGTTACCATGTTGTTTCTTTCTTTCCGGTTTGCTTCTCTCGTTAGCTTCGGTTTCGTTCCGGAGATGTGAGGATTTGTTCGACTTCGACCATTTGTCTTCTTCATGGAATCGTTTCTTCTTCCTTGCGGGATTTCAGGCAAGATGATCATACCCTCGAAATCACTACTATCTTTGCTATGCTAGTTTGCTCGCTCTTTTGCTATGCCAATGCTACGATGCCTACCATTTGCTTGTCAGCCTCCCAAATTGCCATGAACCCCTAACCTTTGACACCATTCCTAGCAAACCGTTGTTTGGCTATGTTACCGCTTTGCTCAGCCCCTCTTATAGCGTTGTTAGTTGCAGGTGAAGATGAAGTTGGTTCCTCGTTGGAACATGGAGATGTTGTTCCTTGTTGGAACATGTTTACTTGTTGGGATATCACAATATCTCTTATATTATTAATGCATCTATATATTTGGTAAAGGGTGGAAGGCTCGGCCTTATGCCCGTGTTTTGTTCCACTCTTGCCGCCCTAGTTTCCGTCATACCGGTGTTATGTTCCCGGATTTTATGCCCCTTACGCGGTCGGGTGATTTATGGGACCCCCTAACAGTTCGCTTTGAATAAAACTTGTCCAAAGAAGGCCCAACATTGCCTTTTACCATTTGCCTCACCTAGCCTTTTTTTTTCCTTGGGTTTAGGAGCCCAAGGGTCATCTTTATTTACCCCGGGCGATGCTCGTTGAGTGTTGGTCCAAACCGTCGACCGCCGGTGTACCTGTGGGCAACTCGGGCTGGCCTACCGGAAGTTTGGACAATCCGGTGTGCCGAGAACGAGATATGTGCAGCTCCTATCGGGATTTGTCGGCACATTTGGGCGGCTTTGCTGGTCTTGTTTTACCATTGTCGAAATGTCTTGATGTACCGGATACCGAGTCGATCGGAGTGTCTTGGGTGAAGGTCTATTCCTTCGTTGATCGCGAGAGCTTGTCATGAGCTAAGTTGGGACACCCCGCAGGTATAAACTTTCGAGAGCCGTGCCCGCGTTATGTGGCGAGATGGGAATTTGTTAATGTCCGGTTGTAGAAGACCGAAGTTGACCTTAATTAAAATACATCAACCGTGTGTGTTACCGTGATGGTCTCTTTCCGTGGAGTCCGGAAGTGAACACGATGTTGGAGTTATGCTTGACGTGGTTGCTATAGGATCACTTCTGATCATACTTTTATCGATCGTGCTTTGCCTTCTCTTCTCGCTCTCATTTGCGTATGTTGGCCACCATTTATGCTAGTCGCTGTCTGCAGCTCCACCTCATGCCTTTACCTTACCCATAAGCTTAAATAGTCTTGATCTCGCGGGTGCGAGATTGCTGAGTCCCGTGGCTCACCGGATACTTCAAAACCAGTTTGCGGTGCCTATGTTATCGAAAGCGGTGACGCAACCAAGCTCAAGGAGGAGCTCGATGAAGATCTTGCCCTTTGTGTTGTTTCGTTCTAGTTGATCAAGAGTGGAGCCCGGTTAGGGGTCGATCGTGGACCTTTATCGCATTTGGGGTTCTTCTTTTATTTTGGTTCCGTAGTCGGGCCTTGTTTGTATCTGGATGATGTAATGCTTTATTCATGTATTTGTGTGAAGTGGCGATTGTAAGCCAACTATGTATCTTTTTCCCTTATGTATTACATGGGTTGTGTGAAGATTACCTCACTTGCGACATTGCTTTCAATGCGGTTATGCCTCTAAGTCGTGCTTCGACACGTGGGAGATATAGCCGCATCGAGGGAGTTACAAGGCGTTACTTGCTAAACAGGCCTGGCGCCTCATTGATACACCGAATAGCCTATGTGCTAGATTGTTGAAGGCAAAGTATTTTCCTGCAGGGCATTTGCTTGACACAGTCTTTTCCAATAGCGGCTCGACAGTTTGGAAAGGAATTTTGCATGGTCTTGACTTACTAAAGAAGGGTATTATTTGGCGTGTAGGGGATGGTGCTTCAATCAGGACCTGGAGGGATCCATGGATCCCGAGGGCCTCCTCCTTTCGCCCCATAATGCCGAAACGTACATCTTTCTGATTTCCTTGACGAACACGGCGCATGGCGGATGGAGCTACTCATGCATAATTTTTGGCAGATGGACATCGATTATATACTGAAAATCAGAACGTCTCCAAGGCAGCGTGATGATTTTATTTCTTGGCATCCGGAGAAGATGGGACAATTCTCTGTTAAGAGCGCTTACAAATTGGCTACATGTGATCATGATACAGCGCTGGCGGGGGGTGCTTCTTCTTCGGCGCCGAACGACAAGAGATCAATATGGAATAGTGTGTGGAAATCTTCGGTGCCTCTGAAGATGAGTGAGGGAGTCCTTGACTAGGGGGTGTCCGGATAGCCGAACTATCATCATTGGCCGGACTCCAAAACTATGAAGATACAAGATTGAAGACTTCGTCCGTCCGGATGGGACTTTCCTTGGCGTGGAAGGCAAGCTTGGCGATACGGATATGTAGATCTCTTACCATTGTAACCGACTCTGTGTAACCCTAGCCCTCTCCGGTGTCTATATAAACCGGAGGGTTTTAGTCCATAGGACACATAACAATCATACCATAGGCTAGCTTCTAGGGTTTAGCCTCCTTGATCTCGTGGTAGATCTACTCTTGTACTACCCATATCATCAATATCAATCAAGCGGGAGTAGGGTTTTACCTCCATCGAGAGGGCCCAACACAGGTAAAACATCGTGTCCCTTGTCTCCTGTTACCATCCGCCTAGACGCACAGCCGGGACCCCCTACCCAAGATCCGCCGGTTTTGACACCGACATTGGTGCTTTCATTGAGAGTTCCTCCGTCGTCGCCATAGGCCCGATGGCTCCTTCGATCATCAACAACGACGCAGTCCGGTGGTGAGACTTTTCTCCCGGACAGATCTTCAGATTCGGCGGCTTTGCATCATGGCCAATTCGCAGGCCATCCGGAGCAGATCGAAGCTACGCCCCTGGCCATCAGGTCAGATTTGGAAGTTTGAACTACACGGCCGACATCCGCGAAGACTTGATCTTCGACGGATTCGAGCCACAACCGAGCGCGCCGCACTGTCACGATGGCATGATTTAGCTTTGCTGCCGGAAAGTGCCCTGGAGGCCGCACAAGAGTCCGCTCCGACCCTTAACTCGGAGCCGATTGCGCCGATCGAGGATGGGTGGCTAGACACCGCCTCGGGGGCTGCTACCTCTACGGCGATGGAGCCGATACCGACACTGTCCCTTGTGAAGCTCGTGACTCCGAGGTGTCGGACTCCTCGCCGGACTCTGAACCTCCCGCGCCCCTTCCAATCGAATCCGATTGGGCACCGATCATGGAGTTCACCGCTGCGGACATCTTTCAGCACTCGCCTTTTGGCGACATCCTGAACTGGCTAAAGTGTCTCTCTTTATCAGGAGAGCCCTGGCCGGATCATGGCCAGGACGGTTGGGACGCGGACGACAAAGAAATTAAAAACCCACCCACCACCCACTTCGTAGCCACTGTCGACGACTTAACCGACATACTAGACTTTGACTCCGAAGATATCGACGGTATGGACGACGATGCCGGAGATGACCAAGAACCAGCGCCCACAGGGCACTGGAAAGCCACCTCAACTCACGATGTATACATGGTGGATACACCAAAAGGAAATGATAACGAGGAACAACGGGACGCGGCGAAGGATAATTCCCCCGAAAAACAGCCAAAACGGCGACGCAAGTGCCGCCCGAAGTCCCTCCTCGATAACAACAACACCCATACAGACCCAGCCGTAGAGCAGGGCGAACCAGCGGACGATGAACATGCCACCAAGCAACCGTCCGAACAGGATGAATTGGACGAGCAACCCATCCCCAGCAAAAACAACAGTCCAGATGATCTCACGCCGGACACATCACCGGAGCATAAGAACCTCCACAAAAGGCTCGTCGCCACTGCAAGAAGTTTGAAGAAGCAGAAGCGGAAGCTCAAAACAGCGGAAGACGTACTCAGAATGAGATGGAGCAAAGTACTCAAGATCGCAGACAAATACAGTGATAGTCACCATGCAAAGAGCTACCCTAAGCGCAAGCTGTTGCCCGAATTTGACGAGGAGGCCGTAGAGCCCCCACAGTCAAAAAACAAAGAGGCCGCCTGGTCGGATAGACGACCACATGACAAGCAAAGAGCGGCAAGCGGCACCGCACACAAGCCGGCACATGATCCACATAAGGATCCTCGCAAAAAGGATGACCCGGTCAGGTCCATCTATGGGCCAAGAAAGAAGGCTCCAGGGAGCAACACAACACGTCGAGTGTTCGAAAATAACGGTACACATAAATACAGGGGCGCCGCACACCCCCTATGTTTCACCGATGAGGTACTGGATTATGAATTTCCAGCGGGATTCAAGCCCGTAAACATAGAGGCATACGACGGAACATCAGACCCCGGAGTCTGGATTGAGGATTACATCTTACACATACACATGGCTAGAGGAGATGATCTCCATGCCATAAAATACCTACCCCTCAAGCTCAAAGGTCCAGCTCAGCATTGCCTCAAAAGCCTCCCAGAAAATAACATTGGAAGTTGGGAAGAGCTCGAGGATGCATTTCGGGCAAATTTTCAGGGAACTTATGTCCGCCCTCCGGATGCAGACGATTTAAGTCACATAACTCAACAGCCCGGAGAGTCAGCCCGCAAATTCTGGAACAGGTTCCTCACCAAAAAGAACCAAATAGTCGACTATCCGGACGCCGAAGCCTTAGCAGCCTTCAAACATAACGTCCAAGATGAGTGGCTCGCCAGACACCTTGGCTAGGAAAAGCCAAGGACAATGGCCGCGCTAACAAGCCTCATGACCCGCTTTTGTGCGGGAGAAGATAGCTGGCTGGCAAGATGCAGCACCAGCGACCCGAGTACATCCGAGGTCAGGGATGGAAATGGGAAACCATGACGCAGAAAAGACCAGCGCCGGACTAAGGAAAATGGCCCAAAGAGCACGATAGTCAACACCGGGTTCAAAAGCTCTCGGCCAAACAACAAAACACTGCCTCTTAAGGACAACAATGACGAGCTATCCAACCTAAACAAAATCTTGGACATGATATGTCAAATCCACAATACCCCCGAGAAGCCTGCAAACCATACCCACAGAGATTGTTGGGTCTTCAAGCAGTCCGGCCGACTTAACGCCGAACACAAGGGGCTTGACACACCAAGTGAGGACGATGACGAACCCCACAAGCAGAGTGCCGGTAAACAAAAGAATTTCCCACAAGAAGTCAAAACAGTGAATTCACTTCAAGTGATAACAAGGAAAAATAGGGCGGCGCCTACTAAAGTACGCGCCGCACGGTCCACCCCAATGAGTCCCAAACCGGATGTCAAAACCAATTACTTTCACCATCGTGATTACTCGTATATTCAAACGCAGGATGGACTCCTTTGATATTGGATCCTATAATCGACGGACTACAATTTACACAAGTCCTAATGGATGGTGGCAGTGATATAAACCTGTTATACCAGGACACAATCCGCAGAATGGGGATAGACCCTACCAAAATTCGACATAGCAACACTTCCTTTAAAGGAGTGACGCCAGGCCCATATGCCAATTGTACGGGCTCCGTACTACTAGAAGTTGTGTTCGGTTCATCCGACAACTTCCGTCGCGAAAAGCTAATCTTCCATATCGCCCCATTTAAAAGTAGCCATCAAGCACTATTGGGACGCGAAGCTTTCGCTCGCTTTAACGCAATACCGCATTACGCGTCTCTTACACTTAAAATGCCCGGTCCACGTGGTATCATCTCATTAAAGGGTAACTCCGAGTGTTCCTCGACCGCGGAAGAACATGAGACTGCCTTGACAGCCACACACTAATCCGGCTTTACTGATCAAAGCTCCTAAAACAGGTCATTTAGACCCCGGACATGGTTAGGTGAGTCCGGTAAATAAACAAGGGGCTTACTAGCCGCGTACCCCTTTACAAGGGGCTCCACGCATGAACAATAAGAGCCAATAAAGCTCAATTTTATTCATTTTTTAGTCATACTCTGTTTTAAATACATTTTTCGCACGATCTTTTTTCAAACTAAGTTCTTCTCTTTTACAGCATTTAACAACGTGCTACACCCGTCCCAGATACAAAGACAACGGAGACACAGCGCAGACGCGGCGCAGGACCCGCTGCAAGGATTCTCTTGATTAAGACCTGCGTAAACCTTTTTTACTGTCTCTTGTTGATACACATCCCCGGTTTCTTACCATAACCGAGGAGGAGGTCTGGCGTTTTGGCATCGGCCGTCGAAGTTTTCGCGTGCACTGACACTAGGGGCTTAGGGCATTGTTCGCCTGCTTTCATAAAGACCGAATACCTTAGGGAGTGTTCGGCGCCTCGAGTTAGGCCTTATATGCATCAGCTCAATCATGTCTTTGGTCAAATGTTGGGTTTGCCTGCTCTCGTGTTTTGCTGCCTTACGCCCGCTCTATCGGCTAACGCGGCACCGTGAGAACTATCGCGATTGTGCCCGGTTCGCCGGGTGAGCACCTCAAGAGAGAAAGCCAAACCGATCGTCATGATATAGCGAGAGACTGGTCAACCACTCGATCGACTACCGGAATGTTTAGAATTCCTCCGCTTTGACGAAGGACCGTTTCTCGGTCAGGCACACACGCGCCCCGAGTTCGGAGAGCACGGTGCCCCTAGGGGCTATATAGTAGCCCCACCATCGAACTCCTATGGCTAAGTGAAAGTGATAAAGCATTATAGTCCGGTTGCCTAGTTTGCTATGCTATCACCTCCTTCACGGGACCAAGACGTTGGATTAAGTGTGAAAAGGCGCTTTTTTGCAAACACCCCCGCACCATGTGCGTGGGGGCTGAAGCCGAAGACTGCCATCTTTCAGGTTATATATACATATACATTAACAGCCGCACAGGAGATATTTCAATACTTGGACGCACAAGTATAAAAAGCCCTTATATTATAAATATGGTTTTACAAATCATACATGTCATTTGAACATAACGCTTTTCGAGCACTGCGACTCTATTAAACTAGCGCCCTGCAGGACTTCCTCAAAATAGTGCTCAGCGGGTAATCGGCTTCTGTCCGAATCCCGGGATGCAACGTCGGTGGCCTCCATCTCTGCCCAGTATGTTTTGACACGGGCGAGAGCCATCCGTGCTCCCTCTATGCACGCCGACCGCTTCATCGCCTTGATATGCGGCACCACATCAAGGAACTACTGCACTAAGCAAAAATAACTTTTCGGCTCGGGCCTTTTCGGCCACAGATGAGCCACGACATTCTTCATGGCAAGTCCGGACAACCTGTTCAGCTCAGCACACTCAGCCAACCGATCGGTTAACGGAAGTGGACGCTCCGGATTATGGAATTGAGACCAAAAAAGCTCTTCCATCCCGTGATCCTTTTGGCTTCGAAAATGCACGACTGCGTCCGCCGCACTCGCCGCCAAATTCAGATAAGCATCCTCCGCACCCCACAACTGGCCCAACTGAGCATACTTCGGGTCCGTGAACTTCCTACGCAGCAGGAAGGGCTTTCCAGCCGCAATATCCCCGGCCTGACGCAGCTCCTCCTTTATAGCCCTCATCGCGGAGCGGGCATCCTTGGCTTCGGCAGTGGCCTTTTTCAGGTCCTCTTGTTCCGCTCGGTGTTCTCTTTCAAGAAAATCACAACGGTCGGTAGCATCCTTCAGCTTCACGGCCATTTCGGCCATTTCCTCCCTGCTTCGGCAGTGAGCAGCCTGTTCGGCTTTTAGCTCTTCGGCCGCCTTCAAGGCGGCCGCATTACTTTTTCTGGCTTGCTCCTTGGCTCGGGCAAGCTCTGCCCGAAACTCCTCCATAGCAGCAGCACCATCTGCATTAAGCATACATGTAGTAAGGCATGGGCGTCAAGCTCCCTTACCAGGTGTTCACGGAAAAGCCACATACCTTGTGACTCGTCAAGTCGCTTATTGACCAGCGCGATGTCCGCATCCACAATATCCAGTTGCCGCTTCAGATCGGCAACTCTATCAGTCCGGCTGGCCACCGAACGCTCCGCCCCCTGAATAGGAACGGCGACATCTTAACACTGAGATTATGATCCTCGGCATGCCGTCACTTCTGACAACGTACCGTGTCTCAGGGGCTACTATCTATACAGGGTGCATTTGTTGGGGAACGTAGTAATTTCAAAAATTTTCCTACGCACACGCAAGATCATGGTGATGAATAGCAACGAGAGGGGAGAGTGTTGTCCACATACCCTTGTAGACCCGGCGGAAGCGATCACAACGTAGAGGAAGTAGTCGACGTTCTCCTCGCGATCCGACCGATCCGGCGCCATTACTCGGCGCCCCGAGTTCTTGACACACGTACAGCTCGATGACGTCCCTCGATCCGATCCAGCCGAGTGTCGAGGGAGAGTTCCACAAGACGACGGCGTGGTGACGATCTTGATGTTTCACTGCGCAGGCTTCGCTTAAGCTTCGCGACAGTATAACCGAGGTGGAATATGGTGGAGGGGGCACCGCACACGGCTAAGGAACGATCCGTAGATCTAACTTGTGTGTTCTAGGGTGCCCCCTGCCTCAGATATAAAGGAGCAGGGGAGGGGCCGCCGGCCAAGGAGGCGGCGCCAGGAGTCCTACTCCCTCCGGAGTAGGATTCCCCCAATCCTAGTTGGACTAGGATTCCTGAGGGGAAAGAGAGAGAGGGGGTCGGCCCCTTTCCTAGTCCTAGTAGGACTAGGGAAGGGGAGGCGCCACCCACCTAGGGCTGGCCCTTCTCCTTTCCACTAAGGCCCACTATGGCCCATTTACCTCCGGGGTTCCAGAACCTCCGGACTCCGAGAAATTCTGTTTTACCAAACCATTCCAACTCCAAACATAGGCTTCCAATATATCAATCTTTATGTCTCGACCATTTCGAGACTCCTCGTCATGTCCGTGATCACATCCAGACTCAACTTCTTCGGTACATCAAAATACATAAACTCATAATAACTGCCATCGAAACCTTGCGTCAGGGACCCTACGGTTCGAGAACAATGTAGACATGACCTAGAACTATTCACGGTCAATAACCAATAGCGGGACCTGGATGCCCATATTGGTTCCTACATATTCTACGAAGATCTTTGTCGGTCGGACCGCATAACAACATACGTTGTTCCTTTGTCATCGGTATGTTACTTGCCCGAGATTCGATCGTCGGTATCCAATACCTAGTTTAATCTCGTTACGCAAGTCTCTTTACTCGTTCCGTAATACATCATCTCACAACTAACTCATTAGTTGTAGTGCTTGCAAGGCTTCATGATGTGCATTACCGAGAGGGCCCAGAGATACCTCTCCGACAATCGGAGTGACAAAACCTAATCTCGAAATACGCCAACCCAACATCCGCCTTTGGAGACACCTGTAGTACTCCTTTATAATCACCCGATTACGCTGTGACGCTTTGGTAGCACCAAAGTGTTCCTCCGTAAACGGAGTTGCATAATCTCATAGTTACGTGAACATGTATATGTCATGGATAAAAGCAGTAGCAACATACTAAACGATCGTGTGCTAAGCTAATGGAATGGGTCATGTCAATCGATCATTCTACTAATGATGTGACCTTGTTAATCAAATAACAACTCTTTGTTCATGGTTAGGAAACATAACCATCTTTGATTAACAAGCTAGTCTAGTAGAGGCATACTAGTGACATATTGTTTTGTCTATGCATTCACACATGTATCATGTTTCCGGTTAATACAATTCTAGCATGAATGATAAACATTTATCATGAAATAAGGAAATAAATAATAACTTTATTATTGCCTCTAGGGCATATTTCCTTCAGCCTCCCACTTGCACTAGAGTCAATAATCTAGATCACATCACCATGTGATTAACATCGATAGTTCACATCATCATGTGATTAACACCCATAGTTCACATCGCCATGTGACCAACACCCAAAGGGTTTACTAGATTCAGAATCTAGTTCACATCGCTATGTGATTAACACCCAAAGAGTACTAAGGTGTGATCATATTTTGCTTGTGAGAGAATCTTAGTCAACGGGTCTTTCACATTCTGATCCGTTATGTATTTTGCAATTTTCTATGTCTACAATGCTCTGCACGGAGCTACTCTAGCTAATTGCTCCCACTTTCAATATGTATCTAGATAGAGACTTAGAGTCATCCAGATCGGTGTCAAAACTTGCATCGACGTAACCCTTTACGACGAAACCCCTTTTTTTTCACCTCCATAATCGAGAAACATATCCTTATTCCACTAAGGATAATTTTTGACCGCTGTCCTGTGATCTACTCCTAGATCACCATTGTACTCCCTTGCTTAACTCAGTGTAGGGTATACAACAGATCTGGTACACAGCATAGCATACTTTATAGAACCTATGGCCAAGGCATAGGGAATGACTTTCATTCTCTTTCTATCTTCTGCCGTGGTCGGATTTTGAGTCTTACTCCACTTCACACCTTGTAACACAGGCAAGAACTCTTTCTTTGACTGTTCCATTTTGAACTACTTCAAAATCTTGTCAAGGTATGTTCTCATTGAAAAAACTTATCAAGCGTCTTGATCTATCTCTATAGATATTGATGCTCAATATGTAAGCAGCTTCACCGAGGTCTTCCTTTGAAAAACTTCTTTCAAACACTCCTTTATGCTTTGCAGAATAATTCTACATTATTTCCGATATACAATATGTCATTCACATATACTTATCAGAAATGATGTAGTGCTCCCACTCACTTTCTAGTAAATACAGGCTTCACCTTAAGTCTCAGATAAAACTATATGCTTTGATCAACTCATCAAAGCGTATATTCCAACTCCGAGATGCTTGCACCAGTCCATAGATGGATCGCTGGAGCTTGCACACTTTGTTAGCTTCCTTTGGATTGAAAAAACCTTCTGGTTGCATCATATACAACTCTTCCTCCAGAAAACCATTCAGGAATGCAGTTTTTACATCCACTAGTAAAGTGGCCCGCTCGATGCGCGGGCTAGAACTTTAGAAAAATTAATAATGCTAACATATTAGTTGAATTCTCTGAAGAAATATTGGGACCAAATGTGTTGACATTTGGAAGTATAAGACCTTTGCCAAGAAAGTTTTTTCTTAGGTATATTTTGTTTACTCATTGACATATAAATATATTTTTTATCCATTTATCAATTATGTGCTCATTATGCATGTCATACTAAATGTAATTTTTGTGATGAATCACATTGGGAACTTTATATTTTGTATAGTTTTTGTCATTTTTATCATGTTCATTTTTTCTATTTTTCTTTAGATACAAGTTCAGTAGTTCTTATTATTTCCTTATAGGCATATGTATAATTGATAACCCGGTGTAAGATTTACATAAACATATAAAGTGTGATGGTATCTATATGTTTCCGTCCTTAATTGTTTTATTAGTTAAGGTAAGACATGTACACTGGAAATAGTTTGTTAATTGAATTTTTACGACAATACCTTTAAATTGAATTAGTTCTATTCGGCTATCAAAGATAATTCGGTGAGCATTCAATCCAAAATACAATATGTCAGAGAAGCACACAGACACAACAAAGGGATGTTTTTCTATGAATAGAGCTTGCAAACTGACGTGAAATTGAGATTTCAATGCAAAAAATACCAAATGCCAATAAGAAAAGACAATTATAATTCTGGAAATCAAGATTTTTGTCTAGCAGCAGTACTTTCAGTGCTTTGCTCGTTGGATCATACACAACTTGTTGAAACACTTGTGTTATGAAATAGAGGTTGTTCTTCTCTATTCTCTAAGCTTCTTATGTCAATGTATATTTTAATTATTTTAATTTCTTTAAGTCTAGGATAAAGCAGTCACTTTTA
Source organism: Aegilops speltoides (assembly GCA_021437245.1). Classification (NCBI taxonomy): domain Eukaryota; kingdom Viridiplantae; phylum Streptophyta; class Magnoliopsida; order Poales; family Poaceae; genus Aegilops; species Aegilops speltoides. The sequence continues at coordinate 399,011,853 of CM038144.1, forward strand.
ATGCATTCTAAGATGTCTTGTATAGCTTGAAAACCAAGGAGTGGAAACAAATGGGAGACATCAAAATGGAACTTTGTACGAGTGTTACTAAATAGAAAATCTAAGAAAGGTGATAAAATATTATATTTCAAGATGGTGTGCATGTTTCACATACTGTGGGGTAAAAGCAAATAAGACACATTAAAATGAAACTTTGCAGGGGTTTAAAAAAAGTAGTATTCATTAATGTGGTTGAACTATACTACAAATATTTACTGTAGTAAGTTACTAAATAAACAGGGAATCCTGTACAAACTGATCATACCGAAATTCATACACTGTCACCCTCTTCTCTTGCACTATCATTCTTACTTGAATGCTAATGGTCTTTGGACTTGCACCTCTTTTGTTTGAAAAATGTGCTCTCTTGATACATTTAAAAGCGATGCATTCCAATTTGTTGGTTTTCTGAACGCATTCCTCCGTCCGGGTTTATTAGGCCTAAAGACAACTTCTCTTAGACCAAGACACATAGTAACTTGCTCACATTAATTCTTCCATTCCACTCCCAATGCACTCTCTCACATGCATGCAGCCAATGAAAAAGCACGCATGAAGTGTATTAATTTTCCAACCATGACACCAACAACAATGGCTTTCAATGCAACCAATGAAATGGTTGCATGCATACACCTTTTCAAAGCGGGGCCTTATAAAAGGGGACATGCCTGTGATGCTGAAAGGCCTAATAAACCCGGACGGAGGGAGTCAATAGCTACGATGTGCTACATATGTAAGTAGCTATTGGAGAGAACTGAAGCAACATTACCTTTGCAGGTTGAGCACCATTTAGTGCATGTGCATTGTTGTCGAACCTATAGCTGCAATATAGACACATTAAAACTCTATCGAGCAAAAGTTCAAAAAGTAAAATGTAAGGGGCCGATGTCCTAGTATCTCCGTGCGAGATGAAAGCTTATATTTGTATCTCAGGTGTCTAGATAGTAGTAGTATGGATTATGGAAGTGGAATTAACATAATGGATCAACAAAGAAGGAATTGGATAGAGTTGTGACACAAAGTTTGATCACTTGTATAGGTTCATGTAAAGCTCCATGGCACTGCAGAGCAGGATAAAATTATAAGTAGTAAAGTTATATGACGGTTAGCTCGATCAGAATTATATCGTCACCTAACTTTCTTTCAATTAACAACAGAGGCTTACTAACTTCTAGGTCTTGCCTTTTGTAAGAAAAACTGATTGCTCTGCTAGCGGAGCCAGCAACACGCCACCACGGCACGCTTAGGGACCTTTACCGGCCGGCCGTGAGAATCAATTAGCATTGCAGCTCCTGGCTGCTGGGTACGTACACATGTTGCAGATAAATCAGGAGTGGATCGATTGTTTGCGTTTCCGGCCGGCCGTGAGAATCAATTGGCTTGGGCTGGCTGTTGTGTGCGTACATGTGTTGTAGATTGAACGGGAACAGATCCTCTAGGGCGCATCTCTCATCAACTAAGCTGAGTTACATGCACGATGGACATGACAAAATTTGTGGCCCTTACCCAGCACGTGGACACCCCATGACGCAGTAATGTTGGAGAGCAGTCTGTACGGGAATTCTTCGATCGATGCTGGAGAGTTGTATGGCTTCAATCGATCTCGAAGAACAGCATGATGGACTGGAAGCCCTGTGTAGTCATGTGTGCTTGTGGCAGCATAAGTGAGACCTAAGCCGTCGACTTGCATGCACTCGATCAGAGGAGCTGTGCTATTAACTTAAAACTAAAATGAAGGCATGTGGATACAAGAAGAAGCTTTACAGCTTATGGATTATTTTTTAGAGTATTTAAGTGAGTCATGGATGGCTTTACAATCATCGACTGTGGGTTGCTACTAATTAACCCTGTTTATTTTGCCATGAAACGGATCGCCAAGGTACCTTGGGGAAAAACTTCAACTTAAATAATTAGTACGAAAACGGCATCCCGGTACACGCTTAATGAACGTTGACATATAATTATATACGTAGACATGATTAATGCATACACACCTCATGTTCATATACGTAGATAGTTTTATCTAGTCGCATGTTTCTGCATGCACTCATCAGCTACGCATCCATGCATCCACGTTCTTGCAGCTCTCTCTTGGTGGATAAAGATGCATCCATGCGTCGAGGTGCTTGCTTTTGGTTGATAGAGATGCATCCAGCTGTTTGTTCCTGCTGATACGTTGATGCCTCCACCAGCTGCTTGTTCTTTCCGATAAGTTAACGCCGACATCGACGAGATAGCTACGACAGCACAGGTTTCTCTTTAAAACATCTTACCAGTACAAAGATTTGAGCTAGTACATGTGTAACCTGCTGATGATGAATCTGCAGGATTCCCCTCGCGGCTGGCAGGTAGATCTCGGCGTGTGCTTGTAGCATCGTGTCTTCTTGTCAGAAGAAAACAAAAAAACATCTTCTTTGAAGATTCGTTCCACGACATGAAAGGGTCCCCGAGAAACCCTAGCGTTGTTCTTTTCCATCCTCAACTTTGAAGCTCCATGGGGCAGACGTGCAGCCTGGACTGAACGGCCTCCCACGGGGGACAGAACGCCGGCCTGTCCCAATGTGAGAAAGCGTGGTAGCATGATCGAGTCGTCAGATTGGGTGGCCTTAAAACTGAACTGCACGTACGGCTGCGACGGAGCACACAACTTGGCACAAGTAGATGGTCTAGGTTTGGAGTCAGGCTGCTTGATTGATTATGTGGGAGGCTAGCTAGCTTTTAATCGGCTGGAAACACACGTACATGCTACAGGTAGCTGGGATCATCAATTTCCTTGCTTACTGGTTTTCCTCATCCTCCGCCTTGCCGCAGCGTCTTTTCTTCAGGCGATAGGCGCCTTCGATGTTCCAACAACCGCTGTGCATGATTGAAGCTCGTCCACGTAAAATCGTTTGGGAGTTTGAAGGGATGGTTTGGGGCAGCTCGATGAGGCTTTGAAGGACATTGAGCTCTAATGGCAATGGTGGGGGAGGGCGGCTTGAGGAGGCTTCAGCGAGGAGCTTCGCTGCCGAGGAGGAGAAAGATACGTGAGGAAAAATTAGGGCTGGAGGATGTAGAGACGTGATATTTTGTTCTGGATTAAATACAGTTTTTTTGGGCAACCAAGGTTCTAAATAACATGTATGAAATGTTTTTTTTCTTATAATGGCAATGGCAATGGTGGGTAATTATTTTACTAAAATCTTATCTAATGGCTATAAAATATTAGGATATTAAATAAACGGGTGGATGATTCTGATTATTGTGGTAATTTCTTAACTAATTCTCTTTTTTCTGGTGAACCCGTAAATTACTTTTTATATATAAATAGATTTGCCAAATTTCATAAATTGTGGCGATTGCTAACATGATTCGGACAGACTTAAGCATCGCTACAGTTGAGAAAATCTCATTGTAGTCAACATCTTGAACTTTGTCGAAAACCTTTTTGCAACAAGTCGAGCTTTGTAGATAGTAACACTACTATCAACGTCTATCTTCCTCTTGAAGATCCATTTATTTTCTATTGCTTGCCTATCCTCGGGCAAGTCAACCAAAGTCCATACTTTGTTTTCATACATGGATCCCATCTCAGATTTCATGGCTTCAAGCCATTTTGCGGAATCTGGGCTCACCATCGCTTCTTCATAGTTCGTAGGTTCATCATGATCTAGTAGCATGACTTCCAGAACAGGATTACCATACCACTCAGTGCGGATCTTACTCGGTTGATCTACGAGGTTCTCAGAGTAACTTGATCTCAAGTTTCATGATCAACATCATCAACTTCCTCACTACTTGGTGTAGGTGTCTCGAAACCGGTTTCTGCGATTTAACTACTTTCAAGTAAGGGAGAAGGTACTATTACCTCATCAAGTTCCACTTTCCTCCCACTCACTTCTTTCGAGAGAAACTCCTTCTCTAGAAAGGATCCATTCTTAGCAACGAATGTCTTGCCTTCGGATCTGTGATAGAAGGTGTACCCAACAATTTCCTTTGGGTATTCTATGAAGACGACTTCTCCGATTTGGGTTCGAGCTTATCGGATGAAACTTTTTCACATAAGCATCGCAACTCCAAACTTTAAGAAACGACAACTTGGGTTTCTTGCTAAACCACAGTTCATATAGTGTCGCCTCAACGGATTTAGATGGTGCCCAATTTAACGTGAATGCAGCTGTCTCTAATGCATGATCCCAAAACGATATTGGTAAATCAGAAGAAACATCATAGATTGCACTATATCCAATAAAGTGCGGTTACGATGTTTGGACACACCATAACATTGTGGTGTTCGGTGGCGTGAGCTGTGAAACTATTCCACATTGTTTTAATTGAAGACCAAACTCGAACTCAAATATTCATCTTCGCGATCGATCGCAGAAACTTTATTTTCTTGTTACGATGATTTTCCACTTCACTCTGAAATTCTTTGAACCTTTCAATCTATTTCAGACTTATGTTTCATCAAGTAGATATACCCATATCTGCTCAAATCATCTTGTGAAGGTCAGAAAATAACGATACTTGCCACGAGCATCAACACTCATTGGATCGCATACATCGGTATGTATTATTTCCAATAAGTCAAGAGCTTGTTCCATTGTTCCGAGAACGGAGTTTTAGTCATCTTGCCCATGAGGCATGGTTCGCAAGTGCCAAGTGATTCATAATCAAGTGACTCCAAAAGTCCATCAGTATGGAGTTTCTTCATGCGCTTTACACCATTATGACCTAAACGGCAGTGCCACAAATAAGTTGCACTATCATTATTAACTTTGCATCTTTTGGTTTCAATATTATGAATATGTGTATCACTACGATCGAGATCCAATGAACCATTTTCATTGGGTGTGTAACCATATAAGGTTTTATTCATGTAAACAGAATAACAGTTTATTCTCTTACTTAAATGAATAACCGTATTGCAATAAACATGATCAAATCATATTCATGCTCAACGCAAACACCAAATAACATTTTAGGTTCAACACTAATCCCGAAAGTATAGGGAGTGTGCGATGATGATCATATCAATCTTGAAACTACTTTCAACATACATCGTCACTTCACCCTTAACTAGTTTCTGTTTATTCTGCAACTCCCGTTTCGAGTTACTACTCTTAGCAACTGAACCAGTACCAAATACCGAGGGGTTGCTATAAACACTAGTAAAGCACACATCAAACACCTGTATATCAGATATACCCTTTTTCACTTTGCCATCCTTCTTATCCACCAAATATTTAGGGCAGTTCCGCTTCCAGTGACCATTTCCTTTGCAGTGTAAGCACTCAGTTTCAGGCTTTGGTTCAGCTTTGGGCTTCTTTGTGGGAGTGACAACTTGCTTGTCAATCTACTTGAAGTTCCCCTTTCTTTCCCTTTGCCCTTTTCTTGAAACTAGTGATCTTGTCAACCATCAACACTTGATGCTCTTTCTTGATTTCTACCTTCGTCGATTTCAACATCACGAAGAGCTCGGGAATCATTTTCGTCATCCCTTGCATACTATAGTTCATCACGAAGTTCTACTAACTTGGTGATGGTGACTAGAGAATTCTGTCAATCACTATCTTATCTGGAAGATTAACTCCCACTTGATTCAAGCGATTGAAGTACCCAGACAATCTGAGCACATGCTCACTAGTTGAGCGATTCTCCTCCATCTTTTAGCTATAGAACTTGTTGAAGATTTCATATCTCTCAACTCGGGTATTTGCTTGAAATATTAACTTCAATTCCTGGAACATCTCATATGGTCCATGATGTTCAAAACATCTTTGAAGTCCCGATTCTAAGCTGTTAAGCATGGTGCACTTAAACTATCAAGTAGTCATCATATTGAGCTAGCCAAACGTTCATAACGTTTGCATCTGCTCCTGCAATAGGTCTGTCACCTAGCGGTGCATTAAGGACATAATTCTTCTGTGCAGCAATGAGGATAAACCTCCGATCACGGATCGAATCCGCACCATTGCTACTAACATTTTTCAACACAATTTTCTCTAGGAACATATCAAAAACAAACATATGAAAGCAACAACGCGAGCTATTGATCTACAACATAATTTGCAAAATACTACCAGGACTAAGTTCATGATAAATTTAAGTTCAATTAATCATATTACTTAAGAACTCCCACTTAGAAAAACATCTCTAGTCATCCAAGTGATCACGTGATCCAAATCAACTAAACCATAACCGATCATCACGTGAAATGGAGTAGTTTTCAATGGTGAACATCTTATGTTGATCATATCTACTATATGATTCACGCTCGACCTTTCGGTCTCCGTGTTCCGAGGCCATATCTGCATATGCTAGGCTCGTCAAGTATAACCCGAGTATTCTCGTGTGCAAAACTGGCTTGCACCCGTTGTAGATGGACGAGAGCTTATCACACCGATCATCACGTGGTGTCCGGGCACGACGAACTTTGGCAACGGTGCATACTCGGGAGAACACTTCTTGATAATTTAGTGAGAGATCATCTTATAATGCTACCGTCAATCAAAGCAAGATAAGATGCATAAAAGGATAAACATCACATGCAAATCAATATAAGTGATATGATATGGTCATCATCATCTTGTGCTTCATGATCTCCATCTTGCAGCACCACCATGATCACCATCGTCACCGGCGCGACACCTTGATCTTCATCGTAGCATCGTTGTCGTCTCGCCAAACTTATGCTTCTACGACTATCGCTACCGCTTAGTGATAAAGTAAAGCATTACAGGGCGATTGCATTGCATACAATAAAGCGACAACCATATGGCTCCTGCCAGTTGCCGATAACTTCGGTTACAAAACATGATCATCTCATACAATAAAATATAGCATCACGTCTTGACCATATCACATCACAACATGCCCTACAAAAACAAGTTAGACGTCCTCTACTTTGTTATTGCAAATTTTACGTGGCTGCTACGGGCTTAAGCAAGAACCAGTCTCACCTACGCATCAAAACCACAACGATACTTTGTCAAATAGACTCCGTTTAACCTTCTCAAGGACCGGCGTAGCCACACTCGGTTCAACTAAAGTGAGAGAGACAGCACCCACCAGTCACCTTTAAGCAACGAGTGCTCAGAAGGTGAAACCAGTCTCGCGTAAGCGTCACGCGTAATGTCGGTCCGGGCCGCTTCATCTCACAATACCGCTGAACCAAAGTATGACATGCTGGTAGGTAGTATGACTTGTATCGCCCACAACTCACTTGTGTTCTACTCGTGCAAAACATCAAACCATAAAAACCTAGGGTCGGATGCCATGTTGGGGAACGAGTAATTTCAAAAATTTCCTACGCACACGCAAGATCATGGTGATGAATAGCAACGAGAGGGAGAGTGTTGTCCACATACCCTTGTAGACCCGGCGGAAGCGATCACAACGTAGAGGAAGTAGTCGACGCGTTCTCCTCGCGATCCGACCGATCCCGGCGCCGTTACTCCGGCGCCCCGAGTTCTTGACACACGTACAGCTCGATGACGTCCCTCGACTCGATCCAGCCGAGTGTCGAGGGAGAGTTCCACAAGACGACGGCGCAGGACGATCTTGATGTTTCACCGGCGCGGGGCTTCACCTAAGCTTCATGACGGTATAACCGAGGTGGAATATGGTGGAGGGGGCACCTGATAGATCGTGGATGTCGCCTAGAGGGGGGGGGGGTGAATAGGCGCTTTAAAATAATTACGGTTTAGGCTTGAACAAATGCGGAATAAACCTAGCGGTTAATTTGTCAAACACAAAACCTACAACAACTAGGCTCACCTATGTGCACCAACAACTTATACTAAGCAAGATAAACAACTAGGTGATAGCAAGATATATGACAAGAAACAATATGGCTATCACAAAGTAAAGTGCATAAGTAAAGGGCTCGGGTAAGAGATAACCGAGGCACGCGGAGACGACGATGTATCCCGGTTCACACCTTGCGGATGCTAATCTCCGTTGGAGCGGTGTGGAGGCACAATGCTCCCAAGAGCCACTAGGGCCACGTAATCTCCTCACGCCCTCGCACAATGCAAGATGCCGTGATTCCACTAAGGGACCCTTGAGGCGGTCACCGAACCCGTATAAATGGCAACCCTTGGGGCGGTTACCAACCCAGACACTTTGGCAACCCTTGGGGCGGTCACTGTACCGTCAAATTGCTCGGGGCAATCTCCACAACCTAATTGGAGACCTGAAGCTTGCCCGGAGCTTTACACCACAATGATTGAGCTCCGAACACCACTAACCGTCTAGGGCCAAAGGCACCTAAGAGGAACAAGCTCTAGGGTGCCCAAACACCCAAGAGTAATAAGCTTCTCAAACTTCACTTCCACGTATCACCGTGGAGAACTCAAACCGATGCACCAAATGTAATGGCAAGGGCACACGGAGTGCCCAAGTCCTTCTCTCCCAAATCCCACCAAAGCAACTAATGCTAGGGAGGAAAATGAGAGGAAGAACGAAAGAAGAACACGAAGAACTCCAAGATCTAGATCCAAGGGTTCCCTCACTTAGAGGAGAAAGTGATTGGTGGAAACGTGGATCTAGATCTCTCTCTTTCCTCAAAACTAGCAAGAATCCATGGAGGATTGAGAGTTAGCAAGCTCGAAGAAGGTCAACAATGGGGGAAGAACACGAGCTCGAAAAGATTAGATCCAATGGGGAAGAAGACCCCCTTTTATATGAGGGGGAAAATCCAACCGTTACCCTCTCAGCCCGCACGGAGCGGTACTACCGCGCCTGAGACGCGGTACTACCGCAAGGCCGCGCGGTACTACCGTGGAGGACCACGGTACTACCGCGACAACAGAAGTAGCTAGGGCAGGCCTGGCAGGGGCAGTACTATCGCACGCGCGGTACTACCGCCCCAAACATGCGGTACTACCGCAAGGCAGAAACACCCTAAAAAGACTACATCCGTGCCTACTACCGCGACCAGAAAAACGGTGCAAAAACCCGACACGGTACTACCGCGCCAGGGGCGCGGTACTACCGTGCCAGGGGCGCGGTACTACCGTGCCAGGGGCGCGGTACTACCGCGAGGGCACGGATGTAAAAAATTACATCCGCCCCAACAGCCGCATACCAGCGGGTTGCGGCCAGGATACGCGGTACTACCGCCCAGGCGGAGCGGTACTACCGTGGACCCCTGCGGTACTACCGCGGCAAGCCACGGTACTACCGCAGGCGCCTGCGGTACTACCGCTCCGTGGAGCAGTACTACCGCAAACCCAGGGAAGAAGCACAAAGGATACCTACAAAACGCAGCTAAAGACAACAGACGGAATCAATAAAACCAGAACTGCCATAACTTCTGCATATGAGCTCCGAATTGAGCAAACTCAAGCTTGTTGGAAACAAGACAACGAGTAGCATCAAAACAGCGACTGGTTATAGTAAGAAGAGGCACGGGAGGTATGCCAAACATATAGAGGAGTGAAACCTCCAACAGAGAAGAACCGGCATAACCTCCAACATCGAAAACATCATAGAAGATGAATGTGAACTCCGTTGATGAACTCGAGCTTGTCAACAAGATGACCATAAGCTCCAAAACTCACAAAGAGAACCAAACAAGAACCAAGAAATATGATGCAACGATGCAAAGGTTTGAGCTCTCTACGAATGATACGATCAAGCTACTCATCGAGAGCCCCCCTTGATAGTACGGCAATCGATCCTATAACCCGGTCTCCCAACTACCATCATGAGACCGGTAAAATAGAAAACCTATCAAGGGCAAACCTTTGCCTTGCACATGGTCCACTTGAGCTAGATGATGACGATCTTGACTCCCTCAAGTTGGACTACCTTTCTTGATTGCGTTGGCTCGGTGAAGACTAGTTGATTGCTCCCCCATACTCCACTATGGGTGAGCCACTCTTCCAAGACATCTTCACAAGTCCATTGTCACCACAATGGACGGCAAGCTTCAAGCATTTGATCTCTTCGTGATGGTTCACTTGAACTTGCACACCGCAACCTAACCCCACAAGAACTCTCACGAAGACCATGGGTTAGTACACAAAGCGTAGTGGACAATGCTTACCATACCATGGGATCACTTGATCCTCTGTACATCTTGTACGCTTTGTGTGTTGATCAACTTGATTCACTCTTGACTTAATCTTGATCAACCTTGATTCTTTCCAACTCTCTTCATTTGGATGATGTCTTGAAGGTGAACATGAATGATCAAACAGTCTTCTTCTTCAAGACATGCTTGCAATAAGCTCAACTCTCAAATGACCAATCTTTGGATAATTCCTTGAATAGCACCTTGGTCGACACAAACTCTCCTTGAAACCAACACATGTACTCCAAGAAAAGCCTATGGACAAAACCTTCAAATATAACTCAAGGCAACCATTAGTCCATAGAGATTGTCATCAATTACCAAAACCAAACATGGGGCACCGCATGTTCTTACAATCTCCCCATTTTGGTAATTGATGACAATCACTTTCAAGAGAGTTTATGCAAGGAATTATGCACCACCATGCAATGCAACAACCAATAATGCATGCGTATGAGATGCAAATGCTAAGGAACAAAACCAAAGCAAGGAGAAAACTCTAAAACTTCTCCACAAAACTCTCTGAAACTTCTCCCCCATTGGCATCGATTGCCAAAATGGGCGAAAAGCTTAGAAGGCCAATATAAAAGGTGTTCCTCCTTAAATTGTGTATTTCTACCAATGCAATACACATATCCAACGGTAAAACTTGGAGGAAGACCAACTATATTGAGGCTCCAAGATTGCTAAAGGAATGATATGCCACAAGGACATAACAAAGAGAGACACAAGCAATCAAGAAATCAAAAGATACCAATTGAAGCAAGCAATCAACGGATATCAATTGAACCAACTAGACCAAAGATCCTATGAGCCACAAATGAGCATAGGAGCGTTCTAAAGAAACTAGAGAAGCTCCCATGATTTGTGCACACATAAGAATTTTGTAATTGGATACAAAGTGCACAAAATAGGATCATAGCTCCCCCAAAATCAATAGAAACTTACAACAAGTGCAAGTGAGCATATAGGAAACTAAGCCTAGTACATGTAACAAACACAAGGTTGAGCAACAAGTGAAAGAGACAACTTAAGAATGGGCTCAACCAAAATGATGTGTGTGAGTCAAGGCAATGCACTTGAGAAGACTAATGTGCAGAAGAGCATTAAGCATCAATAAAGTCTTCAAAGAATGAGGCACACGGTGCAAGGCCTATCATTCCCACACACAACTAGCAAATGGGTTCACAAGCTTACTAATAAGCATATAGAGAACCAATGCTTGTGACAACCCGTGGTGAAGATAGAAGAAGAAAGCCTCATCAAGACGAGGGATACCAATTAAGATGGCAAAGGCTCGTAAAGATAAGCATGAGGAAAATAATCTTCACCACCCAAGAGTGCATCAAGATGCAACGATATAAAACACGCACTCAAGGCAAAAGCTTTCACGGAGCCACCAAAGAAATAACAAAAGAGAGACAAGGTGGACGTGAAAGAAAGGATATCATCTAGAGATGTAATTTCTCTCAGGCGTATAAGGTTCTAGGTAGACAAAATCATGATGATATATATCTACAAAGAAGGATGTTCACCCGAAATAATTACAACAAGAAGGAACAAGATATCCAAAAGGAAGTCATACATATACCAATAAGATATTTGCTTGAGAGCATAGCACATGGCTAGATATGGTCTTATTGTATATAAATGAATTCCAACCACACGAACATCAAAGACATCACAACTAGCAACAAGACATCATTGTTGGGATGCTTTGAGAAAGGAAACAAGTATCACAAGAAAGAATGGATAACATGCCATGATACAACCTACACAAGGTTGATGTAGGAAATGTGTGCATGAAGTATATGAAGATACTTGTTACCGAGATAACATTGGAAGGATGTAGTAGAAACCAATTGAAGGTACAAAGTAGTTCATTGATCATCCTAGCTTGACTCCAATAAGCACATGGTGACAACACCTTCCTTGTGAGTGAGTCAAGCATCCAATGCATCTCCACTTGTTCCTAGAACAACAACACAAACAAATGGTACCCAAACTCATTGGGACCAAAGAGTTAGAAACCAACAATACATATGACAAACTCCACATAAATATGTGCATATAGATATGAAAATGATATTCATGCACATGTCATCCAATTTGATACTTGGTGGTGTTCCCCCTATATATTGGGTCAAAGAAAGAAAGCATGACAAAGACACTACAAGAAGTAAATATGCATGCTCAAGACTTTCAAGAACCGAGACCAAAAGACAAAGAAATACCAAGCGAAGAAAAGATACCAAATGAATAAATCATCACTTGGAGGATATCCATAAAAGATACATCAAGGAATGATATATCCATTGATACACTCAAAAAGAAAGATGTCAAACTCCCAAACGAGAGAATGGTTCCAAACAAACCAAGCCCTCTACAAAGTTTCATGATGGCACAAAGTACCAAAACAAAAACGGCTTGCCTTCCACAAACACACACTTGAAAAGGATCGCAAGATGAGTGTTTAATAGAAAATAGGATAGCTTCCCCAAGACTAGTGCATTATAGAGAATTTGCATTTGAATACAAAATGCACAAGATGGGATCACCACTTTCACTATATCTAGAAAACACTAGACAAGGTCAAGAAAAACACCAAGATCCTCAAGTGGCAAGGAAGGCAATGGGAGTTGACACAAACTTGGCAAGAGATAAGGCAAATAAAAAACAAATGCCAACGTGAAGATGATCAATAATTTCTACCACATATAAGTGAGTACCAATTGTCAAAAGACAAGAAGTATTTGGAAAGAATTCCCGGTGGTAGATAACAAGGATATCCGACATCATCTTCACACCAAACAAAACGCAAATTCAACTTGTAGAGCTAACATGCCACCTAGGAACAAGATAATTTACAATATCAATTCTAGGTGACAATATCTCAAATGTACACATTTTCTAGGCTAGTAATATACACATAGCATATTACTCCCCATAATGTGATACCAATTAAAGATAGACAAGAGGCAATTAAAGGATCCAACAAGAGATAATTAATGGACTATTTAGAATTTGAATTTCTCATGAGAAGACATACCACATAGCGACTAGATAATCTTGTAATATCAATACTAGATGGTATTCCTCATGTACACACATTTATAGGATTGTGAGGTGCACAAAGCACATCACTCCCCCATAATGGGATATTCCATTAATCTCTCACAAGAGCCAACTAAGAAATAGACAAGATGCAAAAAAAGGCTCAACGAATGACACACATGTACATGATGTGCAAACCAACACACACAAGGCAATTTGGAGCCACATCATATACAAACACATGCAAGGTACAAAACCACAACATGATAAGGGGGCAAGTAACTTTCAAGGTAAACAATTTAAGTACAAGTTACCGCAAGGAGGCACATTGGATATAAGATAGAAACTTGATAATCCAGTAAACTTGATTTGTGACAAAAAGAATGATGAAGTCCCCTTAAATCTTCATAATGTAGCCAAGTCTCCAATGCCCTCCAAAAACACCTATTGATCAAGTTTGAGATTGTTGGTACCCAACCAAGTTGGGTCCTAAGAGGTTAGTCACAATAGGCTTGGCTACCCAAATGGTTCTTTGCTTCAAACCACTTTGAGTACCAACAAACTTGGCAAACACATTGCCAACCTTATCCTTCCCAAGAGAATAGATATCATCAATAATAATTGGGTTGGATAAGTTACCACTAGTGCATGAAGAAGCGACGTGACCTTTCTCACGACATAAGTAGCAACGCTACTCTTCATTTTCTTCTCACTTGATTTCTCAACAAGAGAAGCATGAACTTGAGTCTTCTTGGGAAGTGGCCTTTCTTCAACTTGTGGTTGAGCATGAGATTGAACTTGTGGCCTCTTCCCTTGTTGCTTGTCATTAACGGACTTCTTCTTCAATGGGCAAGATCTAACATGATGCCCTTCAATTTTGCACTTGAAGCAAATAATCTTGGCGAATTCTTGAGTTGTTCTTGGCCCTTCTTCTTGTTGCTCTTGGACTTCTTCTTCTTATTTGAGTTGAATCCAAGTCCACCTTTGTCAATGGGGGATTTTTGCACACTCAAGATATTGTTGAGTGTGGATTTCCCTTCATGACACTTTTCTAAGTCTTTCTTCAAAGAAGTGACTTGGGCCTTGAGCTCTTTGATTTCCTCTACATGGTTAGTATCAACACAAGTACTAGAGGAAGTATAAGCTTCATTGTTAGAGCAGCAAGGCAGGGAAAGCAATTCATCACAAGATGTACCAATGTTATGCATGGATGAATCACGAGGACTAGCATAAGGCAATATAGCATTTTGACAAAAAGTAGTGCTAGTATCCACATGAGGCTCACTAGATGTTACCTTGATACTATAGCCTCATGAGCTATCTTTAGCACATTATGGGATACTAGAAGATCATCATGAGAGCTTGTGAGCTTTACATGACTTTCTTCCAATTTCCCATAATTGCTAGATAGCAACTCAAGTTGAGCCCTTAGCTCAACATTCTCCTTCAAAATGGATGCTTCACAAGAGATAGAGTTAGTAGCACAAGCATCATCATTAGCAACAAGAGGAGAAGACAACTTAGCAAGCTCTTTTGAATATGAAGCTTTAAGTTGAGCATGAGACTCGGTGAGTTTGATGAGCTCACTCTTAATGACCCTTGAGCCATTTTCGAGGTGCTCAAAGTCCTCAAGGAGTTTAGCATGCGCAACTTCAAGCTCCTCATTTTTAGATTCAAAATCATTTGCCACCTCAAGAGCTCTATCACGAGATTCCCTCACTCTAGATAATTCTAGAGCAAAAGTCTCCTCAAGAGATTCCTTGGTGGTTTGTTCAAGTTCAAGAGCTTGAGAGAGGTCCGCAATCTCATTAGCGTAATCACGCTCATGACTTTCCATTTTATCAATGGTGACCTCATGCTCCTCAAGACGAGATTCCAACTCATCAATATATTTCTTGCCCTCAATGGCAATGGACATGATTTCCATGAAGTTGGAACGAGCAATTTTATTTTTATGAAGAGCTTTAAAAACCATTTCCCCCTTAATTTTTAAGGAGGCAACATTGTCATTCTCTTCATCATTATCCTCATCATCATTAGCATCAACATCATCATCAAGAGACATATTGGGTTTCAAAGTAGGAGATACCTTTGAAGCCTTAGCCATAAGGCAAAACGCAATAGATGATGATGTAGGATCCCTGAAGCACCATTCAAGACCACATCTTGTTCCACGGGTGTTGGGTTTCCTCTACATTGTTAGCACAACAACTCGAGGAAATACATGCATTTTATCATGGCAACAAGATATAGCAAGCATATCATCATGAGATTTAGTCAAGCAATTTCTACATGATATGCAAGGACTATCAACACAAGCATGTGAAACATTTGGAGTGCTCGAAGTGTTAAAGCCCAAAGAGGGAGCATTGCAATAAGATAGTGATGAAGGATCATCCACAATAAGCATACTATCATCATTGCAATGACCAACACTACTCACCATATCATTACCTTGTGGCAAACCACATAGAGGTGGAGTAGAAGAAGTTGAGAAGACTATACGACCGGAGGTGGAGGAGAACAATCATCCCCACAAATCTTGGACACACCATATTTATCTTGAAGCTTCGTCCACAACTCATGAGCATCCCGGAACGGCATGAGTTGAAATATAACTACATTGCTCAAAGCATCAAAAAGCACATTAGAAGCTTGAGCATTGAGATAAGAGTTTTTCTCATCCTCTAAAGATAATCGTTGAGGATCCTTTGGAGGAGAAAAACCCATATCTACAATTCGCTCTAAGTTTGGGTCCATGACCCTAAAGAGATTAAGCATGAATTACCCAAACATCAAAATTTGTGCCATCAAAACTAAGAGTGTCAGAGAATCCTAATCCCCTAGTCGACATCTTTACTCTCTAGGCGGTTAAGCCTAACACAGAGAGACGAGGCTCTGATACCAATTGATAGATCGTGGATGTCGCCTAGAGGGGGGGGGGGTGAATAGGCGCTTTAAAATAATTACGGTTTAGGCTTGAACAAATGCGGAATAAACCTAGCGGTTAATTTGTCAAACACAAAACCTACAACAACTAGGCTCACCTATGTGCACCAACAACTTATACTAAGCAAGATAAACAACTAGGTGATAGCAAGATATATGACAAGAAACAATATGGCTATCACAAAGTAAAGTGCATAAGTAAAGGGCTCGGGTAAGAGATAACCGAGGCACGCGGAGACGACGATGTATCCCGAAGTTCACACCCTTGCGGATGCTAATCTCCGTTTGGAGCGGTGTGGAGGCACAATGCTCCCCAAGAAGCCACTAGGGCCACTGTAATCTCCTCACGCCCTCGCACAATGCAAGATGCCGTGATTCCACTAAGGGACCCTTGAGGGCGGTCACCGAACCCGTACAAATGGCAACCCTTGGGGGCGGTCACCGAACCCGTACACTTTGGCAACCCTTGGGGGCGGTCACCGGTACCCGTCAAATTGCTCGGGGCAATCTCCACAACCTAATTGGAGACCCCGACGCTTGCCCGGAGCTTTACACCACAATGATTGAGCTCCGAACACCACCAACCGTCTAGGGCGCCAAGGCACCCAAGAGGAACAAGCTCTAGGGTGCCCAAACACCCAAGAGTAATAAGCTTCTCAAACTTCACTTCCACGTATCACCGTGGAGAACTCAAACCGATGCACCAAATGCAATGGCAAGGGCACACGGAGTGCCCAAGTCCTTCTCTCCCAAATCCCACCAAAGCAACTAATGCTAGGGAGGAAAATGAGAGGAAGAACGAAAGAAGAACACGAAGAACTCCAAGATCTAGATCCAGGTGCCAAGTCCTTCTCTCCCAAATCCCACCAAAGCAACTAATGCTAGGGAGGAAAATGAGAGGAAGAACGAAAGAAGAACACGAAGAACTCAAGATCTAGATCCAAGGGGTTCCCTCACTTAGAGGAGAAAGTGATTGGTGGAAACGTGGATCTAGATCTCCTCTCTCTTTTCCCTCAAAAACTAGCAAGAATCCATGGAGGGATTGAGAGTTAGCAAGCTCGAAGAAGGTCAACAATGGGGGAAGAACACGAGCTCGAAAAGATTAGATCCAATGGGGAAGAAGACCCCCTTTTATATGAGGGGGAAAATCCAACCGTTACCCTCTCAGCCCGCACGGAGCGGTACTACCGCGCCTGAGACGCGGTACTACCGCAAGGCCGCGCGGTACTACCGTGGAGGACCACGGTACTACCGCGACAACAGAAGTAGCTAGGGCAGGCCTGGCAGGGGCAGTACTATCGCACGCGCGGTACTACCGCCCCAAACATGCGGTACTACCGCAAGGCAGAAACACCCTAAAAAGACTACATCCGTGCCTACTACCGCGACCAGAAAAACGGTGCAAAAACCCGACACGGTACTACCGCGCCAGGGGCGCGGTACTACCGTGCCAGGGGCGCGGTACTACCGTGCCAGGGGCGCGGTACTACCGCGAGGGCACGGATGTAAAAAATTACATCCGCCCCAACAGCCGCATACCAGCGGGTTGCGGCCAGGATACGCGGTACTACCGCCCAGGCGGAGCGGTACTACCGTGGACCCCTGCGGTACTACCGCGGCAAGCCACGGTACTACCGCAGGCGCCTGCGGTACTACCGCTCCGTGGAGCAGTACTACCGCAAACCCAGGGAAGAAGCACAAAGGATACCTACAAAACGCAGCTAAAGACAACAGACGGAATCAATAAAACCAGAACTGCCATAACTTCTGCATATGAGCTCCGAATTGAGCAAACTCAAGCTTGTTGGAAACAAGACAACGAGTAGCATCAAAACAGCGACTGGTTATAGTAAGAAGAGGCACGGGAGGTATGCCAAACATATAGAGGAGTGAAACCTCCAACGAGAAGAACCGCATAACCTCCAACATCGAAAACATCATAGAAGATGAATGTGAACTCCGTTTTCGATGAACTCGAGCTTGTCAACAAGATGACCATAAGCTCCAAAACTCACAAAGAGAACCAAACAAGAACCAAGAAATATGATGCAACGATGCAAAGGTTTGAGCTCTCTACGAATGATACGATCAAGCTACTCATCGAGAGCCCCCCTTGATAGTACGGCAATCGATCCTATAACCCGGTCTCCCAACTACCATCATGAGACCGGTAAAATAGAAAACCTATCAAGGGCAAACCTTTGCCTTGCACATGGTCCACTTGAGCTAGATGATGACGATCTTGACTCCTCAAGTTGGACTACCTTTCTTGATTATGTTGGCTCGGTGAAGACTAGTTGATTGCTCCCCATACTCCACTATGGGTGAGCCACTCTTCCATACATCTTCACAAGTCCATTGTCACCACAATGGACGGCAAGCTTCAAGCATTTGATCTCTTCGTGATGGTTCACTTGAACTTGCACACCGCAACCTAACCCCACAAGAACTCTCACGAAGACCATGGGTTAGTACACAAAGCGTAGTGGACAATGCTTACCATACCATGGGATCACTTGATCCCTCTGTACATCTTATACGCTTTGTGTGTTGATCAACTTGATTCACTCTTGACTTAATCTTGATCAACCTTGATTCTTTCCAACTCTCTTCATTTGGATGATGTCTTGAAGGTGAACATGAATGATCAAACAGTCTTCTTCTTCAAGACATGCTTGCAATAAGCTCAACTCTCAAATGACCAATCTTTGGATAATTCCTTGAATAGCACCTTGGTCGACACAAACTCTCCTTGAAACCAACACATGTACTCCAAGAAAAGCCTATGGACAAAACCTTCAAATATAACTCAAGGCAACCATTAGTCCATAGAGATTGTCATCAATTACCAAAACCAAACATGGGGCACCGCATGTTCTTACAGACCAAGGGCTAAGGAAATCCGTAGATCTAACTTGTGTGTTCTAGGGTGCCCCTGCCCCCAGTATATAAAGGAGCAAGGGGAGGGGGCGGCCGGCCAAGGGAGGCGCAGGGAGTCCTACTCCTCCTGGGAGTAGTTCCCCCAATCCTAGTTGGACTAGGATTCCCGAGGGGAAAGAGAGAGAGGGGGCCCCTTTACTAGTCCTAGTAGGACTAGGGGAAGGGGGGCCCACCTAGGGCTGGCCCTTCTCCTTTCCACTAAGGCCCACTATGGCCCATTTACCTCCCGGGGTTCCGGTAACCTCCGGTACTCGGAAATTCCTGTTTTCGCCGAACCATTCCAACTCCAAACATAGGCTTCCAATATATCAATCTTTATGTCTCGACCATTTCGAGACTCCTCGTCATGTCCGTGATCACATCCGGGACTCAACTTCTTCGGTACATCAAAATACATAAACTCATAATAACCGCCATCGAAACCTTAAGCGTGCGGACCCTACGGTTCGAGAACAATGTAGACATGACCTAGAACTATTCACGGTCAATAACCAATAGCGGGACCTGGATGCCCATATTGGTTCCTACATATTCTACGAAGATCTTTGTCGGTCGACCGCATAACAACATACGTTGTTCCTTTGTCATCGGTATGTTACTTGCCCGAGATTCGATCGTCGGTATCCAATACCTAGTTTAATCTCGTTACCGCAAGTCTCTTTACTCGTTCCGTAATACATCATCTCACAACTAACTCATTAGTTGTAGTGCTTGCAAGGCTTCAATGATGTGCATTACCGAGAGGGCCCAGAGATACCTCTCCGACAATCGGAGTGACAAAACCTAATCTCGAAATACGCCAACCCAACATCTGCCTTTGGAGACACCTGTAGTACTCCTTTATAATCACCCAGTTACGTTGTGACGTTTGGTAGCACCCAAAGTGTTCCTCCGGTAAACGGAGTTGCATAATCTCATAGTTACAGGAACATGTATATGTCATGGATAAAAGCAGTAGCAACATACTAAACGATCGTGTGCTAAGCTAATGGAATGGGTCATGTCAATCAGATCATTCTACTAATGATGTGACCTTGTTAATCAAATAACAACTCTTTGTTCATGGTTAGGAAACATAACCATCTTTGATTAACAAGCTAGTCTAGTAGAGGCATACTAGTGACATATTGTTTTGTCTATGCATTCACACATGTATCATGTTTCCGGTTAATACAATTCTAGCATGAATGATAAACATTTATCATGAAATAAGGAAATAAATAATAACTTTATTATTGCCTCTAGGGCATATTTCCTTCAGCATTCTATATGCAAAACTGTCAGAAGGTACATCATTCTTGCGTACCTCAAACCCCGTCAGTAAACTCCTGACGGCTTCATGCAAACCGCTCTCAGCGGATGAAATCCTTTCAATCACCGTACCCCATTAACGCACGGTGATCTTCTGAGATAGACGCTCGCCCGAGCAGATCCTTCAGCTCCTCTGACCGCACACCAGTTGGTGCCGGACCTCCCGGCCCCGCCGGACTCGGGGAAACCCTCCGCGACGACACCTCAGGGTCGTCCGCCCCGCCTGATGGCACGGCAGATGGAGGCGTTTCGCTTTCCATCATCTCCGGACGAAGATCCCCCGAAGAGGAGCTCTGCTGAGAAGGGCTGAGATCCGAACTACAAGATAAAAACTTCGGTCATCCTCAGAAATAAAAACAGGGATGTCTCTTACAACAAAACTCCCTTTCTACTTACGGCTCGCTGGAGGGCTGGTTCCCTTGGGGAAATAGTACGGCCGGGGTCCCTCCCGGCGCAGGACCCTCGGGCGAAGATTTCTTCCCCCGCTTGGAGGCCTTGACCTCCGGATCTTCAGAAGTGGTCCTCTTCTCCCCTTGGAGGGAGGGATTCTCGATCCCCCCTTCCTTAAAGGCCTCCTTAGTGGAGGCGGTAGCTTTCCTGTTCCCCCCTTTGCCCTCTTTCAAAGGCATAGCCTCCAGCATCTTGGTTAGTACCGGTCCGGCGCGGTCTCAGGGAGGGGGGCCAGACACCTTATTAGCTTTGCTTTTGCTATCCACTCCTGTTCAAGGGACGGCTCTTTAAAAAAAGGGCAAGTATTATGGCTAATGTACGGATAGCACGTCCGGGCACAGGAGCTACTTACTTGAGTATCCGGGCGATTGCAACTCAGGCCTGCGTCCTCGGTCAAGACTGGACACATCTCTTGTGATCCGAAGAACAGTTTATACATCTCCACGGGCGTCGCGCCCATGAAGTGGTGGAGAGCTCGCAGTCCCTCCGAATTGAATTCCCACAGGCGGAGAGGGCGGCGTTTGCAGGGCAGAAGGCGCCGAATCAGCATAACCTGCGCCACTACGACCAGATTGATCTCCCTCTCTTGGAGGTCTCGAGTCCGGCCTGCAATATTGGTGCGTCCTTGGACGGCCCCCAGTCAAGCCCTTTGTTGACCCATGACGCCAGCCGTTGTGGAGGGCCCGAGCGAAAGGCGGGTGGCACCACCTGCCTGGTGCCCCTGGGAGCAGTGATGTAGAACCACTCCTGTTGCCACAAGCCGAGCTCCTCTTGAAAAGAGCCCTCGGGCCATGGAGCATCGGCCCTCTTACTTATAATTGCCCCTCCGCACTCTGCCTGTCGCCCCTCGATCATCTTCGGCTCCACGTTGAAGGTCTTGAGCCACAATCCGAAGTGAGGGGTAGTGCGGAGGAAGGCTTCGCAGACAACAATGAACGATGAGATGTGGAGGATGGACTCCGGAGCCAAGTCATGGAATTCCAACCCGTAATAAAACATGAGCCCCCTCACGAAGGGGTCCATCGGGAAGCCTAAACCCCGACGGAACTGAGACACGAACACGACGCTCTCACCAGGCTCGGGAGTGGGAATGACTTGCCCTTGGGCGGGCAGCCTGTGCGAAATTTCGCAGGTTAGGTACCTGGCGTCTCTCAGCTTTAGCACGTCTTCTTCCGTGATGGAAGAGGGCATCCACCGGCCCTGTGGGTCGGAGCTGGACATTGTTAAAGGTCCGAAGCGCCCGAATCTGGAACCTTAGGTGTTGGAACTCGAGGTGAGGGGCGGATTCGATTGAGATTGAAGAAAAGGAACGGGCCTTGGTCTCATTATAAAGGGGTAGAATACCAAGAGCCGTCCCCGTGACCGTTTGGGACTCGCCTTCGATGGAGGGGGCGTGCCAACGGGCACGGTTGGGTTACCCACGTCCGTATTGATGAGAATCCCGGAATAAGGGGCGCTGAGGTGGAATAATAAAAACGATTCGAGTAAAGGCTTGGCCGTGGTGTGACATCACGCCACGAAATACGTCAGCAGATTGAACTTGTGTGTATATTATTCTCTCTACGGTGGTACGTGGAATTTATTTTGTAGAGCCGGACACTATCCTGGTGTTCACAAATCTTCTATAAACTATTCGGAGGAGGAACCAGCCTTGCAATGCCGAAGACAATATGCGCGCCGGACTCGTCGTCATTGAAGCCTGGTTCAGGGGCTACTGAGGGAGTCCTGGACTAGGGGGTGTCCGGATAGCCGAACTATCATCATTGGCCGGACTCCAAGACTATGAAGATACAAGATTGAAGACTTCGTCCCGTGTCCGGATGGGACTTTCCTTGGCGTGGAAGGCAAGCTTGGCGATACGGATATGTAGATCTCCTACCGTTGTAACCGACTCTGTGTAACCCTAGCCCTCTCCGGTGTCTATATAAACCAGAGGGTTTTAGTCCATAGGACACATAACAATCATACCATAGGCTAGCTTCTAGGGTTTAGCCTCCTTGATCTTGTGGTAGATCTGCTCTTGTACTACCCATATCATCAATATCAATCAAGTAGGAGTAGGGTTTTACCTCCATCGAGAGGGCCCGAACCTGGGTAAAAACATCGTGTCCCTTGTCTCCTGTTACCATCTGCCTAGACGCACAGTTTGGGACCCCCTACCCGAGATCCGCCGGTTTTGACACCGACAATGAGGATTACAGCTTGGAAAGTGGTCTCAGGAGCGCTGCCGACAGCACTTTGCAAAAAATACAGACACTTATCTAAGCGTTCTACAAGTCCTCTATTTGGTGTGGAGGAGGAGAACAGATTTCATGCGTTAATTGCTTGCACTCAAGCGCGCAAAATCTAGGTGGGAATGAGGTCACGTTGCCCCCTACCACCGGATGAGTTCTTGGTTAACTCAGGCAAAGAGTGGTTACTGAACCTGCTTACTCTTTGCTCGGAAAACGTTCGGGATATGGTGCTCATGTTGATATGGCGTATCTGGCAGTTGAGGACTGACGCTACACATGGGAAGGAAATTCCACCGGTGGACATCACAGTGGATTTCCTGGATAGCTATTACAAGTCTATCAAACTAGCTAGACATTTTTCTACGGACGAGATAATAAAAGGGAAGATGAGTGTGTCGGATGCACCTGGTAAGGCAGCTACTGATAAACAACAACCTGCTCCGTGGCTTGTACCAGCGTCGGGCACCGTCGCCCTATCTATAGATGGGTCGTTTCAGGACTCAGATGGTTCTGCCGCAGCAGGTATGATACTTCGGGACGAGTCAGCGCAGTACTGTTCGCTGCTTACCGTTACATGTTCCATTGTAATGGCGCTTTGGAGGAGGAGATTCATACCCTGTTGCAAGGTATGGCCTTGGCTATCCAACATACTTCGCTCCCGGTGGTGGTACAGTCGGACTCGTCGGAGGCTCTTTCAGCGTTGTCCAGTAATGGTCTCATTAGATCAGCTTATGGTTAGTTAGTCCTTGAGATTAAGGAACTAATGCGTATTAGGGAGTTTACATCTCAAAAATTCATCATAGCCAAAATTGTGTTGCAGATCGGTTGGCCAATTATAGCCACTCCGAGCGAACCACAGCTACGTGGGTTCGTTCGGTTCCACCCTGTATCGAGGAGTTGTGGCCTCTTGATTGTAACACTTGATTTTGCAATAAAACTCCCTTTTACCCCGAAAAAAAAGGCGACAGTCTTGCTCTTAATTAATGTGTTTTAAATAGAGAAAGTGTTTCTTAATGCAAATTTACAAACATGATTTTTACGGAAAAAAATGATACGGAGTGGTATTTGATTAATTCTTCACATGCCCTCGAAGAATTAACCAGTTTCGCGAAACAGACCCTTCATGTGGACGAGGGAGGCGGACAAACGAAGCAGTGCTTGCCCGGCCACGCCGTGAGCGCCTGAGCGGTGAAGCAGCTCCTCGGCGGGTCCGAACTCCAACAGTATAGAAATCCGAAAATCGCCGCGTTGCCAGGGCCATCCGCGGCGAGCCTTTGACTTCTCCCACCCCCACCTTCAGCACAGAACCAAAAAACCCGCTGATCCGAACCGCCGAGTCCCGTCCCCCTCCCGATCCGGCGACGATGGAGGGCGGCGCCGACGCCTTCGGGTCCTCGACCGCGCCGCTGGCCTGGCACGACTTCCTCGAGCGCATGCGCCAGCCTTCCGCCGCCGAATTTGTCAAGTCCATAAAGGGGTCAGCGCCCTCCCTCCACCCCTGCTCCCCAAAATTCCGTGCTGGGCCCATACGCTTGATTCAGTTCGTGATGTAGAGATCCGGGGTGTTGGTTTGGTGCAATCGCTTCCTCCCTGCGCGATGCGCGTAGGTTCAATCAGTTAGATGAGTCATTTTGCAGTCGTTTAGTGGGAATTTGGTACACCTTGAGTGCGGATCCAAGGGGATTCTGCTGCTGTGTCAGTTTGTTTAGAGAGCTTAAACCTACGATTGCCAACCATCGTTTATGTAATTTCGAGCTGGGGTTCAATGGCATTCCGGTTTGCCCTGCAGCATAGTGTCGATATATCAATCGGGCAATGTAACAAAGCTTTCTAGAAACTTGCATGATCAGTGCGTGCCCCTACCTAAGTGTGTGCTTGAGCTTAGCTTGATGGCTGGTTTAAGTGAAATAGCTACTTTGGGTGCAGTGCATGAAATCTACTGTGCTTATTATTCTGTGTTTGAAGATAAGTCTCCCACACTTACTTAGAGATAGATGAAGGCTGGGTTTTCCCGCAATTTGTGCTACAAGTAGCATCAGCAACCAGGGTCGAATCCTGAGCTCCAACTGTTGCGAGGATCCTTTAGTCAGAAAGTGATCAATGCCTTTGTTTTTCTCTCCATATGCTGCTAACAAGACTAGAAGCCCCCTATCAGTGAATTAATGCCGCATGAACTTGTGGGAATAATGGTTCTTCTATATGCAAGCAAAAATATACTGTGGGGCCTCACCACCCCCAACTAGATTCAGTACCAGTGTTTAGTTAGTACTTGCTATTTACGCAGGTTTTCATGTAAACAATACAAAATTAATGTAGTTATATGTTGTATACAGCTTTATCATGACGTTCTCAAACAGAGAACCTGATCCAGAGAGAGATAGTGCAGCTGTTCAAGAGTTCCTTGAAAATATGGAAGGTGCTTTCAGAGCCCACACTCCTTGGGCTGGCAGTTCTGAAGAAGAACTAGAGAGTGCCGGTGAGGTAATTCGCTTATTATGTTGCCCTGTTAATACAACTACATATCCAGAGGGATAAGGATTAGCATTGCATTCAAAACCTTTATCTTCATGTTGATTGCAAATTTTCTGGAATCCGCATAAACAAAATACTGTTCTTCATTTTGGCTTTTGGGTGATGCAATTTAAGTATCCTATAAGTATCCGTACTTTTTGACATGGTTGGACTAAGACTTTGACTAGGTTTGTCAGAATGTAATTTCTTTTTCTTGTTTTATTGTCTTGCTTTTTTATTTTTTGCTGATGTTTTGATATATATGGTGCTTCTAATCTATTTTATGGTCCACATGATTGGATAGCTTTGTCACATTATCAAAGTCATATATGGCACTCCGACCCTGATGCATAATGGCAATCCATTTTATTATCATAATGGAATATCATTTTGAATGTTCGACAAGCAATCTGTCATCCTTAGCAATAAATTATATCTAGACTTTAGGAGTGATGACTAATATTTTGCATAATGGTATTTGGATATGGGCGTGAAATGTTTTATTCTTGGACAGGCCATGTTTTCACTGGAATTGTTTGTGGTTTATCTTTTCATGTTAGCACTCTCAAAATCTCAATAACCGGCTGCATGTCTGACATATAGATTATAAATAACCATTTTTGCTCAGGCTTTACTGTGTAAGAACACTGAGAATTCTGTCATTTCATTTCTTCTGACTAAAAAAGTGTTTGATGTCATACTTTCTTGCAGCAGTGAAGTTTACGTTAGTCATGTGATTAATACTAGCAGTGTTGAATGCCAAGTATTAATATATTCTACTATAGTCATGCTGCTGTCCTGATAACTTGTAGTTGAGGCTCAATGTGGTAAATCTTTGTATCTCTAGGTGCCTTTACTTTAGTTGCTAACAATTTTGTCATGCTGATCTGGCACACATACTAGTTTGTTCTTAGACTATTTATTATTTTTAGCATATAACATTTGTTGTCATTTCTTGTTCTGTGCTTCTAGGGCCTCGAGAAGTATGTTATGACAAAGCTGTATAATCGGGTATTTGCTTCAGTCCCGGAAGATGTGAAGAGCGATGAAGAGCTTTTTGAGAAGATTTCTCTACTACAGCAGTTTATACGTCCTGAAAACTTAGATATAAAATCAGAATATCAGAATGAAACATCATGGCTGGTATAAAATTTAACCTCCCTATTTTCTCAAAATTCTGTATGCCGGAGTTGTGTTACTGCACATGTTGATAGCTATCTTTACAGATGAAAGTTTTCAAGCTGAAATTGAGCTATGGTACGATTGTGATGAGTAGGCCGTAGAGCAAAACGTTTGGACCTACCTATGCTAAGCATGTCATTCTTCCTACTCATTACACTTTACTATTTATCATTTATGCCACTCTTGACATTGCTGCTGCCAAATGCCAATTACCCTTCTCAGGGAGAGTAGTTAAAACCACTGTTAGTTTTAAAACAAACATAAATTTTCATGTTGCATTGTAGAGCATTCTTAAGTTAGAGCTGACAGACACATAACGGTGAAGCCATTTGGGACCCAATGACTGTTCCAATAGCATGCATTTTATGGCCCACTCGTCATATACATGGTCACCATTAATTTCTTCTTCTTTTTTATACAGCTTGCGCAAAAGGAGCTACAGAAGATAAACATGTATAAGGCTCCAAGGGATAAGCTTGCTTGCATCCTGAACTGTTGTAAAGTCATCAATAACTTACTTATGAATGCTTCTCATATGTCACATGATAACCCCCCTGGAGCTGACGAATTTCTTCCAGTCCTCATCTATGTCACCATAAAGGTATGGTTCACTGCTTGTGCTAGGACATGTTGATTGTTGGTAAGATGTTTCTAACCATCTTTTGTAAAATGAAGTGTCTATTGTTAGCAGTACTATGTTTTTGTTTCAAGTTTCTACACGGCTTTGCCTATCAGTAGACATGGCTCAACTTCGATATACGTTGAAAAATAGCTGCAAATTGTAACTGATGGTGTGGTTTATTTGTTATGTCATATACATGCTTCTTCAGTATAGGTGTCAATGCACTGTGTGGCCTAGCTTTGTTATTTCTCTTCGTAACTTTTTTGTTGTATCATTGTACCTATCTAGTCTAATGTAGCCTTCATCTTTTGTCATCCTGATAGCAAGCTTGTGGTGCGATGTATTTGACTATTAACCTACTAGACTTTCTTACATCTGCGCCCTCCCGGCTCAGCCTGTCAAGGTTTCATTCGGTAACTTTAAAACGGTAATCGGCGAAGATGCCCTTGTGCCATGCGCTGCTGCTTTATTAGTTTTATTTATTCATTATCTGGATTAGTGTGGGATGACCCTTTTTTGTTCTTGGCTTACAAAACACACCTGTAGATTTATACTAAATTACTAAATTGGGGTAGCCTTCATGAATTAAGTAGTTTCTGTTCTTAATGCAGGCTAATCCTCCGCAGTTACACTCAAATCTTTTATACATACAAAGATACAGGTGCCAATCGCGACTGGTGTCAGAGGCTCAATATTTTTTTACAAACCTCCTATCTGCCGAGTCTTTCATTTGGAACATTGAGGCGGAATCATTATCCATGGATGAACGAGATTTCCAAAAGAAGATGGATTTGGCAAGGGAACGCTTGTTAGGATTATCAGTTAGCTCAGAGAACCAGGAGAATCAGACCAATCTTGATGTGGGGGAGCATAGATCACAAGCACTAAAAGCTAGTGGAAATTCCGATGTCAACCTACACTTGAAAGATCATGTCCAAGGTCCAGTTCAGGACATGAAAAGGGAAAGTGATGTGAGCAGTAAATCAGTTGAGCGGGTGCAATCTATCTCTGACTTAGAGAAGAAGGGAGCTACAGAGCTTGTCAAGGATGACGACTTGAGCAAAATATTCCAGGAATACCCATTTCTATTTGCCCGTGCTGGTGATCTGACAGTTGCTGATGTAGATAACCTTTTAAACTCTTACAAGCAACTAGTACTTAAGTACGTCGCACTCTCTAAGGGCATGGGTGTCACCCCTGAAACGCCTCTTGTTCGGAGCAAGCAAACCGCACCAGATCTTCAGATATCCGAGGAGCCTGAGAATGTGAAGAATGTTGTAAATAGTTGCAACAGCACTGAAGAAAGCAGCAAGACTCATGAGGACATTAAAACTGAAATTCCTGACTCAGAAGTCAGCAACATTAGTACGCAACAAGCTGCTGTTGATCCAAGTGGTGATCAGAAGACACTAAAAGATGAATCATCAGATCAGCCAGAGCATGCGTGAGCTGCCGGTCTGGTTAAGCCGGTGAAATACAGTGAAAGCACTGCCTTCTGCAGTTCGTTCTTATACCAAGAGGTGATAAGGGGCCGCGGAACAGAATGCATATTTCCCCTGAGCAGATATGCCGCGGTCCTTGATGCCACAATTGTACATGCTGGAAACTAGAAAGCAGATATTAGGTACCAAGGAAGATGGAAAATCATTCTGCTGAAGCTAGATCCAGGTCCAAACATTTGTTAATTGATCCTTGTGGCTCTTGATTTTGTTGTCAGTTGGACTTTGTGGTGACTGCCATTTTTGTAAACTGTTACTATGTAACTAGAATTTCCATAAGGGCAGTTAGTATTCGTGCCAATATTCAGAGTAATTTATGTACCTGAATGTGGTTTCTTAATCAGCGCATCCAGTTGTATCGTATCAGCCCGGGGTGATGACCTCTTTTACTTCCGAGGAGAACTAATGCCAATCCTCTTAAGATTTTCAAGGCAATAATGACTACATTTTGTTCGATTCAGTTGCGGGGTATGAACCCAAGCACCTCCACGCAAGACACAGAACCAGGTAACATAGTACAGTATTATTTTCAGCTTCATAATTATATGAAATTATTGAGTAGTTTAGTGTGTCTTGAGTAAAATAAAGAAAAAAAAATAGCGAAGAGCCATTGTCTTAAGTAACTTCGCGGGCTTCACTGCACATTGAGTAGTTGTGTCGATTACTATCAGGAATAAAGAGATCTACCATGGGAACCATCGGGATCTACAAATACAAAAGGTTTCCGGCATTATTTTTGCCTTTTCGCTTTTGTTTTCCCCATGAATTTCTTTAGTGGCGTCCTGCCAGTCCTCATTAGAATACGGAGGAATAAGAGAGATACGTGTTGATCCCGCGTCATAGGTTTAGCTGTCCAGAACATGCTGTGTTCCCGATTCGCTCCAATGTCAAACTCATTCACCACAGATTTAAAGACCTTTTTCTAATAGGTAAAAAAGAAGACCTACAGTGTACACATATAATGTATTCCAGTACAATCGCGGAGGTCAAACAGTGAATACCGCCTTTGCTAGAGCACTCGACATCAAGCATCTCTGAAGCAATATATAACGTAGGTGGAGTATTTTTTCTTGCTGCTGTATTTTTGGTCATCAGCTGTTAGGGTTCACCGTAGCCCTGATCCTAAATTCTGGTGGCCGGTGATAAAGTAATTAGATTCTTAGACACCGAGATCATGTGCAGTCGTACGGCTGTTTCTTAGACACCTACATCTCGCTTAGGGCATCTCCAGCCGTTCGCCCCCCAGAGCGCCTAAATAGAGCGGCTGAGGCGCGTGCAGCTTAGTTCGACCACGGGGCGAGCTAGCTCGATCACGCCCCACGCCACACCCGTGATGCGGAAATTTAAACTTGGCCGTTCCCGCTCTCAAAAGACGCCGCAAATCCGGCGATCGGACGTAGTCTGGCGTTACAAAAAACAGAGCGCCGCCGCCTCGGCGGGTTCACTCGGCGGGGTTGGTTCCAGGCGTTGGCGGAGTCGGCGTGCGTGAGCTCGGCGGTGTCGGAGCTGCCGGTCTTTGGATGCGTCGGCGCGGCCTCGACATCTTTGGCGGTGATGTAGCGTCGCTTCGGGCTTGGCGTCCGTGTGGTCGTGGGCGTCGTGGGCGTCGTCGGCGTTGCCGTCGGCAGCTCGTTCAGGATGAGGCCGCGCTGCACCAGGTACCACGCCTTGAGCTTCTCGTCGTTGCTCTGGAGCATGTCCGCCTCGCCCATCAAAAAAGCCATGTCCGTGTTCCTCGGTCTTCTCTTCGCGTAGGACGGCCTGGGCCTGAGCGTCGGCGAGGCATGCTCGATGGACTCCTGCACTCGCGCGGTTGTCGTGTCGGCGTTTTCCCCCTTCTTTGCCGATTTGTGGCCGTCCGGCCGCCCCTCTGACGCGCCCGGAGCCGTCGCGTCCGGCTTGTATGTCTCCTTGGCCTTGTTGTCCCTGGCGCCTTTGCTGTCCCTGTATGCGTCTTGGCGTGGTGACGGCGGTGGATTCATCCCGCTGGTCGACCGATGAGGAAGACGCCGTCGCGCGTCTGCGTTGTCGCGAGCCTTCTTGGCTATAGCCTGTTCCGCTTGTCGGCGGTGATCGCCAGCAGCCGCCGAACTTCCACCTCCACTCGGCGTTCGACAGCCCGGTGGCTTGATGGCGGCGCCTCGGCTTCCTCTCGCTTGGTGGGTCACGACGCCATCATCGCGGTTGCCAGGCAAGATGGAGTATTTCTTGGCGGCATGGCGGCGGAAGGCGGCGGGGGGTTTGGCGGAGAAAGGGAGAGAATGGCGGGAGGAAGGCGAAGCGGCGGGAGAAGCGAGAAAAGCGTCAAGAACGGCGGAAAAGGCCCTCGGTCGCCTCGGTCTGAGCCCACGCGCTTTTTTCGCTTGCGCCGGCTCCCCAAGCGCCCCCAGGGCGCCGGGTTCGGCCTGGGTCCACCGGCACCAGTTTTGACCCGAGCCGACGAAAAACGAGCTTCTGGGGGCGCGACTGGGGCCTTTTTTTGGTGCCGGCGTAGCAAAATCGCCTAGGGAGGGTCTGTTGGGGGCGTGGCTGGAGATGCCCTTAGCTAGCTAAAACTCAGGTGCATGGAGGCGACTGAAGGTTGGTACTCCGACAAAGTGCACAGAAATTCGAGCCGAAAAGGACCCATATTGATGGCGTTGCCGTACACAAACACCTGCAACGAACTAGGCAAGACCTGCGTAGTACTGCTTCCACACCGCAACTGGTCATGCCGTGTCACTCTGCTTAAGGTCGAGAGGGTGTGAACACTGAACAGACTTAACATTGGATGACTAGCTGGAGTAAGTGGGAAAGGGAGAACAGCTAATGGGAGCGCTGGAATCTTAGCTAGATCATCCTCAAAAGGAAAAAAAAAAAGGAATCTTAGCTAGATCGAAAGCATTGGATTATCATCTTTACAATGCCAAAAAACCCAGAGGTGCAGACTTACAGACCAGTACAGCTTAGCTCCTGCGAGTGAGCTGTTCTGCTTAAACACCAAGCCTCCGCACGAGACACAAAGCGCGTTCTCCGGAGCACTTTCCGATTAAACTAAACTAAAATAATTGTAATGATCAACAAGAATAAGTTGAAGCAAAACGGAACAAATCCAACAGGTATCCAATGCAGCCAGTCTCACTCATCAACCCATACAGACATACAGTGTAGTAGTAGCAGTATTACTGACTTCTAGCCAAGTAAACACACAAAACATATAGTAGTATATATTGTATAAGTATTATGTTCTTAATGTAATGAACGAAAGAATCTATGGAAGCACACTTGGAGTGAGACCTAGCTAGAGCCTAGTAGAGAGGATCCATGCATGCACCTAGCTAGCTTCCATGGGAGATAGAAAAAACCAATGATCAATGGCGATCGACTCATGGATGCGCATATCAATGTCGATTCACTGCAGACGGTGGACGCTTCACTCTAGCAGAAGCTCCAGAGCCTCATCATCTCGCCGTCCTCCTCGGGCTCCTCCCAGGTGGAAGAGAAGGGCGTGGCGTGACCGGCGGCGATGAGGTCCATGAGCTTGGGGGACGCGAAAGCGTCCAGCTCCGTCCACAGCTCGTCCTGATCTCCCACCGGCGAGCCAGCGCTGGCCGCGGCAGACATCGAAGACGTGGCGTGCTCCTGGACGTCGGCGCTTCCCAGCATGGACACTGAGACCGAGGTCGGCGTCGTCGCCTCGGCGCTGGAAGAGCAGCTGTCGTCCACGACGATCCTGGTGGCCTCGAAGGCCGCTGCCGCAGCAGCGGCCGCGCGCTGGATGGACCTCGGGGACAGGTCGTCGGCGTGTCGATCGGCTGGGGAGGGAAGCGAATGCGGCGACGAGGGTGAGGCGGAGGACGACGTGGGGAAGTTGAGGACGGCGTCGGAGCCCTTGAGGCAGAGGAGCGCGGCGTCGTAGGCGCGCGCGGCGGCCTCCGGGGTGGCGTAGGAGCCGAGCCAGATCCGGCGCTTCTGGTGCGGCGCCCTGATCTCCGACACCCACGACCCCCAGCTCCGCATCCGCACCCCCTTGAACTGCCTCACCGCCATCGCCGGCTGCCTACTCCCGCCGCCGCACAGCGTTGCCGTCCCACCCCCACCACCACCGCTCTCTGCCATAGCCGCCGCAGCGTCGCACCTGCTAGCGCCGCTGCCCGGGTGGTTCTTGACCATTTTCCACGCGCTATAGCTCCCTGCTGCGGAGATGAGATCTTGCTGCCACACCACACCACACCGGTGCGTAAGCAAGTCACAGGCGCGTACTTATAGGGAGAGGGACGCGGCGTGTGAACTGAACGCTGCTGCTAGTGAGTTCGATCGTGGGAAAGGGGGCAGTGTCACTCTCGCGCACGCAAAGTCACCACGTACGTACTCCCTCCGTTCCAAAATAGATGACCCAACTTTATACTAAAATTAGTACAAAGTTGGGTCATTTATTTTGGAACGGAGGGAGTACGTAGGAGGATGTACGTACGCGCGTGGTCCTGGTAGGCAGCAGTGGAGAAAGGGTTCGCGCTATTCTACACTGCTTAACTTGCATTTGGAAGGCTCCTTATTAATTGTTTTCGATCGAGTGACCAAGACCAAGGCTGGCTAGATCGCAGCAAATGTACTACGCCCACGTGTGATGTACCGTCTTTGCCCTTGCCTAGCCAGGCTTGTTTGAGAAGGAGCGTATATCTATCACAGGGCTTGTCCAGGACATGGGAGGATCGACGTGGTGGGTCACGGTGGTCTACGGGCCGCAAGGAGAAGGCCCCAAGACACAATTTATCGGTGATCTACATGCTTTGCGCGCGGCTCGTCCTGGGCCATGGATGGTCTTGGGGGACTTTAACATGATTCTTCGGGCGGAGGACAAAAGCAACAATAACATTAACAGACGTATCATGAGGAGATTTAAGGAGTTCGTGGATAATAATGAACTCAAGGAGGTTTACATGCATGGCAGGAGATTTACGTGGTCTAACGAGAGGGATCGACCGGTGATGACCAAGATCGATCGGGTGCTGGTGACTGTGGACTGGGAGCTTGCCCACCCTGACGTCCTCCTCCAAGCTCTGTCTACGAACATTTCGGACCACGCCCCGCTCCACTTGTCCACTTCAGCCCCTTTCTGTCATAAGAGGCGATTCCGCTTTGAGATGTTCTGGACCAGATTGGAAGGGTTTGAACAAGTTGTTAGTGATGCATGGGTGTGTGATGATAACATAGTGGACCCTTTCAAGAGAATGGATGCGCTCCTTAGGAATACGGCGGTTGCTCTTCAAGCGTGGGGGCAGAGGAAGTGTGGCAACATTAAGACGCAGATCGCGATCGCCAACTATGTCATTCTCAAATTTGACCGCGCCATGGAGATGCGTGCCCTTACCCCGGCGGAGCTTTGGCTTCGTAAAAATGTCAAACTGGCATTACTAGGCTTGTCCTCTCTGCAACGCACTATCGAGCGCCAGCGCTCCAGGTTACGATGGATTAGGGAGGGAGACGCGAATACCAAACTGTTTCAAGCAGTGGCTAATGGGCGGAGATCTAAAAACTTCATCCCCCACCTACGGCACAATGGGGTTCTCATCACTGATCAAGATAAGAAGGGGGAAATCTTCACAGAGGCGTATGAGCAGCTGCTGGGTCATGCAACGACCAGGGAGACAGACCTTGACCTCCAATTCCTGGGCATGGAGAACCACGACCTAGGCGAGCTGGAGGAGATGTTCACGGAGGAGGAGGTGTGGAACACTATCAAGGAGCTTCCACGGATCGGGCACTGGGCGGATGGCTTCATTGCTGCGTTCTATCGGAGGGCTTGGACGATCATTAAACAGATGTGATGGCAATGATAATGAAGTCAGACGTCATGGATGGGAGAGGGTTTGAAGGCTTAATAAAGCACACATTGTGCTCATCCCAAGAAATCTGATGCGGAGCTGGTTGGAGATTTTACCCAATCAGCCTAACCCACGCCATTGCCAAGCTCTTGTGGCTAAACTGCTGCTAACCGGGCTAGGAGGAGAATGAAAGACATTGTCTCAACAAACCAGTCGGCTTTTATCTGCGGAAGGCATTTGCACGATAACTTCCTTCTTGTGAGACAAGTTGCTAGGAAGATACACGCACGCAAAGAAGCAGGGGTGTTCCTTAAGCTAGATATATCGAGGGCTCTCGATTCTATATCGTGGCCATTCTTGTTTGAAGTCATGAGGCAAAAAGGATTTGGACCGAGATGGCTTGCCTGGACAGCCATCCTGCTTCGTACGGCTTCTACCAAAATCCTAGTCAATGGTGTCCCTGGCAGGAGTATCTGGCTCACGCAAGGGCTAAGACAAGGCGACCCGGTGTCCCCTCTCTTGTTCATCATTGCGATGGATGCGCTTTCCTGCATCATGGTGAAGGGCGTGGAGGAAGGCGTCTTAAAGCCATTTACCGGCATCAGGCCAAATCAAAGTGTCTCGATCTATGCCGACGACGTGGCTCTGTTTGTGCGGCCTAATGAGGTTGATCTCAGGTTTGTGACCTTGGCGCTCAAAGCCTTCGGTGACGCGTCTGGCCTCAGGGTGAATTATGCTAAGTCATCGGCGATCCTCATTCATGGTGGAGAGGAGGACAAGGCCAGGGTCTCCAATCTTCTGCAGTGCAATCTGGGGAAGTTCCCTTGCAAATACCTTGGATTACAACTCGCGATTCACCAGCTAAAGAAGACAGACTGGCAGCCCATGCTAGATAATGCGAAGAAGTGCGCCCCTGGATGGCAACGCGGGCTGTTACAAAGATCTGGGCGCCTGGTGTTGGTCAAGTCGGTGGTCGCTGCAAAGCCGATCCACCATTTTATGATCACTGATGCTCCAGGCTGGGTTTTTGATGAGCTAGATAAATGGATGAGAGCTTTCTTCTGGGCTGGGAAGGATCAGGTCTCGGGAGGAAACTGCATGGTTGCATGGAACGCAGTCTGTAAGCCTACGTGCTTCGGTGGGCTTGGCATCAAGAATCTTAAGCTGCAGGGGCTCGCTCTTAGGGTTCGCTGGGAGTGGCTGAAACGCACGGATTCATCTAGACCTTGGCAGGGGCTGAGCATGATCAAGGATGAGGATGCCCGAGCCGTGTTTGATAGTCTGGTTAAGATTGAGGTGGGCGACGGCTCTAAGGTCCTCTTCTGGCGGGATCGGTGGATTCATGGCTTTGCCGTGCAGGATATTGCACCCATGATTCACGCTATGGTCGACACTCGCACTAGGAACAAGCGTACGGTCAGGGAAGGGATGGAGAGTGGCCGGTGGCTGCAGGACATCAATGGGGAGCTGAACTTCGTTGGACATTTGCAGCTAGTACATCTCAACTTGGCTATCAACACAGTGCAAAGAGACCCAAGCTCTCTCGACCGCTTTTCCTGGCCTGCAGACCCTTCTGGAGTCTATTCTGCCAAGTCTACCTATCAAAGACTTTGTCTTGGGGATGAATGGGCATCTTACAACACATGCATCTGGAAAAGTTGGGCACCTTTGAAGTGCAAGATCTTCATTTGGCTGGCTGTACAACATCGCATCTGGACCTCAGACCGAAGGGCTAAGCATGGACTACAAGATCAACCTTCGGCGTGCTACACGTGTTTACAGGAAGTGGATAATGCTGAACACATTCTGATACAATGTACTTAT
Organism: Aegilops speltoides; assembly: GCA_021437245.1. Classification (NCBI taxonomy): domain Eukaryota; kingdom Viridiplantae; phylum Streptophyta; class Magnoliopsida; order Poales; family Poaceae; genus Aegilops; species Aegilops speltoides. Next base: position 399,048,332 of record CM038144.1, read on the forward strand.
GCTCGTCAAGTGTGGCACACTTGTTTCCAGGATCTAAACCTTGGTATCCGGCCTCCGGTGCTGGCGGACTCCTTCCTTGATTGGTGGATTGAGACTAGAAGAGGGATGCCAAAGGATCTCAAAAGAGGCTATGACACGTTTGTTGTTCTGGTGGGATGGGAGCTGTGGAAGCAACGGAATGCGCGAGTATTCAACAGGGTTCAGAAACAAAGAACCCCGAGGGGGTTAGCTGATGACATTCTCAGAGAAGCACAATTATGGAGGCAAGCTGGTGTAGGAGTCGGTGGTTTAACCCGTTTTGTGAGAGAGTAGACTTCGTATGTAGGGTCGGGTGTTAGGGGTGTTGGTCGAGCTTAGATCCTAGCATCTAGCTTGTGCCTCTCTTGTACATTTTCTTTCTGCCTTCTATAAAGATAAGGTACGCCTTTGGCGTACTCTCGAAAAAAAAAAAAAAAGAAGGAGCGTATAGACAGATCTTGCCTTCCAGGACGCTTCGGCCGATGCAGTATTAATTGTAGCGAGAAAATAAAAGAAAAGAGACGAAAACTGGCTACTAGTACATACACGCATGGGCAGCTGCCAAACTTGCCTGATGCTGTCGGAAAACCTATAATTAAAGCCACTGAAAGAGCTGTAAAACCAGATCTATCAGCTGCATGCCATCGTGCCATTTCATTTCAGTGCAATGAACGGGGAAAAGCCCTATATAATATCTATATTATTATTTATTATTATTATGCAAGCAAGAGTTTAGCTGCCTAAAGTATACAATGCTCTTCCTCGCAAAAAAAAAAAAGTATACAATGCTCAATTATTCGTTAGATTTCAGATGTTGATCAGTGCGCCTCGTATTATGTTGTACTGTACACGGGTATTTCTTATTAAGATCTGCGGCCATGCATATATAATTCGAACGTACGTTACGTCATGGGCTCATGGGCATGACAGATTATCTCCACTGCTGCAGCTGCGCCCCACGTTATAATTAAGTAACGGCAAACGGTTAGATGTGCTCTTAAAAAAGCTCGTAGTACTAGCTCAGAGAGAGTCGTCGCGCCCAAGCAAGTTCAAAGGCGCCCGTACATCCATGCATGGAGAGTGAGAGGTCAGATCATCCACCACGCATGAGAAAAGCTGTGCGAGATGATCAAGTGCCTCTGCACATCTCGGTGTAAAGATCGGCGCGGGCATCGGAAAAGGCTCCGATGCCCTCCACGGCAAGTGATCAAGCTGATAATAGCGCTGCTGGATTCCCTGATTAGGAAAGCGGTAACGTTCCTCTCCGAGTGATACCCAATTATCCATCATCATGTAGGGAACGAACGGCATTACTGTGTGGTCTGCGGGCCCAATGTTTCTTGCAACTCAAATGTCATGCCGGGATAACATCTCGGTTACTCAGAAAAACACTGATCCGGCAGTACCCAGTGACTGACGCGGATCAAGAAAAATATACTTCGTCATATTCATATTAATTATTCCTGATTTATTACAACGAGGGTGCCAGTGCTTATATTCGTCTTTAGGTGGTCTACGGACATGGATGTAAATTTTACTTATAGTGTTCTTTATACTATATACCTTGACAGTTGATGGATAAATCGAAAGTTTTCTCGCAAAAAAAAGAGATTGCCATGTAAAAAACACAAAATTTAAGTTGAGCGGTGAACTGCGTGATCAAACGGCGGAAACTAGTAGTCGATCTCCTTATGTTGTTGTTGCAGCAAGTAACATCTGCCAACAAAAGTTAAGGTAAGCTTTATGTTCTGTTTGGCTTTTCTTCGTATCTTATGGTGTACTCCATGCATCCATGAAACTGCCTAGCATACATAGGCTTTGATCAAAACCTAGCTGCTACTCACTGGTTCTCAGGCTTTACCAGACCTGTCCTGTATTTGGAGCAAGCGTAAATTGCGTAAAAGATCACCACAGTTAGGGTCAGTGTTGCTCATAACCACCACCTAGAGCAACTCCAATGGGGCGACCCATTTTGTCCGTTTGGATTATCCAGACACAAAACATGACCCAACGGGGCGACTCAAACGGACACCCGTGTCCGCGTGCTGTTCGTCCCCGACCCAAACTTGACCCAAATCTGGGAACAAATGGGTACGAAACGGACGCTCTGCTTCGACCACTGTCGTCCGCTCGTGTCCGCCCTTGGTCCCACCTAGCAGTGAGCGCGCACGAGCTGACGTTCCCACCCAGTCCTCCTTCCCTGCCTTCTCCGCCGTCCCGCTCACAGGCGCAGGCCGCTGCCATCCCCACCCAGGCGACACAGCGGGGGCACTGCACGCGGGCGGCGCGGCGCTGGGAGTGGAGAGGCACAGCGGCACGACGGCTGGAGTGGCGAGGCCTGGCGGCGCTATGGGGAGCAGAGGGGCGGCACACAGAGGCCAGCCCGTCCCGCCTGACGCACCATGTCCAGGGCAACGCCATCGAGCACCACGGTCTCTCCCGTGAGCCAGCTCCGGTCAACGGCCAACGAGGCGTCCGTCTCCACCACGCGCGACATGACGCAGACCCCCTTTTGGTGCAAGTCCACTGCGGAGACAAGCCGGCTGGGCAGGGCGGGTGCGACCGTGGCCGTAGCCGCCGCCGTGTCACTGGGAACGGGAACGCGTCGGCGAAGAGCGCCAGGTGGAAGCCGTCGCCGCCGCGAGGGGAAGCTGAGAGGCACTGCGGCGCGGCGGCTGGAGTGGAGAGGCCCGGCGGTGCGATGAGGAGCGTAGGGGCCGCGCGTGGAGGGGCCCGATGGCCGCGAGGGGAGTGGACGGGCATGGCGGTGCCGGCGCCGCTGAGGCGGAGGAGACGGGGAGTGTGCGGAGGAGGTGCTCGCTACCGTCCGCGCGTGTCCGCTTTTGCGTCCCATGTTAGGTGCATCCTTCGACCATGCATGTCCACGGCATGTCCGCTAGGCGGACGAACGACCCAAACGGACAAAATCCGTGTCCGTTTGGGTCCCTGTGTTGGAGTTGCTCTTAGCTACTCCCTCTGTTCCAAAATAGATGACTCAGTACAAAGTTGAGTCATCTATTTTGAAACGGATGGAGTAACATTTTACTGAAAACTGCCACTATTTGGGCGGCCATCGCACATAACCCATACACTAGTTTCAAGTGCGGGTTAGCGGTTCTAACAATGAATGGAACGGACTAGCTTTGGTTGGAACAAACCATACACAAAACTATGGATTCCTTTCCAACGAAATAATAATGGCCTGCTGCGAGACTAACAAAATTTCATACCAAATTTATCAACAATTTAGCAAAAATTCAGTTTTCAAGTTTGAAGATTTAAAATTCGGCTGAAAATGCAAATTTCTAGTAATACATATAGCACTTCCCAAAAAACTATACAGAGTGTTAAGTTAAAACTGTGGAATTGCGGGCTTGAGAAGTATGAAGAACACCGCAGCAATGTCCGGTGCAATTTTCAATGGCCGGCCTTTCCTCTGAAAAGAAAATCAACAGAACATCTCAATGTGGATCCGCAGCTGTGGAGATCTCATTTTACATAAACTTTTCTTCATTCGTTTTGAACAACAAGTACATTTGAAGGCAATGGAAACCATGCCCTTTTGGTGATCAGTGGGCGTCAATCAATTAGTTTCCATGTCTGCATGATGGCAAGAAAGAAGAAGAGGGGACACGTATACTGTGCCTGCAGTGGGCTCCGCTCAACCATACGTGCTGCTGTGCAAAAGGGAGAAAGGCAGCGTACGCACGCATATGCGGCTAAGTTAGCTGGGCGCTTTCCATCACGAGCTTTGATACGGCGTCTCGACGGAGAAAATGGAGAGGATCCCCCGTGCCCTGCCCCTGCCCGTGTGTAACTTGCTTGGCACGGAAGTAAGCTGCGGTGTGTAGCAGGCGTCTTCATCGAGTGGGCGGGTCTCGTCTCTTCCGCTTTTATTTGCTTTTCTCCGGAGGAAGGAAGGCCTCGCATAGGCGGCAGAGGATCGAATCGAACCGAGGGAGTGCCGGTGCCAGTGACTCATGAGTCATCACCATGCTACAGCATACTACAAGCTCTGCTGCACTGCGCCAGATCGTCGTTCCTCGCACGGCTCAGCTCAGAATCATCTCATTCCTTTTCTTTTTGCCATAGGGAATCATCTCATCCTGGCTTGGTTGATGGTCGTTTGTGTGTTCATAGTACGCTAAAGTTCCTCTTAAAATGCGTATATTACAGCTTGGAAGGCCGCGTCAGGTGCTCTTGCCACTGATCAAAACAAGTTATACCGACACATTGGTATCACTGATTGTTGTCGGGTGTGCGGCCTGAAGAGGGAAGGTTCTTACCATGCCCTCAAGCACGACTGGTGTGGCAGACGATGCGAGAGTTATGGCCATTGCCAACTGATGATGTGCTACTAGATAATGGTAAAGAGTGGCTACTGCATGTGATAATAAGGTTTGTGACCATTGCCGTGGGTAAAGAGTGGCTGAGGGCGGGACCATTGCCGTGGTTGTGCCTCCGGTGCTGCAGGTGATGCCGAGCTTCAAATGGTATGTGCGAGCTCTGATTTGCCTCTATCAATGGAGCAAACGATGGTGGACACGCAAGCAACCACGAGTGAGGGACATGATTCAACTGTGACATGTGAGCAGAGTGAGGTGAACTCGCCTGGGCGCTCACATGTGATTTTGGCACCCGTTCCACCCCCGCCGACGGATAATTCGAATGCTCTCTTTGCAAAAGAGCTTTGTGACTTGCTCGCTAGTGTGGAGGCTATTAGTCCTGGAACTGGAAGGGCGATTGTCTGCATCCTGACGGGATCGACATCCAAGGGCAAATGCAAGAAGGCGAGTGATTGCCCTCGCACCGGTTTAGTGCAGGAGAAGTCACTAAGGTGCAAAAGCAAGAAGAGTGGCGTCATAGGTAAGGCGCCCACGGCTGCTTAGTGGATGATTCTCGGTCCCTCGGCTCATCCTCGCGACCGGCCGTCCTCACGGGTTGGGTCGTCATTGTAGTTTTGGTGTGGTCCACTATCTTTTGTTGGGATGTTCTTGTTGGGTTCAATTGTGGTGTACAAGCGTTAGGAGTTACGTTTGTAGTATATTGGGAGGGTTTGGCGGGTTGCAGGTGTACTCATGGGGTCTCATGATTGGTGGGTAGTCCAATTATGGTCTGATTGTATTGGTTTTAGCCCGGGTTTCCGTAAATTAACTGGGCAATTCTCTTCTTCTTAATTAATCGATGAGGCAATTCTTTTGCCTCCGTTTCGAAAAAAAATAAGGTTTGTGATATGGTCATTCTACTTATATGAAGAATTTGACAACTTCACAATGATGTTGTGCATGACAAGGAAGTGCCATCGGTTGATGTTACTATGGAATTTCTGAATAGTTATTATAATTCTCTTGGTCTAGCCAGGGATTATACTATGGAAGAAATATTAAAAAGGAAGATGTTGGCACGGGAGGAGGTTATTCCTATTAGTATTCAGCATGCCGCGGCTCCTGTACGTTGGCCACCACCTCTAGCAAATTGGGTTGTTGTGTGTTGATGGATCTTTCTCAGCTCCTGATGGCAAGGCAGGTGCTGGTATGATCTTATGTTATAATGATGGATCTCCCGATCCCCTCCGCCTCCCGTCCGCCTCCCCTCCCCTCTACCTCCCCTCCCGCCGCCGCTGGATCCCGGCTGGGCAAATCCCGTGCGGGGGGATGATGGTGGGCGGGGCGTCCCTCCGTTGCGGCTTGGAGGCGTGGCTTTAACGGTGGATCTTGAGCGGGCGCCTCGGGACGACGTGCGTGTGCGTCGGTCACGCAGCGATGTTACCTCCTCTACCTTTGGTTGTCTTCGTCATCGGTCCAAAGGGATCTAGTCGGTCGGTGTTGCCTCGCTGTGGCTTCCCGGCGGCGGATGATACGTCTCCAACGTATCTATAATTTTTTATTGTACCATGCTATTATATTATCCATCTTGGATGTTTTATATGCATTAATATGCTATTTTATTAATTTTTTGAGACTAACCTATTAACCTAGTGTCCAGTGCCAATTATTGTCCTTGGTTTTTGTCTTTTGTAGAAAATCAATACCAAACGGAACGAATTTTTTTGAGGATTTTTCTTGGACCAGAAGACAACCACGAAGTTTCGGGAGGAGGCCAAAAGACCCACAAGGGGGCCACAAGCCCTAGGGCGCCCCTAGGCTTGCCCCCCCTGGCTCTCCTAACCCCTAATCTCTGCTCTATAAATACCCAAATACCCCCCTTACGTCAGAGGGCACACCAAAATACTCTTTCGCCGCCGCAAGCTTCTTTCTCTTTTGATCTTCACTACAATGTTCTCCTCGATGTTCTTGAAGATCTATACGATGTAATATTCTTTTGCGGTTCATTTGTTGAAATCTGATGAATTGTTGATTTATGATCAGATTATCTATGAATATCATTTGAGTCTTCTCTGAACTCTTTTATGCATGATTAAGATAGCTTTGTATTTCTCTCCGATCTATCAATTTGGTTTGGCCAACTATATTGGTTTTTCTTGCAATGGGAGAGGTGCTTTGTGATTGGTTCAATCTTGCGGTGTCCTCACCCAGTGACAGTAGGGGTAGCAAGGCACGTATTTATATTGTTGCCATTAAGGATGGCAAGATGGGGTTTTACCATATTGATCGGATCTATCCCTCTACATCATGTCATCTTGCTTAAAGCGTTACTCTATTCTTGTTAACTTAATACACTAGATGCATGCTGGATAGTAGCCGATGTGTGGAGTAATAATAGTAGTAGATGTAGAATCATTTTGGTCTACTTGTCACGGACGTGATGCCTATATTCATGATCATTACCTTAGATATCGTCATAACTATGCACTTTTCTATCAATTGCTCAACAGTAATTTGTTTACCCACCGTATGCTTTCTTCAAGAGAGAAGCCTCTAGTGAAAGCTATGCCCCCCGGGTCTATTTCCTATCTTATTATTTTCAAATATATAAAACAAAAAACCCCAAAATACCTTGCTGCAATCTATTTATATTTACTTTATTTTACACTTTTACTTATCTTTTGTACCTATCTCTATCAGATCTCACTCTAGCTAGTGATCGTGAAGGGATTGACAACCCTTTTTTTTTGCGTTTTGTGGAAGTGTTTGTTAGTTTGTGTAGGTGCATCTATTGGGGACTTCTTGTGCCTCCTATTGGATTGATACGTTGGTTATTAACTGAGGGAAATACTTATCTCTACTTTGCTGCATCACCCTTTCCTCTTCAAGAGAAAAATCAACGCAACCTCAAGAAGTAGTAGCGGATCAAGTGGAGGAGGAGATGGTGGCTGATACGTCTCCAACGTATCTACTTTTCCAAACACTTTTGCCCTTGTTTTGAACTCTAACTTGCATGATTTGAATGAAACTAACCCGGACTGACGCTGTTTTCAGCAGAACTGCCATGATGTTGTTTTATGTGTAGAAAAGAAAAGTTCTCGGAATGTCCTGAAAATCCATGGAGGCACTTTTTGAAATTAATAAGAATTATTGGGCGAAAGAAATACACCAGGGGCCCACACCCTGTCCACGAGACAGGGGGCGCCCCCCCATAGGGCGCGCCCCTATCTCGTGGGCCCCCTGTACCTCCACCGACCTCAACTCCAACTCCATATATTCACGTTCGGGGAGAAAAAAAATCAGAGAGAAAGTTTCATCGTGTTTTACGACACGGAGCCGCCGCCAAGCCCTAATCTCTCTCGGGAGGGCAGATCTGGAGTCCGTTCGGGGCTCCGGAGAGGGGGATTCGTCGCCGTCGTCATCATCAACCATTCTCCATCACCAATTTCATGATGCTCACCGCCGTGCGTGAGTAATTCCATCGTAGGCTTGCTGGACGGTGATGGGTTGGATGAGATTTACCATGTAATCAAGTTTGTTTTGTTAGGGTTTGATCCCTAGTATCCACTATGTTCTGAGATTGATGTTGCTATGACTTTGCTATGCTTAATGCTTGTCACTAGGGCCCGAGTGCCATGATTTCAAATCTGAACCTATTATGTTTTCATGAATATATGTGTGTTCTTGATCCTATGTTGCAAGTCTATACTCACCTATTATGTGTTATGATCCGACAACCCCGAAGTGGCAATAATCGGGATACTTCTCGGTGATGACCTTAGTTTGAGGAGTTCATGTATTCACTAAGTGCTAATGTTTTGTTCCGGTTCTCTATTAAAAGGAGGCCTTAATATCCCTTAGTTTCCGTTAGGACCCCGCTGCCACGGGAGGGTAGGACAAAAGATGTCATGCAAGTTCTTTTCCATAAGCACGTATGACTATTTATGGAATACATGCCTACATTACATTGATGAACTGGAGCTAGTTCTGTGTCACCCTATGTTATAACTATTACATGATCCATTGCCTACGAGCTTTTCACATATTGTTCTTCGCTTATTTACTTTTCCGTTGCTACTGTTACAACTACTATAAAACCCAAAAACATTACTTTTGCTACCGTTACTTTTATTATCATACCACTTTTGCTACTAAATACTTTGCTGCAGATACTAAGTTATCTAGGTGTGGTTGAATTGACAACTCAACTGCTAATACTCAAGAATATTCTTTGGCTCCCCTTGTGTCGAATAAATAAATTTGGGTTGAATACTTTACCCTCGAAAGATGTTGCGATCCCCTACACTTGTGGCTTATCAGTGGCCTAGCTGCTGAAGTGGGTGAGGATGCCTCCATCATCGGCGGCGCCAGTGGGTGTCGTTTTCCTTGTTGGATGCGATTGTGGGGGCATCCCTCGCTCCATTGTTTCTAGGGGAAACCTCAGATCTGGAGGAGGCTACCCTTGACGGCGACGCCCGTGGGCGTCGTAGCCCTCGTTGGAGGTGTTGAGGGGCCTCCTGGATCGGACGATGGCGATGTCTTCATTGTCACCTCTGTGGGGGAATCATCTTTGAAGACATTCATCGGCTGGACGGACAAGTGGACGGCTTGGTGGTTGGGCGTCGATAGGTGGTGGAGTGGTGCTTCATCCTACTCATCGATGGCGGCGGATCTCGGCGGCATGGCGCAGTGGAGACTCGGCGTCCGATGGGTGGCGATGGACTCGTGCAGGAGGACGACACTATCTGGCGACGTGGTGGCGTCGATGGCAGAGAGGCCTGGGAAGGTCGATGCATCAGTATCTGCTCTGAGGATGGATCAATGTGAAGGAAATATGCCCTAGAGGCAATAATAAAGTTGTTATTTATATTTACTTATATCATGATAAATGTTTATTATTCATGCTAGAATTGTATTAACCGGAAACTTAGTACATGTGTGAATACATAGACAAACAGAGTGTCCCTAGTATGCCTCTACTTGACTAGCTCGTTGATCAAAGATGGTTAAGTTTCCTAGCCATAGACATGAGTTGTCATTTGATGAACGAGATCACATCATTAGAGAATGATATGATGGACTAGACCCATCCGTTAGCTTAGCACTATGATCGCTTAAGTTTATTGCTATTGCTTTTTTCATGACTTATACATGTTCCTATGACTATGAGATTATGCAACTCCCGAATATCGGAGGAACACTTAGTGTGCTATCAAACATCACAACGTAACTTGGTGATCACAAATATGCTCTATAGGTGTCTCCGATGGTGTTTGTTGAGTTGGCATAGATCAAGATTAGGATTTGTCACACCGATTGTCGGAGAGGTATCTCTAGGCCCTCTTGGTAATACACATCACTATAAGCCTTGCAAGCAATGTGACTAATGAGTTAGTCACGGGATGATGCATTACGGAATGAGTAAAGAGACTTGCCGGTAACGAGATTTAACTAGGTATGATGATACCGACGATTGAATCTCGGGCAAGTAACATACCGATGACAAAGGGAACAACATATATTATTATGCGGTTTTATCGATAAAGATCTTCATAGAATATGTAGGAGCCAATATGAGCATCTAGGTTATGCTAGTGGTTATTGACCGGAGATGTGTCCCGGTCATGTCTACATAGTTCTCGAACCCGAAGGGTCCGCATGCTTAACGTTCGATGATGATTTGTATTATGAGTTATGTGATTTGATGTACCGAAGGTTGTTCGGAGTCCCGGATTACATCACGGACATGACGAGGAGTCTCGAAATGGTCGAGACATAAAGATGGGTACATTGGACCATGTTATTCGGACATCGGAAAGTGTTCCAGAAAGTTTTGGGTAAAACCGGAGTGCCGGAGGGGTTACCAGAACCCCCCGGGGAAGTAATGGGCCTTAGAGGGACTTTAGGGGAGAGAGAGGGACGCACCAGGTGGTGGAGCCCCCCCCCCAGGGGAGTCCGAATAGGACTAGGGGAAGGGGGCGCGGCCCCTCTTTCCCTCTCCTTCCTCCTTCCCCCCTTCCCTCTTGGTGGAATCCTACTAGGACTTAGAGTCCTAGTAGGACTCCCCTCTTGGGGCGAGCCCCCTAGGGCCGGCCGGCCTCCCCCTCCCTCCTTTATATATGTGGGGAGGGGGGCACCCTAGAACACATCAAAGTTGATCTTTAGCCGTGTGCGGTGCCCCCCTCCATAGTTTTCCACCTCGGTCATATCGTCGTAGTGCTTAGGCGAAGCCCTGTGCCAGTAACTTCATCATCACCGTCACCATGCCGTCATACTGACGGAATTCTCCCTCGGCCTCAGCTGGATCTAGAGGTCGAGGGACGTCACCGAGCTGAACGTGTGCAGATCGCGGAGGAGCCGTGCATTCGGTACTTGATCGTTGGATCACGAAGACGTTCGACTACATTAACTGCGTTACTTAATGCTTCCGCCTTCGGTCTACGAGGGTACATGGACACACTCTCCCCGCTCGTTGCTATGCTTCTCCTAAATAGATCTTCCATGACCGCAGGTATTTTTTTTTGAAATACTACGTTCCCCAATAGTGGTATTAGAGCCAGGTCTATGTGTAGATGTTACATGCAAGAGTAGAACACAAAGAGTTGTGGGCAATAATAGTCATACTGCTTACCAGCATGTCATAGTTTGATTCGGTGGTATTGTTGGATGAAGCGTCCCGACATTACATGACCGCGTTCATGAGACTGGTTCTACCAACGTGCTTCCCACATAGGTGGCTAGTGGGTGTCTGTTTCTCCAACTTTAGTTGAATCGAGTGTGGCTATGCCCGGTCCTTGTTGAAGGTTAAAACATCACACTTGATGAAAAATCATTGTGGTTTTGATGCGTAGGTAGGAACGGTTCTTGCTAAGCCTATAGCAGCCACGTAAAACTTGCAACAACAAAGTAGAGGACGTCTAACTTGTTTTTGCAGGGGATGTTGTGATATGATATGGTCAAGACGTGATGATATATAAATTGTTGTATGAGATGATCATGTTTTGTAACAGAGTTATCGGCAACTGACAGGAGCCATATGGTTGTCGCTTTTTTGTATGCAATGCAATCGCCATGTAATTGTTTTTTACTTTATCACTAAGCGGCAGCGATAGTCATAGAAACAATAGTTGGCGAGACGACAACGATGCTACGATGGAGATCAAGCTGTCGCGCCGGTGACGATGGAGGCCATGACGATGCTTCGGTGATGGCGATCATGAGCACAAGATGATGATGGCCATATCATGTCACATATTTTTGATTGCATGTGATGTTTATCCTTTATGCATCTTATTTTACTTAGTTCGGCGGTAGCATTATAAGATGGTCTCTCGCTAAATTTCAAGGTATAAGTGTTCTCCCTGAGTATGCACCGTTGCTACAATTTGTCGTGCCGAGACACCACGTGATGATCGGATGTGATAAGCTCTACGTTCACATACAACGGGTGCAAGCCAGTTTTGCACAACGCAGAATACTCGGGTTAAACTTGACGAGCCTAGCATATGCAGATATGGCCTCGGAACACTGAGACCGAAAGGTCGAGCGTGAATCATATAGTAGATATGATCAACATAGTGATGTTCACCATTGAAAACTACTCCATCTTACATGATGATTGGACATGGTTTAGTTGATTTGGATCACGTGATCACTTAGATGATTGGAGGGCTGTCTATCTAAGTGGGAGTTCTTAAGTAATATGATTAGTTGAACTTTAACTTATCATGAACGTAGTACCTGATAGTATTTTGCATGTCTATGTTGTTGTAGATCAATGACCCGTGCTACTGTTCCTTTGAATTTTAATGCGTTCCTAGAGAAAGCTAAGTTGAAAGATGATGGTAGCAACTACACAGACTAGGTCCGTAACTTGAGCATTATTCTCATTGCTGCATAGAAGAATTACGTCCTAGAAGCACTGCTAGGTGCAAGACCCGCTGCAGGAGCAACACCGGACGTTGTGAACGTCTGGCAGAGCAAAGCTGATGACTACTCGATAGTTCAGTGTGCCATGCTTTACGGCTTAGAACCGGGACTTCGACGACGTTTTGAAAGTCATGGAGCATATGAGATGTTCCAGGAGTTGAAGTTAATATTTCAAGCAAATGCCCGGATAGAGAGATATGAAGTCTACAATAAGTTCTACAGCTACGAAATGAAGGAGAATAGTACTGTCAGTGAACATATACTCAGAATGTCTGGGTACCACAACCACTTGACTCAACTGGGAGTTAATCTTCCCGATGATAGTGTCATTGACAGAGTTCTTCAATCACTGACACCAAGCTACAAAAGCTTCATGATGAACTATAATATGCAAGGGATGAACAAGACTATTCCCGAGCTCTTCGCGATGCTAAAGGTTGCGGAGGTAGAAATCAAGAAGGAGCATCAAGTGTTGATGGTCAACAAGACCACTAGTTTCAAGAAAAAGGGTAAAGGGAAGAAAGGGAACTTCAAGAAGAACAACAAGCAAGTTGCTGCTCAAGTGAAGAAACCCAAGTCTGGACCTAAGCATGAGACTGAGTGCTTCTACTGCAAAGGGACTAGCTAGTCACTAAAAGCGGAAGTGCCCCAAGTAGTTGGCGGATAAGAAGGATGGTAAAGTGAAAGGTATATTTGATATACATGTCATTGATGTGTACCTTACTAATGCTCGTAGTAGTGCCTGGGTATTTGATACCGGTTCTGTTGCTCATATTTGCAACACGAAACAAGGGCTACGGATTAAGCGAAGATTGGTGAAGGACGAGGTGACGCTGCATGTGGGAAATAGCTCCAAAGTCGATGTGATCGCCGTCGGCATGCTACGTCTACATCTACCTTTGGGATTAATTTTAGACCTGAATAATTGTTATTTGGTGACAGCGTTAAGCATGAACATCATATCTGGATCTTGTTTGATGCGAGATGGTTATTCATTTAAATCAAAGAATAATGGTTGTTCTATTTATATGAGTAATATCTTTTATGGTCATGCACCCTTGATGAGTGGTCTATTTTTACTGAATCTGGATAGTACTGATACACATATTCATAGTATTGAAGCCAAAATATATAAGTTTAATAATGATAGTGCAACTTATTTGTGGCACTGCTATTTGAGTCATATTGGTGTAAAGCACATGAAGAAACTCCATGCCGATGGGCTTTTGGAATCACTTGATGCTTGCGAACTGTGCCTCATGGGCAAGATGACTAAGAATCCGTTCTCCGAAACTATGGAGCGAGCAACAGACTTGTTGGAAATAATACATACTGATGTATTCGGTCCGATGAGTGTTGAGGCTCGCGGCGGGTATCATTATTTTATGACCTTCACCGATGATTTGAGCAGATATGGGTATATCTACTTGATGAAACATAAGTTTGAGACATTTGAAAAGTTCAAAGAATTTCAGAGTGAAGTGGAAAATCATCGTAACAAGAAAATAAAGTTTCTACGATCTGATCTTGGAGGAGAATATTTGAGTTACGAGTTTGGTCTTCATTTGAAACAATGTAGAATAGTTTTGCAGCTCACGCGACCCGGAACACCACAGCGTAATGGTGTGTCCGAACGCCGTAACCGCACTTTTTAGATATGGTGCGATCTATGATGTCTCTTACTGATTTACGGCTATCGTTTTGGGGTTATGCTTTAGAGACGACTACATTCACATTAAATAGGGCACCATCTAAATCCATTGAGACAACACCATATGAACTGTGGTTTGGCAAGAAACCAAAGTTGTCATTTCTTAAAGTTTGGGGCTGCGATGCTTATGTGAAAAAGCTTCAACCTGATAAGTTCGAACGCAAATCGAAGAAATGTGTCTTCATAGGATACCCAAAGGAGACTGTTGGGTACACCTTCTATCATAGATCCGAAGGCAAGATATTCGTTGCTAAGAATGGATCCTTTCTAGAGAAGGAGTTTCTCTCGAAAGAAGTGAGTGGGAGGAAAGTAGAACTTGATGAGGTAATTGTACCTACTCCCTTATTGGAAAGTAGTTCATCATACAAATCAGTTCCAATGATTCCTACACCAATTATTGAGGAAGCTAATGATAGTGATCATGAAACTTCAGATCAAGTTGCTACTGAACCTCGTAGGTCAACCAGAGTAAGAACCACACTAGAGTGGTACGGTAATCCTATTCTGGAGGTCATGTTACTTGACCATGACGAACCTACGAACTATGAGGAAGCGATGATGAGCCCAGATTCTGCGAAATGGCTTGAGGCCATGAAATCTGAGATGGGATCCATGTATGAGAACAAAGTGTGGACTTTGGTTGACTTGCCCGACGATCGGCAAGCCATAGAGAATAAATGGATCTTCAAGAAGAAGACTGACGCTGACGGTAATGTTACTATCTTCAAAGCTCGACTTGTTGCAAAAGGTTTTCGACAAGTTTAAGGAGTTGACTACGATGAGACTTTCTCACCCGTAGCGATGCTTAAATCTGTCCGAATCATGTTAGTAGTTGCCGCATTTTATGATTATGAAATTTGGCAAATGGATCTCAAAACTGCATTCCTGAATGGATTTCTGGAAGAAGAGTTGTATATGATGCAACCAGAAGGTTTTTTTGATCTAAAGGATGCTAACAAAGTGTGCAAGCTCCAGCGATCCATTTATGGACTGGCGCAAGCCTCTCGGAGTTGGAATAAATGTTTTGATAGTGTGATCAAAGCATATGGTTTTATACAGACTTTTGGAGAAGCCTGTATTTACAAGAAAGTCAGTGGGAGTTGTTGGGGAACACAGTAATTTCATAATTTTCATACGATCACGCAAGATCTATCTAGGTGATGCATAACAACGAGAGGGTAGAGTGTTGTCTACGTACCCTCGTAGACCGAAAGCGGAAGCGTTATGAAAACACGGTTGATGTAGTCGTATGTCTTCGCGATACGACCGATCCTAGCACCAAACATACAGCACCTCCGCGATCTGCATACGTTCAGTTTGGTGATGTCTCACGAACTCTAGATCGAGCTGAGGTTGAGGGAGAGTTTTGTCAGCACGACGGTGTGATGACGGTGTTGATGAAGTTACCAACGCAGGGCTTCGCCTAAGCACTACAACGATATGACCGAGGTGGAAATCTGTGGAGGGGGGCACCGCACACGGCTAAACAATCAACTTGTGTGTTCTAGGGGTGCCCTTCCCACATATATAAAGGAGGGAGAGGGGGGAGGCAGCCTAGGGTACGCCCAAGTAGGAGGAATCCTACTTGGGCCCCTAATCCAATTCGGGCCCCCTTACCATATTTGGACAAGGGGGAAAGGAAGGAGGGGGGAGGGGAAGGAAGTAGGAGTCCTACTTCATACTTTCCTTTTCCTCCTATCCTTTCCCTTTCTCCCGACGTGGCTGGCCCTATAGGGGGCGCACTAGTTGTGGGCTGGTGTGTTCCCTTACTTGGCCCATTAAGCCCATATCTTTGTCAGGGGTTGCCCAGAACCCCTCCCGATGACCCGGTATCACCCGGAACACTTCCGGTGTCCGAATATAGCCTTCCAATATATGACTCTTTACCTCTCGACCATTTTGAGACTCCTCTTCATGTCCTGATCTCATCCGGGACTCCGAACAAACTTCGGTCATCAAATTACATAACTCATAATACAAATCCTCATCGAACGTTAAGCGTGCGGACCCTATGGGTTCGAGAACTATGTAGACATGACCGAGACACATCTCTGGTCAATAACCAATAGCAGAACCTGGATGCTCACATTGGCTCCTACATATTCTACGAAGATCTTTATCGGTCAAACCGCATAACAACATACGTTGTTCCCTTTGTCATCGGTATGTTACTTGCCCGAGATTCGATCGTCGGTATCATCATACCTAGTTCAATATCGTTACCGGCAAGTCTCTTTACTCGTTCCGTAATGCATCATCCCGCAAGTAACTCATTAGTCACATTGCTTGCAAGGCTCATAGTGATGTGTATTATTGAGAAGGCCCAGAGATACCTCTCCGATACACGGAGTGACAAATCCTAATCTTGATCTATGCCAACTCAACAAACACCTTCAGAGACACCTGTAGAGCATCTTTATAATCACCCAGTTATATTGTGACGTTTGATAGCACACAAGGTGTTCCTCCGGTATTCGGGAGTTGCATAATCTCATAGTCTGAGGAACATGTATAAGTCATGAAGAAAGCAGTAGCAATGAAATTGTAACGATCATAATGCTAAGCTAACGAATGGGTCTTGTCCATCACACCATTCTCCTAATGATGTGATCCCGTTCATCAAATGACAACACATGTCTATGGTTAGGAAACATAACCATCTTTGATAAATGAGCTAGTCAAGTAGAGGCATACTAGGGACACTTATGTTTTGTCTATGTATTCACACATGTACTAAGTTTCCGGTTAATACAATTCTAGCATGAATAATAAACATTTATCATGAAATAATGAAATAAATAATAACTTTATTATTGCCTCTAGGGCATATTTCCTTCAGTCTCCCACTTGCACTAGAGTCAATAATCTAGATCACATCACCATGTGATTAACACCAATAGTTCACATCACCATGTGATTAACACCCATAGTTCAAATCGCCATGTGACCAACACCCAAAGGGTTTACTAGAGTCAATAATCTATTTCACATCGCCATGTGATTAACACCCAAAGAGTACTAAGGTGTGATCATGTTTTGCTTGTGAGAGAAGTTTAGTCAACGGGTCTGCCACATTCAGATCCATATGTATTTTGCAAATTTCTATGTCTACAATGCTCTGCACGGAGCTACTCTAGCTAATTGCTCCCGCTTTCAATATGTATCCAGATTGAGACTTAGAGTCATCCGGATCAGTGTCAAAGCTTGCATCGACGTAACCCTTTACGACGAACTTTGTGTCACCTTCATAATCGAGAAACATATCCTTATTCTACTAAGGATAATTTTGACCGCTGTCCAATGATCCACTCCTGGATCACTATTGTACCCTCTTGCCAAACACATGGTGAGGTACACAATAGGTATGGTACATAGCATAGCATACTTCATAGCCCTGTTCAAGAATTCATCCGATTAACCAGTTAACTTGCCGATTAATCCCTACTCGTAGGGTCACCGAGTAGCCTATAAACCGATAAATCGTCCGATTAATTGATTAAATGGCCGATTAACTTGCCGATTAGCCAATTAATCCCCTATTCACCAGCCAACCGAGCAGCTACCAGTTAACGATTTCCTCAACAATGCTTCATAGAACCTATGACTGAGGCATAGGGAATGACTTTTCATTCTCTTTCTATTTTCTGCCGTGGTCGGGTTTTGAGTCTTTACTCAACTTCACACCTTGCAATATAGGCAAGAACTCCTCCTTTGACTGTTCCATTTTGAGCTACTTCAAAATCTTGTCAAGGTATGTACTCATTGAAAAAACTTATCAAGCGTCTTGATCTATCTCTATAGATCTTGATGCTTAATATGTAAGCAGCTTCACCGAGGTCTTTCTTTGAAAAACTCCTTTCAAACACTCCTTTATGCTTTCCAGAAAATTCTACATCATTTCCGATCAACAATATGTCATTCACATATTCTTATCTGAAAGCTGTAGTGCTCCCACTCACTTTCTTGTAAATACAGGCTTCACCGTAAGTCTGTATAAAACTATATGCTTTGATCAACTTATCAAAGCGTATATTCCAACTGCGAGATGCTTGCACCAGTCCATAGATGGATCGCTGGAGCTTGCATATTTTGTTAGCACCTTTAGGATTGACAAAACCTTCTGGTTGCATCGTATACAACTCTTCTTTAAGAAATCCACTAAGGAATGCAGTTTTTGACTTCCATTTGCCAGATTTCATAAAACGTGGCAATTGCTAACATGATTCGGACAGACTTAAGCATCGATACGAGTGAGAAAATCTCATCGTAGTCAACACCTTGAACTTGTCGAAAACCTTTTGCGACAATTCGAGCTTTGTAGATAGTAACACTACTATCAACGTCCGTCTTCCTCTTGAAGATCCATTTATTCTCAATGGCTTGCTGATCATCGAGCAAGTCAACCTAAGTCCATAATTTGTTCTCATACATGGATCCCATCTCAGATTTCATGGCCTCAAGCCATTTTGCAGAATCTAGGCTCATCATCGCTTCCTCATAGTTCATAGGTTCATCATGGCCTATTAACATGACTTCCAGAACAAGATTACCGTACCACTCTGGTGAGGATCGTACTCTGGTTGACCTGCGAGGTTCGGTAGTAACTTGATCTGAAGTTTCATGATCATCATCATTAACTTCCTCACTAATTGGTGTAGGAATCACTAGAACTGATTTCTGTGATGAAATACTTTCCAATTCGGGAGAAGGTACAATTACCTCATCAAGTTATACTTTCCTCCCACTCACTTCTTTCGAGAGAAACTCCTTCTCTAGAAAGGATCCATTTTTAGCAACGAATATCTTGCCTTCGGATCTGTGATAGAAGGTGTACCCAACAGTCTCCTTTGGGTATCCTATGAAGACGCACTTCTCCGATTTGGGTTTGAGCTTATCAGGCTGAAACTTTTTCACATAAGCATTGCAACCCCAAACTTTAAGAAACGGCGGCTTAGGTTTCTTACTAAACCACAGTTCATACGGTGTCGTCTCAACGGATTTTTAGACGATGCCCTATTTAACGTGAATGCAGCTGTCTCTAATGCATACCCCCAAAACGGGTTAATCGGTAAGAGACATCATAGATCGCACCATATCTAATAAAGTACGGTTACGACGTTCGGACACACCATTATGCTGTGGTGTTCCAGGTGGCTTGAGTTTGTGAAACTATTCCACATTGTTTTAATTGAAGGCCAAACTCGTAACTCAAATATTCACCTCCACGATCAAATCGTAGAAACTTTATTTTCTTGTTACGATGATTTTCCACTTCACTCTGAAATTCTTTGAACTTTTCAAATGTTTTAGACTTATGTTTCATCAAGTAGATATATCCATATCTGCTCAAATCATTTGTGAAGGTCAGAAAATAACGATACCTGCCACGAGCCTCAACACTCATCAGATCGCATACATCAGTATGCATTATTTCCAACAAGTCTGTTGCTCGCTCCATTGTTCTAGAGAGCGGAGTCTTAGTCATCTTGCCCATGAGGCATGGTTCGCAAGCATCAAATGATTCATAATCAAGTGATTCCAAAAGCCCATCAGCATGGAGTTTCTTCATGCGCTTTACACCAATATGACCTAAACGGCAGTGCCACAAATAAGTTGCACTATCATTATTAACTTTGCATCTTTTGGCTTCAATATTATGAATATGTGTATCACTATGATTGAGATCCAACAAACTATTTTCATTGGGTGTATGACCATCGAAGGTTTTATTCATGTAAACAGAACAACAATTATTCTTTGACTTAAATGAATAACCTATTGCAATAAACATGATCAAATCATATTCATGCTCAACGCAAATGCCAAATAACATTTATTTTGGTTCAACACTAATCCCGAAAGTATAGGGAGTGTGTGATGATGATCATATCAATCTTGGAACCGCTTCCAACACACATCATGACTTCACCCTTAACTAGTCTCTATTCATCCTGCAACTCCCGTTTCGAGTTACTAATTTTAGCAACTGAACCAGTATCAAATACCCAGGGGTTGCTATGAACACTAGTAAAGTACACATCAATAATTTGTATATCAAATATACCTTTGTTCACTTTGCCATCCTTCTTATCCGCCAAATATTTGGGTAGTTCCGCTTCTAATGACCATTCCCTTTGCAGTAGAAGCACTCAGTTTTAGGATTAGGTCTAGCTTTGGGCTTCTTCATGGGAGTGACAACTTGCTTGCCATTCTTCTTGAAGTTCCCTTTCTTTTCCTTTGCCCTTTTCTTGAAACTAGTGATCTTGTTAACCACCAACAGTTGATGCTTTTTCTTGATTTCTAACTTTGCCGATTTCAGCACCGCGAAGAGCTCTAGAATCGTTTTCGTCATCCCTCGCATATTATAGTTCATCACGAAGTTCTAGTAACTTTGTGATAGTGACTAGAGAACTATCTTATCTGGAAGATTAACTCCCACTTGATTCAAGCGATTGTAGTACTCAGACATTCTGAGCACATGCTCACTAGCTGAGCCATTCTCCTCCATCTTGTAGGCAAAGTACTTTGTCAGAGGTCTCATACCTCTTAACACGGGCATGAGTCTGAAATACCAATTTCAACTATTGGAACATCTCATATGCTCCATGGCATTCAAAACGTTTTTGAAGTCCCGGTTTTAAGCCGTAAAGCATGGTGCACTAACTATCAAGTAGTCATCATACCGAGCTTTGCCAAACGTTCATAACGTCTGCATCTGCTCCTGCAATAGGTCCGTCACCTAGCGGTGCATCAATGACATAATTCTTCTGTGCAACAATGAGGATAGTCCTCATATTACGGACCCAGTCCGCATCATTGCTACTATCATCTTTCAACTTATTTTTCTCGAGGAACATATCAAAAATAAACGGGGAGCTACATCGCGAGCTATTGATCTACAACATAGATATGCTAATACTACCAGGACTAAGTTCATGATAAATTAAAGTTCAATTAATCATATTACTTAAGAACTCCCACTTAGATAGACATCCCTCTGGTAATCTAAATCATCACGTGATCCAAATCAACTAAACCATGTCCAATCATCACATGAGATGGAGTAGTTTTCAATGGTGAACATCACTATGTTGATCATATCTACTATATGATTCACGCTTGACCTTTCAGTCTCAGTGTTCCGAGGCCATATCTGCATATGCTAGGTTCGTCAAGTTTAACCCGAGTATTCTGCGTGTGCAAAACTGGCTTGCACCCGTTGTATGTGAACATAGAGCTTATCACACCCGATCATTACGTGGTGTCTTGGCACGACGAACTGTAGCAACGGTGCATACTCAGGGAGAACACTTATACCTTGAAATTTAGTGAGGGATCACCTTATAATGCTACTGCTGTACTAAGCAAAATAAGATGCATAAAGGATAAACAACACATGCAATCAAAATATGTGACATGATATGGCCATCATCATCTTGTGCTCATGATCTCCATCACCGAAGCATCGTCATGATCTCCATCGTCACTGGCGTGACACCTTGATCTCCATCGTAGCATCGTTGTCGTCTCGCCAACTAATGTTTCTACGACTATCGCTACCGCTTAGTGATAAAGTAAAAACAATTACATGGCGAGTGCATTGCATACAATAAAGTGACAACCATATGGCTCCTGCCAGTTGCCGATAACTCTGTTACAAAACATGATCATCTCATATAACAATTTATATATCATCATGTCTTGACCATATCACATCACAACATGCCCTGCAAAAACAAGTTAGACGTCCTCTACTTTGTTGTTGCAAGTTTTACGTGGCTGCTATGGGCTTAGCAACAACCGTTCTTACCTACGCATCAAAACCACAATGATTTTTTTGTCAAGTGTGCTGTTTTAACCTTCAACAAGGACCGAGCGTAGCCACACTCGATTCAACTAAAGCTGGAGAAACAGACGTCCACTAGCCACCTGTGTGCGAAGCACGTCGGTAAAATCAGTCTCATGAACACGGTCATGTAATGTCAGTCGGGGCCGCTTCATCCAACAATACCGCCGAATCAAAGTATGACATGCTGGTAAGCAGTATGAAAATTATCGCCCACAACTCTGTGTGTTCTAGTCGTGCATATAACATCTACGCATAGACCTGGCTCGGATGCCACTGTTGGGGGACGGTGGCATCTGAGCCAGGTCTATGCGTACATGTTATATGCACGAGTAGAACACAAAGAGTTGTGGGCGATAATTGTCATACTGCTTACCAGCATGTCATACTTTGATTCGACGGTATTGTTGGATGAAGCGACCCAGACCGAAATTACATGACCGTGTTCATGAGACTGGTTCTACCGACGTGCCTCACACACAGGTTGCTTAGTTTGGCGGTAGCATTATAAGATGACCTTTCGCTAAATTTCAAGGTATAAGTGTTCTCCGTGAGTATGCACCGTTGCTACAGATCGTCGTGCAGAGACACCACGTGATGATCGGGTGTGATAACCTCTACGTTAACATACAACGGATGCAAGCTAGTTTTGCACATGCAGAATACTCAGGTTAAACTTGACGAGCCTAGCATATGCAGATATGGCCTCGGAACACTGAGACCGAAAGGTCGAGCGTGAATCATATAGTAGATATGATCAACATAGTGATGTTCACCATTGTAAACTACTCCATCTCACGTGATGATCGGACATGTTTTAGTTGATTTGGATCACCTGATCACTTAGATGATTAGAGGGATGTCTATCTAAGTGGAAGTTCTTAAGTAATATGATTAATTGAACTTTAATTTATCATGAACTTAGTACCTGGTAGTATTTTTCATGTCTATGTTGTTGTAGATCAATGGTCCGTGCTACTATTCCTTTGAATTTTAATGCGTTCCTAGAGGAAGCTAAGTTGAAAGATGATGGTAGCAACTATACATACTGGGTCCATAACTTGAGGATTATCCTCATTGCTGCACAGAAGAATTACGTCCTGGAAGCATCGCTAGGTGCATGACCCGCTGCAGGAGCAACACCGGATGTTGTGAATGTCTGGCAGAGCAAAGCTGATGACTACTCGATAGTTCAGTGTGCCATGCTTTACGGCTTAGAACCGGGACTTCAACGATGTTCTGAACGTCATGGAGCATATGAGATGTTCCAGGAGTTGAAGTTAATATTTCAAGCAAATGCCCGGATAGAGAGATATGAAGTCTCCAATAAGTTCTATAGCTACAAAATGGAGGAGAATAGTTCTGTTAGTGAACATATACTCAGAATGTCTGGGTACCACAACCACTTGACTCAACTGGGAGTTAATCTTCCTGATGATAGTGTCATTGACAGAGTTCTTCAATCACTGTCACCAAGCTACAAAAGCTTCATGATGAACTATAATATGCAAGGGATGAACAAGACTATTTCCGAGCTCTTCGCGATGCTAAAGGCTGCAGAGGTAGAAATCAAGAAGGAGCATCAAGTGTTGATGGTCAACAAGACCACTAGTTTCAAGAAAAAGGGTAAAGGGAAGAAAGGGAACTTCAAGAAGAACAACAAGCAAGTTGCTGCTCAAGTGAAGAAACCCAAGTTTGGACCTAAGCATGAGACTGAGTGCTTCTACTGCAAAGGGACTAGCTAGTCACTGAAAGCGGAAGTGCCCCAAATATTTGGCGGATAAGAAGGATGGTAAAGTGAAAGGTATATTTGATATACATGTTATTGATGTGTACCTTACTAATGCTCGTAGTAGCGCCTGGGTATTTGATACCGGTTCTGTTGCTCATATTTGCAACATGAAACATGGGCTACGGATTAAGCGAAGATTGACTAAGGACGAGGTGACGCTGCGCGTGGGAAATGGTTTCAAAGTCGATGTGATCGCCGTCGGCACGCTACCTCTACATCTACCTTTGGGATTAGTTTTAGACCTGAATAATTGTTATTTGGTGACAGCGTTAAGCATGAACATCATATCTGGATCTTTTTTTATGCGAGACGGTTATTCATTTAAATCAGAGAATAATGGTTGTTCTATTTATATGAGTAATATCTTTTATGGTCATGCGCCCTTGATGAGTGGTCTATTTTTGCCGAATCTGGATAGTAGTGATACACATATTCATAGTATTGAAGCCAAAAGATATAAGTTTTATAATGATAGTGCAACTTATTTGTGGCACTGCTGTTTGAGTCATATTGGTGTAAAGCGCATGAAGAAACTCCATGGTGATGGGATTTTGGAATCACTTGATCATGAATCACTTGATGCTTGCGAACCGTGCCTCATGGGCAAGATTACTAAGACTCCGTTCTCCGGAACTATGGAGCGAGCAATAGACTTGTTGGAAATAATACATACTGATGTATGCGGTCCGATGAGTGTTGAGGCTCGCGACGGGTATCGTTATTTTTTACCTTCACAGATGATTTGAGCAGATATGGGTAGATCATTGACTAGATCGCGCGTTCCTCCATTCGTTATGATCGTTGCTTGTTTCAGGGGTTTCCTTTTTTTTCTTTTTTTTCTTTTGTTCTTTCAATTTCTTTACCGGTTTTCTTCGTTATAGTGTGGTTCTTCTATTTGTTTTTCGGTTATCTTCGGGTTTTTGTTTTATTTTCTTATTTCTTTTTTGCAATGATTTTTCTCTAGTTTTCTTGTTTTCTTATTTGTTTCTTTCTCAGTCTTCTTCGGGGTTTTATCAAGGGTCTTTTACATTTGTGTTCCTAACTCGAACCCACTACTCGGATTTACCCCTAATTTTAAAGTTTGCTCAAATTTGCCCCTCTGCCGTTAGGTGCCCTTATAGAAATGCCCTAACGGCAGAGGGGCAAATTTGAGCACACTTTGAAATTAGGGATAAATCTGAGTAGTGGGTTCGAGTTAGGGATAGAAATGCAAATGACCCTTTTATCAAAACACAAGTCTACATTTTCCGTATACGTTAGGTACATTTTTCAATACCCTTTTAACAGTTTTCAAATACACAACTAACATTTCTTTAACTATATGTTATGATGCCAATTTTCTTTTTTATACTCATTGTATATTTTTCGTACACATCAGGAACACTATTTTTCAAATATATGTTTTTTGATGTCTACTTCTTACATACACGTTCTACATTTTTTGTATACATCAGGAACATTGTTTTATAAATGTTTAATATTTTTGAATACATCATTAACATTCTTAAAAAACTGGTCCTTTCTTAGATAAATATCCAGAATTGCAAAAAATATTGCGGTTCGAAAAAAATGTTCGGAACTTCAATTTTTGTTCTCGTTCCAAAATTTGTTCAAAATTACAAAAAAATTCCCAATTCTTCAAAAAATGTTATACTTATGAAAAATTGTTCAAGACTTTGAAAAATTGTACAAATTCCAAAATATTCTCATTTTAAGGAAATGTTCAGAAATTTGGAAAATTGTTTGGGTTTTAAAACATTGTTCGCTACGTCACCTCCAGTATTGAACAATTTTCCATGTTTTGAAATATGTTATCTATTTTTTTAAGTTAAAAAAACGTTTGTGTTGTAATGTTCATGAATTTGAAAAAATGTTCAATACAATAAATCCTAGGTTCCCAAAAATTGATCGTGTTTTGAAAAATATTGTTATTTCAAAATGTTCAAAAATTCAAATAAATGTTCTTGATTTTTGAAAAATGTTAGAGTTTAAAAATTTTGCTCACAAGTTTTTGAAATATCCGCGTTCGAAAAACGTTCACTTTTTAAACAGAATGGTTCACAATTGTTTTCAGGATCTGGCGCTATTGTTAGCTTATATTAATATGTCGCGCTGCCTAACGAGAGACCAGCGCATTAACTCTTCTGGCTACCATCCAGAGTTCTAGCGGAAGTGCCCATGTTCGAATCCTTGCAGTTTCTTTTTGTTTCGTTTTAACTGGTGCGAATTGGTGGTACAATATTCACCAACGGGCCAGCCCATCGCGGCTCCATGCACACTAAATGATGGCAATTTGCCAAAAAAACACTCCCTCACCGCAGCCAAAAGTCCCGGTTCGACTTGCCACGTCAACAACCCCTCTTCGGGAACACTCTCAATGTTCAAAATAGATCAGGATCGAGAGTTCGGTGTGCTGATTTTGGAGATTATGAGTTCAGGGTTCGATTTAGCTTCGTCTACAAGTTTAACGTTTGTTTTGAACTTTTTCCGTAATTTTTCAGAAACCAAACTTAAAGCTGATCAACATACTAAGGGCGAATAGTTAGCTTCCCCAACTGGGCCGACTGCGCCGGGCCATCGAGCGTTGTAACGACCCTAATTCGTGCCTTTAGCGCCCGAACATTGGTCGGAGCTAACAGGCGCCCTGGCAGGCCACGACCCAGCTAGCTCGTTCGCTTGCTCGCTCATCCATATATACAGTATCTTTTCTTCGATCTCTTGCTCAGCCAAATTTGTTTGTTTGACCAGTTGACCCAATATGTCATTGAGCGCTAATATTTGTTTGTGGCAACTGCTAATGAGTTGAAATTCAACCAATAACTTTTAACCAGTTGACCACCATGGATTGACCATTAACTTTCTGAAAATTTCATGCACTCGAAAATAGTCAAGAATTAAAAAAGGTTTTTTGTGCTTGATTTTTTTTCTTGATTCAAAAGTTTGATTTAACGAAGATTCAAGAATCTCGAAAACATTAATGGATTTGAAAAATACTTAGCAGATTTGAAAAAATGTTCACGAAGTTAAAAATAGTTCACGGATATGGAAAATTTCACAAATTTGAAAAATGTTTCAGATATGAAAAATTCGCATATTTCGGAAAAGTTCATGATGTTGAGAAAAGTTCGTGGATTTGAAGAAAGTTCAAGAATTTGAAAGCAAGTTTTTGAATTTGAAAATAAATCATGGATTCAAAAAATTTCATGATTTTTTTAAAAAAACTTCATAGATTTGAAAAGTTCATGAATTTTAAAAACTTTCAGAAATGTGAAAAATTTCTTGTATTTGAAAAAGTTCATTATATTAGAGAAAAGTTCATGGATTGTAAAAGGGGCACGGATTGGAACAACATTTGTACATTTGAAAAAAGTGTCACGGGATTAAAAAAAGTTGACGAATTCAATTAAAAAAATCAAAGTATTTGTTAATATGAAAAATGTTAATTAGTTGAAAAATAAATTAAATATGTTAAATATAAAACCAAACGAGAACAAAAAAATCTAAAAAGGAAAAAAAGAAAAGAAGTCCATATATTGTGCTGAAACTACACACAAGCAAGACACGCTGGTTCAAATTTCAAAATAAAAAAGAGAAAACAAAAAAAAAGGCTGGTTCAAGATTTATAGGCCATCCCAGTTAATCGTGGGGTGTACATTGTGTACGATTTTCCATTTAATGGATGCTATAGGCGCCAAATAGGATTTGCTATAGCCAGTACTGTAGCAATCAGTTTCTTCTTCTTCTTCTTTTTCTTCTTCTTCTTCTTCTTCTTGTTTCATTCGTTTATGAAATAATTGTTTCCTAAATTTTGAAAATTATTTTGAAATGCAATCATTTTTCAGATTAGTGAACATTTAGGGAAACACGGATATTTATTGGAAAGTTTTTTAAAAACGCATTTATTTTTCTTTATACAAATTTTTTCTGAAAAGTCAAGCATTTTTCGGAAAACACAAACTTCTGTGTAAATTTTGAAACTGAGAATACTTTTGAAAACACACATATTTTTGAAATTTGCATGCATTTTGTTGAATTGATGAAGTAATTGCGGAATTGGCAATGATTTTTAAAATTCTGGATAACTTTTGAAAAAACAAATATTACTTGAAATTCTGAACAATTTTCGTAAATGCAAATAATTTTGATATATGAGTAATATTAAAAAAAGTTTATTGGAATTCAGAACAAAAAAGATGAAACTTGAATTTTGAAACATCACAAACATCTTTTGAAAATTCGGAAGAATTTTTTAGAATTAAGAGAAAACAAAAGCTTGTAAAAAGAAAACTGAATCCTTCGAGAGGGTTCCCAAAATCGGACAGCTAAAATGGGGCGACCCAGCTAGCTGACTCCTGTGCTAAGCCCCCAACTTTGAGTCAAAGCACGTCAAATCGGGACTGTGTTGGCACTCGATCACGAAAGTTGCAATGTTGTGCCCGTGCCAAAAGAGCTCGACAGCCTTAAATCTTCTCTTTCTAGGCACCCCTAAAAAACAGTTGAATACCTATTATTTTTTCTAAAAAATATATGCACGAGTATATATAGCGTATGGCATCTACATATAGCTGGAAAACAAAATTTATAAAAAAACTAACAGATTGCGAACCAACCTGTGGTTGGATGGTTAGAGGGACTGTGGTATCCTCAGCCCACCAGAGTTCAAATCCTGTGCTCGCATTTATTTCTGGATTTATTTTAGGACTTCCGGCGATGCGCATCCAGTGGAAGGAGACGTTCCCGTTGATGACGAGGTGCCGACGATGACTTCGTAAATTTCAATATGATATGCCTGCTCTGCCGGCTCAGTCTTTCGGGTGTGCGTGTGTGCGTTCATAGGGTGAGTGTATGCACGTGTATATGAGTGCTTGTGTCTGTACTGATGTTAAAAAAAAGAAACTAACAGATTGTCAAGCATTTGAGCCCAAAACTAGGAGCAGTTATCATGTACCTGGCCTGCTTAGATTGCCTCGAAAAAAAAACCTAGCCTGCTTGGAACGCCATTTTTATTCCATCCTGCACCACCCGACCTTGCCCAGTGGTCCTCCTCATAGCCCAACTAGATCGGCAACGCGCCTTGGCGCGAGGGTGCCGGTCCAACCGATATGTCCAAACGGCAATAGACCAAATCGCATGACGAATTAGTAGAAAGGCAAGTTTAGCACATGTAACAGGACAACAACCTGCAGGGGCGCGGTAAAACACATGTTGCATTAGTGAGGGGGCTGTCAGTGAGAGATGTGGATAGAAAAAATACTGATTATCCTATGACTGTGCAGTCAACTAATCATGCAAATTGTATTATGAATGTGTCAAACAGTCAAGTGACTTTGTGCACAAAATACAGATCAAACAATATAAACAATGCAGATATGCTTTTACAACAGGTGAATAAACATCTAATATATAAGAAAACAACGTAATTAAAGAGGGGCCAGGCAAGACAGAAATCAGTGCATATTTGATAGACCGGTTCATCTATTACCGGAATTGTAGAGTATTTAGATGACTGCTAATAATAGTACGTCGCTGCAGAAGGACATCAAGGTCAATCACAGCAGCAGGGCCATCAACACAACCAACATGCACTGCAGTCCAAACCAACGTCGCAGCTAAAAAGCTAAAAGAACTGCAGAGCGAGCAAGCTGCCTGTAAATCGACATACACTCATAATTATAGTCCTACATTACAAGCCCATACAAACTCTGTAAAAAGCAAAAGGTTGGAAAGCGGCCTTCTTGTAAAGCGAGAAAGAATCTACACCGTCTTGAGCCCAAAAAACCTCCTCATAGTCAGGGAATTGCTTCCAGGAAGTGGCGTAGCCAACCCAATACGCCAGGGTGGTCCATTGATAGAAACATTTACATAAGATTATTTATTTTTAAAGAAATACTTTTTTACTGCACTGTATATAAGCTATGGAGAAATTCCAGGGTGGTCCATGGACCACCCTGGCCACCCCCTAGCTACGCCACTGCTTCCAGGCACATCAATTTCGAGTTCGACTCCTCCGAGCACGACCCCATCGTCCATGATCACTCTCAAGTACAAATGGAATGGCAACACCGGGAGGCAACCACATCCAATATATGTATATAGGAACCACAACAAACATCCTGCCACCCACAAAATATAACCCGGAATAAGCCCACTCACTGAACTGAGCAAATGCTTTGAGAGAACGACAACATTGCATGATCTTTTTAACTGAACTAAGCACCCTGACAGTTCATCAGAACTAATTCTTCAGTCAACCAAGATTATGTCATAACTGAAACCACAAGTGCACCTCAAAATCAAAGTATCCATGTGCAATCAGAGAGAAGCAACAGACTGTTCTTTTATCTTATATTTCTCATATGACAATCTGACATGCTGATGCTGTTTTTGTAATCAACACAACATCGCATATCAATGAACATGAAAATAAAAAAATATGGGCGATGGGCGTAGATAATATGCACAAACAACAATGGGATTCTGGGAATTAAATCAAAAGAAATGGGGAAGGGATTAAATCAGCATGACAGTTTGTCATGTTGATGTTGTTTTTGTATTCGGTAAAATATCGCATATCAATATATGTTTTTATGTCCCTAAAAATTTGGTTAGTTGAACTACACAGCAGAAGTAGTTTTAGCGAACATAAGAATAGACTATCATTAGCTATACAGGTGTACAACCTCGATAATTAAAACATCACCATCTTTCTCTAGTTTACAACATAATTATATTACTGAGCATGATTTACTCACCTGATATAGATCACAATTGAGTCCAATATACTCGAGGCATCCTGCTCAAGAAATATTGTGATATGAGCTCAGAAAATTGGATCGAATCGATCGCTGAGTCGTTGCATGGAGCCAAGACGGAAATCAGTACCTGCAAGTTTGGGAATCAGTTGCTCATGCTCAAGAAATTATTCTTTTTTTCTAAGCCAAAAAGGTGCACAATCAGAACCATGGTAATAAAGTATTTTTTTCTAAACAACTTACAACAAAGAGTAAATCAACAGCTAGCGGGTAATTCACTAAACATAGGATATGCACATGAAAGAGACTTAGCTACAGGATAAATCATGAATGAGACTGAGAGCATCAAAATAGATCTACAGATACTCTTCCTAATTTTATTTTCTTCTGCTAAATCAACATAGAAGAGCAATAGGAGGAGCTTACCCATCTTGTTCTTCCCAACAGCTCTAGAGGATCGCATCTCGCCCTAGGGATCCGATCCCCCAACCCCGCAAATGAACATATCATATCATATCCGACCCCCATTTCTATAAAAAAATAGTAGTATGTTTGAGAAAAGAACACAAGATAAAACATCATTTGAAACCTATGTATAAGCGAGGAGCTCAGCCATTTTCACTTTGTCTCTCCGTGATTCTGATGAAAGGAAGCAGCTCATCCACTTTGTTTTGCTAGCATTGGAGCAACCAGACGCAAGAACTACCAAAGGCACTGCTACCATCAGGATAACACTGTAGAATTTGAAAGATGTCGTTATGGCTGCAGATATATAGGATATTTGCAATGTGATTATGTTACGGGCAATATTTAATTAGATTGTATGTCTCTTAACTTATTTCGTGTTACCTTCTTGTAACTAGAAATTGCCACTGTAGCCTCAACTATTGCGTGGCAGGACAGGGAAGATGAGGAGAAAGAGAAAGAGAGAGGTCAGCAAGGTTTCTCACATCTGATTTGTTTTATGGGCATACTCAGGCACATGTGGTGCATACACAAACAAAGGTAAAACCTGCAGCTAGACACACTTACATACACAAACAAACTACGAACTCCATCAATCTTGTCCCTCTAATTAATAATCAAAGAAGCAGCAGGTTAATTGGGGGTACCGACCATGGGGCTCGAAGGGGTTCTCTTCAAGATGCACGCAAGAGGCGACGTCGTGGTCCTCGTACAACAGGGGTAGGCGATCTCGGGTCTGGCCGCTTTGGCGCCATCCATGTCTAGCTTCTCCTTCCCCGTCCATCCATGTCCAGCTCCTCCTACACCGCAATAAAAGAAAAGCTAAAGTAAGGATATAATAAATAATTTTCCGGCAGTATGTGGTTTTCTCCATGAAAAAGGAATGAAATATACAAAACCACATCTATACAAATATGCTCCACATAAGGAAAATGAAATATACAAAACCACATCTATACAAATATGCTCCACATAAGGAAAATGAAATATACAAAACCACATCTATACACATGCTGCCATACTAATGAACAAACACTTCCATATATACATCAGGGGTTTGCATATGTTACAATATCTAAGCAGTCTGAACATGAACCTAACTTCTATTGGATAATTCAATATGTTGTGTTGCATATACAATAGCTAGCAGCTACTATACTTCAACTAATAACCAGACCTACAGTTGTCTGCTCTCTGATATCATTTACGGGAGTATGCATGAATTTTGCTTTGATTATCGTTAGAGAGAGAGAGAGAGAGAGAGAGAGAGAGATTAGTCCCAAAAGGCCTTGCTTAGGCAACCAACAAGGCATCATGTTGTGTTTCCCCTAGATACCATGAAGCACAAGCAACTAATCGTAGAAGTAGACACAAACTCGGTTCCTAGGCTTGAAATGC
The DNA here is from genome assembly GCA_021437245.1 of Aegilops speltoides. Lineage (NCBI taxonomy): Eukaryota > Viridiplantae > Streptophyta > Magnoliopsida > Poales > Poaceae > Aegilops > Aegilops speltoides. The sequence continues at coordinate 399,080,568 of CM038144.1, forward strand.
AGGGCTAGCAACTGCTCACCTAGGCTCGAAGTATTCTGTCGTTGGGTCATGGACAGTAAGGCGGTTTGTTGCGACTCTTCTACTTACCCATGGCTGAACCAAACTTCAAGATCAAAGTGAACATGTGTGAGAATCCATGTATGATAGGGTGTGAAATGAAATATGCGTAAAACATGACTGAAGCAAACTGCAAGATAAAAGTGAACATGTGTGCGATATAATTTCTAGTCCAGAGGTAAGTTGGAAAATATCATATGTCATCATTATTTTTAACTCAACTGAATCTCCAAGATTATGCCAATGATATAAGAAGTCATTGGATACATAGTAAAACAGAGAGAATATGAGCTTAAATTAGTTGAGCAAACACATTTTGCACTAAAGGCTTGTTTCCGATTTCAGTTCATACAACCTCTTTTTCTATCCAATATTGATCATCCTATTAACAGTATCAATGTTGCAATTGATAGTTACGAATGTGGCAAGAATATATGCACTAAGTAAATTGAAAGGAACTCAAGCTTTTTATTTTGACCAACTGGTCCGCACTAATTGTAATCTCTTGTTAATTCATATATCCAATTGGAACCATCTTGAAAGTAAAATCTCAACGACAAACCTACATAATCACTAAATTCATACACATCAGAAAAACAAAATACAACAGATGGTAGAGCATTATTTAAGTTCATAATTGATTGTCAAATAGCATGGACATTACTTAATATTTTCATGAGTTTATTTTAGTAAGAATATACATAATAATAGAGATCCTACCTCAGCAATTAAGCAATAAGTTTCTCAGCAGTAGAGAAGTTTCAACCAATGTGTCAAATCCTGGTCTGCTACTTGACTAATAGACACACACACAAAAAAAACTTAGTGTTTGCATTATGACTTATGAGTCACAGGAATATGAACAACTTGGAAAGCAATATATGGTCGGTAACTTGAGAGAAATCACAACAAAACCAAAATCACTTTTCCAATTGTCTTTGACTAATAGAAGTTGAAGGAAATATGCCCTAGAGGCAATAATAAAGTTATTATTTATTTCCTTATTTCATGATAAATGTTTATCATTCATGCTAGAATTGTATTAACCGGAAACATGATACATGTGTGAATGCATAAACAAACAACATGTCACTAGTATGCCTCTACTAGACTAGCTTGTTAATCAAAGATGGTTATGTTTCCTAGCCATGAACAAAGAGTTGTTATTTGATTAACAAGGTCACATCATTAGTAGAATGATCGATTGACATGACCCATTCCATTAGCTTAGCACTTTCGATCGTTTAGTATGTTGCTCTGCTTTTATCCATGACTTATACATGTTCCTGTAACTATGAGATTATGCAACTCCGTTTACGGAGGAACACTTTGGTGCTACCAAACGTCACAACGTAATCGGGTGATTATAAAGGAGTACTACAGGTGTCTCCAAAGGCGGATGTTGGGTTGGCGTATTTGAGATTAGGTTTTGTCACTCCGATTGTCGGAGAGGTATCTCTGGGCCCTCTCGGTAATACACATCACTGAAGCCTTGCAAGCAATACAACTAATGAGTTAGCTGTGAGATGATGTATTACGAACGAGTAAAGAGACTTGCCGATAACGAGATTGAACTAGGTATTGGATACCGACGATCGAATCTCGGGCAAGTAACATACCGATGACAAAGGAACAACGTATGTTGTTATGCGGTCGACCGATAAAGATCTTCGTAGAATATGTAGGAACCAATATGGGCATCCAGGTCCGCTGTTGGTTATTGACGGAGGCGTGTCTCGGTCATGTCTACATTGTTCTCGAACCGTAGGGTCCGCACGCTTAAGGTTTCGATGACAATTATTATGAGTTTATGTATTTTGATGTACCAAAGAAGTTCGGAGTCCCGGATGTGATCACATACATGACGAGGAGTCTCGAAATGGTCGATACATAAAGATTGATATATTGGAAGCCTATATTTGGAGTCCGGAATGGTTCCGGGTGAAATCGGGAATTTACCGGAGTACCGGGAGGTTACCGGAACCCCCCGGGAACTAAATGGGCCTTAGTGGGCCTCGAGGGAGAAGAGGAGGGGCCGGCCAGGGCAGGCCGCGCCCCTCCCCTAGTCCGAATAGGACAGGAGGCGGCGCCCCCTCTCTTCCCCTCCCCCAATCCTACTCCAACTAGGAAGGGGGAGTCCTACTCCCGGTGGGAGTAGGACTCCTCGCCGCCTCCTCTAGGCCGGCCGCACCTCCCCCTCCCTCCTTTATATCTGGGGCAGGGGGCACCCTGAACACACAAGTTTGATCTACGGATCGTTCCTTAGCCGTGTCGGTGCCCCCTCCACCATATTCCACCTCGGTCATATCGTCGCAAGCTTAGGCGAAGCCCTGCGCGATAAAACATCAAGATCGTCCTGCCACGCCGTCGTCTTGACGGAACTCTCCCTCGACACTCGGCTGGATCGAGTACGAGGGACGTCATCGAGCTGTCGTGTGTCAAGAACTCGGGCGCCGAGTAACGGCGCCGGGATCGGTCGGATCGCGAGGAGAACGTCGACTACTTCCTCTACGTTGTGATCGCTTCGCCGGGTCTCGAGGGTGCGTAGACAACACTCTCCCCTCTCGTTGCTATACATCACCATGATCTTGCGTGTGCGTAGGAAATTTTTGAAATTACTCGTTCCCCAACAATGGCATCCGAGCCTAGGTTTTTCTATGGTTTGATGTTTTGCACGAGTAGAACACAAGTGAGTTGTGGGCGATACAGGTCATACTACCTACCAACATGTCATACTTTGGTTCAGCGGTATTGTGAGATGAAGCGGCCGGACCGACATTACGCGTGACGCTTACGCGAGACTGGTTTCACCGCCACGAGCACTCGTTGCTTAAAGGTGACCGGGGTGTCTGTCTCTCTCACTTTAGTTGAACTGAGTGTGGCTACGCCCGGTCCTTGAGAAGGTTAAACGGAGTCTATTTGACGAAATATCGTTGTGGTTTTGATGCGTAGGTGAGACTGGTTCTGCTTAAGCCCGTAGCAGCCACGTAAAATTTGCAACAACAAAGTAGAAGGCGTCTAACTTGTTTTTGCAGGGCATGTTGTGATGTGATATGGTCAAGGCGTGATGCTATATTTTATTGTATGAGATGATCATGTTTTGTAACGAAGTTATCGGCAATGGCGGGAGCCATATGGTTGTCGCTTTATTGTATGCAATGCAATCGCTACAGTAATGCTTTACTTTATCACTAAGCGGTAGCGATAGTCGTAGAAGCATAAGTTTGGCGAGGCGACAACGATGCTACGATGGAGATCAAGGTGTCGCGCCGGTGGCGATGGTGATCATGGTGGTGCTGCGAGAGATGGAGATCACGAAGCACAAGATGATGATGACCATATCATATCACTTATATTGATTTGCATGTGATGTTTATCCTTTATGCATCTTATCCTGCTTTGATTGACGGTAGCATTATAAGATGATCTCTCACGAAATTATCAAGAAGTGTTCTCCCCGAGTATGCACCGTTGCCAAAGTTCGTCGTGCCCAGACACCACGTGATGATCGGGTGTGATAAGCTCTACGTCCATCTACAACGGGTGCAAGCCAGTTTTGCACACGCAGAATACTCGGGTTATACTTGACGAGCCTAGCATATGCAGATATGGCCTCGAACACGGAGACCGAAAGGTCGGCGTGAATCATATAGTAGATATGATCAACATAAGATGTTCACCATTGAATACTACTCCATTTCACGTGATGATCGGTTATGGTTTAGTTGATTTGGATCACGTAATCACTTAAGATGACTAGAGGGATGTCTGTCTAAGTGGGAGTTCTTAAGTAATATGATTAATTGAACTTAAATTTATCATGAACTTAGTACCTGATAGTATCTTGCTTGTTTATGTTTGTTTGTAGATAGATGGCTCGTCTTTGTTGTTCCGTTGAATTTTAATGCGTTCCTTGAGAAAGCAAAGTTGAAAGATGATGGTAGCAATTACACGGATCGGGTCCGTAACTCGAGGATTATCCTCATTGCTGCACAAAAGAGTTACGCCTGGATGCACCGCTAGGTGCCAGACCTCTTCTTTGAGCAACACCAGATGTTGTGAGCGTCGGCAAAGCAAAGCTGATGACTACTCAGTAGTTCGATGTGCCATGCTTTACGGCTTAGAACCGGGACTTCAACGACGTTTTGAGCGTCATGGAGCATATGAGATGTTCCAGAGTTGAAGTTAATATTCCAACAGAATGCCCGGATTGAGAGATATGAAGTCTCCAATAAGTTCTATAGCTGCAAGATGGAGGAGAATAGTTACATTAGTGAGCACATACTCGTAATGTCCGGTACTACAATCACTTGACGCAATTGGGAGTTAATCTTCCGGATGATAGTGTCATTGATGAAATTCTTCAATCACGCCACCAAGCTACAAAGGCTTCGTGATGAACTATAATATGCAAGGGTTAGTAAAGACTATACAGAGCTCTTCGCAATGCTAAAGGCTGCGGAGGTAGAAATCAAGAAGGAGCATCAAGTGTTGATGGTCAATAAGACCACTAGTTTCAAGAAGAAAGGTAAAGGGAAGAAGAAGGGGAACTTCAAGAAGAACAACAAGCAAGTTGTTTGCTCAGAGAAGAAACCCAAGTCTGGACCTAAGCACAAATGAGTGCTTCTCTTGCAAGCGGTGGTCACTTTGAAGCGGAACTGCCCCAAGTATTTGGCGGATAAGAAGGATGGCAAGGTGAACAAAGGTATATGTGATATACATGTTATTGATGTGTACCTTACTAGAGCTCGTAGTAGCACTGGTATTTGATCTTGGTTACATTGCTAATATTTGCAACTCAAACAGGACTACGGATTGCGAACTCGGCAAAGGGCGAGGTGACGATGCGCGTGGGAAATGGTTCCAAAGTCGATGTGATCGCGGTCGGCACGCTACCTCTACATCTACCTTCGGATTAGTATTAGACCTAAATAATTGTTATTTGGTGCTGCGTTGAGCATGAACATTATATCTGGATCTTGTTTGATGCGAGACGGTTATTCATTTAAATCGAGAGAATAATGGTTGTTCTATTTATATGAGTAATATCTTTTATGGTCATGCACCCTTGAAGAGTGGTCTATTTTGATGAATCTCGATAGTAGTGATACACATATTTATAATGTTGAAACCAAAAGATGCAGAGTTGATAATGATAGTGCAACTTATTTGTGGCACTCGCCGTTTAGGTCATATCGATGTAAAGCGCATGAAGAAACTCCATCTTGATGGACTTTTGGAGTCACTTGATTATGAATCACTTGGCACTTGCGAACCGTGCCTCATGGGCAAGATGACTAAAACCCGTTCTCGGTACTATGGAGAGAGCAACAGATTTGTTGGAGATCATACATACGAGATGTATGTGGTCCGATGAATGTTGAGGCTCGTGGCGGATATCGTTATTTTCTCACCTTCACAGATGACTTAAGCGATATGGGTATATCTACTTAATGAAACATAAGTCTGAAACATTTGAAAAGTTCAAAGAATTTCAGAGTGAAGTTGAAAATCATCGTAACAAGAAAATTAAATTTCTACGATCGATCGTGGAGGTGAATATTTGAGTTCTGAGTTTGGTCTACATTTGAAACAATGCGGAATAGTTTAGCAACTTACGCCACCGGAACACCACAGCGTAATGGTGTGTCCGAACGTCGTGTCGTGCTTTACTAGACATGGTACGATCTATGATGTCTCTTACAGATTTACCGCTATCGTTTTGGGGTTATGCTCTAGAGACGGCCGCATTCACACTGAATAGAACACCGTCGAAATCCGTTGAGACGACACCTTATGAACTGTGGTTTGGCAAGAAACCAAAGTTGTCGTTTCTTAAAGTTTGGGGATGCGATGCTTATGTGAAAAAGCTTCAACCTGATAAGCTCGAACCCAAATCGAGAAATGTGTCTTCATAGGATACCCAAAGGAGACAGTTGGGTACACCTTCTATCACAGATCCGAAGGCAAGACATTCGTTGCTAAGAATGGATCCTTTCTAGAGAAGGAGTTTCTCTCGAAAGAAGTGAGTGGGAGGAAAGTAGAACTTGATGAGGTAATTGTACCTTCTCCCTTACTTGAAAGTAGTTTGTCGCAGAAACCGGTTTCTGAGACACCTACACCAAGTAGTGAGGAAGTTGATGATGTTGATCATGAAACTTGAGATCAAGTTGCTCTGAGAACCTCGTAGATCAACGAGTAAGATCTGCACCAGAGTGGTACGGTAATCCTGTTCGGAAATCATGCTACTAGATCATGATGCACCTACGAACTATGAAGAAGCGATGGTAAGCCCAGATTCCATAAAATGGCTTGAGGCCATGAAATCGAGATGGGATCCATGTATGAAAACAAAGTATGGACTTTGGTTGACTTGCCCGAGGGTAGGCAAGCAATAGAAAACAAGTGGATCTTCAAGAAGAAGACCGACGCCGACGGTAATATTATCTTCTACAAAGCTCGACTTATCGCAAAGGGTTTCGACAAGTTCAAGGGATTGACTACGATGAGACCTTCTCACCCGTGGCGATGCTTAAGTCTGTCCGAATCATGTTAGCAATTGCGCATTTTATGATTATGAAATTTGGCAAATGGATGTAAAGACTGCATTCTGAATGGATTTACGGAAGAAGAGTTGTATATGATGCAACCGAAGGTTTTATCGATCCAAAGGAGCTAACAAAGTGTGCAAGCTCTAGCGATCCATTTATGGACTGGTGCAAGCATCTCGGAGTTGGAATAAACGCTTTGATAGTGTGATCAAAGCATTTGGGTTTATACTGAGACTTTTGGAGAAGCTCAGATTTACAATAAAGTGAGTGGGAGCTCTATAGCATTTACGATATTATATGTAGATGACATATTGCTGATTGGAAATGATATAGAATTTCTGATAGCATAAAGGGATACTTGAATAAGAGTTTTCAATGAAAGACCTCGGTGAAGCTGCTTACATATTGGGCATCAAGATCTATAGGGATAGATCAAGGCGCTTAATTGGACTTTCACAAAGCACATACCTTGACAAAATTTTGAAGAAGTTCAAAATGGATCAAGCAAAGAAAGGGTTCTTGCCTGTGTTACAAGGTGTGAAGTTGAGTAAGACTCAATGCCCGACCACTGCAGAAGATAGAGAGAAAATGAAAGATGTTCCTATGCTTCACCATAGGCTCTATCATGTATGCAATGCTGTGTACCGGACTGATGTGTGCCTTGCTATAAGCCTAGCAGGAGGTACCAAAGTAATCCAGAGTGGATCATCGGACAGCGGTCAAGAACATCCCGAAATACCGAAAAGGACTAAGGATATGTTTCTCGTATATGGAGGTGACAAAGATCTCATCGTAAATGCTTACGTTGATGCAAGCTTTGACACTGATCCGGACGATTCTAAATCGCAGACCGGATACGTATTTACACTAAGCGGAGGAGCTGTCGGTTGGTGCAGTTCTAAACAAAGCGTCGTGGCGGGATCTACATGTGAAGCGGAGTACATAGCAGCTTCGAAGCAGCTAATGAAGGAGTCGGATGAAGGAGTTCATATCCGATCTAGGTGTCATACCTAGTGCATCGGGTCCAATGAAAATCTTCGTGACAATCTTGGAGCAATTGCCTTAGCGAAGGAATCCAGATTTCACAAGAGGACCAAACACATCAAGAGACGCTTCAATTCCATCCGGGACTTAGTCCAGGTGGGAGACATAGAGATTTGCAAGATACATACGGATCTGAATGTTGCGCACCCGTTGACTAAGCCTCTTCCACGAGCAAAACATGATCAGCACCAAGACTCCATGGGTGTTAGAATCATTACTATGTAATCTAGATTATTGACTCTAGTGCAAGTGGGAGATCAAGGAAATATGCCCTAGAGGCAATAATAAAGTTATTATTTATTTCCTTATTTCATGATAAATGTTTATCATTCATGCTAGAATTGTATTAACCGGAAACATGATACATGTGTGAATGCATAAACAAACAACATGTCACTAGTATGCCTCTACTAGACTAGCTTGTTAATCAAAGATGGTTATGTTTCCTAGCCATGAACAAAGAGTTGTTATTTGATTAACAAGGTCACATCATTAGTAGAATGATCGATTGACATGACCCATTCCATTAGCTTAGCACTCGATCGTTTAGTATGTTACTACTGCTTTTATCCATGACTTATACATGTTCCTCGTAACTATGAGATTATGCAACTCCGTTTACGGAGGAACACTTTGGTGCTACCAAACGTCACAACGTAATCGGGTGATTATAAAGGAGTACTACAGGTGTCTCCAAAGGCGATGTTGGGTTGGCGTATTTGAGATTAGGTTTTGTCACTCCGATTGTCGGAGAGGTATCTCTGGCCCTCTCGGTAATACACATCACTGAAGCCTTGCAAGCAATACAACTAATGAGTTAGCTGTGAGATGATGTATTACGGAACGAGTAAAGAGACTTGCCGATAACGAGATTGAACTAGGTATTGGATACCGACGATCGAATCTCGGGCAAGTAACATACCGATGACAAAGGGAACAACGTATGTTGTTATGCGGTCAGACCGATAAAGATCTTCGTAGAATATGTAGGAACCAATATGGGCATCCAGGTCCCGCTGTTGGTTATTGACCGGAGACGTGTCTCGGTCATGTCTACATTGTTCTCGAACCGTAGGGTCCGCACGCTTAAGGTTTCGATGACAGTTATTATGAGTTTATGTATTTTGATGTACCAAGAAGTTGAGTCCCGGATGTGATCACGGACATGACGAGGAGTCTCGAAATGGTCGAGACATAAAGATTGATATATTGGAAGCCTATATTTGGAGTCCGGAATGGTTCCGGTGAAATCGAATTTATTGAGTACCGGAGGTTACCGAACCCCCGGAACTAAATGGGCCTTAGTGGGCCTCGAGGGAGAAGAGGAGGGGCGGCCAGGGCAGGCAGCGCCTCCCTCCTAGTCCGAATAGGACAAGAAGGGGCGCCCCTTCCTCTTCCCCTCCCCCAATCCTACTCCAACTAGGAAGGGGGAGTCCTACTCCTGGGAGTAGGACTCCTCCGCCAGCCCCTCCTCTAGGCCGGCCGCCTCCCCCTCCCTCCTTTATATACGGGGCAGGGGGCACCCTAACACACAAGTTTGATCTACGGATCGTTCCATAGCCGTGTCGGTGCCCCCTCCACCATATTCCACCTCGGTCATATCGTCGCAAGCTTAGGCGAAACCTGCGCCGATAAAACATCAAGATCGTCACCACGCCGTCGTCTTGACGAACTCTCCTCGACACTCGGCTGGATCGAGTCGAGGGACGTCATCGAGCTGTACGTGTGTCAAGAACTCGGGCGCCGAGTAACGGCGCCGGATCGGTCGGATCGCGAGGAGAGCGTCGACTACTTCCTCTAGGTTGTGATCGCTTCCGCTTCGGGTCTACGAGGGTACGTAGACAACACTCTCCCCTCTCGTTGCTATACATCACCATGATCTTGCGTGTGCGTAGGAAAATTTTTGAAATTACTACGTTCCCCAACAGAAGTAACAAACGACTAAGAAAAATCTCAGAGATAGAATGATGCATTTTCTAGAGTGTGCAAGGAAAAGATAGACAGAAGAACTACAAAAACAGCGCCAAATAAGCGCCAGATGCTTTATCCAGGAACGAAGAGACTAATGTATTAGCACACTATTCAAATGAGCGCCAAATGCAACACAACTATATTTCATAATGCAAGTACCTTTGCATGATACCTTGATGCTTCTTCCCTCTTCTTTTTCTATGAATGAATGAAAGTCGTCAATTCAGGATATCATAAGTAAGATCAAATACAAGTTAGGCAATAGGCATACAGAGCAAAGGCATTACTGCAGTACCTCATATATCTAGTAACCTATGACTCTTGACAGGTACATATGATGTATCATCAAATGAAATTTTACAAACAGAATGATGAAATTCAGTCGTGTCTGAGCATCAAACCATACAAAATCTGATGACAGACTAACTTTCCTCAATACGGTGACTCCGTCGTCTCTCCAACATGAACCGTATACAATAGAAATTTTAAAAAGTGGATCTCCCACCAAAATGGATTATATAATTTAAGGTATGAAAGTATCAACATGTTCAGATAATTCCAGTTCTTTACCATCACCACTTAATAAAAATAGCATAAAAGGGCAAAGTTACCAGGGTACTTAAGACTTTCTATAACATGTAATACTCAGCTAATTCAGGTCCAATAACATAGATGTGTTAACTGGCAAACACTACTCATCAGGTCCAATACTTGGCTTATTTCTGTCCCTTTTCAATATCAAGAATGATTATTAAGTAACCAGGTACATAGCAAAAACAAATAATGAAATAATGTCTACATAGTAGCTCATATCTCTGAATACGGCCACACTGATTTCAATGTACATTTTAGGAGCAATGGAAAACCAGAAAAATAGAAACAACTCACACAGTAAAGCTAAAACTAAGTACTGGACGCTATCGAGACCAATCTGGTGTGAAACATCTGCCGCTGCAGAAGGACTTCAGGGTCAATCACAGCGGCAGGGCCATCAGCACAGCCAACAGGAACTGCAGACGGACCACGATCGTAGCTAAAAAATCAAGAGCGAGCAAGCTCCCAGTAAGTCGACGATATTCATAATTATAGTCTAAAATAACAAACCCATCCAAACCGAGTAAAAGCAAATAGCTTGGAAAGCAGCCTTCTCGTAAAGCGAGAATGAATCTACATTGTCTTGAGCCTAAAACCTCATCATGCTCAGGGAATCTCTTCCGGGCACCTCCGAGCACGACCCATCGTGCATTATCTCTCTCGAGTATGAATGGAATGGCAACGAACACCGTGAGGCAACCACAGCCAACATATCTACATACAAATAACTCACAGCCAAAATCCTGCCACCCACAAAATATAACCCAAAATTAGCCCACTCACACAGAAAAAGCTAGAAAGCACCCAACACAAACAAAAGTTAGAAATGGTAAGTTTGACTTCTGCTGCTTGTGCATCCAAAGAACATAAAACAAGAAGTTCTTATATCCCACACCAAGCAAGGGACCAAGGATATGCAAATGCTGAAAGTATACTATGCACATAATCTTGCCACCACTCAAAGGCTGCTACCAAATTGATATCATCGATAATAAAACAATTAAAAGCATCTTCCCAGAAGCGACATGCGACAGATGCTGAAGATTCACACTCACCTAAGATGAACCATAGCATGCATACATATGCTCCATTTTCAAATCCTTCAAAGGCTCAAATTCTGCACAGACCAAGATGAAAAGGTCCAAATCAGCTCACCCACATCACCAATATACCATCAGACAATATACTTCCAGCAATCATTCATGTGATTCATCTTTTCCAAGCCACTAATCACACAAAAGTTCATGAAAGTATGGGTACACCACCATCCCGACATCCATCACTAACATGTCCTCATCTATCAAAAATAAATGGAGGTGAAACAATAATCAACTAAATATATAGAAATTTACTAATGTCCAGGGATTGAAGTACAACATGGAGTGGAGGAGAAGTTTGGGAGGAGGGAGGAGCGACCCGGGCGACGACGTCTGGTTCGTCCTTGCAGGAGGCGGCAACAGCCTTCTTGGCCTTGAGATCTAGTCAAGGAAGCGCTGCGACGAGTCGTCCACATGAGCCACCAGCCCCACGAGGCAGGGAGCCTGCGGAGGAGGGAGCCGCCGGTGCCGACACCGCGGAGGGAGAGGGCCATGGGCCCCATGAGGCAGGGGGCCTGCAGAGTAGGGGAGCCGCGGCGCAAGGCCGGCCGAGGGGAGAGCCCGTGGCCATTCCTCTCTGGTTGCTCGGCCACGCTCTCTGGTAGGAGCACCGAGAGGCGGGGAGGAGAAGACGCGATGGCGCGAGGGCGAAGCGAGGCGGCGGCGGCGCAGAGGCGGCGGCGGCCCCATCCTCCCGGCTGCGGTTGACCCACGGCCGACGCCGGGCAACCATGGCGAACCCGCAGAGGCACGCGCACACTGGCGACGCCCTTCCTTCTCGCCGCTTCCTTCACAGCGGGAGGATGGCTGGGCGAAGGCGACGACGGCGGCGGCCTTGAGCCCTAGGGTTTGGACGGTGGGAGGGAGAGAGGCGAGGCGGGGGAAGAGGAGAGGGGCAGGCGCGAGTGGGAAGGAGCGACGGCTAGGTCATCTCCACGCGAGCCGTCGCCTTTTATACACCCCTAGGCGAAATGTTGAAAATGCCCTCGGCGGCCACCCAATTTTACAGGCGGTGGCATGAAACGGGGGTAACTATTCATTCCTATAGTGCTTATCCTAGATCCGACGGCCGAGGTCTTCCAAGGGCTCGATCCGACGATCCAGATCCGATCAAGCAACCAGATCCAACGGCCCAGAATCCAAATCGCTGTGAGAGCTTGTAGGAACATTCATCTCTTATTATTGGATTGGGAAATGCAACATGCCTCCAGCTCAGAACACGCACGGGACGGCGTCTCCCGTCCCCCTTTTTTAATCGAATACTCCCATTCTCAATAATGATCGGGTAGAGCACAGGCTGATCGCCTGATCGTGCGGACGGGCGCGGCACGGGCGCGCGGCGGCGATGGGGAGCGGCCGGCCGTGACGGGCAGCACGGCGCAAGCAATCAGGCGGCGTCCATCCTTCGCCGCGTCTTTTCTCTTACTTGGCAGCTGGCGTCCGAGGCTCTGTTTCCGTTCCAAAGCCGCAGATTAATTTCTGATTGATAATTTGATCTGCTCATGTGCTTCCTCTCTTATAATTAGATACACTCGCTCTTCTCATGCCCAATCGTATAGTTAGCTAAAGTGCTAAACTCATGTACATCTATCGCTGTAGGCGTCGCCTTCTTTCCAGGTTGTTTCCATTTATCGTTTCAATGCATCAAGGAATGTACCATCTCCGTTCACAAATATAAAAAAATATAAGATGGTCTAACTTTTTTCTGAATCGGATGTATATAGATACGTATTAGTGTGTTTGTTCACTCATTTCAGTCTGTATGTAGTCAATATTGAAATATCTAAAACATCTTATATTTGTGAACGGAGGGAGTAGTTTGTAAGCTTTCTTATCATTTTGCTATTTCTATCATCTATATATCTCAGATGTTGCCACTTATTCTTTTTTTTTTCAGGAAAGATGTTTACACTTCTGTATGATGATGAATTTCAAGTTATGATCAATTCTCCGAACCTAAGACATTATGGTCAGTTTTGTGTGCTATATATTATAAAATTTATATAATATGGTGCAAAATCATTTATACACATAAAAAACAAGGCTTTTGTAGGATAGATAAGTATGTCTAGGGGGGAAGGGGGGGAGTACCCTACTTAGGCAAAAAAGGACTCTTTTCCTAAGTTTTATTTTTCTTGGTAGATTTTATGCTTTTCTATAGTAGTACTAATGAGCATAGTACCCAGGTGGGCCTGTGTGTCGTGGCACACTCAGAATTGTGAGATTTTTTTTGTATCATATAATGTTTCAGCCCAAATTGAAGCGATTCCAAGCCCAACTGGTATTCTCCCCATCATGTGAGCGAGCGAGAGCGAGAGGCGGAGCGACACGACCCAATCCCTCTCACGCTCGGCCACTTCCCTACCAGGATGTGCATGTGTTGCCACTCGGTGCTCATCCACTCCTCCGCTCGTCCGAACTTGAAGTAGGGTCGGCCGCCAAAGGTCCTTCCTATCGGAACTGACCGCCGGAGCCAGCTAGCAAGTGCCGCTGTGAGGAGCTAGGGTTTTGCCCGGTCTTGGCCATAGGCAGTAGGGGAAGGAGGGGGCTGGGCGTGGCGATGAGCGGCCGCGCCGGCGGCTGGGCGCCGTCGTGGGAGAGGAAGATGGCGGCGGCAGCGCAAGAGGCAGGGGGCGGCTAGGCTTCCGGCTCGTCTGGGAGCCGGGCAATAGAGATAATCTTCTTATTGCTTAATTCCAAAAAGAGTCTTACAGCCTATATTTATAACCTAGATAACTTGCATAAGAATTAACCTAAGATAACTTGCATAAGAATTAACCTAAGATAACTTGTGGGCTAAGATTGCCCGGTGGGCCTCTACGGCCGTAACACTTCTCCCCACTTGCACAAACAGCTCGTCCTCGAGCTGTAAGGTGGGGAAGCGCTTGCGGACTCCTCAAGGCGATCAACCAGCGTCAAACACCTTCTCAACAGCTGGGGCGGTCAGGTCGGCGGCGACGGCGTCCTCCGGAATGTAGTCTGCAACCTCCGTGTAGAAGAGTCGCGGCAGCATGGCCGGCGTGTAGGGCTCGTCGCAGTTGAAGCACAACCCTTGGCGGCGACGCTCGAGTAGCTCGGCCGAGGTGAGCCGGAGAACAGGCGTCCATGATCGCGCGAGGGTGCCAGAAGCTCGCGCAGCCGACCTGCGCGAATCCGCCCGGTAGCGACCCAGCGGTCCGGGATGATGATTCCTGCTGGATGGCCACCGCGCGGCGCTCGAACGCGCGGGCGTAGTACATGGCCGATTGGAGATCCTGGGGTCCGCGAAGCTCCACGTCGTCGCGAATGTGATCCGGAAGGCCGCCGACGAAGAGCTCAGCTGCTGCAGGGCCGTCACACCTGGCACGTGACACGCCAAGGCCTGGAAGCGGTCGGCGAAATCCAGCACCGTGGAGGTGAAAGGCAGGCGGCCAAACTCGGCCAATCGGCTGCCGCGTAATGGCGGTCCGAAGTGAAGAAGGCACAACTCGCGGAAGCGCTCCCACGGGGGCATGCCGCCCTCGTCCTGCTCGAGGGTGTAGTACCATGTCTGGGCGGCCCCGCGAGAAGGAAATATGCCCTAGAGGCAATAATAAAGTTATTATTTATCTCCTTATTTCATGATAAATGTTTATTATTCATGTTAGAATTGTATTAACCGGAAACATAATACATGTGTGAATACATAGACAAACATAGTGTCACTAGTATGCCTCTACTTGACTATCTCGTTTATCAGAGATGGTTATGTTTCCTAGCCATGGACAAAAGAGTTGTCATTTGATTAACGGGATCACATCATTAGGAGAATGATGTGATTGACTTGACCCATTCCGTTAGCTTAGCACTTGATCGTTTAGTATGTTGCTATTGCTTTCTTCATGACTTATACATGTTCCTGTAACTATGAGATTATGCAACTCCGTTTACGGAGGAACACTTTGGTACTACCAAACGTCACAACGTAATCGGGTGATTATAAAGGAGTACTACAGGTGTCTCCGAAGGTACATGTTGAGTTGGCGTATTTGAGATTAGGTTTTGTCACTCCGATTGTCGGAGAGGTATCTCTGGGCCCTCTCGGTAATGCACATCATTATAAGCCTTGCAAGCAATGTAACCAATGAGTTGGTTACGGGATGATGCATTACAGAACGAGTAAAGAGACTTGCCGGTGACGAGATTGAACTAGGTATTGGATACCGACGATCGAATCTTGGGCAACGTATGTTGTTATGCGGTTTGACCGATAAAAATCTTCGTAGAATATGTAGGAGCCAATATGGGCATCCAGGTCCCGCTATTGGTTATTGACCGAGAATAGTTCTAGGTCATGTCTACATAGTTCTCGAACCCGTAGGGTCCGCACGCTAAGGTTTCGATGATGCTTATATTATGAGTTTATGAGTTTTGATGTACCGAAGGAGTTCGAGTCCCGGATGAGATCGGGGACATGACGAGGAGTCTCGAAATGGTCGAGACGTAAAGATCTATATATTGGACGACTATATTCGAGTTCGGAAAGGTTCCGAGTGATTCGGTATTTTTCGAGTACCGTAGAGTTACGGGAATTCGCCGGTGAGAAGTATTGGGCCTTATTGGGCCTGTGGGAAAGAGAGAGGGCTGCCTAGGGCAGGCCGCGCCCCATGGCCTAGTCCGAATTGGACTAGGGAGGGGCCGCACCCCTCCTTCCTTCCTTCTCTCTTCCCTTCCTTGTCTCCTACTCCTAATACATGGAAGGACTCCTAGTTGGACTAGGAAAGGGGAATCCTACTCCGTGGGAGTAGGACTCCCTAGGGCGCCCATAGAAGAGGGCCGGCCCTCCTCCTCCACTCCTTTATATCACGGGGTAGGGGCACCCCATAGACACACAAGTTGATCTACGGATCGTTCCTTAGCCGTGTCGGTGCCCCTTCCACCATATTCCACCTCGGTCATATCGTCGTGGAGTTTAGGCGAAGCCTGCGCGATAGAACATCATCATCGTCACCACGCCGTCGTCTTGTGGAACTCATCTCGGAGCTCGGCTGGATCGGAGGCCGAGATCGTCATCGAGCTGAACGTGTCTTGAACTCGGAGGCTCCGTGACGTTTGGTGCTTGGATCGGTCGGATCGTGAAGACGTACGACTACATCAACCGCGTTGTGATAACGCTTCCACTTACGGTCTACGAGGGTACGTGGACGAACACTCTTTCCTCTCGTTGCTATGCCATCACCATGATCTTGCGTGTGCGTAGGAAATTTTTTGAAATTATTATGTTCCCCTACAGTGGTATCAGAGCCTAGGATTTATGCGTTGATGTTATATGCACGAGTAGAACACAAGTGAGTTGTGGGCGATACAAGTCATACTGCTTACCAGCATGTCATACTTCGGTTCGGCGGTATTGTGAGATGAAGCGGCCCGGACCGACATTACGCGTACGCTTACGCAAGACTGGTTTCACCGTTACGAGCACTCGTGCTTAAAGGTGGCTGGCGGGTGTCTGTCTCTCTCACTTTAGCTGAATCGAGTGTGGCTACGCCCGGTCCTTGCGAAGGTTAAAACAGCACTAACTTGACGAACTATCGTTGTGGTTTTGATGCATAGGTAAGAACGGTTCTTGCTAAGCCCGTAGCAGCCACGTAAAATTTGCAACAACAAAGTAGAGGACGTCTAACTTATTTTTGCAGGGCATGTTGTGATGTGATATGGTCAAGACGTGATGCTATATTTTATTGTATGAGATGACCATGTTTTGTAACCGGTTATCGGCAATCGGCGAGAGCCATATAGTTGTCGCTTTATTGTATGAAATGCAAATGCCCTGTAATTGCTTTACTTTATCACTAAGCGGTAGCGATAGTCGTAGAAGCAATAGATGGCGTAAACGACAACGATACTACGATGGAGATCAAGGTGTCGCGCCGGTGACGATGGTGATCACGACGGTGCTTCGGAGATGGAGATCACAAGCACAAGATGATGATGGCCATATCATATCACTTATATTGATTGCATGTATGCATCTTATCTTGCTTTGATTGACGGTAGCATTTTAAGATGATCTCTCACTAAAATTATCAAGTAGTGTTCTCCCTGAGTATGCACCGTTGCCAAAGTTCGTCGTGCCGAGACACCACATGATGATCGGGTGTGATAACCTCTACGTCCATCTACAACGGGTGCAAGCCAGTTTTGCACACGCGGAATACTCAGGTTAAACTTGACGAGCCTAGCATATGCAGATATGGCCTCAGAACACGGGGACCGAAAGGTCGAGCGTGAATCATATAGTAGATATGATCAACATAGTGATGTTCACCATTGAAAACTACTCCATCTCACGTGATGATCGGTTATGGTTTAGTTGATTTGGATCACGTGATCACTTAGATGACTAGAGAGATGTCTGTCTAAGTGAGAGTTCTTAAGTAATATGATTAATTGAACTTAAATTTATCATGAACTTAGTCCTGGTAGTATTTTGCAAATTATGTTGTAGATCAATAGCTTGCGTTGTTGCTTTCATATGTTTATTTTGATATGTTCCTAGAGAAAATTGTGTTGAAAGATGTTAGTAGCAATGATGCGGATTGGATTCCGTGATCCGAGGTTTATCCTCATTGCTTGTCTGAAAGAATTATGTCCTTAATGCACCGCTAGGTGACAAACCTATTGCAGGAGCGGATCGACGTTATGAGCGTTTGGCTAGCTCAAAAGGATGACTACTTGATAGTTTAGTGCACCATGCTTAAACAGCTTAGAATCGGGACTTCAAAGACGTTTTGAGCGTCATGGACCATATGAGATGTTCCAGAGTTGAAGTTAATATTTCCAGCAAATACCGAGTTGAGAGATATGAAGTCTCCAACAAGTTCTAAAGCTAAAAGATGGAGGAGAATCGCTCAACTAGTGAGCATGTGCTCAGATTATGCAGGTACTTCAATCGCTTGAATCAAGTGGGAGTTAATCTTCCGAGATAAGATAGTGATTGACAGAATTCTCTAGTCACCATCACTAAGTTACTAGAACTTCGTGATGAACTATAGTATGCAAGGGATGACGAAAACAATTCCCGAGCTCTTCGTGATGTTGAAATCGACGAAGGTAGAAATCAAGAAAAGATCATCAAGTGTTGATGATTGACAAAACCACTAGTTTCAAGAGAAGGGCAAAGGGAAAGAAAGGGAACTTCAAGTGGAAAGAGAAGCAAGTTTTCACTCCTGCGAAGAAGCCCAAAGCTAGACCATAGCCTGAAACTGAGTATTTACACTGCAAAGGAAATAGTCACTGGAAGCGGAAATGCCCTGAATATTTGGTGGATAAGAAGGATGGCAAAGTGAACAAGGGTATATTTGATATACAAATTATTGATGTGTGCCTTACTAGTGTTTATAGTAGCCCCTAAATATTTGATACTTGTTCGGTTGCTAAGATTAGTAACTCAAACAGGAGTTCTGAGATAAACAGAGACTAGTTGAAGGGAAAGTGACGATGAGTGTTGGAAGTAGTTCCAAGATTGATATGATCATCATCACACACTCCTTATACTTTTGGGATTAGTGTTAAACCTAAATAAATGTTATTTGGCGTTTGCGTTGAGCATGAATATGATTTGATCATGTTTATTGCAATACGGTTATTCATTTAAAGTCAGAGAATAATTGTTGTTCTGTTTACATGAATAAAACCTTCAATGGTCATACACCCAATGAAAATAGTTTATTGGATCTCGATCGTAGTGATACACATATTCATAATATTGATGCCAAAAGATTCAAAGTTAATAATGATAGTGCAACTTATTTGTGGCACTGCTGTTTGGGTCATATCGGTGTAAAGCGCATGAAGAAACTCCATAAAGATGGATTTTCGTAATCACTTGGTTATGAATCATTTGATGCTTGAGAATCGTGCCTTTGGGCGAGATGACTAAAACTCCGTTCTTCAGAACAATGGAACAAGCAACAAACTTGTTGGAAATAATACATATCGATGTATGCGATCCAATGAGTGTTGATGCTCGTGGCAAGTATCGTTATTTTCTGACCTTCACAAGATGATTTGGGCAGATATGGGTATATCTACTTGATGAAACATAAGTCTGAAATAATTGAAAGGTTCAAAGAATTACAGAGTGAAGTGGAAAAATCATCGTAACAAGAAAATAAAGTTTCTGCGATTTGATCGCGGAGACAAATATTGGAGTTACGAGTTTGGTCTTCATATAAAACAATGTGGAAGAGTTTCACAGTTCACGTCACCTGGAACACCACAACGTTATGGTGTGTCCGAACATCGTAACCGCACTTTATTGGATATTGTGCGATCTATGATGTTACTTATTGGTTTACCACTATCGTTTTGGGGTTATGCATTAGAGACAGCTACATTCACGTTAAAAGGGCACCATCTAAATCCGTTGAGACGACACCATATGAACTGTGGTTTAGCAAGAAACCCAAGTCGTCGTTTCTTAAAGTTTGGGGCTGCGATGCTTATGTGAAAAAGTTTCATCCTGATAAGCTCAAACCCAAATCGGAGAAGTGCGTCTTCATAGAATACCCAAAGGAAATTGTTGGGTACACCCTCTATCACAGATCCGAAGGCAAGATATTCGTTGCTAAAAATGGATCTTTTCTAGAGAAGGAGTTTCTCTCGAAAGAAGTGAGTGGGAGGAAAGTAGAGCTTGATAAGGTAATTTGTACCTTCTCCTGAATTGGAAAGTAGTTCATCACGGAAATCAGTTCCAGTGATTCCTACACCAATTAGTGAGGAAGCTAATGATGATGATCATGAAACTTCTGATCAAGTTGCTATAGAAAAGGTCTTCCAGAGTACGGTCCGCACCAGAGTGGTACGGTAATCCTGTTCTGGAAGTCATGTTACTAGACCATGATGAACCTACGAACTATGAGGAAGCGATGATGAGCCCAGATTCCGCAAAATGGCTTAAGGCCATGAAATCTGAGATGGGATCCATGTATGAGAACAAAGTGTGGACTTTGGTGGAGTTGCCCAATGATCGGCAAGCCATATTGTATAAATGGATCTTCAAGAGGAAGACGGACATTGATAGTAGTGTTACTATCTACAAAGTTTGACTTGTCGCAAAAAGGTTTTTTGACAAGTTCAAGGTATTGACTACAATGAGATTTTCTCAACTGTAGCGATGCTTAAGTCTGTCCGAATCATGTTAGCAATTGCCACATTTTATGAAATCTGGCAAATGGATGTCAAAACTGCATTCCTTAATGGATTTATTAAAGAAGAGTTGTATATGATGCAACCAGAAGGTTTTGTCAATCCTAAAGGTGCTAACAAAATGTGCAAGCTCCAGCGATCCATCTATGGACTAGTGCAAGCATCTCGGAGTTGGAATATACGCTTTGATAAGTTGATCAAAGCATATAGTTTTATATGGACTTACGATGAAGCCTGTATTTACAATAAAGTGAGTGGGAGCACTACAGCCTTTCTGATTAGTATATGTGAGTGACATATTGTTGATCGAAATGATGTAGAATTTTTCGCAAAGCATAAAGGAGTGTTTTAAAGGAGTTCTTTAAAAGAAAAGACCTCGATAAAAGCTACTTACATATTGAGCATCAAGATCTATTAAGATAGATCAAGGCGCTTGATAAGATTTTCAATGAGTACATACCTTGGCAAGATTTTGAAATAGTTCAAAATGGAGCAGTCAAAGAACGAGTTCTTGCCTGTGTTGCAAAGGTATGAAATTGAGTAAGACTCAAATCCCGACCACAATGCAGAAAATAGAAAGAGAATGAAAAGTCATTCCCTATGCCTCGGTCATAGGTTCTATAAAGTGTGCTATGCTATGTACTGGACCTATTGTATACCTTGCTCTGAATTTGGCAAGGAGTACAATAGTGATCTAGGAGTAGATCATCGGACATTGGTCAAGAATATCCTTAGTAAGGACTAAGGAGATGTTTCTCGATTATGGAGGTGATAAAAGAGTTTGTTGTAAAAGTTACATCGGTGCAAACTTTTACATTGATCCGATGACTCTAAGTCTCAACCTGGATACATATTGAAAGTGTGAGCAATTAGCTAGAGTAGCTCCGTGCGAGCATTGTGGACATAAAATATTTGCAAAATACACACGGCTCGAATGTGATGAGACCCGTTGACTAAGCTTCTCTCACGAGCAAAACATGATCACACCTTAGTACTCTTTGGGTGTTAATCACATAGCGATGTGAACTAGATTATTGACTCTAGTAAACCCTTTGGATGTTGGTCACATGATGATGTGAACTATGGGTGTTAATCATATACGAGATATGTATATTGGTGTTAAATCACATGGCGATGTGAACTAGATTATTGACTCTAGTGCAAGTGGGAGATGAAGGAAATATGCCCTAGAGGCAATAATAAAGTTATTATTTATTTCCTTATTTCATGATAAATGTTTATTATTCATGCTAGAATTGTATTAACCGGAAACATAATACATGTGTGAATACATAGACAAACATAGTGTCACTAGTATGCCTCTACTTGACTATCTCGTTTATCAGAGATGGTTATGTTTCCTAGCCATGGACAAAAGAGTTGTCATTTGATTAACGGGATCACATCATTAGGAGAATGATGTGATTGACTTGACCCATTCCGTTAGCTTAGCACTTGATCGTTTAGTATGTTGCTATTGCTTTCTTCATGACTTATACATGTTCCTGTAACTATGAGATTATGCAACTCCGTTTACGGAGGAACACTTTGGGTACTACCAAACGTCACAACGTAACTGGGTGATTATAAAGGAGTACTACAGGTGTCTCCGAAGGTACATGTTGAGTTGGCGTATTTCGAGATTAGGTTTTGTCACTCTGATTGTCGGAGAGGTATCTCTAGGCCCTCTCGGTAATGCACATCATTATAAGCCTTGCAAGCAATGTAACCAATGAGTTGGTTACGGGATGATGCATTACAGAACGAGTAAAGAGACTTGCCGGTGACGAGATTGAACTAGGTATTGGATACCGATGATCGAATCTTGGGCAAGTAACATACCGATGACAAAGGAACAACGATGTTGTTATGCGGTTTGACCGATAAAGATCTTCGTAGAATATGTAGGAGCCAATATGGGCATCCAGGTCCCGCTATTGGTTATTGACCGAGAATAGTTCTAGGTCATGTCTACATAGTTCTCGAACCCGTAGGGTCCGCACGCTTAAGGTTTCGATGATGCTTATATTATGAGTTTATGAGTTTTGATGTACCGAAGGAGTTCGAGTCCCGGATGAGATCGGGGACATGACGAGGAGTCTCGAAATGGTCGAGACGTAAAGATCGATATATTGGACGACTATATTCGGAGTTCGGAAAGGTTCCGAGTGATTCGGTATTTTTCGAGTCTGGGAGAGTTACAGGATTTCGCCGGGAGAAGTATTGGGCCTTATTGGGCCTGCGGGAAAGAGAGAGGGCTGCCTAGGGCAGGCGCGCTTCATGGCCTAGTCCGAATTGGACTAGGGGGAGGGGCCGCACCCCCTCCTTCCTTCCCTTCTCTCTTCCCCTTCCTTGTCTCCTACTCTTAATATATGGAAGGACTCCTAGTTGGACTAGGAAAGGGGGAATCCTACTCCCGATGGGAGTAGGACTCCCCTAGGGTGCGCCATAGAAGAGGGTCGGCCCTCCCCTCCTCCACTCCTTTATATACGGGGTAGGGGGCACCCCATAGACACACAAGTTGATCTACAGATCGTTCCTTAGCCGTGTGCGGTGCCCCCTTCCACCATATTCCACCTTGGTCATATCGTCGTGGAGTTTAGGCGAAGCCCTGCGCCGGTAGAACATCATCATCGTCACCACACCGTCGTGCTGACGGAACTCATCTCCGGAGCTCGGCTGGATCGGAGGTCGGAGATCGTCATCGAGCTGAACGTGTGCTGAACTCGGAGGCTCCGTACGTTCGGTGCTTGGATCGGTAGGATCGTGAAGACGTACGACTACATCAACCGCATTGTGATAACGCTTCCTCTTACGGTCTACGAGGGTACGTGGACGAACACTCTCCCCTCTTGTTGCTATGCCATCACCATGATCTTGCGTGTGCGTAGGAATTTTTTGAAATTACTACGTTCCCCAACACCGCGGAGATGGTAGGAAGCCAGCCAAGTGCGCTCCGACGTGGGTGTGCGCTGCCCGCGGAAGAACTGGTCACATTGGTTGAGCCAGTTAAGCGGGTCGTCTGAGCCATCATAAATGGCGAAGTCGAGCTTGGCGAACCGGGGCGGCTGCTGGTTTTGCGCGCCATGGTCCACTGCCTCGACGGTGCGGAGAGCTGATGACGGTGCTCGGTCCATGGTGGGAAGGCCGGCGTAGTTCCCCGTGGCGCCCGACGCCTCGGGCTGCAACTGGGAACCCGACGGCGGCCGAGCCTCCGTGTAAGCCGGTGGAGGGGACGTCCTGTGGAGCCAGCCTGGAAGCGGAGATGGTGACGACAGAAAACGAACCTCCTGGATCGGGAGTCCTCTCGGTGCTGACCGGCCCAGGCTAGGGCTGGGCGGGGGCGGTGGTGGCACCTGCACGGTGGCCGCCGGGAGGGACGGCGCAGCGGGGGACGACGCGGCCCAGTTCGCCATCGCGGGCACCTTGGCGGCGGGTGGCGGCGTGGGTGGCGCCGCAAGTGTCAGCGGCGGCCACTGTGGCCACGGCGGCGTCGTAGCCGCCGATAAGGGGAGCGCCGGATAGCCCCCCGGTGATGGCCGCGGGTACGGAGTACCACGACAGTGTCTGTTGGCCCGTGGCCAAGGCCGGATGGAGTTCGGGGCCGGCCCGTACGGGCTAGCCAAGTAGAGGCGGATGCCCTGGACCGCGACGACCAGGTCGTTGAGCACGCCGGCCTTCCGGCTCCTTTGGGAGCCGCGCAATAGAGATAATCTTCTTATTGCTTAATTCCAAAAAGAGTCTTACAACCTATATTTATAACCTAGATAACTTGCATAAGAATTAACCTAAGATAACTTGCATAAGAATTAACCTAAGATAACTTGTGGGCTAAGATTGCCCGGTGGGCCTCTACGGCCGTAACAGCCCCGATCCAGACGGCCACTGCCGCTCTGGAGAAGCTCCTCCCGCCTGCACCTCTCGTCCTAACTGGTGAGTCATGCATCTCACAAAGATCTTGGTGATGACCACTATGCAATCCTAGCTGATGAGTCTAGTTATGCATCTCACAGAGATCAACTTTCTCTCTGCATACGTTTTGTTGATAAATCGGGAAGAGGGTATGAGAGGTTCCTTGGAGTTGTTCATGTTGCTAGTACAACTTCATTGTCACTTAAGGATGCAATTCAAACTTTGCTTAAAGATCATCATTTGATTCATAGTCAAATACGTGGGCAAGTATATGATGGGGCTAGAAGCATGAAATGGGAGATTAAAGGATTGAAAACGTTGATCATGAAAGAGTCACCCTCTGCTTATTACATCCATTGCTTTGCACATCAACTTCAATTGACTCTTTGCCGTGGCAAAGTAAAATGAACCATGTGCATGGTTTTTTGATCATGTTTCTTACCTGCTCAATATTGTTGGAGTTTCTTGTAAGCATCATGACATGCCTCGAGATGTTAGAGCTCAAAACGTCTTCGAAGCACTTGAAATGGGTGAGATTGAAAGTGGAAGTGGGTTAAATCAAGAGATGTGACTAGCTAGACTCGGTGATACCCAATGGGGTTCTCATTGTAAAATAATTGTGCACACTGTTAGTATGTATCCCATAACCCTTGAAGTACTTGATATTGTTGGAGAAGATCGTTTACAAAAAGGTGACTGGACAAGAATACATGGAGTTACTCTCGCCTTTGAGTGATTTGACTTTGTTTTCAATCTTCACTTGATGCTAGTTATTCTTGGCTAAACAAATAAGTTGTCCAAATCCTTGCAAAAGAGAGATCAAGATATTGTTGATGCAATGACACTTGTTAGTTTGGCAAAGAGTAGAATGCAATGTATGTGGTCTCGTGGATGGGAAGAATTTCTTGCAAAGAAGACCTTATTTTGCAACAAACATGACACTGAAGTTCCTTAGTTGGAGGATACTTATGTGGCTCATGGAAGATCACACCGATATTATCAAGTACAAACAAATGATGATCATTATAGAATAGAAGTATATCTTGGTATCGTTGACCAAATCATTCAAGAGCTTGACAATCGGTTTGATGGGGTTAATATGGAGTTGCTTATTTGCACGTTGGCTTTGAATTCTCTCAACTCATTTGCTTCTTATGATGCACTCAAGGCAATGGGACTTGCCGAATTCTATCCCATGGACATATCAAGCACGGATTTGGAAAGGCATGAATTCCAACTTGCCAATTTTGTTGATGATATGAGACAAGATGATAGGTTTATTAGATATACAAGTAATATTGGTGAGTTTTCTATTATGCTTGTTGAAACAAAGAAGCATGTTCTTTATAATTTGCTCTACTTACTCATCAAACTGATATTGATCTTATCGGTGGCAATGACGAGTTTTGAAAGAATATTTTCAACAATAAATTTAGTAAAAAGTAAGTTGAGGACTAGTATAAGTGATGATCGCTTGAATGATAGCTTAGTGGCATTTATTGAACGAGATGTGTTCTTGAAAGTAAGTGAAGATGACATAGCTGATGCTTTCATGGCAATGCAACAACGTAGGGTTACTAGTGTTGTAATTTTCTACTTGTGTATCTTTCATGTAAGACAACTCGTATTGTAATTGAGCACATTCGGAATATATTCCTGAACTTAATTGTTGCGAGACTTGAATTGAGCTATTTATGTTATTCTTTTGCCATATATTGCATGCCACTTGGATTAGGTAGATTTTTTGTTGGAGTGTGCACACTCCATTTTATTCCTGGGCGCCACTGCACCCTACATATGCAAGTCTAGAGTATATGTAGTGGAAAGTAAAGACATGCAAGTGCAAAGTAAAAGGAGGCAGGTTGAGTTGAGAGAATCACAAACACAATGGCTTGGTGAAGATTTTTCCCGAGTTCGGATAGTTGGCACTATCTTACAGTCATATTGATGGAGGCTTCGATCCACGAAGGATCTAAGATCACAAGGATCCCGGTTGCAAAATCCCATGGAAGAAAATAAGGTCCATGAAGGACTCACCCATGAAGGGTCCACAAAAGAGTAACCACACCTATTCCACCATAGCGTACGGCCATGAAGAAGTAGCCTCACTAAGGTAGATCTTCACGAAGTAGGCGATCTCCAAGCCCATACAAATTTCTTGAGTTCTCCACAAACTTTAAAGACTTCCAAGCAACACCTAGCCGATATAGGAGGCGTACCCCTCCAAAAGTAAAAAGATAGAGGTTGCTTGATGATGAACTCCTTTCTCTTGTGTTAAAAGGGTAATGTCCTCAACTCCCCAAATCTCTCGAGTTAATGGCTTTGGATTTTGAGAAGTAGAAGTGGAAAACAAGAGGGGACTAGATCACAAAGGGTTTGATTGGATAGTTGGAGTGAGTTCTCCCTCAGAAAATATGATGGGAATAGAGTTTGCTTCATGCGGTTCGACCATTCTCAACTTTAAAGCTGCCCCTATTAAAGAAAGCAACTTTTGTCCTCATCAAACCCTTCCAAAAGGGTGAGTCATTCGGTTATGTCGTAATTTATGGTAAAGTCTTCGAGTGTAGATATTTGTTACACAATAACTGAATCCACCCCCCATCTTTCTCCGAAGCTAAGCAAGCATTTATTCTTGATCTCAAGATACTCTATGCCTAGCCCTCCTTGTTCTGGGTCTACACAATATATCCCACCTCGCAAGGCAATACTTGGCTTATGTTCAACACCCTGCCAAAATATCTAGCCTTTTCCACACCCCTATTGAGACTTCGAAGAATGAGAGCATGAAGATGCAAACTCATAAGCATCAAATTCACAATGATCGGTCGCCCGTCGTACGACATCAATTTACTTTTTCGACAACTTAACTTATTTTCAAATCTGTACTCAATACATTGCCACTCTTTATTAGTAAGTTTAGATGGTGAATTGGTATACCGAGATAAGTAAACTGAATCTTACCGATCTGAGTACCGAACAACTGCTTGTAATTGTTCTCTTCTTCTTTGGCGTGTCCAAAGTAAAACAATTCACTCTTATGAAAATTAATTTTGAGACCTGACAGTTTCTCAAAGAGACATAGCACCAATATCATATTCACTGACTTATCCATATCATGCTTCATAAAGATGATCATGTCGTCGGGATATTGTAGAATGACCCCCCACCCTCCACTAGATGTGGCCCTCCTCCTTGGCCTGGCAAATAAGGATTGCCAACATATCAACAACAATATTGACAAGTATTGGGGACAAATGTTCGCCCTACCGCAAACCTTTCCGAGTCTGAAAAAAGTGATCAACATCATCATTCACCTTGACCCCCATGCTACTTCCGCGAACAAAAGTCTGAACCTGCTTCCTCCAAGCAGGGTCAAAACCCTTCATTCTTAAAGCCTGTTGCAATAAAGGCCAATTAACTTTATCGTAAACCTTCTCAAAATTCACTTTGAAGATAACTCCGCCAAGTCTCTTCGAATGAATTTCATGAAAACAACCAACCCTTCTAGAATGTGTTGCTTAGGCATGAAGGCAGTTTGTGTAGGTCAAACAACAATATGAGCAATCGTGGTTAGTCGATTTGTACCCACTTAGATAAAGATCTTAAAACTAACATTAAGCAGGCAAATCGGCCTAATTTGCTCAATCCGCACTGCTTCTTCCTTCTTAGGGAGCAAGGTAATTATCCCAAAAATGAACTTAAACAACTGAAACTCGCCGTTAAACAAATTCTGAAACATGGGTAAAAGTTAACCTTTAATTGAAGCTTCACTGTGCATATAGAATGCGACTCTACGGTCTACGCTGCCTGTAATAGTGTGGACAAGTAAGTGAGTTTGGTATCTTGACACATGGAAGTGAGACATGGGAACTTATACGCATTGCATTAGTTTACGAGTGGCAAGTGCCGAACTTCAGAAAACAAATGCACGAAGTTCAAACAAAAGATGAATTGGAGCAAGTTGGCGTCTATTGTAAGAGAGGCTCGCACATTGCCAGATGTTGGTTGGAGGAAGAGCAGAGAGTTGGTGACATGTCGTGACGCGATACCCACTGGTTAAATTTGCTTATAATTATTATTTGTTTATGATTATGATAAGCCTGGTCCCTTACCATGTAGCATGCGACATCATCAATAGTGGCCAGAAACATCGAACTACTCCAACTCAACTGTTGGGGTTGCCCAGACTCAGTGCTGGTCTAATAGAAATAATCACCCCTGCTTAGGATACTGTTGATCAGGCATCATTGAGTCATAAATAAATAAGAGGACAACTTGGTACCATTGCATACAAATACAGTTTCCTTACCGTCTGTGGGCGGTATACTAGCAGTGCTTGCTTCAGTTGATTTTGGATCATTAGAAATGTATTGGTTTCTTAAATGTATTTGGTTTCTTTACGCACCTATACGTCAGTTGCCTGAATTTCTGAGTTGTCGTCAGTCAATTTTCATTACTTGCTTAAGTTACTCTCCTTCATGTTCCTTTAATTACTCTAGGTGACGACATTACTTACTTCAACTTGTTTCTGACCAGCAACTGTGCATTACAAACCATCCTCTTAATATATTATCCAGCTCCCCCAATTTGTGACTAAACATGTCATGTTCAGGTAACACATTCACATTGTCCAATGCCCGACTTTCAGTTGGCTGGCATGGCGAGGTTCAGGCCCTCTCATACCTAGTTCCAGAGAACGTTGTGTCGTTACTTGCTTTGGGACGCGCTATGGCTGTTCCCTAAGAAAAAGGGAGGAAGCCACGGCTCTGGAATCGCAAGGCATGAAACACGACTACATACATGAAATTGGAATCTTTTTTGGGGCATGTCAGGCGAATACCTTGTCTTAGCTCACAATAGCTCACATGGAACGGATGCAGAAACGGGAGCTGATCTACTATGCTGACACCGTGATCTATTATGCTGACACAGTGATGCAGAAACAAAGCTGATCTATGATGCTCACATGAGATGGATGCAGAAACAAATCATGTGCTCCCCGTCCCAAAAAAGATGCTTGGTCAAGTCTTGTGTTCTCACTAGTGATGAGCTATTAGTTTTCAGGAACTAGAACATTGATCAGTGTGCTGCACATTTAACACACAACTGCAGTGTGAGGCACATTTTTGTGACGCCCAATAGCAGATGCTTTGTTTTGGTTTGCTCTGGGTTTTCAATTCAGAAATGGCTAGTGCTTGTACTTGTAGGACAAACCAAGATCTTCTGACATGACTCACCTTACATCTTTCAGATTTGTTTTTAAGCTCCAATTTCTCTTAACGTGTCCTAATAAAGGATATCTTCTATGTTTGGTGGTATGACTGTACCCCGATCCCACCCGGAATCAAATCCCAGGTTCGACGTCCTGTGTATCTTCAGAATGTGTGCCATCGCAAGATGGAATGTCTTTTTTGTTATAGGCGACAATAATAACTTCATTATTGTTGAAGTTCCACAACTCCGGTAGATGTTCAAGTGGTGCGTGTACATGTCTATGTTGCCGTGTTTCTAGAAAAATAGCCGTAGAAAATTGTGAAGAATTCACTGGACTAGCAGCGGTATGGGTTTAGAAGCTTAATCTTCTTTCTTTTAAGAAACATTTTTTGTGTTCAATTTGACAAACTCTGACGAATTGACATGGCTGATCTTAATTGGACTCCAACTTCGAGCACCATTTTTGTGATAGAGACCTTGATTAAAACAAGAAAGAACGTAGCGATAACAGAGGGCGATGACTAGGGCGACTCCTCGGGCGACCGCCGAGGTGTCCGTCGAGGCGCGTCCTTCCGCGGCGGCGGCCCGCCCGGGTGCTGGCGGCCGTTTTTGGGCGCTGATTGGATCGGACGAAGATGATGCGGACGGGGACGGAGAGGATCCAGGGGTTTCACCGCCGTCGCCGACTCCGTCGGATTTGATCTGTGAATTCTTCCATTCAGGTTACGATGAAGACGAGGTGGCTACGACCGTCGACAAAGTCTTGCCGGTGGAGGATCCGGCGAGGATTGGGCTTCATGCAGACGAGAGGAAGGAGATGGTCCGACGAGTCGTTCACCGGAGAACGGCGGCGACGGCGATCAGGCCTTGGAAGGGCCCTTTACCTAAGGTACGTCTTCCAAACCTTACGCTATTCGATTTGATTCGTCCGGATTGGTGGACTGTGGTTAAGAGGAGGAGGCCGGAGCTCCGGAAGGTGACCGGGTCGTTGCCGGCGGCGGCGGCAGCCGTGCCGTCGTTGTCGTCGAACGGGATCCGGGCGGCACGAGGCGCTCGTTTGAACCAGCTTATGGGCGGAGTTGGGCCGGTTTCCTCGGTTTCTCACGCGCAACTAGTTGGGCCGGTGATAGCTGGGTAAGAGGCCCAAGCTATACGGAATCCCACTAGTATCGAGTCTGTCGCTGCATGCACGGAAGAGATCGATTGTTGCCGTGCGTGCGTGATCGCGACTGGTGCTAGGGTTCGACGGAACGGGACGCCGGGGTTCCCTTCTTGCGGCCCTGATTGTGCTCGTCGGATTCTTCCCCTTGGTGCCATGGCGGGCCGAGGGACGGAGTGCCACCTGCGAAGAAACCCCAGACGGCCGCTGCGAGAGACCGGTCTGGGGCTGTAGTGTCACCGCCGCCTGCGGGCGTAGGCCGTGGTGCAGCCGGCGCAGGACCTGGCGCGGCGGCGTTGGGTTGGCTGCTGCCGCGCCGGGCGAGTGCTGCCGCTCCGCCATCGCCGGGCGAGGGGGCGGCAACGTCGGTCGGCCGATCAGGGGCGGCAACGCTCGGGGCTCGACCGATCAGGTCTGCGGCAGCCAGGCCGCTCGTGGTGCCAGCGGGCAGGGGTGGCCTCGCTGGACCCCGACCGACGGGGCCGACGCTTCCCGTGGCTGTTGCTACGGGTCGGGGCGGCGGTACTAGTCGAGGCCGGTGGTGCCGATACCTGTCGGCGGTCAGACTCGTGCCGCGCCTCCGCCTCACTACGTCGCGAGGACGGCTCAGAATCGTTCCGGACCATCGCAGACGAGGCATAACTCGACAGCTAGAGAGTCCTTTGAGCCGCCCCGAGGCCAGTGGGGGGACGATGGTTATGATGCGTATGGAGATGGACAACACCGTGGTTCCTCTTCCACGAGAGGCGGTCATGGCTATGCCTGGCAGAGTGACGGGTCTGCTGAGAGACCGTTTCTTGGCCCTCCAGGTGGTTTTGTCGAGGGAGCCTCCGGTTCGGATCACCGTCAGAGAGGTGGCTACCGTGGACATCGTGGTGGTCGGGGTGGTGGCCGTGGGAGGTATCGCTGACAGCCTCCGCCTCCGACAGTTGTTGACCATCTGGCGTCGGCCACCAGAGACAATCACGCTCAGTCTACTGATCTCCCTAGCCAGGCGATGGATGTGGTGACGGCCTTGGCCAATGTAGAGGTTCCTGTGACTGGGACTGTGGCTGAGGCTTGCGACAGGTCTGATGCAGAGAGGGCGTCCAAGTGGGCGCGTAAGAAGAAAAGGATGCTTTGCTACCGTTGTGGTGAGAAGGGCCACTTCATTGCTGAGTGCGTGGCGGAGCTGTGTGCTTCGTGTGGCAAGCCAGCACATGCCTCGGGGGATTGCCCGTTATTGCGTGACCAGGCTCCGGCTCTGACAATGTATGGAGTATATTTTGCAGAGCTGATGTTCTTTGAGTCCCCGGCTGCGAGAGAGATTCCGGAGGAGACGCTGAGCTTGACCACTGGGGTTGTGAAAGCTACCCAGGGGGAGGTAACTGTGGCTCAGATTGTGCGGAGGCTTCAGGAGCTGGCACCGGGTGACTTCCAATGGGAGCTGGTTAGTCTCGAGGCCAATGTTTTTAAGGTTGACTTCCCCACTGTGGATGATTTGCAGAGGCTGCTGAGCTTTGGCTTGTGTAGAGTTCCTGGCACTAAGTGCATTCTGGAGTTTCACGAGTGGAAGAAGGTGGAGCCTAAGGGCAAGCCCCTTACGCAGGTCTGGTTGAGATTTTTGGGGGCTCCCTCTAAGCCTTTGCAGGATGTTCGAGTTGTGGCTAGTATGGGTATTATGGTTGGGAAAACGGAGAAAGTGGATATGGCTTTTACCCGTGCTCATGGAGTGGCCCGGATTCTAGTGAGCGTGTTGGATATTGAGTTCGTACCCGATGTGGTGAACTGGACTTATAGGGGAGAGGTTTTCCCTCTCGAGATCGAGTTTGAGGACACTGATCTATTTGCTGAGGTGGTTAATGGGAATGATGTGGATATGCATGAGGGTGACGACAGTGCGGGAGCTAAGGGGGCACCCACTGATGAGTCTACGCGTGAGGGGTCTAACGGTTCCGGCCCTGTTGCTCGCTTGCCGGGGAGGGGACCGGGGTTGAGCCGGCACCCTCACCATTGGTGCTATGACTTCGATGCGTTTTGGGTCCTTTGAGCCAGCCTCTGCTCCGCCCAGACTTTGGAGTGACCGGGTAGATTCTGATGATGTGTTTGAACTTACGCTCCCTAGGTTGGAGTTCGAGGGTACTGGTGGATCCTTGGTTGGAGGTTTGGTGAGGGCATTGTCGGCGAGGACTTTGGTTGGAGTTGGGGAGGTGGAGCCTGGGGTTGCTTCTATCTCCCTCGCTTCATCTGTGGCGGAGGTTCCGGAGATGATGACTACCCCCGAGGTGGGGCTTGGGGAAGGGGGTTCGGGGCAGGTGGCCGCGACTTATGCCCTCCCTATCCTGACGCCGGAGACGCCGGTTACAAGGGCGTCAGCTGGTGCTGGGAGAGGTGGTCTGAGGCAGGTGGCCTCGGCTATTTCTTCCCCGGTCGTGGCGACGGCGCCCACGCTTCCAGTGGCGCTGGGGGATGGGGGTCTGGGGCAGGTGGCCCTGGCTCCTTCTCCAGCTTCAGCGGTCAGGAGGACCGCGTCTCCTACGACGCCGGAGCTCCACTCTGTGCCGAGGGGTGGGGCGGGAGGAGGGCTCGGGCAGGCGGCCCCCACCCTCCTCTCTCCAGACTTGCATGTGGCCCAGGGCCTCGGTGCGGGTCACTTGGCCGAGGGGCAAGGGAACCCTATGCCGCCTCCTCCGGTAACCTTGGTTGACCCTTTGCGGGATTCAGCGCGAGGCTTTACTAGGGAGGAGGTCGTTGCTTTCGGCGGGATCCCTGACCCGGTCTCGTCGGGGAGACGGATGAGTGCTCGTATTCAGGAGCTTCCGGAGGTTGATGACATGCAGCAGAGGTGCACTATGAGGGTGGCCAAGCTTCATGATGCTGAGATCTCTTCTGGTATGTCCATCAACATATCTAATTCATTATTGCATTTTTCTAATGAGGAGATTATAAATAATGCAAACCAATTAGGAGTTTCACTCGGGGCTAATGATAGTGAAATTTCAAATTCGGTGAATGATCTTTTAGATTTGGAGGCGGAGCGTGCCTTAGAGACTATTCGTAATCTAGCAGCGGTAAAACCATGAATGATGATGAGATTGATGCGCTAGGGGTCAGAGTGCTCGATAATCTGTGTGTGGATCTAGCACCAACCAACCATGAGTCTGAGGACGATGATGTGCCTCTAGATAATGCAGTTGTTAGTACCGCTGAGCCCGATTATGAGGACTGGGGGGCTGAACCTAGTAAACCAAAGCGCAAGTGGAAACGGAAGATTTACCCCGATTCTGCAGTACGTAGGAGTGCTAGGATTCGGACTACCAAAAAATTTCATGATGAATTATGAAAGGAATCTTTTGGAATAGCAGAGGTCTGAAAGACTTGGCTAAAAGAAGGTTTCTTGCTGAGGCATCTCTGGAGCATCGTTTAGATTGTATTTGTAACATCCCAAATTTCTAATTTGGCATGTTATACATAGGTCATCCATGCATATCATATTTTATTGCTTTTCGTTTGCAGTCCTCGAGATCCTAAGCAGCTCAAGACCTTCGGAGAGAGTTGGGGATTTTCCAATTTTCATATTTGAAATTTTTATCAAATAGTGAACACGAGGATTTGATTTTTATTATTTTCTCTCCGGAAATATTTCATTTTAAAATAATAAATGAGGGGAGATAATATGACTTCTCCAAAATAATTGAAATATCAGAGGAAAAATGTTAAATTCATTATTTGGATTTTATTTGAATTTATTCGGGATTTTTATTTGCCCTAGAAAAATTTGCATGTTTTAAAAATTGCATTTTAGGGGCCAAGAAAAGTTCATCTTGTTCTAAATATTTTATTTAGACGGAGAAAACTTGTTTTGGAATTTTTAGATTTTTATTTATTTTTCTAGGAATTTTTTTATTCGGCGGAATGTTTTAAAAAAAAAGAAACCCTCGCGCCCGACTGGGCCAGCGGCCCAGCCAGGCCGGCCCGCCTCGCCGCCGCCTTCCTCACACACAGCCAGCGCAAGACGGACGCCGAGGGAGAGTCCGAGCGACTCCGCCCGGCGCCCCTTCCCTGCCGAGCAGCCCCCTCCTAAATACCCGCCCGCCGCCTCACCACCACCCGCCACCACCCGCCTCTACCTGCCGCCCGAGCCGAGCCGAGCCGAGCCGCCGACGAGTCACGCCGCCGCCCTAGCGCCGCCGCCGCCTCGCCGCCACCGCGCCCCTCCCAAGCCCGCCGCCCGTCGCCGAGCCCCGCTGAGCCGCCCGCCCCGCCGGACGACCTCGCCGGAGGTACCCGCCCCGCCACCGGTTTTTTTAAGAAAACCCTTCGTTTTTTTAGAAAAAACCCTAGTTCGTTTTTTTATAGATCGGTTTATTTCTTCGGTTTATTTACTTAGCGAACGTTCGCTTGTTCGTTCGTCCTAACGAACATGTTCATCGTTTAGTTTCTGCTAACGAACGTTCATTCGTTTAGCCGTTCGTCGTTTTTCTTTTTATCGGATTTATTCCGCGATTATTCTGATCGCGATTTCTGATCCGATGTTCGAACCTGTTTATCTTTTCGCTCGTTTATCGGAATCAGGCGATTCAAGCACCTGGAGTTTCGTCTCAAAACCCTCTTTCCGAATAATCAACTCAAAATAAAAAATTTCTCTGTAAAATTTGACCCTAGTTCAGATTAGTTAACGGATCTTGTTTCTTTTGCCGTTTGAGTTTCGTTGCTCCGTTTGATTTGATTCTTTTTGCGAACCGGAGTTCTTAAGTTGAACTCTCCGGTCCAACTCTTTTATTTGGAGTTCTACTTGTGCATCTTTGATTATTGCTTACGTATGTTATTGTTTGTTTGCGATAGAATACCGGAGTGCGAAGCGTGTTACTACGAGTCTCTAGGATTAACGGATCGTCAGCAAGGCAAGTAACACATTGATCATACTCTTTCCATACCCAGTTTTTATGCATTAGTTTCAACCCTCAAACATTGCATGACTAGGATGTCTTTAACTTGTGGGTTGGGAAGTAGTTGCTGAGGTAGAACCTATTGCCCTGTTTATTATCGAACCCTTGGGAGTTACTTCTACGCGTTGCTTATATTCCCATGCTTTGCTCGTAGACGTGGATTGGGTTTGAGTGATTTCCATGACAGATGTGAGATTGTTAATTAATGGTTTACTTAAGGTGGCAACTTTAATACACATCTGGGTGGATTGAGGCACCTGGGGTATCCAAAGATTGCTGTTTTTTGAAATCCGGGGTTACCGTGTGATTCTCCTATGGACCGCCACCCGTGCTCAAAGGGAATCGAGTCTATTCATGCTAGAAACTTCCGTGTGCAGCCGCAAGCTATTATGGGCTCTAGCATAGTTGAGTAAGTTGCGTGAAGCTCTTGAAGAGGTGGATCAGCAGGTAGTGGATTTGTAGGTTTGGTATGTTCTGCCCGGAGTAAAGAGTTAATGCTTCTGAAAGACTATGTCTTGGTCACCCGTCTCTCAAACACCATGTAGTGCAAGAAATCAACGGAGGCGATCGAGTCTTGCGGGGAAAAGTGCGCAAACCTCTGCAGAGTGTACAATCTAATCATGGTTAGCCGTGTCCTCGGTTATGGACAATTCTGAGTATCTAGTACTTGAGTATTCGCATGTATCTCAACACTCTTAATTAATCTTGCTGGGATGTTAACTATTTTAATTGGGATCATTGAGTTGGGGTTACCTTCTCAAATGATGTTTCAACCACCATGATAGTTAAATTAAAACTGATTCCTTTGTAGTAGGGAAAAATTGGCTTTTCGCAAAAATTGTAACCGTAGCTTTCCACCAGCCAAATATGCATGTAGTGGTAGCATTATTCTGTTATTGCTCTTTTCTGTTACATTGCCAGCATATTCCATGTGCTGACCCGTTCCCGGCTGCAACGTATTATGTTGCGCACTTTTCGACGAGGAGTAAGGTTCAGAGGTCGTTGCCGTGCAGCTCAGCTATGCCGTTGGAGTTGATGGCCTCACTTTATCTTCCAAGCCTTCCGCTGTTATCGCATTAGATGGCCTTAAGCCATATTTATTGTAATAAGTTCTCTTTTGAGACATTCGATGTAATAAGTGTGTGATTGCTACTCTGTTATAAATCCTTCAAGTACTGTGTGTGTCAGCATTACCGATCCAGGGATGACACGGAAGCACAGAGACTTGACCATCTGAGGTCGGGTCGCTACAGTATTGCTCTATCGGAAACTGGTCGAGAAAACTTTGCGCCCCAGTTTCTCTCCTCTCTAGTGGGTGGTGTTGATTTCGATTGTCATTGCCTCCCTCCGCGAGGAAGATCGGGTGGTATCTTGCTGGGTGTGACATGCGATTCGCTTGAATTCTGAAGTGTAGTGATGGGCGACTTCGCGGTTAAGTTTCGAGTCAGGTCTAATGCTGATGGTTTCAACTGGGCTTTGGTGGCGGTTTATGGTGCCGCACAGCCCGAGCTTAAACCGGAGTTTCTGGCGGACCTTGTTCGAATCTGTGGGTCTGAGCAACTTCCAATTCTAGTTGGGGGTGATTTCAATATCATTAGGAGGAGAGAGGAGAAGAATAATGATAATTTTGATGGTAGGTGGTTGTTTATGTTCAATACCATTATTGAAAGCTTGGATCTGAGGGAGATCGAGCTTTCTGGTAGAAAGTTTACCTGGGCTAATGCTTTGCCAAACCCGACGTACGAAAAGCTTGATCGAGTTCTCGCGAGCGTTGAGTGGGAACAGAAGTTCCCGCTTGTAACGGTTCAAGCACTCTCACGTGGAATATCCGATCACACACCCTTGTTCGTGGACTCAGGGGAGCCGAACCACGTGGGAAACAAAAACACCTTTTCCTTCGAGATGGCCTGGTTTGAACGCGAAGGTTTCTTGGACCTGATTGCCAGGGAATGTGCTAAGGGTGCAGTTGGTAGGACTTCGGTCGAGCGTTGGCAGAATAAGATTAGGTATTTGAGAAGTTTCTTACGGGGGTGGGCTAAGCACCTTAGTGAGGTGTATAAGATTGAAAAGGACAAGCTCCTTTCTCTTATTCAGACCCTAGACATAAAGGCCGAAACCATGATTTTGCTGCCAGCGGAGCTTCAGGTTAAAACTGAGGCGGAGAAGAGGTTGAAAGAACTTCTCTGCGAAGAAGAATTGTGGCATTGCGGGCTAAGGTCCGCAAAGTGGTCCAAGGAGACGCGAACACTCAATTCTTTCACTTGATTGCTAATGGTAAGCACTGAAAGAAGAGGATCTTTCAACTTGAACAAGATGAGGGCACTATTTTAGGACAGGACAACCTAAAAACTTATATAACCGAGTATTACAAACAGTTATTTGGACCTCCGGAGGATAGTTGTGTGTCCCTTGATGAGTCCAGGGCTGAGGATGTGCCTCAACTGTCGCCTGCTGATAATGATATTCTGGTTGCCCCGTTCTCAGAGAAGGAGGTGTTTGATGCTATTGCACAGATGAAAAACAATAAGGCTCCCGGACCGGATGGTTTCCGGTCGAGTTCTACAAAAAGTGCTGGCACATTATTAAGGGGGATTTGGTACCGATGTTTCATGATCTCTTCTCTGGGCAGCTTCACTTATTCCACTTAAATTTTGGAACAATCACACTGCTTGCTAAGAAGACGGATGCTGTAAGAATTGAGCAGTTCAGGCCGATCTGCCTTGTCAATGTTAGTTTCAAAATTTTCACCAAGGTCGGGACTAATAGGCTCACACAAATTGCGCATTCTGTGGTGCAACAATCCCAAACTGCTTTCATGCCGGACAGAAACATCCTTGAAGGGGTGGTAGTCCTTCATGAAACGCTCCATGAAATCCATTCAAAAAAATTAGATGGAGTAGTTTTTAAGCTGGATTTCGAGAAAGCGTACGATAAAGTCAAATGGCCATTCCTCCAACAGGCATTGCGTATGAAAGGTTTTGATGAAGCCTGGCGCCGCCAGGTTGAATCGTTTACGCAAAAAGGGAGGGTGGGAATTAAAGTGAATGACGATATTGGTCATTACTTCCAGACACATAAAGGCCTAAGACAAGGAGATCCGATGTCCCCTATCCTATTTAACATTGTGGTTGATATGTTAGCAATTTTGATAGGAAGGGCTAAGGAGAATGGTCAAGTAGGTGGCTTG
This sequence comes from Aegilops speltoides, assembly GCA_021437245.1. Classification (NCBI taxonomy): domain Eukaryota; kingdom Viridiplantae; phylum Streptophyta; class Magnoliopsida; order Poales; family Poaceae; genus Aegilops; species Aegilops speltoides. The sequence goes on from CM038144.1 coordinate 399,119,450, forward strand.
GTACCTCATCTTGTTGATGGAGGTGTTTCCATCCTTCAGTACACTGATGATACAATCATCTTTATGGAACGTGACTTGGCCAAGGCAAGAAATATGAAGATGGTGTTATGCCTTTTCGAACAATTGACCGGGTTAAAGATTAACTTTCACAAGAGCGAGTTGTTCTGCTTTGGTAGAGCCAAGGATGAACAGGAGGCTTATAGGCAATTGTTTGGGTGCGAGTTGGGGGATTTACCTTTCTCTTACCTAGGTATACCTATCCATCATCGTAAGCTGACACACAGAGAATGGAAGTGCATCGAAGACCGATTTGAGAAGAAACTGAGTTACTGGAAGGGCAAGCTCATGTCTTACAGAGGCCGATTAATTCTGATAAATCCGGTGCTCACGAGTATGCCTATGTTTCTCTGATCGTTCTCTGAAGTCCCAGTTGGTGTCAGGAAAAGACTGGACTTTTATCGATCGCGTTTCTTTTGGCAGGATGATGAACTAAAAAGAAAATACCGGCTAGCTAAATGGGATATCATCTGTAGACCGAAAGACCAAGGGGGTCTTGGTATTGAGAATCTTGAAGTTAAGAACAAATGCCTTCTCAGTAAGTGGCTGTGGAAGCTGTCCACTGAAACTGATGCCACGTGGGCGCAAATCCTTCGTAGCAAGTATCTTCAGACAAAAACTTTGTCCCAGATGACAGTCAGGCCGACCGACTCGCCTTTTTGGAAAGGAGTAATGAAAGTCAAACAATCCTTGTTTCATAGGACAAAGTTTATTATTGGCAACGGTGCTGGTATGCGTTTCTGAGAGGATACTTGGCTCGGAGAGACACCCTTGGCCATTCAATATCCGTTTTTATATCGTATTGTTCAACGACGTGAGGTGTTCGTTGCGACGGTATTTTAATCTATCCCCCTTAATATTCAATTCAGACGGTCGCTAGCGGGCAATCGTTGGGAAGATTGGCTCCATCTAGTTAGGAGACTGATGGACGTTCAACTTTCTCAACAACCCGATGAATTAAGCTGGAAGTTGACTAGGTCTGGAGTATTCACAGTTAAATCAATGTACATTGATGTTATTAATTCGAGCTCCATTCCGACCTCCAAGCATGTTTGGGCTGTCAAAGTTCCATTGACAATAAAAGTGTTTATGTGGTTTGTCCATAAACAAGTTATTTTAACCAAGGACAACTTGATAAAGCGTAATTGGACAGGACCTACTAGGTGTAGTTTCTGCGATCGGGATGAAACGATCAAACACCTCTTTCTTGATTGCCCGTTAGCCAAAGTTCTTTGGCGGACGGTCCACATTGCTTTTAATATTACTCCACCGAATTCTGTCAACATGTTATTTGGGACATGGCTTGATGGGATTGAGCCTGTCCTAGCGAGACATATTCGTGTGGAGTTTGCGCTTTGCTGTGGACTATCTGGAATTGCAGAAATGATTTAGTTTTTAACAGAACATCATGTATTCACTTTTTGCAGGTTATTTTCCGAGCCACGGCAGTGATCCGTTCGTGGTCGCTACTCACTCCGTTGGAGGCCAGGAAGCATTTGGTTACTGGATCTATCCGCTGGGAGATGGTAGCTCGGGATATCTTCAATCGGTTTGGATGGCGGTCATGTAATAGGATAGGCAAATAGTTTACCTATCTCTCTTTAGCCAGCCGGTTGTGGCGTCTTCGTTTTGGCTAGTTTGTGTTTTTAGCCTTTTTGGCTCTGTGTGAGCTTTCTTTTGAGTTTTTCCAGTTGGAGACTTTGGAACCTTGTTGGAACTTTTTATTTGCTAATAAGATGGCCGTATGCATCACTCTGATGCAGAGGCCGGGGAGAACCCCTTTTCGAAAAAAAAGAAAGACGGCCTAAAGGTGTGGCCAAAAGGATGTGATGACAAATGTAAGTGAAATGAGATTACTATTCAAAATAAACTTGACCTTTTGCTTTTCGTCTAGAGCTCTTACACCTAATGCATTGCTAAAAAAGACATCGAGCCACTTTTCGATGACGAACTAGTTTAGCATGTTGCTGCTACAAAGGCCAAGAACTCGTCAGAATATAAAACAGTTTGCTTGCCACTACTAATTATAATTGGGGGCGGCTAATTAACAACTCTATGATTACTTATTTGTCTCTGCACCTACCGTGTAAACTAACGAGAGTTTGCATCATGACATTAACGTTCGGATTTCAGAAATGCGTGTACAGAGGCTCTGAACTTTGACCAGATGTAGTTTTCAGCTGAGAGGGTATGAGACGCACTAGCCTCAACTACTGTTTGTTTCTCTTATGTTGTTTTCAAACGTAGCAGTACTGTCTGTGGTTTCACCAAATTTTGGATCCATCCTCCATGGTTCTCCAGAGTGACTGAAAGGTTTGTATTTCTGAATCACGAACAATGTTATAAATAGCTAGCGGTAGCTGCACTAATAGCTTGGTTGTGGTTTTTTGTGGACCCAAATCGCTGAGCGACGGTCAAATGTTCCGTCGTAGTAGCGAATGCCCCGCTATAGTTTCAAAATGCTCTGTTGTCTTACATTATAGCTAACGATAGCTCTGCTATTTGGTATAGCTACTTTTGCAAAACAACATGCAACACAGCACTTATCTTGAATGGCTCATGTCGTATGCACATCTAATAATTTTCTGTTTCAGTATTAAACTATGATTAGTAATGGCTAGCAATATCTTTCAAGAACTTATCCACGACCTTGCCATGAATCTGTGAGAACTGCGATATAGAACCTTGAGAGGGATGTAAATTCCAAGTAAATTCGTGCCGTTCTTATCAAAGTTTCTACTCCATTCCAAAATAAGTGTTATTGTTTTAATTCAAATTTGAACTAAAACCACGACACTTATTTTGAAATGGAGGGAGTAGCACTGTCGTTCAGTAGCTAGACAGCACCATGGAATATCTACCATGTTCCATACAGATCAGCTCTGAGAATCTGAGCGAGAGTAGATACAATCGATATCTGGAGACAAGAATGCAGCGAGGAAGCAGGCCAAGTTCAGGTGGCATCGGCCACACGATGATTGTCAATGCAAGTTGATGAGGCAACCGGCGTTGAATTCCTAGGCTGCTCCCACGGCCACGACCAATCATCCACCTCTCGCACACCATCACGCAACATCATTAGAAACTAACACAAGACAAAGCCAACCTTTTGCGGCAAATGCTACTTAATTAGCAACTAACCACCGCTGCTGATGGCACCCCCATGGTGCTAACGTTCCATTTGATTCCCAATGGCCTACTCATCCACGCCGCGACAAAAAGCAACTTTATCGCGGTCGCCCTGGGTGATTAGCTAACGTTATCGTATGTTCAAAGAAGTAATGTAGCCAGGGGATTATGCCTAAGTATATGCCTGGGGTTTATTCTTAGGGAATATACCTCTATATTTGTAATGTTTTGTGTAGATGAGACAGAAGATGAGGGTCAGTGCTGGTGTTGGCAAACCGGAAGAGGGTGTCTGATCTGTCGGTCTTGTTGTCCCTCCGTGAGGTTGGGAGCCGGGGCCGGAATTGGAATAGAAGGTTGGGGAGAAGAGGGTCTCAGGTGGCTGAATTAGGGATGGGAATATATGTTCTTGTCCTTCAAATAGACTATGGATTTGTATCCTGGTCTTTGATTTCAGAAAATATAAAGGGAGTCGATGGAACGATGTAAGAGTGACAGTTTGTATGTAAAGAATTAGTAAGGGATTTCATTCCTAAATCATTCCCAATGAAACCCTGAAAACAAAAATAGCAGATGGTAGATGCATGTTGTAGCACAATACGTTAATACGGCGGCAATAGTTAAGGATGGGCTCAGCAGATTTCACCTATACATATCATGCAAAAAAAAAAAAGATTTCACCTACATATATACGAATCAACAAGTGGTTGAATGGTTAGGAAGACAGTGACCCACTAGGGTTTAAGTCCTATACTTGTGGTGCTCACATTTTCCTAGATTTATTTCAGGCTTTCGGCGATATTCGTTGAGTGGGAGGAGACGTCTCGAAGATGCTGATAGGGGCAGGGTGTGCCTGCATTCATAAGGATGAGTGCATGTTCGTGTATATGAGCAACTTCACTGTGTTAAAAAAAAAGATTTCACCTATAGATGTCCATATGTAGCACTACCATAGTTAGCCAGCTTTACCCTAGCAATTCAGTCAATCCTGCTTAACCTTGAGAGCAGGCATGGGCTTATTTAAGAAGTTCTTCCCGGTAGCTTGTCGCAAGATGACGTCCACAAGCTGCCGCCGAAGAAGCACTATCATAGCCCGCGTCAACATCATAGCCATTTTAGTTCTCCGAGCTTCTTCCTAGGCTTAGTCAGCCAGAGCAAGGGCCAAGAGCACGGCGCCTTTCTCTATTGCCACCACCCCCCAAACAAAACTTCGTTTCGTGACCGAAGCAAACGGCGTCGCCATCGCCCCTGAGGCCATGATTAGCGCCGCAACAGACACCGTAGCACTTTTCGGGAGCGGAGACCCGATCTCACCATTAGTCGCTCACCTCACCTCACCGGAGGCCGGTCGCTCTCGCCGGCCGGCGCGCCAATCGCAGGGCCGCGCCGTACGTAATTAGGCTCTTGCGTACGTACGATCCGGTAAAAACTCGGTATCTGCAGTATCTGGTAGTATTACTCGTGAAGATGTCTCGGTCGCCGTCCGGGGTACGGATGGGCGGACGGCGATGGCTCCGGCCAGAGCTAGCTTAGGCTTAGCTAGCGTTGCCGTTTAACTAATGGCGGACACGCAGCGTAGTACGTAGTACTTCGGAGCGTGGACGAGGCCAATGGATCTCTGCGGAGCCTTGCATGGAGCCACATGTCGACCGGCAAGGGAGTTTGACAAGGTTTGGGCTTAGAAAAATGGAGGTGATGGTCTGGCTTGTAGATGCTAGTATGCTGCTACTGGTGGTTAACTAGGACTGCCGGCCGATGTTGGCTCTTTCCAGTGAGGCGCCAAATTTAAGTAGTAAGTTGACCGCTGGTTTTTCATTGTTGTTTTGACATGGAAGATTCCAAAGCAACATGGTGATGACAAGTGAAACTCTGTGTGATATTTTACATGGAGGCGTTATGCTCTAGGTAGATCTCCTCCAATGATCCGGGTGAGTTTGTCTAGGTGCTTAGATAATTAAACTAGTTTCTCAATTATTGCTTAGGTTAACAGTGGCCCATGGCTCATAAAAAAGTTGTTCATGAAAGCATCTTCAATAGCTTGTCTATATGGATGTCTATACTCGTTTTCCACGACGTGAGCCCAAAACAGGCGTCCAACAGCTTGTCTATATGGTTGTCCAAATATACACATCATATAAATCGACCTCGACAATGTCCACGTCTGGACAATGTGAAGGCGTTGTGTAAACTCAGATGTAGTCATGATTTCTTCCTCTCCCCAGCAATGGCCCACCTATCATGGTCCCTGTATATAGACGTTCTGATGCAAAACTGGATGTGTATATGAGGGAATATTTTTAGACCATTGTCTATATGAATATATAGACATCCAAATATGCACATGCTATTGGAGATGCTCTGAGCAAGTTGCTTGGGACTTCAAGATGTTAGTGTAACTTAACCAAATACAAACACCAACGCTTGTTTTTTCGTCTTTAGGGCATCTCCAACCGCAACCCGCAAATTTCCTCTTGCATTCGTCCACGGACAAGGGGGACCAGTCCACGGAGACGGATGCGAGAGACCGCCATCCAACCGTAGTCGCATACATCCGGCCTTCCTCTTGTTTTAAGTCAGCACGATCAAATAGCCGGACGCATAGAGTACAGACGTTCATTATAGCCGCATGCAACAGTAGTTTAAACTGAAAAAGTTCAAATGTCATCCCAACATTGTTGTCCCCTTTAACCGTCCACTAATGCTCAATCAGATCTTTCTTCAGTTGTTCGTGAGTTGGTCGATCCCGAATTTGTTGATCTATTTGAATAAAATCTTCAAATGTGACCGGATTCTGATATGGAAGTTTGATAGGATCACCCATCTTCTCAAATTATAGAGCCGTGGCAGCATCGTCACCCTCATCCTCGACGATCATGTGGCGTATGATCACACAACATGTCATCACCTCCCATAAGGTCTCCAGATCCCATTGTTTAGCAGGTCCACGAGCAACTACAAAAAGGGCCTGTAGAACACCAAATGCCCTCTCAACATCCTTTCTCGCTGCTTCTTGTCTTTGGGCAAAGTGGACCTTTTTCTGGCCAACTGGGTTAGAGATGGTGCTGAAAAAGGTAGCACACAGAGGATAGATACCGTTAACCAGATAGTAGCCTATGTTGTACTCAGACCATTGACAGTATAGTGGCAAGAAGGAGATTTTCCTTCGGTCAGCCTCGCAAACAACAGTGATCGCTGCATCACATCGATGTCATTATGAGACCCGGGCATGCCAAAGAAAGCGTGCCAAATAATCCAAATATCTTGTGATATGCAACAGCTTCAAGAATTATTGTGGGTTTCTTAACATGACCCTAATATTGCCCTTGTAAAGCCTTCGGGTAGTTCTCTCAGGTACTGAGGTTCGAACACCTCGACCACGACAGTTGCAAACCTGACCATGGCATCTCTGCATGTGCTCTCAGACATCTATAGGTACTTGCTACTTATGAGTTGCGTTGGGATTTTCTCCGAAAAGGAAAGGTTAAGCAGCACAATAGCGATAAATATTTCCCTTAATGAGAGCCAAGGTTATCGAACCAATAGAAAAATCACACAAACCCCAGTGAATAACATCTGCACACACAAAAGTAAATACGTGCACCCAATGCGTGCAAGAGGGTTGTCAATCCCCTTGAACTCGTTATTTTCAAGGATTAAATCTTATATAGGTAGATAGGTAAATTGCAAAACAAAAGGAAAGTAAATAAATTGCAGCAAGATATTTTTGGTTTTAATAATATGATTAAAGTAGACCCGGGGGCATAGTTTTCACTAGAGACTTCTCTCTCGAAACAATAGCATACAATGGGTAGACAAATTACTGTTAGGCAGTTGATAGAAGAATGTATACTTATGACGTTATTCATAGCAATGATCACACATATAGGCATCACGTCCGTGACAAGTAGACCGACTCCTACCTGCATCTACCACTATTACTCCACCAATCGACCAATATCTAGCATGCATTTATGGTATTAAATTCATGACAAATAGAGTAACGCTTTAAGCAAGATGTCATGATGTAGACAAAATAAACACAAGCAATATGAATAAATCCCATCGTTTATCCTTATGACAGCAATACAAATATGTGTCTCGCTACCACTTCTGTCACAAGGTGAGGACACCGCAAGATTGAACCCATTACAAAGCACCCCTCCCACTGAAGATAAATCATTCTAGTTGGCCAAACCAAACAGATAGATCGGAGAGAAATATAAAGCTATCATAATCATGCATAATAAACTTCAGAAAATACTCAATTACTTTCAATAAATAATCTGATCATAAACTCACAATTCATCGGATCCCAACAAACACACCACAAACAAGAGTACATCAGATAGAACTCCAAGAAGATCGAGGAGAACATTGTATTGAAGATCAAAAGAGAGAAGAAGCCATCTAGCTTCTAACTATGGACATGTAGGTCTGTGGCGAACTACTCATGCATCATCAGAAGGGCAACAAGGATGATACAGAAGCCCTCCATGATCGATTCCCCGACAGAGTAACGGAAAAGGCCTCCGGATGGGACCGCGGAAGAACAGAAGTTTGCGGCGGCGAAAAAAGTGTTTCGGTTGGTTCTTTGGGGTTTTCCCAATATTTAAGAATTTGTAGAAGTGGAATTAGGTCGGATGGAGCCATGTGAGGCCCATAAGGTAACTGGGCGCGCCCTGTTGCCTTGCCGTCTCCTCGTTTTCCGTCTGGTCTCCTACTGAAGCTTCTAGGGTCTCTTTTGTCTAGAAAAAATCATCAAAATGTTTCATAGTGTTTGGACTCCGTTTGATACTAATTTTCTAGAAAACCAAAAATAAGCTGAAAACAACAACTGACACTAGGCACTGGGTTTATAGGTTAGTTTCAAAAAATGATATAAAATAGCATAAAAATGCATATAAAGTATCGAAGATTGATAATATAATAGCATGAAACAATCAAAAGTTATAGATACATTGGAGATGCATCAATACTCGTCCCACGAGTCAACTGACTGTGCCATATGCAAGCATATGGAGTGTGGTCGTGCACTCCCGGTATTCAAAGAACCCAACCATTCCAACGACATCCTTCTTTAGGATGAAGTAGTCATCATAGGACCGGATGCCATGGTACAAACGATCGAAGACAGTCTTGCGCATCCGAAAACGCCGGCGAAAATGATCAGCGAAGGGTGCATCAGGGGCAAAGTAGCCAGCCATCGGTGTCAAATCGCCGCGCGCCCTATTGCGGTTGAGCACTCGATGTCCCTTGATCGAGCCCTTGAAATTGAGAACATGCTCCTGCGCATGCACCGCGTGTTCAAGGACCGCCTGCATCATCACCATCTCACCGGACTACTCCTCGTCCGACAGCCGTCAGACGACTCAACATAGTGCTCGTATATGTACTCCAAATCGGAATCCATTGCTAGAAAGAAGAAGGAAAAAGTGTTTTTAGCTCTCGCGATTCATCAAACAGTTGCCGGGCATGGTGAGTATAGCAGTAGCGGATGGTACTTGCTGGGCGGTTGGAGGATAGGGGTTGAATGGCGACGGAGGAGAAGCAGGGTGGAGCCCTACTGGAACGCTGGAGGTGATAGAGACGTAGAGTTCTGGCAGAGGTGTGGCGTGGCGGCCGGGGTGGTGGAGCGACAGCGAAGGCAAGAGAGAAAGAAGGAAGAAGTGGAAATGAGGAGGATGGAGGCGCGGTGTCGGGAAAGGGTTTTGGGTGGGCCGAAGGTGTCAGAGTCCTACATGTGTGGTGTCCGGACTCCCGCAAAGCTCCCCCGCATTTGTCTCATGTTTGCCGGAGAAAGTACGCCCGGATCACACCGTGGACCAATACAAATCCGCGTTGGATGGCTTCCGCAATCCGGACAGCACGGTTCGAACGGATGCGAGCGATTTGCGGGTCCTTAGTAGTAAAGGCAAGGAAATAAAATCATCAAATCGTATGGACAATAGCTTGAGCATTTTGAAACTATTTCTTTAAAAAAACTCAAACTTTAATATTTCCACGCGAATAACCTAAGTGGAATCAAACTTTAGCCTACTAAGAACGGTTGTTCTACTGTGTTCAGTCACCAAATTAAGTTAGGATAGCCGTCTAATCGAATCCAGCAGATGAGACATCACTGGGAACAAATTAGTGCTCACTTAGTTAAGCTAGCTTCACTACTCAAGTTTGTTCGGGAGAATCTTTTTGGTTAAATTGTAGCCTACAACTCATCAGTGCACAGATGCAATCAGAACAAACAAATTAGCAGTTGTATCCAACAGTAAAGACAAGAAGAGAAAAGGAACATGGACAAGAACAAACGTAGTGTACAATATTAATCATTATTATTGCCTTAATGATGACAAAATAGGGCAAAACCATATGAGTGGTGATGCGGACAGATGGCATTGCTGTATAAAAAAAGATCGGCTTCACAGTGATTGGGGATGGCTAACTCAAGCGATCGGTTAACTGCATAGTTCGAAATTCTCACAAAGTTTGCTGTTCATGGTTTATCAACTTAGGGTCATATTCCCTTATCTCTCTTAGATATAAATGAATGAAAATACCGCAACATGTGGAATTTGGTGTTTCCCATGCTTCAGTACGGTTAGGGTATCCCTCCAGCTCCTCAAACCGCCCCAATCCCCGGGCGTGTTTTGTCTTCCAACTCAGTGTTGTATCCGTCCGCTGGCCAGTTCGGGCATCCTCGGGCATCCGGACAGCTGCCACGCACACGTCCAACAATACTAGCCCACCCAAAGCCCTCTCCCTCACCCGCACCCTTTACCACCCGAAGTGGTCAGCGCTGTATTCATGTCGGCCCAGAGCGGACGCGACCTCTCATTGGAGCAGGCATTGAAGCACCACATCGGCCGATAGCGCCACCCGCGCCGCTTCCCGGTGCATGCGCCTTCCCTCCACATTCAAACAACACCCGTCCATCCTCCTCCCTCCATTAAACATGTACTGTTGCCGAGGAACCTACTCTGACGGCCGCATGCAAACGCCACCCCATCCGTCCATCTGCCGACCACCTTTAACCACCTCGCCGCTTGGCCTGGCATCCGCCCGCTATTTAAATGCCAGGCCCGGCAACAACGCATCTAACCTCCTCCACTCCATATCTCCTCTTGGCACCACACCCACCATGGCCTTGAGCTTCAAAGCCCTGTGGGAGAGCCTCTCGGACGAACAAAAGAAGGAGATAGCCGGCATTGCAGAAGACTGGCAGGCCGACAGATGAACGAGCTCTCCATAGGCTGGCGTTGTGGACGAGCCAATGGAAGAGGCAGCCGACGATGAGCCGGCGCCACCGTCCTTGGCGACCCATGTCAGCATCACCATGGGAGAGGCACGAGCACACTACACTGACATGGTATTGGAAGAATCGGAGGCCGCGTTCCGGCAGGCGCATGCTGACCAGAGGTACAACCTTCACCTCCTCGATGAGCACCAGCGCATGGAAGAGCAACTCGTCGGCGCGGGCATCATGGCAGACGTGGACATGGACGAGAAGGAGGCGCTGCTCCTATCTCCTACCACGCCACCCATGACATCCATCGCAAGCGATGGCGGCACTGCATCCTGCGGACGGAGAAAGAAGCCACATTTCGGAGATCAAAGAGGCGGTGACGGAATTTTATGATGGCACAGATGACGTTGTCAGCTACGTGTCGTCCGCGCCCGCGGCCATGACGATGAAGCCGACACGTCCGCGGGCGCTGCCGGTAGCCAGGAAGAGTATAACATAGGGACCACTACTCTTCCCCTCCGGTAAGCTTAGCGGGCTCATCATCGTCAACAAATTAGCCGATTGGCCACTTCGCGGAGGCGGAGCTTCATTTTCCAGGGTTCATGGCCGGCCGGCGAGCTACCGGACATGGGGAAGGCATGTCGTTGGCAACGGGCACCGACGATCATCTAAACTAGGTTAGAATAGGGTTTAGTTGAAATATGTCAAAAATGTAATGCATGTGCTTCGGTTTAGATGAAAATCATCTTGTCTTCTATAAAAATTATCCAAGTTTGAATGAAATTCATCCGCTTTGTTTAATTTTGCAGCAAATTTGTTTATTTTTTTATTTTGTTTGAAATGTCTCTAGACATTTGCGGCTACAGTTGGATGGCCAGCTCCCGCATCAGTGTCGCGGACTGGTCCCCACCGGTCCGCAGAGGATACGACATTTGTTTTGGGGTTCAACGTTGGAGATGCCCTTACATTAATTAGTACGGATGTGCCTGGTGGTGGGTCTGAGCTCTTCAAGCTATACCGTATTTAAGAAAATCTTTAGAAGTTCCCACCACGATACAAAGATCGTGTCAAGACTCTTTTCGACAATGGATGAATTTTATTAACTAAAAAAATTAAATGATCATGGGATACAAACACAATGAGCACTCACCCGACATCTTCATAACTAAAATGCACACAACCAACACCAACCAGCGCACACACACACAAAGGATCACACCGGCAAATAGCCTAAGTGGAGTCAAAAAACTCTGAAGCGATCAAAACAATGATCAACAAGCTACAACAACGAGAAAGGTTCTCCAACAACAATGCCTTCAGAAAGGAAACGATGCTCAAGCATTGTCGTCGCCAGATCCGACCATCAAATACTGGATCTTGGGTATTCACCTTGAAAATCAATTCCGAGCAAATCCGAGCAATGCCTCAACAAGTTAACGACACAAGAAACATCGCCATTGCCAAATGTAACCAATTAGGGCCAGACCTTGGGGTTTCACCCAAAGATCAAGACCGATACTTGAGAAGCACCACCAAATTTAAATCATCATGTATTGTCGCCACCACTTCTCGCGATCCCAGTAGCTACATGCGCAGCACGGTCTTGACGTGGGATGCCACACAAGTGAAGACCATGCGTGCAAAACCAGATAGTTTACTTGCAACAAGAACCGGTCCCACCAAAGTCTTCGAACAATGAAGGTCACATTTGCACATTGTGATGGATATTAGCCATGGAGGCTGGTCACCGAGACTGCTAAAATCCCAATTCAAGATGCTCTGAAAATCATGCGCCATCCTCCTCTGTTGTGGCAGAATTAGTCCACAAAACATACTTATTATTGGCGCCAGATCTAAAAACTGTTGGAAATATGCGCTAGAGGCAATAATAAAATGGTTATTATTATATTTCCTTGTTCATGATAATTGTCTATCGTTCATGCTATAATTGTGTTATCCTGAAATCGTAATACATGTGTGAATGCATAGACCACAACATGTCCCTAGCTCGTTGATCAATGGATGGTTACGGTTTCCTGACCATGGACATTGGATGTCATTGATAACGGGATCACATCATTGGGAGAATGATGTGATGGACAAGACCCAATCCTAAGCATAGCACAAGATCGCGTAGTTCGTCTGCTAGAGCTTTTCTAATATCAAGTATCATTTCCTTAGACCATGAGATCGTGCAACTCCCGGATACCGTAGGAGTACTTTGGGTGTACCAAACGTCACAACGTAACTGGGTGGCTATAAAGGTACACTACAGGTATCTCCGAAAGTGTTTGTTGGGTTGGCACGAATCGAGACTGGGATTTGTCACTCCGTATGATGGAGAGGTATCTCTGGGCCCACTCGGTAATGCATCATCATAATGAGCTCAATGTGATCAAGTGGTTGGTCAAGGGATCATGCATTATGGAACGAGTAAAGTGACTTGACGGTAACGAGATTGAACGAGGTATTGGGATACCGATGATCAAATCTCGGGCAAGTAACGTACCGATTGACAAAGAGAATTGCATGCGGGATTACTTGAATCCTCGACATCTTGGTTCATCCAATGAGATCATCGTGGAACACGTGGGATCCAACATGGGTATCCAGATCCCGCTGTTGGTTATTGGCCGGAGAGCAGTCTCGGTCATGTCTGCGTGATTCCCGAACCCGTAGGGTCTACACACTTAGTTTATTAGAAAGACTTGTATGTGATTACCAAATGTTGTTCGGAGTCCCGGATGAGATCCCGGACGTCACCAGGAGTTCCGGAATGGTCCGGAGGTGAAGATTTAAATATGGAAGTTGTCATACGGTCACCGGAAAAGTTTGAGGGCATACCGGTATTGTACTGGGGCCACCAGAGGGGTTTCGGGGGTCCACCAGGAGGGGACACCTCTCTCGGAGGGCCTCATGGGCCGTAGAGGGAAGGGAACCAGCCCTTGGAGGGCTGGGCGCATCCCCCTGGGCCCATGCGCCTATGGTTGGGGGGGATACCCTGAAGTGGGCGCCCCCTTGCTTGGGGGCAAGCCCCCTCCCCTTGGACGCCGCCTTCCCTCTAGATCTCATCTAGAGGGGGCGGGCCCCCTTCCCCCTTCTCCTATAAATAGAGGGGCGAGGGGAAGGCTGCAACACAACATCCAAGGCGCAGCCCCTCCCCTCCCCAACACCTCTCCTCCTCCGTAAGAGCTTGGCGTAGCCCTGCCGGAGTACTGCCACTCCATCATGACCATGCCGTCGTGCTGCTGTTGGAGCCCTCTTCCTTAACCTCTCCCCCCTGAGGGAGTCCTGGACTAGGGGGTGTCCGGATAGCCGGACTATCATCATCGGCCGGACTCCAAGACTATGAAGATACAAGATTGAAGACTTCGTCTCGTGTCCGGATGGGACTTTCCTTGGCGTGGAAGGCAAGCTTGGCGATCGGATATGTAGATCTCCTACCATTGTAACCGACTGTAACCCTAGCCCTCTCCGGTGTCTATATAAACCGGAGGGTTTTTAGTCCGTGGGGCGAACAACCATTACAACGATCATACCATAGGCTAGCTTCTAGGTTTAGCCTCCTTGATCTCGTGGTAGATCCACTCTTGTAGTACCCATATCATCAATATCAATCAAGCAGGAGTAGCGTTTTACCTCCATCAAGAGGGCCCAACTCAGGGTAAAAACATCGTGTCCCTTGTCTCTGTTACCATCCGCCTAGACGCACAGTTCGGGACCCCCTACCGAGATCCGCCGGTTTGACAATCGACATTGGTGCTTTCATTGAGAGTTCCTCTGTCGCCACCGATAGGCTTGATGGCTTCTTCAATCAACAACAACGCAGTCCGGGGTGAGACTTTTCTCCCCAAGCAGATCTTCGTGTTGGCGGCTTTGCATCTGGGCCAACTCGCTGGCCATCCGGAAGCAGATAAAAGCTACGCCCTGGCCATCGTGTCAGTTTGAAGCCTAAACTTCACGGTGGCGTCCGTGGAGACTTGATCTTCAATGGATTTGAGCCACAGCCGAGCGTGCCGCACTGTCACGATGGGCATGATTTAGCTCTGCCACCGGACAGTACCCTGGAGGCCGCACATGAGTCCGCTCTGACCCATAGTTTGGAGCCGACCGCGCAGATCAAGGACGGGTGGCTGGACACCGCCTCGGGGGCTGCAACTTCTACGGCGATGGAGCCAAATACTGGCCTTGTCCTTTGCAAAGCTCATGACTCCGAGGTGCCGGACTCCTCGCCGGACTCCGAACCTCCTGCGCCCCTGCCAATCGAATCCGGTTGGGCGCTGATCATGGAGTTCACTGCTGCAGACATCTTTCAGCACTCACCCTTTGGTGACATCCTGAATTTGCTAAAGTATCTCTCGTTATCAGGAGAGCCCTGGCCGGACTGCGGTCAGGACGGTTGGGATTCGGACGATGAAGAAATTCAAAGCCCACCCACCACCCACTTTGTAGCCACTGTCGACGATCTAACTGACATGCTAGACTACGACTCCGAAGACATTGACGGTATGGATGACGATGCTGGAGACGACCAAGAACCAGCGCCTACGGGGCACTGGAAGACCACCTTGTCATACGACATATACATGGTGGACATCCCAAAGGATGGGAACGACGAAGAAGCAACGGAGGCAGATTCCTCTAAGAAACAGCCCAAGCGCCGACGTCAGCGGCGCCGCTCTAAATCCCGCCACAGCAAGAATGGAGATTCCGGCACCGGAGATAATAACACCCCAGAGAGTGCGAAGACAACCCCCTCCAAAGAAGATTCAGACAGAGGACGGAGAAGCCAGCCCTCAAGAAAGAGCGGCAGACGAGGAGATAGAGGATGACAATTACATGCCTCCTCCGGAGACGAGGCAAGCCTCAACGACGCCATTTAATTCGCTGTGCCCGAGGATCCCGTCGAACAAGAGCGTTTTAAACGCAGGCTAATGGCCACGCAAACAGCCTAAAGAAAAGCAGCAACAACTTCGAGCTGATCAAGACCTGCTGGCCGACAGATGGACCGAGGTCCTCGCGGCCGAAGAGCATGAACTCGAACGCCCTCAAAAGCTACCCAAAACGCAAGTTGCTCCCCGATTAGAGGAGGAGGCATATAAACCTTCATCACCAGCGCTGTCTGGCGGACCGACCACCATGTGGCGCGACGAGAGAGCATCTAGGCCCTCCACGTAACCGTACCCGGCACCGCTCGAAAAGCACGGCCACGTGGGAATGCGCCGACTTATAGACATATTGGAGGACAAGGCAAAACAATCAAGATCTATCTACGGATCACGTGGGCGCCCCACGATATACGACGACTACCGTCGCACCGGATACAGCAACTCTGGCCGGGCCGAACACAGCAGACAAAGCTCTCTTGAGCTACGTCGTGATATTGCCCAATATAGAGGCGCCGCACACCCACTATGCTTCACAGATGAAGTAATGGATCATCAAATCCCTGAAGGGTTTAAACCCGTGAACATCGAATCCTACGATGGCACAACAGACCCCGCAGTTTGGATCGAAGATTATCTCCTTCATATCCATATGGCCCGCGGTGACGACTCCACGCCATCAAGTATCTCCCGCTCAAGCTTAAAGGACCAGCTCGGCATTGGCTTAACAGCTTGCCAGCAGAGTCAATTGGGTGTTGGGAGGACCTGGAAGCCGCATTTGTCGACAACTTCTAGGGCACATATGTGCGACCACTAGACGCCGATGACCTAAGCCACATAATTCAGCAGCCAGACGAATCGGCCAGACAGTTCTGGACACGGTTCTTAACAAAGAAAAATCAAATCGTCGACCGTCCGATCTGCAGAGGCCCTCGCAGCCTTCAAACATAACATCATGACGAGTGGCTGGCCCAAAGACCTAGGACAGAAAAGCGAAATCCATGACAGCCCTCACATCACTCATGACCGCTTTTGTGCGGGGAGGACAGCTAGCTAGCCCGCAAGAATAACCTCAACAAAAATTCGGCAGTCCGGACAACAAGGACCACGATGGCGGTCGCGTCGTAACAAAAACAAACGCCCGCGTTAACGGCGATAACACCGAGGATCTGACGATCAGCGCCGGATTCAGAGGCTCTAAACCCGTCGATGGAAAAAGCCATTTAAAAGAACTACTCGGGTCCGTCCAATTTGGACCGAATACTCGACCGCTCTTGCGGATACATGGCACCCCCGAAAAGCCAGCTAATCACACCAACAGGGATTGTTGGGTATTCAAGCAGGCAGGCAAGTTAATTGCCGAAAACAATGACAAGGGGCTGCATAGCGATGACGAGGAGGAGACCCGGCCGCCGAACAGTAGAGGACAGAAGGGCTTCCCCCCCA
This sequence comes from Aegilops speltoides, assembly GCA_021437245.1. NCBI lineage: Eukaryota > Viridiplantae > Streptophyta > Magnoliopsida > Poales > Poaceae > Aegilops > Aegilops speltoides. The sequence goes on from CM038144.1 coordinate 399,136,202, forward strand.
CAAGTGCGGACGGTAAACATGATATACGCAACCTGTTGGGGAACGTAGTAATTTCAAAAAATTTCCTACGCACACGCAAGATTATGGTGATGCATAGCAACGAGAGGGGAGAGTGTTGTCTACGTACCCTCGTAGACCGAAGCGGAAGCATTGACGTAACGTAGAGGAAGTAGTCGTACGTCCTCCCGGTCCAACCGATCCAAGCACCGTTACTCCGGCACCTCCGAGTTCTTGACACGCGTACAGCTCGATGACGCACCCTCGATCTCCAATCCAAGAGAGGCTCCGAGGGGAGTTCCGTCAAGACGACGGCGTGGTGGCGATCTTGATGTTCTCTGTCGCGAGGCTTCGCCTAAGCACCGCTACAATATGATCGAGGTGTAATATCGTGGAGGGGGCACCGCACACGGCTAAGGAACGATCAATGATCAACTTGTGTGTCCTAGGGTGCCCCCCTACCCCCGTATATAAAGGAGGGAGGGAGGAGGTGGCCGGCCCCAAGGGGGCGCCAAGGGAGGGAAACCTATTCCAAGTAGGTTTCCCCCTTTTCCATATCTTATTTGGAGGGAAGGAAAGAGTACTAGTATTAGGAAGTAGTACTAGTAGTAGTAATAGGAAGAGGGGAAGGAGAAAGGAAGGGGGCGGCCCCCCTCCCCATTCGGATTGGGCTTGGGGGCACGCCCCTCCTTGTTCCTTCTCCTTCCTCCTACATGGGCCCAATAAGGCCCATATACCTCCGGGGTTCCAGTAACCTCCGGAGCTCCAAACTTCTCCGGAACCTTTCCGGTGTCCAAATATATCCGTCCAATATATCAATCTTTATGTCTCGACCATTTCGAGACTCCTCGTCATGTCCGTGATCATATCCGGGACTCCGAACAACCTTCGGTACATCAAAATACATAAACTCATAATATAACTGTCATCAAAACCTTAAGCGTGCGGACCCTACGGTTCGAGAATAATGTAGACATGACCGAGACATGTCTCCGGTCAATAACCAATAGCGGGACCTGGATGCCCATATTGGTTCCTACATATTCTACGAAGATCTTTATCGGTCAAACCGCACAACAACATACGTTGTTCCTTTGTCATCGGTATGTTACTTGCCCGAGATTCGATCGTCGGTATCAATACCTAGTTCAATCTCGTTACAGCAAGTCTCTTTACTCGTTCCGTAATACATCATCTCACAACTAACTCATTAGTTGAAATGCTTGCAAGGCTTAAGTGATGTGCATTACCGAGAGGGCCCAGAGATACCTCTCCGACATTGGAGTGACAAATCCTAATCTCGAAATATGCCAACTCAACAAGTACCTTCGGAGACACATGTAGAGCACCTTTATAATCACCCGATTCGTTGTGACGTTTGGTAGCACACAAAGTGTTCCTCCGTAAACGGAGTTGCATAATCTCATAGTCATAGGAACATGTATAAGTCATGAAGGAAGCAATAGCAACATACTAAGCGATCGTGTGCTAAGCTAACGGAATGGGTCATGTGAATCAGATCATTCAACTAATGATGTGACCTTGTTAATCAAATAACAACTCCTTGTTCATGGTTAGGAAACATAACCGTCTTTGATTAACAAGCTAGTCAAGTAGAGGCATACTAGTGACACTCTGTTTGTCTATATATTCACACATGTATTATGTTTCCTGTTAATACAATTCTAGCATGAATAATAAACATTTATCATGATATGAGGAAATAAATAATAACTTTATTATTGCCTCTAGGGCATATTTCCTTGATCTACCACTTGCACTAGAGTCAATAATCTAGATTACACAATAATGATTCTAACACCCATGGAGTCTTGGTGTTGATCATGTTTTGCTCGTGGAAGAGGCTTAGTCAACGGTTCTCAACATTTAGATCCGTATGTATCTTGCAAATCTCTATGTCTCCCACGGACTAGATCCGGATGGAATTGAAGCGTCTCTTGATGTGCTTGGTTCTCTTGTGAAATCTGGATTCCTTCGCTAAGGCAATCGCTCCAGTATTGTCACAAAAGATTTTCATTGGACCCGATGCACTAGGTATGACACCTAGATCGGATATGAACTCCTTCATCCAAAATCCTTCATTGGCTGCTTCCGAAGCAGCTATGTATTCCGCTTCACATGTAGATCCCGCCACGACGCTTTGCTTTGAACTGCACCAACTGACAGCTCCACCGTTTAATGTAAACACGTATCCGGTTTGCGATTTAGAATCGTCCGGATCAGTGTCAAAGCTTGCATCAACGTAACCATTTATGATGAGCTCTTTGTCACCTCCATATCGAGAAACATATCCTTAGTCCTTTTCGGTATTTCAGGATGTTCTTGACCGCTGTCGATGATCCACTCTGGATTACTTTGGTACCTCCTGCTAGACTTATAGCAAGGCACACATCAGTGCAGTACACAGCATTGCATACATGATAGAGCCTATGGCTGAAGCATAGGGAACACATTTCATTTTCTCTCTATCTTCTGCGTTGGTCGGGCTTTGAGTCTTACTCAACTTCACACCTTGCAATCTGAGCAAGAACCCTTTCTTTGCTTGATCCATTTTGAACTTCTTCAAAACTTTGTCAAGGTATGTGCTTTGTGAAAGTCAATTAAGCGTCTTGATCTATCTCTATAAATCTTAATGCCCAATATGTAAGCAGCTTCACGAGGTCTTTCATTGAAAAACTTTTATTCAAGTATCCCTTTATGCTATCCAGAATTCTATATCATTTCCAATCAATAATATGTCATCCACATATAATATTAGAAATGCTCTGAGCTCCCACTCACTTTCTTGTAAATCAGGCTTCTCCAAAAGTCTCATAAAACCAAATGCTTTGATCACACTATCAAAGCGTTTATTCCAACTCCGAGAGGCTTGCACCAGTCCATAAATGGAATGTTGGAGCTTGCACACTTTGTTAGCTCCTTTGGATCGATAAAACCTTCGGTTGCATCATATACAACTCTTCTTCCGAAACCCATTCAGAATGCAGTTTTACATCCATTTGCCAAATTTCATAATCATAAAATGCGCAATTGCTAACATGATTCGGACGGACTTAAGCATCGCTTCTGGTGAGAAGGTCTCATCGTAGTCAACCCTTGAACTTGTCGAAAACCTTTTGCAACAAGTCGAGCTTTGTAGACGATAATATTACCGTCGTCGTCGGTCTTCTTCTTGAAGATCCATTTATTCTCAATTGCTTTCCGACCATCGGCAAGTCAACCAAAGTCCATACTTTGTTCTCATACATGGATCCCATCTCGATTTCATGGCTTCAAGCCATTTTGCGAATCTGGGCTCACCATCGCTTCTTCATAGTTCGTAGGTTCATCATGATCTAGTAGCATGACTTCGAGAATAGGATTACCGTACCACTCAGTGCGGATCTTACTCGCTCGACCCACGTGGTTACAGTATTAACTTGATCTCAAGTTCTATGATCATCATCATCAACTTCCTCACTAGTTGGTTTTGACGTCCACGAAACCGGTTCCTATGATGTATTATTTTCCAACAAGGGAGTAGGTATGCAGTTACCTCATCAAGTTCTACTTTCCTCCCACTCACTTCTTTCGAGAGAAACTCCTTCTCTAGAAAGGATCCATTCTTAGCAATGAATGTCTTGCCTTCGGATCTGTGATAGAAGGTGTACCCAACTGTCTCCTTTGGGTATCCTATGAAGACACATTTCTCGATTTGGGTTCGAGCTTATCAGGTTGAAGCTTTTTCACATAAGCATCGCAACCCCAAACTTTAAGAAACGACAACTTTGGTTTCTTGCCAAACCATAGTTCATAAGGTGTCGTCTCAACGGATTTCGACGGTGCCCTATTTAACGTGAATGTGGCTGTCTCTAGAGCATAACCCCAAAACGATAGCGGTAAATCTGTAAGAGATATCATAGACCGCACCATATCAAGTAAAGTACGATTACGACGTTCGGACACACCATTACGCTGTGGTGTTCCGGGTGGCGTGAGTTGTGAAACTATTCCACATTGTCTTAAGTGTAAACCAAACTCGTAACTCAAATATTCTCCTCCACGATCAGATCGTAGAAACTTTATTTTCTTGTTACGATGATTTTCACTTCACTCTGAAATTCTTTGAACTTTTCGAATGTTTCAGACTTATGCTTCATTAAGTAGATATACCCATATCTGCTTAAATCATCTGTGAAGGTGAGAAAATAACGATATCCGCCACGAGCCTCAACATTCATTCGACCACATACATCTGTATGTATGATTTCCAACAAATCTGTAGCTCTCTCCATAGTTCCGGAGAACGGCGTTTTGGTCATCTTGCCCATGAGGCACGGTTCACAAGTACCAAGTGATTCATAATCAAGTGGTTCCAAAAGTCCATCAGTATGGAGTTTCTTCATGCGCTTTATACCAATATGACCCAAACGGCAGTGCCACAAATAAGTTGCACTATCATTATCAACTTTGCATCTTTTGGCTTCAACACTATGAATATGTGTATCACTACTATGGAGATTCATCATAAATAGACCACTCTTCAGGGGTGCATGACCATAAAAGATATTACTCATATAAATAGAACAACCATTATTCTCTGATTTAAATGAATAACCGTCTCGCATCAAACAAGATCCAGATATAATGTTCATGCTCAACGCTGGCACCAAATAACAATTATTTAGGTCTAATACTAATCCCGAAGGTAGATGTAGAGGTAGCGTGCCGACCGCGATCACATCGACTTTGGAACCATTTCCCACGCCGCATCATCACCTCGTCCTTTGCCGGTGTTAAGCAATCCGTAGTCCTGTTTGAGTTGCAAATATTAGCAGAACCGAGATCAAATACCAGTGTTCTGCGAGCTCTAGTAAGGTACACATCAATAACATGTATATCACATATACCTTTGTTCACTTTGCCATCCTTCTTATCCGCCAAATACTTGGGGCAGTTCCGCTTCAAAGGACCGATCGCTTGCGGTAGAAGCACTCGATTTCAGGTTTAGGTCCAGACTTGGGTTTCTTCTCTTGAGCAGCAACTTGTTTGTTGTTCTTCTTGAAGTTCCCTTCTTCTTCCCTTTGCCCTTTTCTTGAAACTAGTGGTCTTGTTAACCATCAACACTTGATGCTCCTTCTTGATTTCTACCTCCGCAGCCTTTAGCATTGCGAAGAGCTCGGGAATCGTCTTATCCATCCCTTGCATATTATAGTTCATCACGAAGCTCTTGTAGCTTGGTGGAAGTGATTGGAGAATTACATCAATGACGCTATCATCCGGAAGAGTAACTCCCGGTTGAATCAAGTGATTACAATACCCGGACATCTTGAGTATGTGTTCACCGACGAACTATTCTCCTCCATCTTGCAGCTATAGAACTTATTGGAGACTTCATATCTCTCAATCTGGCATTCTTCGGAATATAAACTTCAACTCTGAAACATCTCATATGCTCCATGACGTTCAAAACGTCGTTGAAGTCCCGATTCTATGCCGTAAAGCATGGCACATTGAACTATCGAGTAGTCATCGGCTTTGCTCGCGGACGTTCTTAACGTCGTCGGTTGCATTAGCAAAGAAGGTTCGCACCCAGCGGTGCTTCCAGGCGTAATTTTTCTCGTGCAACAATGAGGATAATCCTCAAGTTACGGACCCAGTCCGTGTAGTTGCTACCATCATCTTTCAACTTAGCTTTCTCAAGAACGCATTAAAATTCAATGGAACAACAGCACGGGCCATCTATCTACAAACAACATAGACAATCAAGATACTATCAGGTACTAAGTTCATGATAAATTTTAGTTCAATTAATCATATTACTTAAGAACTCCCACTTAGACACACATCTCTCTAGTCATCTAAGTGATCACGTGATCCAAATCAACTAAACCATAACCGATCATCACGTGAGATGGAGTAGTTTTCAATGGTGAACATCTTATGTTGATCATATCTACTATATGATTCACGCCGACCTTTCGGTCTCCGTGTTCCGAGGCCATATCTGCATATGCTAGGCTCGTCAAGTTTAACTCGAGTATTCTGCGTGTGCAAAACTAGCTTGCACCCGTTGTAGATGGACGTGAGAGCTTATCACACCGATCATCACATGGTGTGCAGGCACGACGAACTTTGGCAGCGGTGCATACTCGTGGAGAACACTACTTGATAATTTTAGTGAGAGATCATCTTAAAATGCTACCGTCAATCAAAGCAAGATAAGATGCATAAAGGATAAACATCACATGCAATCAATATAAGTCATATGATATGGCCATCATCTTCTTGTGCTTGTGATCTCCATCTCGAAGCACCATCATGATCACCATCGTCACCGTAGCGACACCTTGATCTCCATCGTAGCATCGTTGTCGTTTCGCCATCTATTGCTTCTCGACTATCGCTACCGCTTAGTGATAAAGTAAAGCAATTACTGAGCGTTGCATTTCATACAATAAGCGACAACCATATGGCTCTGCCGATTGCCGATAACCGGTTACAAAACATGATCATCTCATACAATAAAATATAGCATCATGTCTTGGCCATATCACATCACAACATGCCCTGCAAAAACAAGTTAGGCGTCCTCTACTTTGTTGTTGCAAGTTTTACGTGGCTGCTACGGGCTTAAGCAAGAACCAATCTCACCTCGCATCAAAACCAGAACGATAGTTTGTCAAGTTGATGCTGTTTTAACCTTCGCAAGGACCGGGCGTAGCCACACTCGGTTCAACTAAAGTTGGAGAAACCGACACCGCTAGTCACCGTGTGCAAAGCACGGCGGTAAAACCAGTCTCGCGTAAGCGTCTGAGTAATGTCGGTCCGGGCGCTTCATCCAACAATACCGCCAACCAAAGTATGACATGCTTTGGTAAGCAGTATGACTGATATCGCCCACAACTCACTTGTGTTCTACTCGTGCATATAACATCAAACCATAAAAACCTAGGCTCGGATGCCACTGTTGGGGAACGTAGTAATTTCAAAAAATTTCCTACGCACACGCAAGATTATGGTGATGCATAGCAACGAGAGGGGAGAGTGTTGTCTACGTACCCTCGTAGACCGAAGCGGAAGCATTGACGTAACGTAGAGGAAGTAGTCGTACGTCCTCCCGGTCCAACCGATCCAAGCACTGTTACTCCGGCACCTCCGAGTTCTTGACACGCGTATAGCTCGATGACGCACCCTCGATCTCCAATCCAGTAGAGGCTCCGAGGGGGAGTTCCGTCAGCACGACAGCGTGGTGACGATCTTGATGTTCTCTGTCGCGCAGGCTTCGCCTAAGCACCGCTACAATATGATCGAGGTGTAATATCGTGGAGGGGGCACCGCAGCTAAGGAACGATCAATGATCAACTTGTGTGTCCTAGGGTGCCCCCTACCCCGTATATAAAGGAGGGAGGAGGAGGTAGCCGGCCCCAGGGGGCGCCATGGGGAGGGAAACCTATTCCAAGTAGGTTTCCCCTTTTCCTTATCTTATTTGGAGGGAAGGAAAGAGTACTAGTATTAGGAAGTAGTACTAGTAGTAGTAATAGGAAGAGGGGAAGGAGAAAGGAAGGGGCGGCCCCCCCCAATTCGGATTGGGCTTGGGGGCACGCCCCCCTTGTTCCTTCTCCTTCCTCCTACATGGGCCCAATAAGGCCCATATACCTCCGGGGTTCCAGTAACCTCCGGAGCTCCAAACTTCTCCTAACCTTTCCTGTCCAAATATATCCGTCCAATATATCAATCTTTATGTCTCAACCATTTGAGACTCCTCGTCATGTCCGTGATCATATCCGGGACTCGAACAACCTTCGTACATCAAAATACATAAACTCATAATATAAGCATCATCAAAACCTTAAGCGTGCGGACCCTACGGTTCGAGAATAATGTAGACATGACCGAGACATGTCTCGGTCAATAACCAATAGCGGGACCTGGATGCCCATATTGGTTCCTACATATTCTACGAAGATCTTTATCGGTCAAACCGCACAACAACATACGTTGGTCCCTTTGTCATCGGTATGTTACTTGCCCGAGATTCGATCGTCGGTATCCAATACCTAGTTCAATCTCGCTACGGCAAGTCTCTTTACTCGTTCCGTAATACATCATCTCACAACTAACTCATTAGTTGAAATGTTTGCAAGGCTTAAGTGATGTGCATTACCGAGAGGGCCCAGAGATACCTCTCCGACATTCGGAGTGACAAATCCTAATCTCGAAATCGCCAACTCAACAAGTACCTTCGGAGACACCTGAGAGCACCTTTATAATCACCCGATTCGTTGTGACGTTTGGTAGCACACAAAGTGTTCCTCCGTAAACAGGAGTTGCATAATCTCATAGTCATAGGAACATGTATAAGTCATGAAGGAAGCAATAGCAACATACTAAACGATCGTGTGCTAAGCTAACGGAATGGGTCATGTGAATCAGATCATTCAACTAATGATGTGACCTTGTTAATCAAATAACAACTCCTTGTTCATGGTTAGGAAACATAACCGTCTTTGATTAACAAGCTAGTCAAGTAGAGGCATACTAGTGACACTCTGTTTGTCTATATATTCACACATGTATTATGTTTCCGGTTAATACAATTCTAGCATGAATAATAAACATTTATCATGATATGAGGAAATAAATAATAACTTTATTATTGCCTCTAGGGCATATTTCCTTCACAACCCACATACCCAGGAGGGAGCGGAAGCGTGCACTTAGGGACGTATATGCGATGGAGTCAGTTGCCCCGAAGTTCAATCCATGGTCCTCTTGCCCGATCACTTTCAATCGAAGGGACCACCCCACCAGTATCCGCCATGGCGGGTTCGCTACATTGGTTTTAGACCCAATCATCGATGGATTTCACCTCACTAGAGTCCTGATGGACGGTGGCAGCAGCCTGAACCTGCTTTATCAGGATACAGTGCGCAAAATGGGCATAGACCCCTCAAGGATTAAACCCACAAAGACGACCTTCAAAGGCGTCATACCAGGTGTAGAGGCCAATTGTATAGGGTCGGTTACACTAGAAGTGGTCTTTGGATCCCCGGATAACTTCCGAAGCGAGGAGTTAATCTTCGATATAGTCACGTTCCGCAGCGGCTATCATGCTCTGCTCGGACGGACCGTGTTTGCAAAGTTCAACGCGGTTCCGCATTATGCATACCTCAAGCTCAAGATGCCAGGCCCTCGAGGAGTCATCACGGTCAACGGAAACACGGAACACTCCCTTCAAACGGAGGAACATACAGCGGCTCTTGTGGCAGAAATACAGAGCAGCCTCTTAAGGCAATTCTCAAGTCCGGCCGTTAAGCGACCGAACATGGCCAAGCGCGCCCGGAGTAACATACATCAAGACCACCTAGCACGTTCCGAGCATGCGTAGCAATGCGGCCCCAACCCCAGCCCTTGCATGATTGCAAGACTAGTCCTTCGCGTACATTACGCTCTGGAGATACCATGGGCATAGGGGGAGGGGCACGACCACGACAGGCCCAGAGTGCGGCTCAACCACACCAAGGGCTCCCAAGTGTGTCGCTCTTTTTCTTTTTTCTTTTTCTTACCCTCAGGACTCCATTCACCAGAGGCCCTGTCCGGCAACAGACCTGCCGAACTAATGATGCAACAACCAGGGAAGGAGAAAGGCTACGACGAACACTCAGGTGGTCTCCATTACAAGCACTAGATCTGTTTAATACACCATTCCGCAGCCTACCCCTGGAGGGGACATGTTTAATAGTCCAACCCCTTGCTTACCGCACTATTTGTATCGCTCTGCATTCATAGCAGTATTTCTGAATAAACAATGCATCACTTTTTGCTTATAATTGCATCCCTTTTTTATATATGTTCGTTTATGGCATTTTGCATCCGTACACTTTGGTACGGCCGAATACACCAGGGGCTTATGTTCCCCACATTATGGTGTGATAAGTCCGCACACTTTCACAAGGGCGGCACGCCGAACTTATAGCATTATATGCATCGGCTCCGAATCATGTCTTGGGTCAATAGTTGGGTTTGCCCGACTCCCATGTTTTGGTACCTTACGTTCCGTTTTATCGGCTAAGGTAGCACTGGGAGAACCACTGCGATTGCGCCCCGGTTGAGCTGGGCGAGCGCCTCAGTGGAGAAAGCTAAAACTGACCATCATGATAAGGCGAGAGCTGGTCGCTGTTAGAGAGGTCTTTTGAGTCCCTAAAGACTCATGCCGCTTAGAGAGAGGAACCGCTTTGTCCGCCCAGCGTGATAGCGCCCGAACTCGGTCCTCGAGATACTAGGGGCTTCACTAAATTTAAAATTATAGAAATCTATGGCTAAGTGAGAGTGTTCAAGCACTATAAGTCCGGTTGCCTTGTTAAATCGTGTTGATCGCCTCCCTAGATGGACCCAAAAATGGGAACAAGAGCGCTCAAGTTTATACGAACACCCCAAACTTTCGTGGCATGGGGGCTGAAGCCGACGACTTGCCATCTCTCAGATTTTATAAACGGCCGCACAGAAGGTAGTATTTTAAATTAATAAGCGTTGCTTAGCGCATATGAACAAAGTTTTTAGCGCACAGGATAACACATTGCGAGTCTACTCAAATATTACATCTTTGGAGCACTCATCCGCAATCTTGTGGGCACCCTTCAGGACACTCTTATAGTACATTTCGGGCGTGCGATACTCCTTGGCCGCCGGCGGCGCGTCCGTTAGAAGCTTCTCAACATCCAGCCTGCCCCAGTGCACTTTTGCACGGGCAAGGGCCCGACGGGCACCTTCAATGCAGGCGGAGCGCTTGACGACTTCCACCCAGGGACACGCATCCACCAGCCGCCGCACTAAGCCGAAGTAGCTCCCAGGCATGGCCTCCTCGGGCCACAACCGAACTATGAGGCCCTTCATGGCCTATTCGGCTACCTTGTGGAGCTCGACCAGCTGCTTTAGCTAGTCGCTAAGGGGCACCGGATGTCCGGCCTCAGCATACTGAGACCAGAAGACCTTCTCCGTCGAGCTCCCCTGCTCAGCCCGATAGAATGCGGCAGCATCGGACACGCTGCGAGGCAGATCTGCAAACGCTCCTGGAGAGCTCCGAATTCGGGTAAGTAACAGGTAATTCACATTCGCATGCTTGCTTTGCATGAAAAATGCCTTACCCACCGCTATTTTCTTCGCCGCCTCAATCTTTTGGAGGGCCCTATGGGCCTCGGCCTTAGCGGCTTTGGCACTCTCAAGTGCCGAGGCAAGCTCGAACTCTCGAGTCTTCGAGTCGCGCTCCAAACTCTCATGCTTTTCCACGAGAGCCTAGAGCTCTTGCTGCACCACCGCCACCCGCGCCTCCTGCTTCTCTCACTCAGATTGTTCCACGGCCGCATTACGCTCGGCCACGGACACGGCCTCCTTTAGGGTCGCCACCTCGTTCGTGGCCCCTGCAGTGCCCATGTTATCCTTGTTATCTCTCTCGCAACCAAAATCCTTTTCTGTAAGGTACAAATTTAATATGGTGTTACTCACCTTCTTTGTCCTCGAGCTGCTTCTTGGCAAGGCCGAGCTCGTTCTCGGACCGCTCGAGGCTCTGCTTTAAAGCACCGACCTCCGCTGTCAGTGCGGCAGAGGTCAGCAGCGCGGCCTGCAATCCCATATTGACATAATTTTTAGAACTCCTGCGTATATCTTTTTAGATCCTCAGTCCGACTTTTCTTTCCGAACACCGAACCGAGCATCAGGGGCTACTGTCTATGCGGTATTACATTACATATTTTAAAATCTCTCACCTCAAAGCCGGTTAGAAGGCTGCTGCAGGCTTCGGTCAGCCCGCTCTTGGCGAGCTAAACCTTCTGAATCACCGCACTCATTATAGTACGGTGTTCTTCCTTGATGGAAGCGCCGTTGAGCGCCTCCAACAAGTTGTCCGGCGCCTCCGGTTGGACGGAGGCCGCTGGTGTCACGGTCTTGCCCTTCTTACGAAGGGGCCGCCTGCCGGACTCCGGAACCACTGCGGGTTCCGGGGCGGAGTCTGGTGCGAAGTCCGGGAGGTTGCTCTGTGGCACCTCCGGAGCCTCCCCCTCCTGACGGGTCCCCTCCTGGGATCCCACCTCGGCGTCCTCAGCGTCACGAGAGGTTGCCCTGTGGAGCCAAGGACCCGCTCGAAGAAGCGGGAAGATCGTCCTCGGCCGGACTACAGGTTGTATGCGGCATTAGAAGGACACCATGTGGCAAAAAAAGAGAAATTACTAATCATTCAGGAATCCAGATACTTATGATCTTGCCGGGGGCTTGGCCCTTGAGGGCCACCCCTCGTCGCTGTCGTCGGCATTGGCGGAGTAGTCCGGAGGAAGGGTCCTTCCCTTCTTGGACCCTTCGGCCTCCCCCGTTGGGGAAGCCTTCCTCTTCCTCTCTCCCCCCTCTGGGAGAGAGGCCTCTTTCTCCTCCTCGTCTTCTGGGGAGGAGTCCGCCACGGAGCCATCAGACGACGAGTCCGATACCACCTGGCGCCGGGAACTTCTTCGGGTTCCCGTGGCCTTCTTCTTGGCCTTCTTCTCCGGCACCACATAAAGTCCGGGACTAGCAGCCCCGTCAAACGGGTATCCGCTGGGTCTTCGGGGAGGGGAGCCAGATAGTTAACCTGTCCGGACGTCCTCTGCCAGTCCTGTTAAAGGCATGGGGAATTTTAGATCCCACATAGAGTCAAACTATGAAAGAAATGAATGTCCCAGAAAGGATAACATAGCTTACGCGCCGCCGGGCGCCAAGTCTGAATCCGCGATCTTGATTCATAATGCGGGGCTTCTCCGCCTTGAACAGCACCCTCCGGGCAGCTTCAGCGTTGTGTCAAGAGCCCGCTAAGGGTCCGGTGCTGTGCTGGATCAAACTCCCACAAATTGAAAGCCCGTTGCTGGCAGGGGAGAATCCGGCGGATGACCATGACCTGGATCACGTTGACAAGCTTAAGCTTCTTGTTCACCAGGGTCTGGAGACAGGACTGGAGTCCGGTCAGCTCCTCCGAACTCCCCCATAGCAAGCCCTTCTCTTTCCAGGAGGTGAGCTGCATAGGGGTACCAGATCTGAACTCGGGGGTCGCTGCCCATTTAGGGTCACGCGACTCGGTGATGTAGAACCACCCTGATTGCCACCCCTTGACGGATTCCACAAAGGCGCCCTCGAGCCAAGTGACGTTGGGCATTTTGCCCACCATGGCGCCTCCGCACTCCACTTGGATGCCCTTCACCACCTTTGGCTTGACATTGAAGGTCATTAGCCACAAGCCAAAGTGGGGCTGGATGCAGAGGAAGGCCTCGCACACGACGATAAACGCCGAGATGTTGAGGATGAAGTTTGGCGCCAGATCGTGGAAGTCCAGGTCGTAGTAGTACATGAGCCCCCGGACGAAGGGATGTAGTGGGAAGCCCAGTCCGCGGAGGAAGTGGGGAAGAAATACGACCCTCTCATGGGGCCTGGGGGTGGGGATGAGCTGCCCCTCGTCGGGCAGCCGGTGCGCGATGTCGCTGGACAGGTATCCGGCGCCGCGCAGTTTCTCGATGTGCCCCTCCGTAACGGAGGAGGCCATCCACTTGCTTCCCGCTCCGGACATGGCTGGAGAAGGTTGAGGCGAGGTGAGCGGACTTGGGCGCTGGAGCTCGAGTGCGCGGAGATGGATAGGCAAAGGAGGAAGAAGGCGTAGGTAAAAAAGGTGGATCCTTATCCCCTTATATATGGGCGGACGAAGACTATGCGTCCCCACCGGCCTAGTAAAACTCACCTATCTCCCAAGCGCCACAATCGATGGCGCGGTTGGGTTACCCACGTCCGTATTGATGGGAATCCCGGAATAAGGGGAACACGATCTCTGCTTCGACAAGACGTGCCAAGGAAATCGCTTCGCTAAACGCGCTGAGGTGGTATAATAAAAACGATTCAAGTAATGGCTTGGTAGTGGTGTGACGTCACGCCACAAAATATGTCCGCAGATTGAACTTGTGTACATATTATTCTCTCTACAGTGGTATGTGGAATTTATTTTGCAGAGCCGGACACTATCCTGGTGTTCACAATCTTCTATGAATTATTCGGAGGAGGAACCCGCCTTGCAATGCCGAACAATATGCGCGCCGGACTCATCGTCATTGAAGCCTGGTTCAGGGCTCTTGAGGGAGTCTGGACTAGGGGGTGTCCGGATAGCCGACTATCATCATCGGCCGGACTCCAAGACTATGAAGATACAAGATTGAAGACTTCGTCCCGTGTCCGGATGGGACTTTCCTTGGCGTGGAAGGCAAGCTTGGCAATACGGATATGTAGATCTCCTACCATTGTAACTGACTCTGTGTAACCCTAGCCCTCTCCGGTGTCTATATAAACCGGAGGGTTTTTAGTCCGTAGGACGAACAACCATTACAACAATCATACCATAGGCTAGCTTCTAGGGTTTAGCCTCCTTGATCTCGTGGTAGATCCACTCTTGTACTACCCATATCATCAATATCAATCAAGCAGGAGTAGAGTTTTACCTCCATCGAGAGGGGCCGAACCTGGGTAAAAACATCGTGTCCCTTGTCTCCTATTACCATCCGCCTAGACGCACAGTTCGGGACCCCCTACCCGAGATCCTGCCGGAGTACTGCCACTCCATCACGACCATGTCGTCATGCTACTGTTGGAGCCCTCTTCCTTAACCTCTCCCCCCTTGTTGGATCAAGAAGGAGGAGACGTCTCCGCTCCGTACGTGTGTTGAACGCGGAGGTGCCGTCCGTTCGGCGCTAGGATCATCGGTGATTTGGATCACGACGAGTACGACTCCATCAACCCCGTTCTCTTGAACGCTTCCGCTCGCAATCTACAAGGGTATGTAGATGCACTCCTCTCTCTCTCATTGCTAGATGACTCCATAGATTGATCTTGGTGATGCATAGAAAATTTTAAATTTCTGCTATGATCCCCAACAGTGGCATCATGAGCTAGGTCTATGCGTAGTTTCTATGCACGAGTAGAACACAATTTTGTTGTGGGCTTAGATTTTGTCAATTTACTTGCCACTACTAGTCTTATATTGTTTCAGCGGCATCGTGGGATGAAGCGGCCCGAACCGACCTTACACGTACACTTACATGAGACAGGTTCCATCGACTGACATGCACTAGTTGCATAAGGTGGCTAGCGGGTGTCTGTCTCTCCCACCTTAGTCGGATCGTATTCGATGAAAAGGGTCCTTATGAAGGGCAAATAGAAATTTTCATATCACGTTGTGGTTTTTGGCATAGGTAAGAAATGTTCTTGCTAGAACCCTATTGCAGCCACGTAAAAACATGCAACAACAATTAGAGGACGTCTAACTTGTTTTTGCAGCATATGCCTTGTGATGTGATATGGCCAAAAGGATGTGATGAATGAAATATATGTGATGTATGAGATTGATCATGTTCTTGTAATAAGAATCACGACTTGCATGTCGATGAGTATGACAACCGGCAGGAGCCATAGGAGTTGTCTTTATTTATTGTATGACCTGCGTGTCACTGAATAATGCCATGTAATTACTTTACTTCATTGCTAAACCGTTAGCCATAGTAGTATAAGTAATAAGTTGGCGAGACAACTTCATGGAGAGACGATGATGGAGATCATGATTATGGAGATCATGGTGTCACGCCGGTGACGATGATGATCATGGCGCCCCGAAGATGGAGATCAAAAGGAGCAAAATGATATTGGCCATATCATGTCACTATTTGATTGCATGTGATGTTTATCATGTTTTTGCATCTTATTTGCTTAGAACGACGATAGTAAATAAGATGATCCCTCATAATAATTTCAAGAAAGTGTTTCCCCTAACTGTGCGCCGTTGCGAAAGTTCGTTGTTTCGAAGCACCACGTGATGATCAGGTGCGATAGATTCTAACGTTCACATACAATGGGTGTAAGCCAAATTTACACAAGCAAAACACTTAGGTTGACTTGACGAGCCTAGCATGTACAGACATGGCCTCGGAACACAAGAGACCGAAAGGTCGAACATGAGTCATATAGAAGATACGATCAACATGAAGATGTTCATCGCTGATGACTAGTCCGTCTCACGTGATGATCGGACACGGCCTAGTTGACTCGGATCATGTATCACTTAGATGACTAGAGGGATGTCTATCTGAGTGGGAGTTCATTAAATAATTTGATTAGATGAACTTAATTATCATGAACTTAGTCTAAAACTTTTGCAAAATGTCTTGTAGATCAAATGGCCCACGCTCATGTCAACCTCAACTTCAACGCGTTCCTAGAGAAA
The DNA here is from genome assembly GCA_021437245.1 of Aegilops speltoides. Taxonomy (NCBI): domain Eukaryota; kingdom Viridiplantae; phylum Streptophyta; class Magnoliopsida; order Poales; family Poaceae; genus Aegilops; species Aegilops speltoides. The sequence goes on from CM038144.1 coordinate 399,152,472, forward strand.
ACCAAGCTGAAAGACGATGGTAGCAACTATACAGACTGGGTCTGGAACTTGAGGATCATCCTCATAGCTGCCAAGAAAGCATATGTCCTAGAAGCACCACTAGGTGAAGCACCTGTCCCAGCGAACCAAGACGTTATGAACGCTTGGCAGTCGCGTGTTGATGATTACTCCCTGGTTCAGTGTGGCATGCTTTACAGCTTAGAACCGGGGCTCCAAAAACGTTTCGAGCAGCACGGAGCATATGAGATGTTCCAAGAGCTGAAAATGGTTTTCCAAGCTCATGCCCAGGTCGAGAGATATGAAGTCTCCGACAAGTTCTACAGTTGTAAGATGGAGGAGAATAGTTCTGTCAGCGAGCACATACTCAAAATGTCTGGGTTGCATAGCCGCTTGTCTCAACTGGACATTAACCTCCCGGATGAGGCGGTCATTGACAGAATCCTTCAGTCGCTCCCACCTAGCTACAAGAGCTTTGTGATGAACTACAATATGCAGGGGATGGTGAAAACTATTCCTGAGGTATTTTCAATGCTGAAATCAGCGGATGTAGAAATCAAAAAGGAACATCAAGTGTTGATGGTCAATAAAACCACTAGTTTCAAGAAAGGCAAGGGTAAGAAGAACTTCAAGAAGGATGGCAAGGGAGTTGCTGCACCCGGTAAGCCAGTTGTCGAGAAGAAGCCAAAGAATGGACCCAAGCCTGAGACTGAGTGTTTTTATTGGAAGGGAAGTGGTCACCGGAAGCGGAACTGCCCCAAGTACTTAGCGGATAAGAAGGCCGGCAACACCAAAGGTATATGTGATATACATGTTATTGATGTGTACCTTACCAGTACTCGTAGTAGCTCCTGGGTATTTGATACCGGTGTGGTTACTCATATTTGTAACTCAAAATAGGAGCTGCAGAATAAGCGGAGACTGGCGAAGGACGAGGTGACGATGCTCGTCGGGAATGGTTCCAAGGTCAATGTGATCACCGTCGGCACGCTACCTCTACATTTACCTACGAGATTAGTTTTAAGCTTCAACAATTGTTATTTAGTGCCAGCTTCGAGCATGAACATTGTATCTGGATCTCGTTTAATACGAGATGGCTACTCAATCCGAGAATAATGGTTGTTCTATTTATATGAGAGATATGTTTTATGGTCATGCCCCGCTGGTCAATGGTTTATTCTTAATGAATCTCGAACGTGATGTTACACATATTCATAGTGTGAATACCAAAAGATGTAAGATTGATAATGATGGTCCCACATATCTATGGCACTGCCGCCTTGGTCACATTGGTGTCAAACGCATGAAGAAGCTCCATGCGGATGGACTTTTGGAGTCTCTTTATTTCGAATCATTTGACACGTGCGAACCATGCCTCATGGGCAAAATGACCAAGACTCCATTCTCTGAAACAATGGAGCGAGCAACCAACTTATTGGAAATCAAACATACTGATGTGTGCGGTCCAATGAGCGTTGAGGCTCGCGGTGGCTATCATTATGTTCTCACCCTCACTGATGACTTATGTAGATATGGGTATGTCTACTTAATGAAACACAAGTCTGAGACCTTTGAAAAGTTCAAGGAATTTCAGAATGAGGTAGAGAATCAACGTGACAGAAAAATAAAGTTCTTACGATCAGATCGTGGGGGAGAATATTTAAGTCACGAGTTTGGTACGCACTTAAGGAAATGTGGAATTGTTTCACAACTCATGCCGCCTGGAACACCTCAGCGTAATGGTGTGTCTGAACGTCGTAATCACACTCTATTGGACATGGTGCAGTCTATGATGTCTCTTACCGATTTACCGCTATCATTCTGGGGATACGCTTTAGAGACAGCTACATTCACATTAAATAGGGCACCGTCTAAATCCGTTGAGACGACACCGTATGAATTATGGTTTGGAAAGAAACCTAAGTTGTCATTTCTAAAAGTTTGGGGATGCGATGCTTATGTCAAGAAACTTCAACCTGAAAAGCTCGAACCCAAGTCAGAAAAATGCGTCTTCATAGTACACCCTAAGGAAACCATTGGGTATACCTTCTACCTCAGATCCGAAGGCAAGATTTTCGTTGCCAAGAATGGGTCCTTTCTGGAGAAAGAGTTTCTGTCGAAAGAAGTAAGTGGGAGGAAAGTGGAACTTGATGAAGTACTACCTCTTGAACCGGTAAGTAGCGCAACTCAGGAAGATGTTCCTGTGGTGCCTGCATCGACTAGAGAGGAAGTTAATGATGATTATCAAGGTACTTCGGATCAAGTTACTACTGAACTTCGTAGGTCCACAAGGACACGTTCCACACCAGAATGGTATGGCAACCCTGTCCTGGAAATCATGTTGTCGGACAATGGTGAACCTTCAAACTATGAAGAAGCGATGGCGGGCCCAGACTCCAACAAATGGCTTGAAGCCATGCAATCCGAGATAGGATCCATATATGAAAATAAAGTATGGACTTTGACAGACTTGCCCGATGATCGGCGAGTGAGAGGAAATAAATGGATCTTTAAGAAGAAGACGAATGCGGATGGTAATGTGACCATCAATAAAGCTCGACTTGTCGCTAAGGGTTATCGACAAGTTGAAGGGGTTGACTATGATGAGACTTTCTCTCCCGTAGCGAAGCTGAAGTCCGTCCGAATAGTGTTAGCAATTTCCGCATACTATGATTATGAGATATGGCAAATGGACGCCAAAACAGCATTCCTTAACAGCTATCTTAAGGAAGAATTGTATATGATGCAGCCGGAAGGTTTTGTCGATCCTAAGAATGCTAACAAGGTATGCAAGCTCCAGCGATCCATCTATGGGCTGGTGCAAGCATCTTGGAGTTGGAACATTCGCTTTAATGAGATGATCAAAGCGTTTGGGTTTATGCAGACTTATGGAGAAGCCTGCGTTTACAAGAAAGTGAGTGGGAGCTATGTAGCATTTCTCATATTATATGTAGATGACATACTGTTGATGGGAAATGATATAGAACTCTTGGAGAGCATAAAGGCCTACTTGAATAAGTGTTTTCCAATGAAGGACCTTGGAGAAGCTGCTTACATATTAGGCATCAAGATCTATAGAGATAGATCGAGACGCCTCATAGGTCTTTCACAAAGCACATACCTTGATAAGATATTGAAGAAGTTCAATATGGATCAGTCCAAGAAGGGGTTCTTGCCTGTATTGCAAGGTGTGAAATTGAGCTCAGCTCAAAGCCCGACCACGACAGAAGATAGAGAAAATATGAGTGTCATCCCCTACGCCTCAGCCATAGGGTTTATTATGTATGCCATGCTATGTACCGGACCTGATGTAAACCTTGCCATAAGTTTGGTAGGAAGGTACCAAAGTAATCCCGGCATGGAACACTGGACAGCGGTCAAGAATATCCTGAAGTACCTGAAAAGGACTAAGGATATGTTTCTCGTTTATGGAGGTGACGAAGAGCTCGTCGTAAAGGGTTACGTCGATGCTAGCTTCGACACATATCTGGATGACTCCAAGTCACAAACCGGATACGTGTATATTTTGAATGGTGGGGCAGTTAGCTGGTGCAGTTGCAAGCAAAGCATCGTGGCGGGATCTACATGCAAAGCATCGTCGCTTCAACTCCATTCGTGAAAATGTTCAAGATGGAGACATACATATTTGCAAAGTGCATATGGATCTGAATGTCGCAGATCCGTTGACTAAACCTCTTCGGCAAGCAAAACATGATCAACACCAGAACTCTATGGGTGTTCGATTCATCATAATGTAACTAGATTATTGACTCTAGTGCAAGTGGGCGACTGTTGTAAATATGCCCTAGAGGCAATAAAAAATGGTTATTATTATATTTCCTTGTTCATGATAATTGTCTATCGTTCATGCTATAATTGTGTTACCCGGAAATCGTAATACATGTGTGAATGCATAGACCACAACATGTCCCTAGTGAGCCTCTAGTTGACTAGCTTGTTGATCAATGGATGGTTACAGTTTCCTGACCATGGACATTGGATGTCATTGATAACGGGATCACATCATTGGGAGAATGATGCGATGGAAAAGACCCAATCCTAAGCATAGCACAAGATCGTGTAGTTCGTCTGCTAGAGCTTTTCTAATATCAAGTATCATTTCCTTAGACCATGAGATCGTGAAACTCCCGGATACCGTAGGAGTGCTTTGGGTGTACCAAATGCCACAACGTAACTGGGTGGCTATAAAGGTACACTACAGGTATCTCCGAAAGTGTCTGTTGGGTTGGCACGAATCGAGACTTGGATTTGTCACTCCGTATGACAGAGAGGTATCTCTGGTCCCACTCGGTAATGCATCATCATAATGAGCTAAATGTGACCAAGTGGTTCGTCATGGGATCATGCATTATGGAACGAGTAAATTGACTTGCCGGTAACGAGATTGAACGAGGTATTGGGATACCGACGATCGAATATCGGGCAAGTAACGTACCGATTGACAAAGGGAATTGCATGCGGGATTACTTGAATCCTCGAAATCGTGGTTCATCCGATGAGATCATCATGGAACGCGTGGGAGCCAACATGGGTATCCAGATCCTGCTGTTGGTTATTGGCCGGAGAGCAGTGTCGGTCATGTCTACATGATTCCCGAACTCGTAGGGTCTACACACTTAAGGTTCAATGACGCTAGGGTTATTAGGAAGACTTGTATGTGATTGCCGAATGTTGTTCGGAGTCCCTGATGAGATCCCGGACGTCACGAGGAGTTCCGGAATGGTCCGAAGGTGAAGATTTATATATGGGAAGTTGTCATACGGTCACCGGAAAATTTCGGGGGCATACCGGTATTGTACCAGGGCCACTAGAGGGGTTTCGGGGGTCCACCGGGATGGGCCACCTCTCTCAGAGGGCCTCATGGGCCATAGAGGGAAGGGAACCAGCCCTTGGAGGGCTGGGCGCATCCCCCCTTGGGCCCATGCGCCTAGGGTTGGGGAGGGGACCCTAAAGGGGGCGCCCCCCTTGCTTGGGGGGCAAGCCCCCTCCCCTTGGTCGCCGCCCCCCTCTAGATCTCATCTAGAGGGGGCCGGCCGCCTTCCCCCTTCTCCTATAAATAGAGGGGCGTGGAGAGGGCTGCAACACAACATCCAAGGCGCAACCCCTCCCCTCCCAACACCTCTCCTCCTCCGCAAGAGCTTGGCGAAGCCCTGCCGGAGTACTGCCACTCCATCACCACCACGCCGTCGTGCTATTGTTCGAGCCCTCTTCCTCAACCTCTCCCTCCCCCTCCCCCTTGCTGGATCAAGAAGGAGGAGACGTCTCTGCTCCGTACATGTGTTGAATGCGGATGTGCCGTCCGTTCGACGCTAGGATCATCGGTGATTTGGATCACGACGAGGACGACTCCATCAACCCCGTTCTCTTGAACGCCTCCGCTCGCGATCTACAAGGGTATGTAGATGCACTCCTATCTATCTCGTTGCTAGATGACTCCATAGATTGATCTTGGTGATGCGTAGAAAATTTTAAATTTCTGCTACGATCCCCAACAAAAACCTGCCCTGTTGTGGCAATCGCCTAGTAGCGCATGACTGGTACTTCTTGAGCTTGCGTTGCTTTTTCCCTTGAAGAGGAAAGGGTGATGCAGAAGAGTAGAGATAAGTATTTCCCTCAGTTTGAGAACGAAGGTATCAATCCAGTAGGAGAGAACGCAGAAATCACCGAATACCTGCACAAACAATCAAACAACTTGCACCCAACGCGATAAAGCGGTTGTCAATCCCTTCATGGTTACTTGCAAAAGTGAGATCTGATAGAGATAGATAAACGATAAAGTAAATATTTTTGGTATTTTTGGTTTATAGATTGGAAAGTAAAAGATTGCAAAATAGTAGATCGAAAACTAATATGATGGAAAATAGACCCGGGCCATAGGTTTCACTAGAGGCTTCTCTCAAGATAGCAAATAATGCGGTGGGTGAACAAATTACTGCCGAGCAATTGATAGAAAAGCGCAAAGTTATGACGATATCTAAGGCAATGATCATGAATATAGGCATCACGTCCGTGTCAAGTAGACCGAAACGGTTCTGCATCTACTACTATTACTCCACACATCGACAGCTATCCAGCATGCATCTAGAGTATTAAGTTCATAAAGAATGGAGTAACGCATTAAGTAAGATAACATGATGTAGAGGAGTTAACTCAAGCATTATGATGAAAACCCCATCTTTTTATCCTTGATGGCAACAATACAATACGTGTCTTGCTGCCCCTACTGTCACTGGGAAAGTAACCGCACGATTGAACCCAAAGCTAAGCACTTATCCCATTGCAAGAAAAACCAATCTAGTTGGCCAAACCCAACCGATAGTTCGAAGAGAATTACAAAGATATCAAATCATGCATATAAGAATTCCGAAAAGATTCAAATAATATTCATAGATAAGCTGATCATAAATCCACAATTCATCGGATCTCGGCAAACACACCACAAAAAAGTATTACATCGAATAGATCTCCAAGAACATCGAGGAGAACATGGTATTGAGAATCAAAGAGAGAGAAGAAGCCATCTAGCTATGGACCCGTAGGTCTGTGGTAAAATACTCACGCTTCATTGGAAGGGCAATAGAGTTGATGTAGAAGCCCTCCGTAATTGAATCCCCCTCGGGCAGGGTGCCAGAATAGGTCCCTAGATGGGATCTCACGGGTACAGAAGGTTGCGGCGGTGAAAAAGTGTTTTCGTGGATGCTTCTGGTGGTTTGGGATATATGGGAATATATAGGCGAAAGAATTTGGCCAGGAGGGCCACGAGGGTCCCACAAGGGTGGGGGGTGTGCCCTCCGTCCTTGTGGCCACCTCGTGGCTCCTCCGACTTCATCTCCAATTCTCCTGGTTGTCTTCTGGTCCAAGAAAAATCATCGCAAAGGTTTTATTCCGTTTGGACTCTGTTTGGTATTCCTTTTCTGCGAAACTCAGAAACAAGGAAAAAAACAGGAACTGGCACTGCGCTCTAGGTTAATAGGTTAGTCCAAAAAATAATATAAACCAACATATTAATGCATATAAAACATCCAAAATGGATAATACAATAGCATGGAACAATAAAAATTTATAGATACATTGGAGACGTATCAAGCATTCCCAAGCTTAATTCCTGCTCGTCCTCGAGTAGGTAAATGATAAAAACAGAAATTTAATGTGGAATGCTACCTAACATATTTATTCATGTAATTTTTTATTGCGGCATGAATATTCAGATCCATAAGATTCAAAACAAAAGTTTAATATTGACATAAAAACAATAATACTTCAAGCATACTAACAAGGCAATTATGTCTTCTCAAAATAACATGGCTAAAGAAAGCGTATCCCTACAAAATCATATAGTCTGGCTATGCTCCATCTTCATCACACAAAATATTCAAATCATGCACAACCCAATGACAAGCCAAGCAATTATTTCATACTTTTGATGTTCTCAGAACTTTTCAACTTTCACGCAATACATGAGCGTGAGCCATGGACATAACACTATAGGTGGAATAGAGTATGGTGGTTGTGGAGAAGACAAAAAGAAGGAGACAATCTCACATCAACTAGGCGTATCAACGGGCTACGGAGATGCCCATCAATAGATATGAATGTGAGTGAGTAGGGATTGCCATGCAACAGATGCACTAGAGATATAAGTTTATGAAAGCTCAAAAAAGAAAAACTAAGTGGGTGTGCATCCAACTTGCTTGCTCATGAAGACCTAGGGCGATTTGAGGAAGCCCATCGTTGGAATATACAAGCCAAGTTCTGTAATGAAAAATTCCCACTAGTATATGGAAGTGACAAAATAGGAGACTCTCTATCATGAACACCATGGTGCTACTTTGAAGCACAAGTGTGGAAAAAGGATACTAACATTGCCCCTTCTCTCTTTTTCTCTCATTTTTTTCTTTTTTTGTGTGGCTTCTTTGGCCTCCTTTCTTTTATTTCCTCACATGGGACAATGCTCTAATAATGATGATCATCACACTTCTATTTACTTACAACTCAAAAGATTACAACTCGATACTTAAAACAAAAATATGACTCTATATGAATGCCATCGGCGGTGTATCGGGATGTGCAATGAATCAAGAGTGACATGTATGAAAGAATTATGAAAGGTGGCTTTGCCACAAATACGATGTCAACTACATGATCATGCAAAGCAATATGACAATGATGAAGCGTGTCATAATAAACGGAACGGTGGAAAGTTGCATGGCAATATATCTCGGAATGGCTATGGAAATGCCATAATAGGTAGGTATGGTGGCTTTTTTGAGGAAGGTATATGGTGGGTGTATGGTATCGACAAAATTTGCGTGGTACTAGAGAGGCTAGCAATGGTGGAAGGGTGAGAGTGTGTATAATCTATGGACTCAGGAATAGTCATAAAGAACTCACATACTTATTGCAAAAATCTATTAGTTATGGAAATGAAGTACTACACACATGCTCCTAGGGGGATAGATTGGTAGGAAAATACCATCGCTCGTTCCCGACCGCCACTCATAAGGAAGACAATCAAAAAATAAATCATGCTCCGACTTCATCACATAACGGTTTACCATACATGCATGCTATGGGAATCACAAAATTTAACACAAGTATTTTTCAAATTCACAATTACTCACTAGCATGACTCTAATATCACCATCTTCATATCTCAAAACAATCATAAGGAATCAAACTTCTCATAGTATTCAATGCACTTTATATGAAAGTTTTTATTTTATCCCTCTTGGATGCCTATCATATTAGGACTAAATTTATAACCTAAGCAAATTACCATGTTTTTTAAAAAGACTCTCAAAATAATATAAGTGAAGCATGATAGTTCAACAATTTCTATAAAATAAAATCACCGCCGTACTCTAAAAAAATATAAGTGAAGCACTAGAGCAATATTACCTATCTGAAAAGATATAAGTGATGCACATAGAGTATTTTAATAAATCACAGTTCATGCATGTCCCTCTCAAAAGGTGTGTACAGCAAGGATGATCGTGGCAAACTAAAAAGGAAAGACTCGAATCATACAAGACGCTCCAAGCAAAACACATATCATGTGGTGAATAAAAATATAGCCTCAAGTAAAGTTACCGATAGACGAAGACGAAAGAGGGGATGCCTTCCGGGGCATCCCCAAGCTTAGGCTCTTGGTTCTCCTTGAATATTACCTGGGGGTGCCTTGGGCATCCCTAAGCTTAGGCTCTTTTCACTCCTTATTTCATAGTCCATCAAATCCTTACCCAAAACTTGAAAACTTCACAACACAAAACTCAACAGAAAATCTCATAAGCTCCGTTAGTATAAGAAAATAAATCACCACTTTATGGTACTATTGTGAACTCATTCTTTATTTATATTGGTGTAATATATACTGTATTACAACTTTTCCATGGATCTACCCCCCGATACTACCCATAGATACATCAAAATAAGTAAACAACACAAAGAAAACAGAATCTGTCAAAAACAGAACAATCTGTAGCAATCTGAAAACTTCGAATACTTCTGTAACTCCAAAAATTCTGGAAAATTAGGAACACCTGGGAAATTTGTGTACTAATCCAGTGCAAGAAGAATCATATCAAAAGCACGCTTCTGCGAATTATGAAAATTATTTTTCTAGGCATAAAAGTTTCTGTTTCTCAGCAAGATTGAAACAACTATCACCGTAAGCTATCATAAAGGTCTTACTTGGCACAAACACTAATTAAAACACAAGACCACATATAATGATATGCTAGATGAATTATTCGAAGCGAAACAGGAACAAAAAGCATAGGACAGTTGCCTCCCAACAAGCGCTATTGTTTAACGCCCTTAGCTAGGCATGAAAACACGAATAGATCTAGATATTGTCATCTTTGATATGCAATTCTTCAATTGCACACGTAGAATTCTTAGGAGATTCTTTGGTTTATCAATGATCAAACTCCTAGGCAAGAAATCAAGAAATTTATTTGTGGCAAACGGTTCCTTAATAATATCGGGAAAATTGGGGTGAACACTAATTGTTTTGAGATCTTCATTTTCCTTACTATAAGATTCATCCTTATTCTTAGGAACGTAAATAAACTTGACAGTCTTAGTAGGAAGAAGATTTTGAGTAGTTTTAACGGAGGAAAAAGCGGAACCCAAGTTGGTAATAATGTCCTCTAGTTGCCAATTCTAGCAGAATCTTGATCTATCTTTTCATTAACTATAGGTTCATTTTCTTTAAGATTCTTTAAAGAAAACTCCTACCTTAGATACATATTGAGTAATCTGATTATGAATCTTTTATCCAAATTTTCAATCAACTCAATGAAGCAATTTTATTCTCAATAATGTCAAGCCTTTGCATCACATGTTCCAAGGTTAAAGCAGTTCCATTGATAAAAAGAGGTGGCGGGCCTTACAAATCTATCATGGCATTGTAGGAATCAAAAGTATGGCTCCTCAAAAAATCCCCCCCACCCCGGTAATAGTATCGAGAACATATCTATTCCAAGGAGTAACACCCACATAAAAATTGCAAAGGAGAACGAGAGTAGATTGCTTTCGAGTAGATCTATTCTGAGCATCACAAATTCCATACCAAGCATCTTTTAAATTTTTCCCTCCCTTTGTTTAAATTTGAGGACTTCATTATCGGGAGTGCTAACATTGATGGGGGGACTAGCCATGAAAGCGAGACAAGCGATGCACGAGCAAACAAAAAGCAAACAAAAAGACGAACATAAGAGGGGAGAAGAAAAGGCAAATCTTTTTGAAAATCGCTTTAGAAGTGGGGGAGAGGAAAACGAGAGGCAAATGGAAAATAATGTAATGCAGGAGATGAGAGTTCATGATGGGTACTTGGTATGTCTTGACTTCGTGTAGATCTCCCTGGCAACGGCGCCAAAAATTCTTCCTGCTACTTCTTGGGCTTGCGTTGGTTTTCCCTTTGAAGAGGAAAGGATGATGCAACAAAGTAGAGATAAATATTTCCCTCAGTTTGAGAACTAAGGTATCAATCCAATAGGGGACAATGCGCAAATCACTGAATACTTGCACAAACAATCAAACAACTTGCACCCAACGCGATAAAGGGGTTGTCAATCCCTTCACGCTTAGTTGCAAAAGTGAGATTTGATAGAGATAGATAAATGATAAAGTAAATATATTTGGTATTTTTGGTATATAGATCGGAAAGTAAAAGATTGCAAATAGTAGATCGGAAACCAATATCATGGAAACTAGACCCGGGGGCCATAGGTTTCACTAGAGGCTTCTCTCAAGATAGCAAATAATATAGTGGGTGAACAAATTACTGTCGAGCAATTGATAGAAAATAGCAAAGTTATGATGATATCTAAGGCAATGATCATGAATATAGGCATCACGTCCGTGTCAAGTAGACCGAAACGATTCTGCATCTACTACTATTACTCCACACATCAACCGATATCCAGCATGCATCTAGAGTATTAAGTTCATAAAGAACGGAGTAACGCATTAAGTAAGATGACGTGATGTAGAGGAATTAACTCAAGAAATATGATGAAAACCCCATCTTTTTATCCTCGATGGCAACAATACAATACGTGCCTTGCTGCTCCTACTGTCACTGGGAAAGGACACCGCACGATTGGACCCAAAGCTAGGCACTTCTCCCATTGCAAGAAAAACCAATATAGTTGGCCAAAACCAATTGATAGTTCGAAGAGAATTACAAATATATCAAATCATGCATATAAGAATTCAGAGAAGATTAAAATAATATTCATAGATAAGCTGATCATAAATCCACAATTCATCGGATCTCAGCAAACACACCGCAAAAAAGTATTACATCGAATAGATCTCCAAGAACATCGAGGAGAACATGGTATTGAGAATCAAAGAGAGAGAAGAAGCCATCTAGCTATGGACCCGTAGGATAGGATGATTTAGGTTTGGTTGGAGGCATCTATTAGGAAGGGGGATACAACTGGAGGTGGCGGCGACAAGTGACTATAATGTGAAGAACACTTGAGTCTAGGAGATGAATTTGCACACCCATTCACTCAACCAAGTCAACTAGTCTCACTCCTAGGTGTTGTGTCTGGCTGTACTCATTGGTAGGTTTCCCTTTTATCTTTTTCAGCCAGAGTACACATTTCTACACAATCTGTTAGATAGTTTAGCCATGATACATGAAGATGCAGGAGATGCACATTAATGAGTTGGCAGATTGGGGTTTCTTTGGGTCCATTGAGAAAGATGTGGTGATATCGATTTAATGTGTTTTTGGTCTCAGAAACGGACAAAGCCTTAGTTATTTTACAAAAGTCAACATCCATTGAGAAAGGTGCAATTAATTTCTCTGCATCATAGCAATATTAGCATCCGCTAATTATAAAATAACCTTTTTTTTGTAGAAACTAGTAATGTATTTCATAAATTCAGCTTTCCCATCTTCCTATTCCAAAACTTGAATAATATATTTCCTCCTACGATAATAAACTTATGCAGTGCACTCACATCCTTCTTTAGTCTCTCTCTCTCTCTCTCTCTCACACACACACACACACACACACACACACACAATGTTGTAACCATTTAAATTCTTATGGTTTTAGAAGTCTACTAAATTGGTTTACGAGCTCCATCTATTCCACTCTTTGGGATTTTATGAAGCCAAAATTACCACATTGTTTATCCGAATAATCTAATTTCCTTGAAATGCCACCTTTAGTCTTGCATAGATATGTCACTTTCACACCTTCAAATTCTTTCTTAAATTTCTAGGTCTAGCATACCATTTATCCAGGTTAGATCCTATTAAAGTAGGCTCACACCTGATTTCATAGACAATTTCAGTGAGGTTGTCTCTAAAAAACAAGCATTTTCAAACTTAAATAAAGAATGATTCTAGATTAAATGGCCACAGTCCAAGAGCAATGGTGTGCAATAAGAAATGTACTCTTATAAATAAGAAATCAAAGTTAAAGGGTATTTATGTTCTCAATTAGGACAAATGAAAATCCTATCTAATTTTTCATTGGTAGGATCTACAAAATTGTTCCCATGGATATTGTTCGTTCCAATTATGGGGATACACTAGGCTCAGCTTGTTCTATAATAGCACTAAAAAAACTCCAATGTCCTGGTTCTTTGTTTTTGTTTCAAAATATTTAAATTATGATGATTATAACGACGAGTCTCTAGTTTGATCAGTGGTTAAGTAATCAAGTTGTGAAGGATGTTGCCCTACATCTTTTAGCTCCTAACTATTATCAGAGGTAATTGAGCCCTAAGTTGTTTGCTCTTGAAAATGGATAGAAGTGCACGATCTATCTAAAGTCTACACATATGGTTTAGAGAGTTGTCGTCTATCGTACCACCGACTAAATTAGAGAATTTGTGGAGATCTATTCCATGTTTTGTTTTCTTTTAAAAATGGAAGCTTTAGTGATCTCAACGTCACATTTAGTGTGCAACCACAAGAGTTCACCATGACAAGTTCGCTCTCCCTAGCCTCGTCCTTTCCCAAAATCCCATATGATTCATCATTTGACATGGAGGAAAGTGGAGAGTACTTGGTGGTCTCAACATACAAGTTTTAGTTTGTGGGCCCACCATCTCTTTCTTGGCTATGAAGTTCCGAGGAAGCTTCCATCGAGTAAGAATGTAAGCTTCAAATTTGCTTCTATATATACATAAAAACACTCTCGATGGACATGCACATGGTAACAGTCTGTGGTTGGCCGCATGAGTGATAACCCACAAGTGTAGGGGATCGCCACAGTTTTCAGTAAGTAAGAGTGTCGAACCCAACGAGGAGCTAAAGGTAGAATAAATATCCCCTCAAGTTCTATCGACCATCGATACAACTCTACGCACGCTTGACGTTCGCTTTACCTAGAACAAGTATGAAACTAGAAGTAGGATAGGTTTGCAAGATAATAAAGAGTACGTAAATGTAAACTAGGGGCTGTTTAGATAAAGATGCAACAAAGTAAATAAAGCGAGTGTGGAAAAGTGGTGGTAGGAGTTGTGAAATTGTCCCTAAGCAATTGACTACGTTACTAGACCGGTAATCACTATTACAATTCTATTTGAGGGAGAGGCATAAGCTAACATACTTTCTCTACTTGGATCATATGCACTTATGATTGGAACTCTAGCAAGCATCCGCAACTACTAAAGATTCATTAAGGTCAAAACCCAACCATAGCATTAAAGTATCAAGTGCCCTTTATCCCATACGCAACAATCCCCTTACTCGGGTTTGTGTTTCAGTCACTCACGCAACACACTATAAGCGAATCATAAACGCATTGCAACACCCTACAGCGGGAATCCCTCATGCTTGCGCGACATGGAGGGCACCATAGGACAGCACCAATAATAAAACATGCAACTCAAACCAATCATAGCAATTCATCAATCACCGATAGGACAACGGAAATCTACTCAGACATCATAGGATGGCAACACATCATTAGATAATAATATGAAGCATAAAGCACCATGTTCAAGTAGAGGGTACAGCGGGTTGCGAGAGAGTGGACCGATGAATATAGATGGGGGAAGATGATGGAGATGTTGGTGAAGATAATGGAGGTGTTGGTGAAGATCGCGGTGATGATGATGGCCTCCGGCAGCGTTCTGGCGCCACCGAAAGCAAGGGGGAGAGAGCCCCCCTTATTCTTCTTCTTCCTTGACCTCCTCCCTAGATGGGAGAAGGGCTTCCCCTCTGGTCCTTGGCTCTCATGGCGTGGGAGGGGCGAGAGCCCCTCCGAGATTTGATCTATCTCTCTGTTTCTGCGTTCTCAGATTCTACCCCTTCACCGTTTCTTTAATATCCGGAGATCCGTAACTCCGATTGGGGTGAATCTTTCGCCCAGATTTTTCTCATAAAATTAGCTTTCTTGCGGCGAAAGAAGAGCGTAAACCGCCTTACGGGTGGCCCACGAGAGTCCAGGGAGCGCCCAGGGGGGAGGGCGCGCCCCCCTGTCTCGTGGCCACCCCGGACACCGTTTCGCGTTGATTCTTCCTCCGAAAAATCCCAAATATTCCAAAATAATTCTCCGTCCGTTTTTATCCCATTTGGATTCCGTTTGATATTGGGTTTCTGCGAAATAAAAAACACGCAACAGACAGGAACTGGCACTGGGCACTGGATCAATATGTTAGTCCTAAAAATAGTATAAAAAGTTCCCAAAAGTATATGAAAGTTGAATAATATTGGCATGGAACAATAAAAAATTATAGATACGACAGAGACGTATCAGCATCCCCAAGCTTAATTCCTGCTCGTCCTCGAGTTGGTAAATGATAAAAAAGATAATTTTTGATGTGGAATGCTACCTAGCATAATCTTGATTATATGTCTAATCATGGCATAAATATTAAGACACGAGTGATTCAAAGCAATAGTCTATTATTTGACATAAAACAATAATACTTCGAGCGTACCAATAAAGAAATCATGTCTTTTCAAAACAACATGGCCAAATAAAGTCATCCCTACAAAATCATATAGTCTGGCTGTTGCTCTATCTTCATCACACAAAGTATTTAATCATGCACAACCCCGATGACAAGCCAAGCAATTGTTTCATACTCTAGTAATCTCAAACTTTTTCAACTTTCACGCAATACATGAGCGTGAGCCATGGATATAGCACTATAGATGGAATAGAAAATGATGGTGGGGGTTATGTGGAGAAGACAAAAAGGGAGAAAGTCTCACATCGACGTGGCTAATCAACGGGCTATGGAAATGCCCATCAATTGATGTCAATGCGAGGAGTAGGGATTGCCATGCAACGGATGCACTAGAGCTATAAGTGTATGAAAGCTCAAACTGAAAACTAAGTGGTTGTGCATCCAACTTGCTGGCTCATGAAGACCTCGGGCATTTGAGGAAGCCCATCATCGGAATATACAAGCCAAGTTCTATAATGAAAATTTCCACTAGTATATGAAAGTGAAAGCATAGGAGACTCTCTCTATGAAGAACATGGTGCTACTCTGAAGCACAAGTGTGGTAAAAGGATAGTAACATTGCCCCTTCTCCCTTTTTCTCTCATTTTTTTCATTTTTTCTTTCTTTTTGGTGGGCTTCTTTGGCCTCTTTTTTTATTTTGGCTTCTTTGGCCTCTTTTATTTTTCATAAAGTCCGGAGTCTCATCCCGACTTGTGGGGGAATCATAGTCTCCTTCATCCTTTCCTCACTGGGGCAATGCTCTAATAATGATGATCATCACACTTTTATTTACTTACAACTCAATATCTAGAACAAAGATATGACTCTATATGAATGCCTCCGGCGGTGTACCGGGATGTGCAATGATCTAGCGTAGCAATGACATCAACAAAACAGACAAGCCATTAAAACATCATGTTAGCTATCTTACGATCATGCAAGGCAATATGACAATGAATGCTCAAGTCATGTATATGATATGATGGAAGTTGCATGGCAATATATCTCGGAATGGCTATGGAAATGCCATGATAGGTAGGTATGGTGGCTGTTTTGAGGAAGATATAAGGAGGCTTATGTGTGACAGAGCGTATCATATCACGGGGTTTGGATGTACCGGCAAAGTTTGCACCAACTCTCAAGGTGAGAAAGGGCAATGCACGATACCAAAGAGGCTAGCAATGATGGAAGGGTGAGAGTGCGTATAATCCATGGACTCAACATTAGTCATAAAGAACTCTACTTATTGCAAAAATCTACAAGCAATTGAAAACAAAGTACTATGCGCATGCTCCTAGGGGGATATATTGGTAGGGAAAGACCATCGCTTGTCCCCGACCGCCACTCATAAGGAAGACAATCAATAAATAAAATTGTGCTCCAACTTCATCACAAAGCGGTTCACCATACGTGCATGCTACGGGAATGACAAACCTCAACACAAGTATTTGTACTAATCCACAATCACCCACTAGCATAACTCTAATATCACCACCTTTATATCACAAAACTATTGCAAGGAATCAAACATATCATATTCAGCGATCTACAAGTTTATGTAGGATTTTATGACTAACCATGTGAATGACCAATTCCTGTCACCTCTCTAAATAGATATAAGTGAAGCAAGAGAGTTTAATCCTTTCTACAAAAGATATGCCCACGCTCTAACAAATATAAGTGAAGCAAAAGAGCATTGTACAAATGGTGGTTGTCTATATGAAGAGAAACAGGCAATTCAAACTTCAAATGATATAAGTGAAGCACATGAAGCATTCTATAAAGCCATACTCAAAAGATTTAAGTGAGGTGCAATGAGCATTCTATAAATCAACCAAGGACTATCTCATACCAGCATGGTGCATAAAAGAAAAGTGAAAACTAAATGCAAAATACGCTCCAAGACTTGCACATAATGCATAAACGAAACGAATACGAAAACATACCGATACTTGTTGAAGAATGAGGGGATGCCTTCCAGGGCATCCCCAAGCTTAGATGCTTGAGTCTCCTTGAATATTTACTTGGGGTGCCTCGGGCATCCCCAAGCTAGAGCACTTGCCTCTCTTCCTTTTCTTCGTTTAGACACTTCATCCACACAAAACTTCAACAGAAAACTTGGTAAGATCCGTTAGTATAATAAAGAAAATCACCACTCTAAGTGCTGTTGCAAACCAATTCATATTTTGTTCTTGCATTGTGTCTACTGTAATATAACTTTTCCATGGTTTAATCCACTAATATAAATTGATAGATTCATCAAAACAAGCAAACTATGCATCAAAAACAGAATCTGTCAAAAACAGAACAGTCTGTAGAAATCTGAACAACCACCATACTTCTGGTACCCCAAAACTTGTACCAAAATTAGAAACAATAAACAAGTTGTACATAAAGACATTGCAAAAAGAATCAGAACCATTTGACTTTCCAGTTACAAATGTAAAATAGCGCACTACAGCCAAAGTTTCTGTCCTGCACCGTACAAACCAACAAGCAATGTAAACATCCTAAAGGCAAACCTTGGCACATTATTTTTATAATACAATGTAATTGTACAAGGGCATAATTATTTTTGATGAAATTTTTCTGTAATTAAGATTCACAAAGTTTCCGTGAGCATGAACAAAGTTCAAGGAGCTCTCCCACTTCAACAATGCTTGTCTTTCTTACTTTCAGTTCCGTTTTTGAAAAGTTTTTAGGTTCCCCTCTTTATTTTTTTTTGTTTTTGAACTATATGAAAGCACTCAACAGAAATAAATGACTCTCTAAAACT
The DNA here is from genome assembly GCA_021437245.1 of Aegilops speltoides. Taxonomy (NCBI): domain Eukaryota; kingdom Viridiplantae; phylum Streptophyta; class Magnoliopsida; order Poales; family Poaceae; genus Aegilops; species Aegilops speltoides. Next base: position 399,170,698 of record CM038144.1, read on the forward strand.
TCCGGGTTGTCTCCCTGGCAGCGCTTTCTTTAAATCCATTAAGCTAGGCATTCAGTTCTCAAGTAATGAATCCACCCGGATCCCAAGGTATATCAAAGCCAATTTTAATTAACAATGATTTGTAATTTAGTAGTGAGCACAAATTAATATATATCATATAACAACGAAGTCTAACTCTCTTCCTATGCATCGGCATGTCATAAAAGAACAATTCTTGCACACATAGTAAAGGCCAATGCATAGTATAAATAGTTTCTTGCAACTCTATCATGTTGTTAACATAGAGAGGTGGAGATATAGTTCCTCTCTCATAATAATTGTAAATAGGATCAAAAAGCACATGCATATTACATTCATCAAAATTATCATGTGCAATGGTAAAGGTAAGCCATCAATATAATCCTTAATAAGCACAAACTTCTCCGATATAGTGTAGTCGGGAGAATTCAAAAGGTTAATAGGACTATCATGTGTGGGTGCAATAGCAACAATTTCATGTTTAACATAAGGAACTATAGCAAGTTCATCTCCATAAGCATCATTCATATTGGCATCTTGGCCACAAGCATAGCAAGCATCATCAAAAGGGGATATTTCAAGAGAATCAACGGGATCATAACAATCATCATAGCAATCACCCTTCGATAAGCACGAAGGGAAATTAAATAATGTATGAGTTGAAGAGATACTCTCATTGGAAGGTGGGAACGGGTAGCTAATCCGCTCTTCCTCCTTTTGTTCTTCGCTCTCCTCATCATCTTTTTCATCCAATGAGCTCACAGTTTCATCAATTTCTTCTTCCATAGCTTCCTGCAAAATATTAGTCTCTTCTTGGACAGCGGAGAATTTCTCAATATATGGTTTAACATAGGCATTAGAAGCATAATTATCATAACAATATTGAAATATGGAAAAAAAATCAGATTTGTAAAGAGTAGCATCATACTTTTCAATCAAAGAGGCAATCTCATAAGCACCTTTAAAAGCAACAAATTCTTCAATTTGTTGAACATCATAGTAATTTTAAACACCCTTAGCATACGAAGATACGATTCCATTATCACTAAACAAGCATTGATAGGGTAGGTGTTTCTTAGGGTCTTCAGAACAACAAGTAAACTCATATATTTCACATAAATTCCAAGCATAGCATTGCAAACGTTGAATTTGATCCCATAATAGTTTCCTTTTTCAGATATACTATGTCGCACAAAACAAGCATGCTCATCTAAAGATTTGCCCTCAACTAAACTAGTGGGGGTTTCAGCACGAGCACAAAGGGATCGAAGATGGTCCAAGTAAAAAGCTTCAGGAGTGTGATAGATTTTGAGTGGTTCTTCAACCACTGGTTTAGTAGGTACAACTAATTTTTTTTTTGATATTTTGCGTTTCCTACCCATAGCTAAAGATAGAAAACAACTAAGAACAGCAAATAAAAATTACTTAGTGATAAAGCAAACAAGCACACACGAGAATATTCACCCCACGCTATGACTCCCCGGCAACGACGCCAGAAAAAGGTCTTGATAACCCACAAGTGTAGGGGATCGCAACAGTTTTCGATAAGTAAGAGTATCGACCCAACGAGGAGCTAAAGGTATAATAAATATTGCCTCAAGTTCTATCGACCACCGATACAACTCTACGCACGCTTGACGTTCACTTTACCTAGAACAAGTATGAAACTAGAAGTACTTTGTAGGTGTGATAGGATAGGTTTGCAAGATAATAAAGAGTACGTAAATATAAACTAGGGGCTGTTTAGATAAAGATGCAATAAAGTAAATAAAGCGGGTGTGAAAAAGTGGTGGTAGGAGTTGTGAAATTGTCCCTAAGCAATTGACTATGTTACTAGACTGGTAATCACTATTACAATTCTATTTGAGGGAGAGGAATAAGCTAACATACTTTCTCTACTCGGATCATATGCACTTATGATTGGAACTCTAGCAAGCATCCGCAACTACTAAAGATTCATTAAGGTAAAACCCAACCATAGCATTAAAGTATCAAGTCCCCTTTATCCCATACGCAACAATCCCCTTACTCGGGTTTGTGTTTCAGTCACTCACGCAACCCACTATAAGCGAATCATAAACGCATTGCAACACCCTACAGCGGGAATCCCTCACGCTTGCGCGACACGAAGGGCACCATAGGACAGCACCAATAATAAAACATGCAACTCAAACCAATCATAGCAATTCATCAATCACCGATAGGACAACGAAAATCTACTCAGACATCATAGGATGGCAACACATCATTCGATAATAATATGAAGCATAAAGCACCATGTTCAAGTCGAGGGTACAGCGGGTTGCGGGAGAGTGCACATGTAAATATAGATGGGGGAAGGTGATGGAGATGTTGGTGAAGATGATGGAGGTGTTGGTGAAGATCGCGGTGATGATGATGGCCTCCGGCAGCGTCCCGGCGCCACCGGAAGCAAGAGGGAGAGAGCCCCCCTTCTTCTTCTTCTTCTTCCTTGACCTCCTCCCTAGATGGGAGAAGGGTTTACCCTCTGGTCCTTGGCTCCCATGGCATGGGAGGGGCGAGAGGCCCTCCGAGATTGGATCTATCTCTTTGTTTCCGCATTCTCAGATTCTACCCCTTCACCGTTTCTTTAATATCCGGAGATCCGTAACTCCGATTGGGGTGAATCTTTCGCCCAGATTTTTCTCGTAAAATTAGCTTTCTTGCGGCAAAAGAAGAGCATCAACCATCTTATGGGTGGCCCACGAGAGTCCAGGGCGCGCCCAGGGGGAAGGGCGTGCCCCCCTGTCTCGTGGCCACCCCGGACACTGTTTCGCGTTGATTCTTCCTCAGGAAAATCCCAAATATTCCAAAATAATTCTCTGTCCGTTTTTATCCCGTTTGGATTCCGTTTGATATTGGGTTTCTGCGAAACAAAAACATGCAATGAGATGAGAACCGCATCGGGCAATCGGATCAATATGTTAGTCCCAAAAAATAGTATAAAAAGTTGCCAAAAGTATATGAAAGTTGAATAATATTGGTATGGAACAATAAAAAATTATAGATACGATAGAGACGTATCAATGAGCAAACTTGTATCTTCTGCAATACAGAATTGGAAAATGTGACCATCGGTGGTAACATAGCACGATGAAGGAGAAAGTGCATAGGCTGGTTTTTCGGCAACACAATTATATGAGTGTTATGGAATTTTGGAACGAACAAAATCTATGCATTTTTAAGTAAACCATTTGTGATCTTTTTGGTAGCTTTCCTTGCCAAAGAGCTAGATCAGCAAATGTTGTTTAAAAAAAATTCTAAGTGGGCTCTAGACTTGACCCAACTGGCATTTAGTGTGCATGAAAAAGGAGCATGGTGGCTTATGAATGATATTAATCTCTATCTATTAAGTTAATGGATCAAGAGGTATATCAAAGATGTGAGGAAAATATCTGAGAACTATTGTACATGAGAAATATCTCAGGAATGACTGGAATCATTTTGCTTGTAAAGCCCAAAACACCTCTAGATTCTCACAAGGGTTCATGTGGGTTGGCAAGGTAGTCAAGTTAGGTTATAGTTGGGTTGTGGGGGTGGGGAAAAATATGGTTTGGGGAATACACTTGGTTTGGTCCACATAGTTTATTCATTTCTTGCCCCTGTATACTATATGTCACCACGAATGTGTGAATTTAGCTGAGGTCTAGGATGGCCAGAACATTATTTTGACATTTAGGAGAGCCCCCCCCTAATCTCATGGAATCCTCGTACTGCCTTGAGAAGATTGTCAAAGGGATCTCCTGGTCTAGTGCTAAGTATGCCCTCATTTGGCAGTATGACTCTAAAGGAGTTTACACTACTAGTTCTTTATATAACATTATTAATTTAAAGTTTTAAGGGGGGTGCAACCTATCTACATCCCCTCTACATGGTCTATGGCTATGTCACGCAGTGTAAATGTTTTCCTATGGTTGCTGACTCATAAAAGCTTATGATGAAAGACAACCTAATTACCTAAGGAAAGAGGTCTCGAAAAATCACTTGTTTGTTGGTTGTGTTGGCTAAGCTAATGTGCCAACTTATTGCTACCTTCTTTAACCTCCCACTAGGACATGATCACATATTTGTAGCTAAATATTGTCTTGCTAGACAAAATCAAGTTGCACTTAACTCCATTTGTACCTATGTTATTTGGTGCATTTGGAAACTAGGATTGCACATGTTTTTGAGAATGCCATTTGGTCAATATTAAGCAGTTATGGTGGTTGATCTTGGTGACACTACAAAATTGGCTTGTCCTTTTCATGGATCAATACTTGGTAAAGGTGGAAGCATTCTCCCAAACATTTTATACTCAAATGAGACATCCACACTCACTACTGGTGGGAAGAATGACCTGGAACATAACACAGAAGGTGTCTTAGCCATTCTCTTTTATCCAAGCTTTCCTTGGCAGGTGTAATGCATGTAGGAACCCTAGCTTTCCTCTTGCTTCTCCAAGATCAGGCAATGATATGAAGCTAACTGCGCTCAACCCAATCACTCTGCTGGAGTTGGTACACTCTCCAAACTAGTCGCATGAGATTCAAGACTGACTCATCTTCAAATGTTGAAGTTGGGTGCAAGCTCCTGCTGAAGACCTGGTCCACTATTATGATATTTTTCTATCTTCCCGTGGCCCTAAAGCTTGTATGACATTACCACCATGTATTTTGTTCTGTTTTCCACAAACTAAGACTAGCGGGTTAGAAAAAGCATGAACTTTGTTTTTAGGGAACTCTTCTACTATATGGTTTTTGATGATCTATCAAACCCCAGGAGAGGTTGGCCTTTGTAGACGGGTCAAATATTGGGCTTCTATAAAATATTGGGTACCATGGGCGGAGTTTATTTTTCTTCAATCATTTTTCGTGAATAAGCAAAGGTTGTGTATCATTCACTGATAGAAGGAAACGAAATGTGTACATGACATGGCACGAACGCATACATGAGAAGGCATGTGCATGGTACCCTGAGCAGAGACAAGGGGTGCTTAGTCCGAACAGAGAAGAAAACACTCACACATCTAAACCCACCGAGCCTAGGACTAGAGGGGCGGGCTGAACCGACAAGGTGTTGAACATCTCCAGAGCCAACACCGGGGATGCCTCGAACATGCAAGATGGAGCCTTCCAGAAGGGAAGCGACGTCATGATGCCGCCTCCATCCGATCCGAAGAACCAAACCATGGTTTTCCCCCGATGCTCGAAGAGGGGCATGGATAAAGGCCATGGCAGCGCCTCCAGGAAGGGAAACAACACCCACGAGTGTCGTTGCTGCCAGCGTTGGCAAACCGAGCAGAGCTTTCGCCCTGGCCTTGGACCGAGCAATTCCATTGTCGCCAGTTCAGGTCTAGAGATTAGGAGGTCAATCCGCTGGTCGAGATCACCACATCAAAAGGAGGGTGGGGTTGCGCTTTATAACGAAGCGGGAGGCACTAGGCGTCACCAAAAAACCTTGAGCTTTGGGACTGGCGCGGCGTGGAGGGTCAGAAAGGCTGCGTGGTAAAAGGAGCCGGCACCGAGGATGGGATGGCGACCGACGCCACCAACACGCTAGGAACTAGAAAGGGGAACACGACTCCAAGTTGTCGGGGCGTAGCCGCCGAACGCGCGGCGAGCCGAGGACTGGAGAGGGCGCAAGCATAGGAGCACGGCAGCCAGAGCGACGCTGGGGAGGACGTCGGCATGCCATGGACACTTGGAAATGAAGTTCCATGGCCGCCGGGACTGGAACCGCAACGACAAGGAATCCACCACGAGGCCTCAACCACCCACCAAGAATACCACCGTAACCACACAAACACGCAGGAGCCAGAATCACAGCTCGGAGGAGATGCGTTGGGGACGAGGAGTGGCCAGTGCCGAGGCAGGGGCGAGCCTCAGCCAGGTCGGCCGCCACCACCCTAGGGCCTCAAGCCCGTCCATGACAAACAGTAGAAGGGCGTTACGTTAGGCCGGGGGAGGGGGGGAGGGGGGAGAGGAGGCGGGCCTCTAATGCATCAACCAGCAGCAACAAAGGAGCTATGTCGGGAGGAAGGGCAGGAGGCAGTGGAGGGATGAGCAGGCGAGGCTCGTGTCGCCGCGCCGAGCCGGCAAAGTGGACGTAGCAGCCGACCGAGTAGGCGACACACAAGATCCGATTGGGAGGGGGCGTGCCGCCAAGGCGTGCAGGGACGAGGCCGCCCAACCGCCACCATCTCGGGGCACTGCGCGGCTTTGCCGGCAGGCCCTCCGGCGGCGGCGTAGAGAAGGGGGTGGCGGAGAGGGAATCCGGCCGGCGGCGGCTAGCTTTCCCCCGTGTCGCCATACGTGGGCGACGCGGGGTTTCCACTCATCTTTTTCTTTAATCATTGGCCATTATCTTCTTCTTAATTTTTATAGAATGGGAATCTAATATAAACCAGATTCCCGGGGAGTTATTAGAAAAGGAACAGATTCTCATTCTTTTTTCCTTGGCAAAAATAGAAAATCCTCATTCTCTTCTTTCTTAATGCAATAGGTAGAGTGCTTGCCTCGTTGCTCAAAAAAGAATTAATGATCCATGTGATTTAACGAGAAAAACAAACTCCGCCCATGGTACACAATATTTTAGGCCCAGTTGGGAGGCTAGAACCTGCTGCTCGAGCCAATGCCGGTTTTGCCGAGCCCCGGCGCCCTGGATGGAACACCCTCCTCCATGACTATAAATAAGCGAGCTCCCGTGTCCTTCTGTACTTGTAAAATCCGTGCTCCCTGCCCACCGCTCTCCCCTCTGCTCCCACGCGCCAAAACATTCCAACGTGGAGACAACAAGTACAGCGTGACAACGAGGAAGCCATGGACGTGACCATGGAGGACGTGGTCGGGGATCTCGAGATCTCCGGCTATAGCTCCATCTCCACCTCCCCGTCCTCCTCCCTTGACGACGGCATGGGGCTGTACGGGTGGAATGCGCTCTCCCCGGTCGCCGACTGGGGCCTGTTCTCCTCCGACGACGGCGGCCACGACCTCCACGGCCTGATCGAGTCCATGCTCTGCGATGACACTCTTATCGGCAAGCCCGACGAGCACCCAACCATGTTCACGGACGGTCCCTGCTACTCCAACGCCTCCGACCCGAGCAGCACCACCACGACGAACCCAGGCACGCCCGTGCAGCAAGACGACATGCCGGACTGCAATCCCGAGAAAGGCCTCCGGCTGCTGCACCTGCTCATGGCCGCCGCCGAGGCGCTCTCCGGCCCGCACAAGAGCCGAGAGCTGGCACGGGTGATATTGGTTCGGCTCAAGGAGATGGTCTCCAGCACCAGCGGCAACGCTGGCGCATCCAACATGGAGCGCCTCGCCGCGCACTTCACCGACGCGCTCCAGGGGCTCCTCGATGGGTCCCACTCCGTGGCTGGGACCAGCAGGCAGGCCGCCATGGCTGCATCCCACCACCACAGCACCGGCGACGTCTTGACGGCATTCCAGATGCTCCAGGACATGTCGCCGTACATGAAGTTCGGCCACTTCACCGCGAACCAGGCGATCCTGGAGGCGGTGGCGGGCGACCGACGCGTCCACATCGTGGACTACGACCTCGCCGAGGGCATCCAGTGGGCGTCTCTGATGCAGGCCATGACGTCACGACCCGACGGCGTGTCGCCTCCCCACCTGCGCATCACCGCCATCACGCGGAGTGGCGGGGGCGGTGCGCGAGCAGTCCAGGAGGCCGGACGGCGCCTCGCGGCCTTCGCGGGATCCATCGGGCAGCCCTTCTCGTTCGGACATTGCCGTCTGGACTCGGACGAGAGGTTCCGGCCGGCGACGGTCAGGATGGTCAAGGGGGAGACGCTCGTGGCCAACTGCATACTCCACCAAGCCGCAGCGACGACCACCGTCAGACGGCCCACCGGCTCGGTGGCGTCGTTCTTGACCGGCATGGCCTCTCTCGGGGCCAAGGTGGTGACGGTGGTGGAGGAGGAAGGGGAAGCGGAGAAGAACGAGGAGGAGGCGAGCGACGCCGCGGCGGGAGGCTTCGTGGGCCGGTTCATGGAGGAGCTACACCGGTACTCGGCGGTGTGGGACTCGCTGGAGGCCGGTTTCCCGACACAGAGCCGGGTGCGCGGCCTCGTAGAGCGGGTCATCCTCGCCCCCAACATCGCCGGCGCCGTGAGCCGCGCGTACCGAGGGACGGACGGCGAGGGCAGGCGCGGGTGGGGCGAGTGGATGCGCGGGAGCGGGTTCGAGATGGTGCCGCTGAGCTGCTTCAACCACAGCCAGGCCAGGCTGCTCCTCGGGCTGTTCAACGACGGGTACACGGTGGAGGAGATGAGACCGAACAAGATCGTGCTCGGCTGGAAGGCCCGGCGGCTGCTGTCGGCCTCCGTGTGGGCACCGCCGCCACTGTCGGTGCCATCGTCGCCGGCAGAAGGGGTGTGCCAGCCCATGGGGATGGCGCCGGCCAGCGGCGGCTTTGGCCGGACGGAGTACGACTACGTTGACTCGTTCCTCGTGGAACCTGCTTACGCGCTAGTCTGAACTCTGAACTTTGCAAACAGGTTTTGCTTAGTCGATCATAGTTGGGGTAGTCAGCTTTAGCTCGATCGTCGTGTAAAATATTCAGATGTAAAAAATCTAGTTGCTATGCTAGTGTAGTTTCCGTTCGTGTGTCAAAAACTGTCAATTGCAAGACGTTGAGAGTTGCTAAATCTAGGCCCAATCTACTTCTACTGATTGGCTTCTGACGTGTCGGTAGAAATCTGAGTTAGAACATATCAGTGAAAGTCAATTCTGATCTGTGATCCGAATATGACTGACTGTGATGTAGAAACATAATATGACTGACTGAATCTTATCAAGGTGAGATCGTGTCGTGCTGTAACTCCTTAAGCTTGCTTGGTGTTCTCACTTGCTTAGGCTGACAGAGCTCTTATCCTGAGAAAATCAGAGACAGGGATGATGATCCTTTCGTTGTCTGCAATAATTTCTCATCACTTCGCACAGAAACTGCACAACAAGCAATCTCAAGGTCACCAGATATTGACTTTGACCTGACAATATATATACACAAGCAACATTATAAATAACAAAACAAAAACTATTTTGTTATGCCTTGAAAGACTATTTAAACATACAACATTTTGTCCTCGTCTGGTGGCCAACTTTTTGGCCTGCAGATGAGTTTCCGTGACACCCACTAATGCATTTTAAATGCCGCTGTACGTAACCTGTATAAATTCAAGACTTGAGAAAATCCCCTTCTACCCCCGAGCTCATTTGCCGAGCTCATTTGAGCTCGGGAAGAACAGTAAATTCCAAAAAAGAAATGAAAAAATATATCAAAAAAGTCTGAATTTTTTTGTGCAAACTTCAACAAATGTTCTCGGTGCTTGCAAATTTTCATCCCGAAATCACATTCATGGAGGTCTTGGCAAAAAAAAAAAAAAAAATCAACCCTCCAAAATGCTTTTGAAATAGCATTTCGGGAGCAACAATTTTGTTATTTTACCACGATTTCCAGAAAAGTTTGCACAAAATAAAATTCAGAATTTTTTGAATTTTTTACTATTATTTTGATTTTACTGTTCATCAGAGAGCATTTGAGCTCGTGAGTAGATACTCCGCGACCTAAGACTTGCCACTGCTCTCCCTCGAAACTTTCTCTCCCTTTCTTAATGTTTTTTTCTCTATTGATTACTCTAGCTCAAGAGCGTGCCACCTTGTTTTTTTTAGAAAACAACACTCCACTTTATTCCATTGAGATGTTCATAGGTATCATTACAAGATCATGTGAAGTGCCAAGCCAAATATGATGGCCAACTTATCCCTATAGGCGTTCTGAATAGGAAGCATCCTAATTTGTAGGGGCGTTATCGATGAACTCATTTTCAGAGATGAAGTCCTCTGTAACACCCCGGTCAATACTAGTCCACGTACTAATACTACTCTTTTCAGCGCACTTTGTCCTCACTCGTGCGCATCCGGAATCAACTTCTCAGTCGGTCACCCATCCTCAAATTACTCCAAGCGAGGCATGCTGAACTTTGAGGTTTCGTTTGGATGGGCTCCCTGAAAAGAAAGTGCACCTTGTTGATATGAGTAGTCTATCATTCCTATTAAGCCGAGATGTCATACACCCTAATCCTCTGAAAGGTACCGACGTCCCCGTCGGTCCAGCAGGAATGTTCCCTCTTGGCACACATATGTACGCGTTAGTGCCAGTATCCACATGTGCATCATTTATGCATAACTGAGCCGCACACGCATGTACAATCGCGAAAGTCGACTCTGGTACTGTCGTGGAATTAACACGTCAGATGTCCTCATGAAAGGACTTAGTCGTAGAGCCATCGCGACGGGTTAGCTTGAAGGGGTTAAACCGGACAAGGGACACGGGAGGTTTTATACTAGTTCGGCCCCTTCGATGAAGGTAAAGGCCTACGTCTAGTTGTGATGGGATTGATTGGGTTTCGATGACCAGGGAGCAAATACGCTTTGCCTGGGTCTCGAGTTGTTGTTTCTTGTCCTTGAACTGCTGCCGGGTCGTCCCTTTATATACATAGGTTGACGCCCGACCGGTCTACAAAGTCCCGAGGCCGACTCATACCAGTGTTCGGCTCGGTCTCTCCTTTCCTAACTTACAATACAAGTTACATAACCATGGCGATTTACCACTATGGGCCCTAATCCGCCTTTGGGCTCAGGGCCTCTAAGCTTCTTTAGTAAAACGCCATCTTCTGGATCTTCGTGGGCTTCAATATAGTTGAGGGTGAACCGGGCCCTCCTGGCCGGTTTACGCTCAGTAGTTATATCCCAACATTAGGCCCCAGATTGATTTGAACATGTTCATGTCAATCTTCAAACTTAAAGAAATTTTGTGAACATCTCCTTATATTCTCGTACACCGCCATGATGTCTTCTCCTGTAAACTTTGTTAAACTGCCGTGACGTCATCCTCTGGACACAGCAATGGATCATCATGACATCATCTCTGTATAAAAAGATTAAAAAGATTCCCTTCATTAATGGTATCCCGAAGATCGAGGCGACAACCGCACCCACTTTTGCCTCTTCAGGCTCCTCAATTCTCGCGCCTGCCACTTATCCATTTGCCTTATAAATAGGCTCGGGGGTCCTTTCTTTTTTCCCCTTCCGTGCCTCTTCTTCCTCCTCGCGACACTCAAGCTCTGAAGCTCCGCCGCCGCCCTCAACCTTCGAGCACTGCATCGTTAAAGGCCGCTGCATCAACCTGATCATGCCAGAAACATGCGGCTCTTCTCCGCTATCCCTGCACATCTGGTAAGTTTCCTCCTCTCAACCCTAGATCTGTATTTAGGGTTTCTACATTCATCCGTGTTCATAAGTGTTCATCTCAGTTCTTCATATTTTCTTCTGCCATAGTTTCTTTGATCTAACTGTAGCATAGATCTCGTGCGGTAGTTGCTCCGCATCCAGTTTTAGCACTAGTAGATCTTCCTTCTTTGTACAGAATCCTTAGTAGAACGCACGAACTTCTCTGTCCTGCTTAACGCCTTTATAGGTCGCAGAAATTTTTCTTACTGAAGCATGGCAGATCCAAATTAATTTCATCATTGTGTGAAACCTGTTTCTGTCAACACTTAGTAGATTTTCATCTCTGGCTCCTCCACCTAAGGGTGGTTTAAACCTTTAGTAGTTAGTAATCCGCCATATATCATTAGCCCTCACTTAAATCGCCATCTTGTCTTGAATAATAACTCCAGTTTAACTCACTTATATGCCTTCATCAAATTCCCCGGTTTAACACCGATTGGTACACACCAACCATCTGTCGTAAACCGGCCTTCATTTTTCCTTTTACAGTTTGTTTCCAAGATGACCAAGCAATTCACCGCTTGCAACTGGGTTCCGTCCCGGATCACAGAAACGCAAATCAATGGATATGTTGTAATGGGCGCTTTAGCTTCAAAAAATGTCCTTCACTGGCGAGTTCCTGGCCCTGAGTGCCCTCCTGAGCCTCAAGATGGAGAAGTTATTGTTTTCATGCAGCACCTAGACCGGGGCTTCATCCATCCCGGATCAAAAAAATTCCGAGATGTCCTTGCTAGCTTTCAACTCCATCCACAAGATATTGGACCAAATTCCGTATCAAATATCTGCAACTTTCAAGTATTTTGTGAAGTTTACCTTCAAGAGGAACCATCCATTGAGCTCTTCCGGGACCTTTTCCATCTAAACCGCCGAACTGAGTTTTCTGATGGTCCTAACACGAAACTTGGTGGGGTATCAATCCAGAAGAGGAAGGAAGTTGATTTCCCTCATGCAAAACACCACAGTCATCCCAAAGACTGGAACCAAACTTGGTTTTATTGTCAGAACACTGCCCCTGCTGGAGAAAATCCTTGCCGGGTTACCGCCCTCACCGGCTTAGCAACGGCCACCCGTTACCTCAACGATTAACTGGCAAAGAACGGCAAACTTATGCACCTCAACTCGCCAAGCTCCGGGCTCTCTTACCAACGGTTTGACTGGTGTTGATCTTGTTCGCTGTTGGGTTAAATGGCACATCCTGCCCTTAAGTCGCCGCTCCGGATTAATGCATGAGTATACCGACGACGCCAAGGACCCTCAACAGTTTAATGAAATAGAAATGACTGATGATGAAGTCACCGAATTGGTGAAGAAGATGTTAGACGAACCAATCGCCGCATGCAGCCAAACCGGGCTGGCCCCCTTTTACATCGCCAACAAACCGCCAGCGGTAAAGATTTTAAATTTGTGCTTTCTTGATCCGCCCCCGCTTTAACATTGTTCTAATAAATCTTTGTTTAATTTTTACAGACCAATAGTTCCTTTTGGAAAAGGAAGGCTTCAGATAAACCGGCAAGGGCTCCTCGTGCCAAGAGCAAAGTTATCAAGAGAGCAGCCAAGAAGAAGACCGATGAAACTGCTGATCCGCCCGAAGATATTGAAGATTCGGATCAAGAGGTAGAACTTGACTCCCTTGGCTCCCTTTTCATACATCTTATTAACAATAACTATTATCAGGACGATGCGGAGGTCAGCTGTGCGGACCATGTTGAGGTAATCTCTCTTTCCTCCGATTTAGATCTTGTGCCGGTTCAAAGATTTCGCCGTGCAGTTCGGAAAGTGAAATACTCTCACCCTCTTGCTTATTTGGATCCAAAATTTTCTTTGAATACACAACAACCTGAAGGGCGTCGCACAACCCGACACAGTGGCCAGCAAGTCACCTCTTTCGGTTTACTGGACACACCAACCCGGAAGCGTCGTCCGGAGGTTACTTGTTCTCCCGAAAAACTTTATCCTTTGAAGGGTTTCTTCCGATACCCACTCAATCCGTCTGATCCGAATTATCAGGTGTCTTCCAATTCGTCTGGCGGTTCATTAACCACTCAGCTGCCTCCCCTTAAAACCGTCGCTGGGTAAGCGTACTGCTTTCCGGTTTGTTTCTTCATGCGTCGGTTTATCATACTAATCTTTATTTTGATGTTGTAGTGTCAAGGCCCGATTGAGCAAGAAAGCCAAGACCAGCGGCCCCACTGACGATGTTGAACCGGAAAAGACCCCAGAAAATGCTGGTGAAGATCCTGATATTGTCATGGACGACTCTGCCCCGCAAGACCCAGCTACTGATGCTAATCCGCCGGAGGCTGATCCGGCTACACATGTTGATACATCAAGTCCACGTGCCACGCCTCCAAGTCCAGTTGCTGATCCGCTGAATTCAGCTGCTAATCCGCCAAGCCCTGCTGCCAATCCGCAAAGCCCGACCAAAGATAGTGTCAATCCACCGAGCCCAGCCAAAGATGATGATGATGTTATTGTCACTGGCACTGCTTATACCGCCCCAGGCAATCCAGTTGCTTTATCGAAACATACTGCCAAGGATGAATTTGCTGCTATGGGTAAGGGGAAAGGGAAGACCAATTTGTCAAGCTATGTTAACTTTTCTGCTCAGGATCTTCATTCCGGATTCTTGATCCGGTTGTACACAAGTCGAGATTACGAGGCCGGTTTGGTAAATCTGATGAAGGAACGCTATGAGGTAATCTTCCAAACACTTTCATCCTTATTCTGTCTATTCACTGTATTGTAGCCCCCAAGGGCCGGTTTATCTCTTGAAGATGAACCGGGACTTTCATATTCCATACTGTATTTTGTTAACTTCCCTTGTCTGCGTATTTTCTTGATCAAACACACATTAGCTCCCAAGTGCCAAGATTGAAACTTGTATTGATCTTTGGGACTTCAAACAATCAGTAGTAAAGAAGCAATCCGCATTAGCCCCCAAGTGCCAAGTGTATAACTTGTTATATGCTTGGGACTTTTGATAAAATATTTAATATGCTCCTCATCTGATTGTGACAGGCTGATATAAATCACCAAGGCTCTCAAATTGCTGATCTTCAAGAGAATATCAAGTCCCAACAAGCAGAGACTTCCAAGGCCAAGGATGAGCTTAAAACCACTTTAGCAGCCATTGAACAACTTAAAGAAGGGTTCAAGACTGAGCGTGCCAACTGGGAGACAGAAAAGAATGCATTGCTGAAGCGGGCTGAAGATGCCGAGTCAGCTCTTAAACCGGTGGCGGAAGAGCTAATGGGGTTGAAGCGCCAAGTGAATGCCATGACCTCTACAATATTTGGTAAAGACTCTTGCCAAGATTTCTTGAATAACCATCTGTGAAATTTGCTGGTTTAACATCAAAATCTTAAACCGTTGTAGGTGGTCGCATTGCTCATCTGGGCTCTGACATGTGGATGAAGCTGAAGGCAGCATATACTCTGATAGAGCAACAGTATACCAGTGCCCAATGGGATATCTATGCAGCCTCATACAACAATCCGGCCCCAACATTGATCAAGGACACTCTAGCAAGGTTATCCATGACGCCGGCGCAGATAGAAGAGATGAAGCGATCCGCTGCCAGGGCTGGCGCTTTGTTGGCACTTACCCGAGCCAAAGCATGGATAGCTGACCTGGATCCGGTGGATATTGCCAAGGGCTTTCCTAGTGAACAAGAGAATGGGGCAGAATTTGATAACGAAGCCCTCAAAGTGGTGACAAGGGAGATGCGTCCTCTGGCAAGTCAATTGGCGACAGAGGCTAATTTGACTGTTCATCGGTCCTTCTACGACGCCAACAACCAACGGATTAACACTGCGGTGGAAGAAGTACAAAATCTTATTCCGCCAATCCATAAGCACACTTACGCCCCTGACGTTGATCCGTCCGAACTTATAAGTGAGGAGGCTGTCTTTCAAGCTTTAACCCGGATTGACTGGACCACCGTTGACTTCCAGCCACTGGATGGGGAGGAGGAGGCTGAACCGACGCCAGATGATCCATCAACATCACGTCAACATGGTGATGAGGCTTGATCCGACAATCTGGTTGATGCTTCATAAACTTTGCTCTGTGGAAAGAACAATTCCGTATTTTGGGCCTTAAAGCGCCTCGTAATAGGCTAGTTAAAATACTTTGATCTGCTGCCATCGTGCACTGGGATATACTTTGTTTGATCCGCCATGACAATTTCAGTGCTGGCTTATATATCTTCATAATATTATGCAATCCCTATGTCTGCATAAAAAGATCTGTCCGGGCGGTTTACCGCTGGACGGGTCATAATGGCCAAGATAAAGCCTGGCAAATAACCAAAGCGGAATAAATATGAAATAACTCATACCTATGATATGAAATCACTTAGCAAGGGTGAAAACCCAAATCTTGAGCTGTTATAACCCTTACCCTATAATGATGTTATGAATAAGTCCTGCCGGGTTATGATGAACACCAGATGATCAAACTAGCGACATATAGTCAAAGCCAGGCCGTGGTTTTGTAAACATCGATTTGATAAGATGGTCTGACAACTTATAGTTGAAAGCCAAGCCGGGTTAACAAACACCAGGTTAATATGATGACTGAAAAGCCACACCGGGTCAATGGACACCGGTTCAAGATAAATTCATCAAAAGGTGAAAACTTGCAAAAAAGCAAACAAGAAACCATGTAGTCAAGGCTTTTCAAGGGCTGCCAGGCCCAAATTCGAGGCTTTTCATGGGCTGCCAGGCCATTGAGTTATACCATTTTGCAAAGCCTTTTAAGATGGGCCTCCAACCAACCAATCGTCGTTTTAACTTTGACAATTTCAAGGTCTGTATAAGATTGACTTGTCAAACGTTCAGCGGGTCATGCCAGGATTACCTGGATAGGAGTGGCTTACTTGATGAAGGCAGGTTAACCCGGGGTTTTAGGTGAATACACCAGGCTTCCAAGCCGTGGGTTGATACCCGATTACAAGGGTCCTTTCAAACTCTTTGTTACTTTACACAAAGAGCCCCCAAGTAACTTTGTGAGCTATGCTCAATGGGTGCCTATGTTTGAGTCGTGCTAGTAGCAGCAGATCTCTCTTTGGCCCCTTGGGTGTGAAGCTCCCAAGCTGTATGATGGCACAATAGCCGGTTTAATGGACAAGATGAGTCATCGCCTTGAAAGCAGAAGCCCCCTTGTAACCAAGAAATATTGGAAGAACGGCAGAGGCCCTGCTTGTAGCAAGGATGCCGGTTTATTATATTGATCATAATATATACATTGTCATAATATGTACATAAGAAAAGCCTATGGCTTAGGTGTAGTAAGGCCGAAGGAGAGCTATGTTCCATGGCCGCCGGGTCTCCTCCTCAGAACTGCGTGAGTCTTCTCAAACGTCAATGAGGTAGTATGATCCGTTGTGCAGATTTTTGCTAACCACAAAGGGTCCTTCCCAAGGTGGGGATAACTTGTGCATATCGGTCTGATCCTGGATGAGCCGGAGCACTAAGTCGCCTTCTTGAAAGGCTCTTGTCTTAACCCGGCGGCTGTGATAACGCCGCAGGTGAAAGCACATTTGCTCCCTGGGTGGTTTTGGTAATTAATGACAACATACTTTGTGGTTGGACTAATGCTTTTATCAAGTATGTTTCAGGAAATTCAATCACATTGGCATGGCAAAAGGACTGAAGAGGTGGACCCCTCAAAATGCAAAGGCAAGCATTGGCAAAAGCTCAAGACTCCATTTTTGGTTTAGTAATCCAAGATCACATTGAGTCCATAGGAAAGCCAATACTATTAAAAGGGGATGAGGTTATGATGATGATCTGGTTGCTCAAGTGCTTAGTGATACATCTCCTAAACTATCGCAACTTTCACCGCCATATACACTCATAAGTAATCTCGGTCCCACCGATATTCCAAACTCACCACACCGAGATGAACCACCTCAGCCATAAGCCAAACCCTAGAAAACTCGGATTTTCCGATTCGAACTCAGTCTCACCGAAATATGAGTTGCCAAGCTTCAGAACCTTCATCATCAAATCGGTGTCACCGAGATGATGAAGTCGGTCCCACCGAAATTGGCATGCTCTTGTCATTGCACTAATCGGACTAACCGAGATTGTATTTTCGGTCCCACGAAAATCCCAACGTTCACATTATTTGAACTTTCGGTCTCACCGAGTTGTCAACTTCGGTCTCACCGAGATTTCTCAAATGTGTGTAACGGTTGGATTTTGTGTGGAGGCTATAAATACCCTCCACCCCTCTTCATTCGTGGAGAGAGCCATCGAAAGAACTACCACTCCTACCTTACATTTACGAGAAGAGAACTACCTACCCTTGTGTTGAGATCAAGTTGCTCCACTCCCACCATATGAAGCTTGATCTCTAGCCTTCCCAAGTTGCTTTCCACTCAATCCTTTCTTCCACCACATCCAAATCGGTGAGGAGAGTTGAGTGTTGGGGAGATTATCATTTGAAGCACAAGAGCAAGGAGTTCATCATCATCAACAACATCTATTACCTTTTGGAGGTGGTGCCTCCTAGATTGGTTAGGTGTCGCTTGGGAGCCTCCGTCGAGATGTGGAGTTGAACCAAGAAGTTTGTAAGGGCAAGGAGATCGCCTACTTCGTGAAGATCTACCCGAGTAAGGCTAGCCCTCCGTGGGCGTAGGTCATGATGGAATAGACAAGGTTGCTTCTTCGTGGACCCTTCGTGGGTGGAGCCCTCCGTGGACTCTCGCAGCCGTTACCCTCCGTGGGTTGAAGTCTCCATCAACGTGGAAATGCGATAGCACCACCTATCGGAACCACGAGAAAAATCACCGCGTCTCCAAATTGCGTTTGATCTTCTCCACTTCTTTTTACTACTTGTGCAATTTACTTTCCGCTGCCCATACTCTAGAATTGCATGTGTAGTGTGCTACTTGACTTGTGTGTTATGCAAAATCTGCCAAAATCTGTCCTTGATAAAAGATGGAATTTTTATCTTGTCGAGTAGTCTAATCACCCCCCTCTAGACACTCTCACCTTCTTCGATCCTACAATTGGTATCGAGGCTTGGTCTCCATTGCTTTGGTTTACACACCATTGGAGGAAGATGGACGTGTCTACGTTTGGGAGTGTTAGCCATAGAGTGCCTATTCTTAATGGAGTGTCCTATAACTCGTGGAGGATTGAAATGCTTATTATCTTTAAGACATACAATTTGCGCAAATATGTTGAGACCCCATATGTGCCTCCATTTGACCCCTTGCACCCTACCATGGATGAAGAGCTTGATTTGCTTCATAACCTTAGGACTGTAAATCTTATCATTAGAGGGTTACCCGATAACTTGCTTAAGCTCGTTACAAACTTTGAGTGCGCCTATGCTATGTGGAAGTTCTTGGAAGAACTTTATCCGGACTACTCTTTGAGAGGTCTTGATGAAATTCTATACAAGACTATTGAATTTGATATGATGCGCCCCAATGATCCCAACTTTGATAAATGCTTCTTTGAGCTTCGTGATCTTATGAAAAAGAAGGGTGATCCCAGTCTTATCAATGTTCTAATTAGAAATGCTCTTGTATTGCATTCCGATGATTATTGTCACATTGACAAAACTAATGCAAGTAGTTATCAAATTGACCTAGGTGTTGATGATGAACAATCTATGGGTCAATATGATGATGAGCATGAGCATGATGATGATTACTCCGATTCGAAAACCAAGCTAGACAAGATCATGAAGAGTCTCAATCTTATGGCAAATCTGAGAGACTACATATCCGGCGGAAAAGAGTGGATTCTTGATAGTGGATGCACCGACCACATGACCGGAGACGAAGACATGTTTCGAGAGCTTGCAAAGAACGATGGTCCACGCAAGTATGTGACTTTTGGAGACAACTCCAAGGGTAAGGTACTTGGCCTTGGTAAGGTGGCCATATCTCATGATAGCTCTATTCAAAATTTCATGCTTGTAGAATCGCTTGGATACAATTTACTTTCCGTGTCTAGATTAGCTGACTTTGGATTCAATGTGCTATTCACCGAAGTAGATTGCCAAGTCTTTCGTCGTGACAATCATAACATGGCATTTACCGGTATCCGTAGAGGTGATCTATATATTGTTGATTTCACTAAGAAAGCCCAACCTAGAACTTTCTTCATTGCAAAATCCGCTAAAGGTTGGTTATGGCATAGAAGGCTTGGACATGTTGGTATGCGTAATCTAGACAAGCTAATTAAACGTGATCATATTCTTGGTGTTAAAGATGTTTTCTTTGACAAAGATAGACTTTGTAGTGCTTGTCAGGCAGGAAAACAAGTAGGTGGAAGTCATCCCGTGAAGAACATCATGACCACAAGGAGACCGCTTGAGCTTCTTCATATGGATCTCTTCGGTCCCAATGCTTACAAAAGCCTTGGTGGTAACTCCTTTGGTCTAGTTATAGTTGATGATTATTCCATATTTACGTGGGTATTTTTCCTTGATGACAAATCACGGTTCAGAGAATCTTCAAAACCTTTGCGAAAAGGCCCAAAATCAATTTGAGGTGAAGATCAAGAAAGTTCGGAGTGACAATGGAGCGGAGTTCAAGAACGCCAATGTAGACTCTTTTCTCGATGAGGAAGGATTCTACATGAGTTCTCGACTACATACACTCCTCAACAAAATGGAGTTGTTGAGAGGAAGAACGAGCAGCTCATAGAGATGGCGAGAACGATGCTTGATGAATACAAGACACGAAGCACTTTTGGGGGAAGCCGTCGAGACAGCTTGTCATGCTATCAACAGGCTTTATCTTCATAAGCTCCTCGGCAAGACATCATCTGAGCTCCTCACGGTAACAAACCCCAAGTGGGATACTTTCGTGTCTTTGGTTGAAATGCTATATCCTTGATAAGCATCGTCGGTCTAAATTTGCTCCTAAAACTCATGAAGGCTTTTTCTTGGTTATGGATCAAACTCCCACACCTACCGTGTCTACAATAATTTCACCGAAAGGTTGAAGAGGCGGTAGACGTGAAGTTTGATGAATCTAATGGCTCATAAGTAGAGCAAATGCCTATTGATGTAGGAGACAAGGACCCATCGGAAGCCATCCAAGATTTATCTATTGGAAAGATCCGTCCCATGGAAGCGAAGGAGAGTACCTCATCTACATATGTGGAGCCCCCTACCTCACGGCGAGATGAACCTCAAGGCAACATGGAGGCCTCCACAAGTGGAACTCACCAAGATGAGGAAGTGCAACAAGAAGATCCACCACAACCTCCTTCTCCACCGCCTCAAGACAACACCAACAACAATGAAGAAGAAGAAGAGGAAGATGAAGATGATGAGGAAGCTCAGCCACAACCTCAACAAAAGCTATCCCGAGTCCGAGCAAGAGTCAAGAAAAATCATCCCGTGGAACAAATGATGAATGACATCAACTCCGGGAGAATTACTCGCTCTAAAACTCGCTTAGCTAACTTTTGTGAGCATTACTCATTTATCTCTAGCATTGAACCTATGAAGGTAGAAGAAGCACTTGAAGACCGGATTGGGTGAGCGCTATGCACGAAGAACTTCACAACCGAGAGGAACAAGGTATGGACTTTGGTAGAAAGCCCAAGGATGATCAAAATGTCATTGGAACCAAATGGGTGTTTCGGAACAAGCAAGATGAAGATGGACAAGTCATCCGCAACAAGGCTCGTCTCGTAGCTCAAGGTTACACCCAAGTCGAAGGTATGGACTATGGTGAGACCTATGCCCCCGTTGCTAGACTTGAGTCCATTCGCATTCTTCTTGCTTATGCCAATCACCATGATATTACTCTCTATCAAAAGGATATCAAAAGTGCTTTCCTAAATGGTGAAATAGAGGAGGAAGTATTTGTGAAACAACCTCCGGTTGTGAATCCCAAAAGCCTAATCATGTTTACAAGTTGCACAAAGCTCTTTATGGTCTTAAACAAGCTCCTAGAGCTTGGTACAAATGCTTGACTAGCTTTCTTCTTGAAAAAGGCTTTGAGATTGGAAAGATAGATTCAACGCTGTTCACGAAAAGGGTTGATGGTGAACTATTTGTTTGCCAAATATATGTTGATGATATTATCTTTGGTTCAACTAACCCTCATTTTAGCGAGAAGTTTGGAAAGCTCATGTCGGAGAAGTACGAGATGTCCATGATGAGTGAACTCAAATTCTTCCTTGGGTTGCAAATCAAGCAATCTAAGGAGGGTACCTTTGTCTCACAAACAAAGTACACCAAGGATCTCTTCAAGAAGTTCAACATGCAAGAAAGCAAAGGTATGAGAACCACCATGCCTACAAGTGGACATAATGACTTGACAAAAGATGGAGAACCCGTTGATCAAAAGGTTTACCGATCTATGATTCGTTCTCTACTATATCTTTGTGCTTCTCGTCCTGACATAATGTTGAGTGTATGCATGTGTGCTCGATATCAAGCAGCCCCTAAAGAATGTCATCTTAAAGCTGTTAAAAGGATTGTGAGATATTTGATACACACACCAAACTTTGGCATTTGGTATCCTAAGAGGGCCTCTTTCGACCTTGTTGGCTATTCCGACTCGGACTATGCGGTGGCAGGGGTTGATTGAAAGTCAACTTCGTGCGTGTCAATTTCTTGGTCGATCCCTTGTATCTTGGTCCTCCAAGAAACAAAAGTCGATATCATTATCCACCGCCAAGCGAGAATATATTGCTGCTGGTTCGTGTTGTGCTCAATTGCTATGGATGACACAAACGCTTAAGGATTATGGGATACATGTGAGACATGTTCCTTGCTTTGTGACAATGAGAGTGCGATTAAGATTGGACACAATCCGTGCAACACTCTCGAGCGAAACATATTGAAGTTCGTCACCATTTCATTCGTGATCACATTGCCAAGGGTGACATCAATCTTAAGCATGTTCGTCTTGACAAACAACTCGCGATATTTTTACAAAACCTCTTGATGAGAAGGTGTTTTGTCGCTTAAGGAGTGAGTTGAACATCATTGATGCTTCAAACTTGGAGTGAGAACTCCATTGATGCATGCAAGGCATGAGCCCAATTGACTAATCCTTGATATTTCTCTTATGATGGTGATCATATGTCTTGGACACATTTGCCCCCTTGTATTGCATCTAACTCCTTGCAGGTACTTGGATGATCTACATTCCACAAGATTACCACACACTCAAATCATGAGTAATCTTGTCATTAACCAAGTATCTAGCCCTTTGGGATGTTGAGTTCAAGGAACACAATTCCTCATATCCTTTTTGACATCTTATACATCTAGTATTTCTCTCTTGTCATCTTGGATATCCTTGAGTATTTCCTTGCTTGCCTAACCCATGTAGGAAGATGAACTACACAAGTGGAAATGGCGCTCTAACTTCACATTCAATGAGCACCTACATCAAGTTCACCTACATGAGCAAAGCAACAACAAGCCCAAGGTATGTTCCTCACATCTTTAAGGAGCTTTGCTCAAAGTCATGAGTACAAGCAGCTTCATAAGATGTGATCACATCGAATGCTTAATCGAAAAATGGCAACCCCATTTTGAGCTTAAATGATGAGTATGACCTATGATCAAATGTCCTCATTTGACTCCTAAGTCAATATACTCAAACATAGGTGACCTTGTCGCCGACCTTTATCTAGATGAAGTACATATGTTTTGGAGTCTTTCTATTTTCTCTTATGTTCTCTCATTAAGTTTTCTTATTTTCTCTTATGTTTTCATTAAAAAAAAGAACTTCATCTAGGAATCTTTTTTCATTTCTGTTCTTCTGTCTTTGTGAATATCCTTCTGACTCTGATCAATTCCTCGAAAATCATTCACAAATTCATTGCAAATCCTTTGAAACATTCCTCGCAAAGTGAGCTGAATTATTTGGTATTTCCTTGGAATTAAACTCGGCGTCACCGATTTAAATATTTCGGTCTGACCGAAAAGGATCTACCCTAAGTCCATGACTTTCGGACCCACCGATCCATCTTAATTCGGTGTCACCGATTTATTTCTTTCAGGATATCATCTTCTGCAGCTCCACTCAATGATTCTCTATGCATGTTTCTTTTGCCCTGTTGTGATTCTTAAGGATCCCACTTCTTTCCATCTTCCCTGACCTTCCTAGTTTGCTGTCCTTTTCGACACTTGATGTCAAAGGGGGAGAAGACTTAGGGGGAGAAGAGAAGATTTAGAGGGAGAAGAAGAGCAATCTTACCTTAAGGGGGAGAGAATCACATCAAAGCTTCAATGTTTTTCCTATAAGAGAATTTCTTGCCGTGTTTCACATTGGACATTACAATTGGCATCATTCTTTTGATTTTGCTCTTTCCATCAAACCCCTTGATCCGAGACAACTCAAAGGGAGAGGAACCTTCACAATTGATATCTTATGGAAAGTAAAATCTCTCAGAGTTCATTGAAAATCTTTTTAGTTTCGGAGACATGTTTGCTGATTCAAGCCTGTGCTCAATATGAGACACTCTTTATACATGTCATCCCTGGCTTGGTACTCTTGATGTTCTTGCAGTTGGTTGAAGAAATACTCTTGTGTTACCTAACCTTGTTTTCCCAAGTTTATCTCTTCAGGTACAATGCCAAGGAACCTCAAGGTAAGTATATGCACTCTGCAGAATGTGCATGATGGTGACTTGCTTGTGAATACTTGTTTGCAAGAAATCACCATGCACATATGCATTATCACTCACTTCTTTTCATCTGCTCTGATGCATATAGCCAAGCTGCATGTAGCACATCTTGCCTTTCTCTCTTGTGTGCTTGTGGTAGTCCAAAACCATAATTTATGAAAATCTTGCACACTTGTAGGGGGAGCCTGTGTACTACATGTTTGTCAAAGCTTTCGTGATAATTCTGTCTTTCTTTCAGTAAGCTTTGATGTCTTGTTTTGTGTGTTGCCATCAATTACCAAAAAGGGGGAGATTGAAAGCACATTTGCTCCCTGGGTGGTTTTGGTAATTAATGACAACATACTTTGTGGTTGGACTAATGCTTTTATCAAGTATGTTTCAGGAAATTCAATCACATTGGCATGGCAAAAGGACTGAAGAGGTGGACCCCTCAAAATGCAAAGGCAAGCATTGGCAAAAGCTCAAGACTCCATTTTTGGTTTAGTGATCCAAGATCACATTGAGTCCATAGGAAAGCCAATACTATTAAAAGGGGATGAGGTTATGATGATGATCTGGTTGCTCAAGTGCTTAGTGATACATCTCCTAAACTATCAGCAACTTTCACTGCCATATACACTCATAAGTAATCTCGGTCCCACCGATATTCCAAACTCACCACACCGAGATGAACCACCTCAGCCATAAGCCAAACCCTAGAAAACTCGGATTTTCCGATTCTCAACTCGGTCTCACGAAATATGAGTTATAGCTTCTATAACCTTCATCATCAAATCGGTGTCACCGAGATGATGAAGTCGGTCCCACCGAAATTGGCATGCTCTTGTCATTGCACGAATCGGACTAACCGAGATTGTATTTTCGGTCCCACTGAAAATCCCAACGTTCACATTATTTGAACTTTCGGTCTCACCGAGTTGTCAACTTCGGTCTCACCGAGATTGCTCAAATGTGTAACGGTTGGATTTTGTGTGGAGGCTATAAATACCCTCCACCCCTCTTCATTCGTGGAGAGAGCCATCGAAAGAACTACCACTCCTACCTTACATTTCGAGAAGAGAACTACCTACCCTTGTGTTGAGATCAAGTTGCTCCACTCCCACCATATGAAGCTTGATCTCTAGCCTTCCCAAGTTGCTTTCCACTCAATCCTTTCTTCCACCACAGCCAAATCAGTGAGGAGAGTTGAGTGTTGGGAGATTATCATTTGAAGCACAAGAGCAAGGAGTTCATCATCATCAACAACATCTATTACCTTTTGGAGGGTGGTGCCTCCTAGATTGGTTAGGTGTCGCTTGGGAGCCTCCGTCGAGATGTGGAGTTGAACCAAGAAGTTTGTAAGGGCAAGGAGATCGCCTACTTCGTGAAGATCTACCCAGTAAGGCTAGCCCTCCGTGGGCGTGAGCCATGATGGAATATACAAGGTTGCTTCTTCGTGGACCCTTCGTGGGTGGAGCCCTCCGTGGACTCTCGCAGCCGTTACCCTCCGTGGGTTGAAGTCTCCATCAACGTGGAAGTACGATAGCACCACCTATCGGAACCACGAGAAAAATCACCGCGTCTCCAAATTGCGTTTGATCTTCTCCACTTCTCTTTACTACTTGTGCAATTTACTTTCCGCTGCCCATACTCTAGAATTGCATGTGTAGTGTGCTACTTGACTTGTGTGTTATGCAAAATCTGCCAAAATCTGTCCTTGATAAAAGATGGAATTTTTATCTTGTCGAGTAGTCTAATCACCCCCCCCTCTAGACACTCTCACCTTCTTCAATCCTACAGCAGGTCTGGTTGATAAACCACCGATCGAGCCAAAGCCATGTCCCGTTTCTCATCTAACAGGTCCAGCGCCTCTTGACGTGCTTGCTCATTGTCCTCTTCAACATAATTGGCAACCCGGGGCCAGTCATGACAAATATCACTTGGGAGGACGGCCTCAGCCCCGTAAACCATGAAGAAAGGTGTATAACCCGTAGATCGGTTTGGGGTGGTGTTTATACTCCATAACACAGATGGTAATTCTTCCACCCAACAACCCGGCGTCCGCTTCAAAGGAACCATAAGCCGGGCTTGATACCCTTCAGGATCTCTTGATTCGCCCTCTCAGCTTGACCATTGGACTAGGGATGAGCCACGGATGCTACATCAAGCCGGATGTGCTCTCGTTGACAAAACTCCTCCATCTCACCTTTAGAAAGGTTTGTGCCATTATCTGTGATGATGTTGTGTGGAAAACCAAAACGGAAAATGATCTTTTTGAGAAATTGAATTGCCATGGCTGCATCACACTTGCTGATGGGCTCCGCTTCAACCCATTTAGTGAACTTGTCAACCGCCACCAACAGGTGGGTCTTCTTATCCTGGGAGCGCTTAAAAGGTCCCACCATATCAAGCCCCCATGTGGCAAACGGCCAAGTGATAGGAATCATCCGTAGCTCCTGAGCCGGAACATGAGCTCGACGTGAAAATTTCTGACAAGCGTCACCCCGCTTTACCAGATCCTCCGCATCAGCATGAGCTGTCAACCAATAGAACCCATGACGAAAAGCTTTAGCCACCAGGGACTTTGAACCGGCATGGTGACCACAATCCCCTTCATGGATTTCACGTAGAATCTCTTGTCCTTCTTCAGGAGAAATACGACGTTGGAATACGCCTGAAACAGTACAACGGTGTAACTCGCCATTGTGAATAACCATGGACTTGGACCGCCGGATTATCTGTCTGGCGAAGACCTCATCATCTGGTAACTCGCCCCGGTTCATATACGCCAAATATGGAACCGTCCAATCCGGAGTGGTATGTAAAGCGCCCACCAATTGGGCCTCTGGATCAGGAACAGCTAA
The DNA here is from genome assembly GCA_021437245.1 of Aegilops speltoides. Lineage (NCBI taxonomy): Eukaryota > Viridiplantae > Streptophyta > Magnoliopsida > Poales > Poaceae > Aegilops > Aegilops speltoides. The sequence goes on from CM038144.1 coordinate 399,197,503, forward strand.
ATCCTCCTCTGTAGGCAACTTAACAGACGGGTTATGCAAGATATCTAAAATGGTATTGGGTGGTACCGGTTTACGTTGATCCCAGCCGGCTTAAAGCATCTGCTGCTTCGTTTTTGCGCCGGTCAATGTGCTCAACCTGATAACCCTTAAAGTGACCTGCCACAATATCCACCTCGCGTCTATAAGCCGTCATGAGTGGATCCTTAGAATCCCAAGTACCAGAAACTTGCTGAGCCACCAGATCAGAATCTCCAAAATAGTGAACCCGGCTTAAGTTCATTTCCTTAGCCACACAGAGATCATGGAGTAAGGCCTCGTACTCAGCTGCATTGTTAGTACAAGGAAACATTAAGCAGAGAAATTTATCACCTCGAGGGGAAGTAAGAACAACTCCAGCCCCTGAGCCTTCCAATTGCCTGGATCCATCAAAGTGAATGGTCCAGTATGTATTATCCGGTTTGTCCTCTGGTGCCTGTAACTCGGTCCAATCATTGATGAAGTCAACAAGCGCCTGTGACTTGATTGATGTCCGAGGCATATACTTCAATCCATGCGGGCCAAGCTCAATTGCCCACTTTGCAACCCGGCCAGTTGCCTCCCTGTTCTGAATTATATCGCCCAAAGGAGCTGAACTCACCACTGTAATGGGATGGCCTTGAAAGTATTGTTTGAGCTTTCGACTTGCCATAAAAACCCCATAAACCAGCTTCTGCCAATGCGGATACCGTTGCTTTGACTCGATAAGTACTTCGCTGATATAGTAAACCGGCCAATGAACCGAATATTCCTTACCAGCCTCCTTGCGCTCCACCACAATTGCCACGCTGACAGCACGTGCATTAGCAGCCATGTACAATAACAAAGGCTCTTTGTCAACCGGAGCAGCAAGAACCGGTGATTCAACCAACTGCTGCTTTAAGTCCTCAAATGCCGCATTAGCTGCGTCCTCGCATTTAAATCGTCATCTTTTTCAACATCTGATACAAAGGAATCGCCTTCTCTCCCAAACGGCTGATAAACCGGCTAAGGGCTGCAATTCGACCCGCCAAGCGCTGAACATCATTGATACACTTCGGTTTAGCCAAATATGTAATCGCTTTGATTTTTTCCGGATTAGCCTCAATACCTCTGTTGGACACCATAAAGCCCAAGAGCTTGCCTGCCGGAACACCAAAAACACACTTGTCCGGATTAAGCATCATTTTGTAAACCCGAAGATTGTCAAACGTTTCCTTGAGGTCATCTATCAAGGTTTCCTTCTTCCTGGATTTTACCACAATGTCATCCACATAGGCATGAACATTACGCCCAATCTGCGTGTGAAGACAATTTTGCACACAACGCTGATAAGTTGCCTGGGCACTTTTGAGCCCAAAGGGCATAGAAACAGAGCAGAAGGCTCCAAAGGGAGTGATGGAGGCTGTCTTCTCCTGGTCCTTAACTGCCATTTTAATCTAATGATAACCTGAATAAGCATCCAAGAAACTTAGGCGCTCACAACCCGCCGTCGCATCAATAATCTGATCAATACGCAGGAGAGCAAAAGGATCTGCCGAACAAGCCTTGTTCAAATCTGTGTACGCCACACACATACGCCAAGTGCCATTTTTCTTAAGAACAAGCACCAGATTAGCCAACCACTCCGGGTGAAATACTTCAATGATAAATCCAGCAGCCAACAGCCGGGCTACCTCTTCACCAATGGCCTTGCGTCTTTCCTCATTAAAGCGGCGAAGAAATTGCTTGACAGGCTTAAACTTGGGATCAATATTGAGAGTGTGCTCAACGAGTTCCCTCGGTACACCTGGCATGTCAGAAGGCTTCCATGCAAAAATGTCCCAGTTCTCACGGATGAGCTCGATGAGCACGCTTTCCTATTTCGGATCCAGATTGGTGCTGATGCTAAACTGTTTGGATGAATCGCCAGGAATGAAATCAACAAGTTTAGTCTCATCAGCCGGTTTGAACTTCAGGGTCGGGTCATGCTCAGTGGTGGGCTTCTTGAGAGGGGTCATGTCTGCCGGATCAACATTGTCTTTATGAAACTTCAACTCCTCTGTAGCACAAACTGACTCAGCATAAGCCGCATCACCTTCCTCACAATCCAAAGCAATCTTTCGACTTCCATGTACTATTATAGTCCCCTTATGACCCGGCATTTTGAGCTGTAAATAGGTATAGTAGGGTCTCGCCATGAATTTTGCGTAAGCCGGCCGTGCAAACAGTGCGTGATACGGGCTCTGGATCTTCACCACTTCAAAGGTCAATTTTTCAGACCTGGAATCATGCTCATCTCCAAACACAACCTCCAAAGCGACCTTGCCAACAGGATATGCTGATTTACCTGGTACTACACCATGAAAAACAGTGTTGGACGGTTTAAGACTCTTGTCTGTCAACCCCATGCGACGAAAAGTCTCATAGTACAGGATGTTGATACTGCTCCCTCCATCCATCAGAACTTTGGTAAACTTGTAACCTCCCACCTGAGGTGCTACCACCAAAGCCAGATGACCTAGATTGTCAACCCGGGACGGATGATCCTCTCTGCTCCACACAGTGGGCTGCTCGGACCACTGCAAATAACGTGGCACTGCTGGTTCAATAGCATTAACTGCCCTTTTGTGAAGCTTCTCATCGCGCTTGCAAAGGCTAGTAGTGAACACATGATACTGCCCACCATTCAACTGCTTGGGGTGACTTTGATAACCTGACTGCTGCTGATTTCCTTGATTATTATGTTGGCCATTACCACCTTGGTTATTCTGGTTGCCCTGATTATTCTGAAATCCAGAGTTTGAACCGCCGCCACCATGAAAACCTGGACTTGAACCGCCCGACGGACCCTGATCATACCGGAAGAGATCAGAATTTTTGAACTCCTTCATAATATAACAATCTTTCCAAAGATGTGTGACAAGAGCCTCCTTGGTCCCATGCTTTGGGCAGGGCTGGTTTAACAAACGCTCCAGATTCATCCCTCCACCGCGCTGGGGCGGTTTACCTTTACGACGCTGCATATTGGTGTTAGCCACAAGATCTGAACTATCTACCTTGCGCTTACCATTATTCCCATGGCCTCCTTGGTTGTGATGCTGTCCCTTTGCACCACCGTTCTTCTTTCCCTTCTCCGGTTTCTCCTCATGAGAATCGGGATCCTTGGTATTATCAGAATCGGCATATTTGACCAAGGCTGCCATAAGGGTTCCCATGTCATTGCAGTGGCGCTTGAGCCGTCCCAACTTCATCTTTAGTGACTTAAACCGGCAATTACGCTCCAGCGTTATGATTGCTTGACCAGCATTAATCCGGTGTGACGAATGCAAAACTTCCGAAACCCAGCGCACCCAATGAGTTGTTGACTCGTTCTCCCCTTGAACACAGGCATCCAGATCCACAATGGCCATAGGATATTTGCATGTGTCTTTGAAATCGGCTATAAACCGGGCCTTCAACTAATCCCATGACTCGATGGAGTTGGCTCGTAGGTTTTTCAACCAAGTACGGGCGGTCCCTTCCAACATCATCGTGAAATACTTCGCACAGGCCGCTTCATCCACATCCAGCATCTCCATCGCCATCTCATAACTCTCGACCCACACCTCAGGTGGCTGATCGGCGGTATAATTAGGCACTTTGCGTGGACCCTTGAAATTCTTGAGCAATCGCACATTACGGAGAGCCGGAATGAGACACGACACTCCCTAGGAACTGAAGGCAAGCCCGGTGCCTCGATCTACTGACGCTACTGGCTGAACCAGGCCAGGTTGATAACGACCCGCATATTGTGCTGCCAAAGCGGCCTCCCTTCATGCTCTGTCATTATCCACCACGTCTTGAGCATTTACCTCCCTGCGCGTCGAATTGGGTCCTTGAGGGACATTACGGCGCCGCGCACTACTAGACACTTCCGGTTCATCCATGTGCCTGCTATAGCTTTTGCTCGGACGGGGGGTTGAATGAATTCTATCTCGGCTATAGGAATAAGCATGCTGCTGCACCACGGCGGTTTGAAGAAGATCCCTGGCCCGCCGAGTCTCAATCGCCGCCAGTGAATCGCCCTCCATTGGAATGGCTGCCAGGCGAGATGCTGCGGCAATCATGTTATCCAAAGGGCTCGAGAAGTGACCCGGTGGTATGGACACGTATTGCGGCGGGTTATCCGTTTGCCGAGGTGGTTCCGTCATCCGTGGTTGATCCGGCGTTGCCCTAGGCGCGTCAGTCTGGTTTGCAGCTGCCGGATTGGTCGGCCCGGCCCCCGGTGTACTAAAGAGATTCAATCCTTCGAAGACCAGCTGCATACGCGATTGGTACTTCCTTCGCATTACGTCGTTTGATTCATTCTGATCCAACATGAGCCTGTAATTCTGTGCCTGTATCTGCTGTGACCGGGCATCCAAAGCGGCCCGTTCTTCAGCCATCCTAGCATCCTCAGTTGCCAGGTCCTCCTTAGCCTGCATTATTTGGTCCTTCAGCTTCGCAATGTCCGCATTGTGCTGATCCTGCATATCCAAGGTAACTGCCGTGGTTAACAAGGTCGCCCAGGAATCCATCAAATCGGAGAGGACTTGAGCCGGTCGGCGCACCGAGGCCCCTGCCGCGTCCACTGATCCGGTATTCATTGCCGCTGTAGATAAAGACTGCAAAGTGGGCTGTGTTCCGGCCATGTAAACAGCAACCCGACTTGGCGGTTCAAGGAGGTCCGGAATAATGTTGCCATCGGAATATCCTTCGAACACACCATCATGAATTTGGTATAGGGACTCGGTTTCGCCAATGGATGACTCGCTGTCGGAATAAATAGCCGTCTCGCCTGCAGACACTGGTTCAGATCCGATCCCATGGACACATCCTACGAACGCACGCTTCATGGCGGGCTTAACCCGGGCAGGACTCACACGCTGAGCCATCTCGACGAGGTCGGTGCAGATGTCCGGCTCAGGGCCCGGTTCGCCAATCTTGCCAATGAAGACGTGAATTCCGCCAAAGGGGACACGGTATCCGTACTCGATTAGCCGGCCTCGGGGCCCCATCCTTCGTCGTCGATGTAGAGCTTGCCGCGATGACTCTTGGTCATCTGGCCAACCACGTACCCCTTGAGTCCTTCAGAGCTGCCCTTCAAGAACTCGAAACCATCGTGCGATAGCCCCACGGTGGGTGCCAACTATCGTGGAATTAACACGTCAGATGTCCTCATGAAAGGACTTAGTCATAGAGCCATCGCGACGGGTTAGCTTGAAGGGGTTAAACCGGACAAGGGACACGGGAGGTTTTATACTAGTTTGGCCCCTTCGATGAAGGTAAACAGCCGCCGGGTCGTCCCTTTATATACATAGGTTGACGCCCGGCCGGTCTACAGAGTCCCGAGGCCGACTCATACCAGTGTCCAGCTCGGTCTCTCCTTTCCTAACTTACAATACAAGTTACATAACCATGGCGGTTTACCACTATGGGCCCTAATCCGCCTTTGGGCTCTAGGCCTCTAAGCTTCTTTAGTAAAACGCCATCTTTTGGATCTTCGTGGGCTTCAATATAGTTGAGGGTGAACCGGGACCTCCTGGCCGGTTTACGCTCAGTAGTTATATCCCCAACAGGTACCAATTGTAATGCCCCGGCCAAACACCATTTCCTGGACGTTGCGTCTGGGATCTGGACTAGCCCCATAGACCAACACTAGTCTTTCCTGCGCACTTTGTCCTCACTCGTGCGCACCCAGGATCAACTTCCCAGTCGGCCACTCATCCTCAAATGACTACAAGTTAGGCATGCTTAACTTTGAGGTTTTTTTTGAATGGGCTGCAAAAAAAGGTGCACCTTGGTAATATGAGTAGCATATCATTCCTGTTAAGCCAGGATGTCATATCCTCCATGCCTGACCAAGTTAATAGCTAGGGAAAACAAGCCAAATGAGTAATGTCTACGTCATACATCACGGGTGCTTTTGAAACATGCGGTACGCTACACTAGTGCCAAATAAAAAAATACCGCACACCCAAGATCATGCTGCTGGAAATAGCTCACGGGGTCGGGTTTACCACTAGACGCATAGTCACCGCAGTGGAAGTAGAGTTGATAATGCTCGTAGTCGATCTCCTCCTTGCAGCGCCGATCTCTCGCGAATAGTGAAGACCCATGAATGGTACCTCGTGGATTCCACGAACGGTTCGTCTGAGCACCGCAAGTGCGGTGCCTCCAAGATATCCACATGTGTGGGGTGCAGCGTCGGGAGGCGGAGTGCTAGGTCCGGTCGCCAGGCATGGGCGTGGGGAGTTGTGGCAGCGGCTGTCCAGGGTGGAAAAAGATCAACTCTAAATGGTGCATGCACTCCCCTTTATATAAACCTCCAAGGTGCGCTTAACACTTAAGCCCACTAGGAGTCTACATCCATGTCCCACTCGGACCCAATCCGGATGGGCTGCAACCCCTTAAGTGTGCGACCCTATAGGTTCACGTACAACATGGACATGACTAGAGTCGATAGTTGGTAGCGGCTCCTAGCAGAACATGCCAACTCCCATGTGTGAGTAAAGTCGTTTGACGAACCTCAGCAATTTGTAATATGCAACATTTCTTTTTGCCTCACATATATATTGTCGAGCTCAAGGCGAGTACTTGTCACCCTTGTGGTAACTCGATCTCTCTTCTCGAACCCGTGATACAGATTCCAGAACCGGGTTTAACACTTAAGCCAGGTCTCTTGGCCATGATTTTCGAATCTGATCACTCAGAGGGCCAAGAGAATATCTCTTAGTATAGGAGGGGCAAATCCCATCTTGGTCAGCCGTGTCTCACGGCATGTCTCACGACTCACCCGAAAGCTACCTTTATAACTACCAAGTTAGAGTAGTGTTTGATAGACCCTAAGTGAATGGATCCTCATCCCGAGAACATGTGAGGACCTCAGGTCTAGGACATGGCATAAACATTGTACTTGATACTAACATATATATGACAATATCTCGCTGCGTCTCAAAGTGGGTCTATCCAACTCGGTGATCTCCATTCCTGAGTCCATAATATCGGTTTAGCATCTCCATGCACATGACTTGTGAAACATAGTCATTAACCAAGTCGTATACTAGTCAAGGATATGTGTCCGCATAACCTTGTCAACTAGGGACCATTAGAACGATCATCACACAAAACATAGCCCCACAAACAAGTCACATACTTATTAATACATATCATTGATGATGTTCAGGGACAATACAAAAGAATCATGAATACATAGGGAAATATCATCATTACATGATTGCCTCTAGGGATATCTCCAAGAGTCTCTCACTTGTACTATAGTCAATCAATTAGGCATCGTATGCCCATGGAATGCATGTGTGCCTCATGCTTCGGCCATGGTAGAGGCTTTCTCAATGTATCAACAACGTTTCCATCCGTGTGTACCTTGCATATGTTTACATCAGATCTCTCGACAAAGTTGCAAATATGGTTAAAACGCCCGAGTATGTGTTGGATTTTATGATGGTTTCGTGGTTCCTTGAGTTGCATGATAGTACCACTATTATCAAAATAGAGGTCAATGGATTGGACCAGCTCTAAACTACACCAAGATCAGAAATAAAATTCTTCACCCAAACACCTTCTTTTGCAGCTTCAGAAGTCGTAATGTACTCGGTCTCTGTTGTAGAATCAGCTACCGTATCTTGCTTGGAACTCCTCCAGCTCACTGCTCCTCCATTCAGAATGAACACAAACCCAGATTGTGATTGACTATCGTACCTATCGGTTTGGAAGCTAGCATCGGTGTAACTCTTTACAACGAGCTCATCCTCACCTCCATAAACCAAGAACACATCCTTAGTCCTTCTCAAGTACTTAAGGCTATTCTTAACCGTTTTCCAGTGACTCTCAGCTGGATCATCCTAGTACCTGCCCACCATGTTGAGACAAAGCTAACATTGGGATGACTACATACGATAACAATAATGATGGACCTAATAGCCGAAGCATACGGAATCCCATCCATGCGTCTTCGCTCATCAGGAGTCGAAGGACTCTGAGGCTTGCTAAGACTAATGCCATGTGACATGGGCAAGAAAACCTTCTTGGCAACTTGCATATTGAACCGCTTCAACAGCTTGTCAATATACGCACTCGGGCTTAATCCAATAAGATTTCTCGATCTATCTATATGGATCTTGGTTCCCAAAATATAAGCTGCTTCTCCCAAGTCCTTCATTGAAAAACTATTTTTCAATGAGTCCTTGATAGATTCAAGCATTTGAACATCATTTCCAATCAACAATATGTCATCCCCATATAATATTAGAAATGCTACTGAGCTCCAAGTGACCTTCTTGAATACACAATGATCACAGTCGTTCTTGATGAAGCCAAACTGTTTTTCTGCTTCATTAAAATGAATGTTCTAATACCGAGATGCTTGCCTCAATCTATAAATGGATCTCTGAAGCTTGCATACCATGCTAGAATTCTTTGGATCGATAAAACCCTCGGGTTGTGTCATATACATGTCCTCGGTTAAATTTCCATTATGGAAAGCTGTTAGATATCCATATGCCATATCTCATAATCAAAATATGTGGCTATAGCAAGAATGATCTGAATTGATTTAGGCATCGCTACCGGTGAGTAAGTCTTAGCGTAGTCAACTCCTTGAACTTGTCGGTAACCTTTAGTGACAAGTCAAGCCTCATGGACTACAAAATTTCCGTCCATATCGGTTTTCTTCTTAAATATACATTTGCACCCAATAGCTCGAATGCCATCTGGCACATCAACCAAGTTCCAAATTTGCTTGTCATCCATGGACTTTAATTCAGATCTCATGGCCTCAAGCCATAACTCGGAATCAGGGCTCACCATCTCTTCCGCATAGATAGTTGGCTCGTTGTTCTCCAAGAACAACACATTGCAGTCGTGCAAATTGCACAACCTTTCCGACCTCCATGGAACTGGTGTCGACTCCACTACGGGTTCCCTGGCTAATTCTGGTGTGATAGAATCACCTACTGAAACGTCCCCGTGTGGTTCTCGAATTTCTTCGAGTTGGACCGTCCTCCCACTAGCCTTCCAATTAAGAAACTCTTTCTCAAGGAAAACTCCATGTCGAGCGACAAACACTTTGCCCTCTTCATATTTGTAGAAGGAATATCCCAAGGTTTCCCTTGGATATCCCACGAATATACACCTGTCCGATCTGGGTGTGAGCTTGCTCGCCTGGAGTCGCTTGACATATGCTTCACATCCCCAAACTTTCCAAAAAGCCAAATTGTGACTCTTTGCAATCCATATCTCATATGGTGTCTTATCTACGGACTTTGATGGTACCCAGTTTAGTGTGAAAGCAGCAGTTTCTAGAGCATATCCCCAAAATGACAAGGGTAAATCCAACTAATTCATCATTGATCGGATCATGTCCAACAGAGTCTGATTACTCCGACACGCCATTTCTTTATGGAGTACCCGGAGGATTCCATTGTGGAACGGCTCCATGACTCTTCAGATGATCATCAAACTCCTGGCTCATACTCACCGCTACAATCAGATTGTAGAAGTTTGATTCTCTTGCCGAGTTGATTTCCCACTTCATTCTAAAACTCCTTGAACTTTTCAAAAGTTTCCGACTTGTGCTTCATCAAGTAGACATATACATATCTACTCAATTCTTCAGTAAAAGTCACAAAGTATTGGAAACCACCTTTGGCTCTCGTGCTCATTGGTCCACATACAACACTATGTAGAAGTTCCAATAGGTTGGACATCCTCTTGCAACTCTTTGGAAAAGGAGTCTTAGTCATCTTGTCGAGTAGGCAAGACTTACATGTCTCGAATGATTCAAAATCAAACAAAGTTAGAATTCCATCATCATGGAGCTTCTTCATGTGTTTTTGACTAATGTGTCCTAGTCGACAATACCAGATGTAAGTTGGACTTATCTTGCTAGGCTTATGCCTCTTGACATTTATGTTATAGACTGACTCACCTTCAAGATCTAGGATAAATAACCCATTCACAACGGGTGCAAAGCCATGAAACATATTATTCAAGTAAATAGAACAACCATTATCCTTAATAGTGAATTCATAACCTTGACTCATCAAACATGAGGCAAAAATAATGTTTTGATTCAAAGCAGGAATATAATAAAAATTATCAAGTTCCATTACAAATCCTAAAGGTAAATCGAGTTGCATAGTTTCGCCGGCCAATGCAACAACTCTTTCTTTATTCCCGACTTGTATGTAAACTTCTCCTCTTGCAACATTCCTAGTTCTGCTTAGCCCCTGCATCGAGTTGCATATGTGAACAACTGATTTGGTATCATATACCCAGAAATATCAGCAAGATAAATGTCTATGCCATATACAACAAGTGTACCTGAAGAAGAAGTTGCATATGTGAACAACTGATTCAGTATCATATACCCAAGAGCTACCAGAATATCAACAAGATAAATATCTATGACATATACAACAAGTGTACCTGAAGAAGAAGTTACACTTCCAGTCTTCTTGCCCTTCTCGACAAGCCACATGTTGCAGTTGCTTTTCTAGTGTCTGGGTTCCTTGCAGTGAAAGCAAACGGTCCCCGAGGCCGGTCCTGACTTAGGCACAATGGCGGCAGTTGGAGTTGCCTCCTTCTCCTTGACCTTTGCCTAATATTCATTGCAGTGTTGCCACTGCGAATGTTAACAAACTCATAGACGAAATCTGAGCCAAAACTCTATTGGACCATTCATTGGCCAGTGGAGTTCTCAATATAACATAAAAATGGTGATGAAGGCACATTTACACACGTACACATGCATATTGTAGCAAGGGCATAGCACCAGCGAGAAGCTGAAGCGCCATGTAAAAATGCAATACAGATTTTGGCATAATCTCATTCACCTTTCAACTAAGTTCCTCTGGACAACTTTGTCCATAAGGGCCATTGAGTCTATTATATCAAACACCATGGGGTTAAGCTACTCCATAACTTTTTCTTTTAGAACAATTCTAACAAGTGTCAAACTTTTTATTCAACCATCATGCTCAGTTTTTTTGGAACAGTAGAGATTGTGGCAATGTCTTTCAGAGGATCACAAGATTTTTCCCAAGCTAAGAAAAAACTTGAATAAAATGCATAAAAACATTAACATGGAAATATGGGGCCTCAGTTGAGCAAGTGATTCCCTTATACAAATACAAAGCAACCAGACTTAAGCAAGATATCAAACAGTGGGTCACATGATTACATAGTATTCATTGAATGAAGATCATTGCACAAAACTCTACACATGCAAAAATAACTTCCCCAAGCTTTGAACTTTGCAAAAGAACTCATCTCAAGAAAACTATAGAAAGAGACAGTGTAGTTTATTAAAGGAGAGTATGAAAAGTGGTTACCTCACCAAGCTTAAATATAAGCAAGGTTAATAAGACTTTTTACAGATGAGGTGGAAATAACCTCTCCTTTAATGGATATGCTTCGTCAAACATTTTATATATGTTCCGGTAGAACCGGACACTTGTAGTTGAACACTTCGTTGAATCGAAGTGGCTAAGTGGCTTGTATGGGTTTGCACACGGTTGGCACCATACCGTACATGTCACCACACTAGGTCCAAACTTCTACCAAAATAACACAGATGATAAAAAGAACATGGTTTGGTATACGAACGGAATTCGTATATCCAACCGAAGAACTATAAATTTTATTGGTTGGGAGGCTATAAAGGTGAATAGTAGACATTAAAGTGCAAATGGACGGTTAAAATATAACCCACTGAGCATGGCTCGAAGAAATAAACAAAATGGGTATTTTCTGACCTTCATACGATTGCTCATACGACCGCCCGCAAGGAGGCTTGCCGGAAGATGACCCTAGACAAGATTGCTAGGCCATAGAGAGGATCTCCGAGCCAAAGAAGCCGCTCTTTGTGTGGTCAAGGAGCACATCAAGAAGACCAAGACTCAAGGCCCAGTTGCAGGAAAGCAATTGGGAGAAGATCAAGACAAAATATCAAGATCAGCACCAAACACAACTCTTGCTGGCAAGGCCATGCCGGCAAGTTGAAGGCCCGGCAAGCTCCGTGGCCGGCAAACTCTCGCTAGCTGCCAGCCGCTCCATCTCATCGAGCAGCTAGTCACTAATCGATGAGGTCGAGCCCATAGACGGTTAGGCGGGTTTGTCGGGCATGTGGTAGCATGCTGGAAGGGGATTTTCCTTTAATGACACCCGTCCAGAAGGCGTGTCAAGAAAGTAGGAGGTCTGGGCGAGCGATGCACCAACCTTGTCGGGGCTCCTCCTCCACATGACACCTAACAGAGAATTTAATGTGTTTTTCCTAGTCCAGCTAGGTTAGGTATGATAGAGCTATTTGCTATCTAATCAACATATAATTATTGTTTTGCCACTGTGGTAACCCCTTAAGCTATAAAAGGGAGGCCAGGGCAATGTTTACAAGGATCGACCCTTTGCACAACTTGCACGTGTAGCTGCTCTCCCTCTGAACCTTGGCGGGGAAGTGCTCCTTGTCCTTGTGCTCTCATACACACCCAATATACAAAGCAAGAGTAAGGTTTTACACCTCACAATGGCTCGAATCTGGGTAAAAAAACATGTCTTCTGTTGATTCTGCTCTTTGTGTTTGTGCATCTCCCTAGAGGAACCACGAAGGCGCTAGATGACCCCATAGATGGTTGTCCCCATGACATCTTTGGTGCGCCGGGTAGGGGGATCACTAGCGTGAACCTGAATCAGCAGACCGCACGTTAATTTCATCGAGCTTCATCACTATTTTCATCATCAATGGCGCCCAAGAAGAAGGGCACCATGACAACAAAGCCTTCTACTTCCAGAGTTCCCTCACACGTGTCTGCGGGTAGCGCACGTGGAGCCACCGGCGCGGGCAACATGAACACTGCGGCTGGTACAACCAGCGCAGGCAGCGCGGTCGTCGTGCCCACCACAACAGGAGAAAGAGGTGGAGGTTCTAGAGATGATCATCTTCCTTGATGGACCTGCGAGCATAGTCACCGGAGCAACACCGCCCGGTCTGCTGATACATCTCCAACATATCTATAATTCTTTATTGTTCCATGCTATTATAGTATCAATCTTGGATGTTTTATATTCATTTACTAGCAACTTTATATCATTTTTGGGACTAACCTACTGACATAGTGCCCAGTGCCAGTTGCTATTTTTTGCTTGTTTTTTACTTCACAAAATATCAAAACCAAAAGGAGTCCAAATGCCACAAAACTTTTTGGAGAATTTTTTCTACCCAGAAGACACCCAGGAGGCCCAAGAAGTGCACCAGAGGGGAACTGTGGGGCCCCTAGGCACCAGGGCACGCTAGGGCCCCCAGGCGTGCCCTTGTGGGTAGTCGAGCCCAAAGGCACCCCCTCCAATGACCTCTGCCTCTATGAATACTCTAAAATCCCAAATACCATAGGAGAGTCTAGAGAAAACAGTTTCCTCCGTCGCAAGTTCCAGAACCACGAGATCCAATCTAGAGGCCTTCTCCAGCACTCTGTCGGAGGGGTCAACCATCATGAAGGGGTTCTTCATCATCACCCTTTCCCCTCCGATGATGCATGAGTAGTTTACCACAGACCTATGGGTCCGTAGCTAGTAGCTAGATGGCTTCTTATCTCTTTTTGATCTTCAATATGAAAGTGCGTTATATCGACTAGAGGGGGGTGATTTTTAAAAATTCGCCATTGAGGAAATACTCCTTGAGGAATTTGCTAAGTGATGAAATACAACCAGCGGATAAAGTACTCAGGTGCATGCATAACTAGACAGCAGCATAGTCACCGTGATGAAATGAAACAAACACAGAGCACAGGTAGCATGTAAACATGATAAGCAGGCAGAAGACAAGATGTCTGAAGAAATAGGATTGAGGAAATTGAGAAAGTCTTCAGACAAAGTCTTCAAATAGTAACGATCAATTTCATCAACACATAAGCGAGGAAATGAAAGGGTTGAGGAAATAGAACTTGTAGCTCTGTGAAGACAGTGATTTGGTAGACCAGTTCCAACAGCTGTGACAGTTGTACGTCTGGTTGGAGCAGCTTGGTATTTAAACCGAAAGACACACAATCCTTATCGTATTCTCCTTGATCTAAGGTCACACATACCTCGCCAAATCACTCGTGGTAAGTCTTTAAGGTGAGTTCCAAACCTTCACAAACTTGGTCACTCGGCGATCCACAATTCCTCTTGGAAGCTCTAGACTATGACGCCTAACCGTCTGGAAGATGCACAGTCTTCAAAGATAACAACCGTCGGTTTGACACATGTCACAACCCTAGTCAGTGCTTGCATTAGGACTAGTTAGAGTGATGCATCATGTTTAAACTTTTCCTGAAACTTGAAAAGGGAATGGCATAAACCCGCAGCACCACTTAAACCAACTAAGGTTTACTAAAATAATTTTCAATGAACGAGAAATGCCCTTCGTAAATGTTCATCATTTTTGCTTTGGTCCAGAACCTCTGCCAAAAATGGTGCACACTTTTCTAGGACACTCTGGGTTATTGAATTAAATCTTACAATATTTGTTTTTGGACATTTAAATGCTATAAATAATTTTAAATGTCCAAATAATCTTGAAATTAAATGAGGGCTGTTGGAAATAATTCAAACAGTGCCGACAAATATTTTCAGGATTTTTGAAAATGCTCTAGCATTATTAATAAAGCCAAAACAATTGCAGAAATAGAAAACAGAGAAAAATAGAAGAGAGAGAGAGAGAGAAAAGGCCAGAGGCCACTTACTTGGACTGGGCCGGCCCACCTGGCCCAGTGCCAGTCGTCACCCACCTCTGCTAGTAGGCATAGGGGGTACCGCACGCGCGCTTGACGACGTCTCGAAAGGCCTCCTCGGTGCCGCCCTAACCTCGCCAACACCTCACTCCCCCTGCTCTCCTCCTTCGACTCTCCTCGCCATGGCCGATGCAGCCGCGCCTGCGCCGCCATGAAACTCGCACCCACTACCACTCCCTCGTCGCCTCGCCGTGTCGACAAGCTCCGTCGATGCCCGCTTCATCGAGAAGACCGAGCCCCAAGTGCTCGCTTGCCACGGAGACGCTGCACCGAGCTCGTCCCAATCTGCCGTCGCCAGAGATCTCCCCCGCCTCACCATCCGCTCCGGTTCCTCCCTAGCCCCTCGACCCCATTGTCGTGACCGCTGTGAGCCACTGAACATCCTCCCCCTCTGTGTTCTCTCCCTCGTGCACCTTACGCACCGCACCGAGCTCGCCTGCACGCGCTGCCACCTACGCTCGTCGCCGACGTGCCCCTGGCCACGCAATGGCCCAGCCGTCATGTCCGTCTTGCTCACCGAACCACATAGAGCACGTAGGAGCTAACCCCGCGCCGCCACGCCGGTCGTAGCGACGACCCCGAGCACACCCGAGCTCCAGCGGCCGCCAAGGTCATCGTCGGCGACGATTCCGGCCACCCCAGGTCCAGCCACCACCACCACTCGATGCGGGGGAGCGCCCGCCCATGTAGATGGCCTCCGTTGTCTATTTGGTCGCCGGAGTGCGAAGCCCGCGCCGCTTCGCCGCGTCTGGTCATCGCCGGCGTCTAAACGCCGGTGATTTGACCCAGTTAACCAGGGATTTGACCCCCTTGGGTCACTGACATGCAGGCCCCACCTTGCTAACTAATCCAAATTAGCACTAATTAACTAGGATAGTTAGTTTAGTCACTGACATACGAGACCCACTGGTTAGTTTGACCTGGGCCACCCCATTGAGTTTCTGACGTCATCCTGATGTAGTGCTGCCACAATAAATCATTTACTGGATTTTGTTTTAATTCTAAATAAGCAGACAATCCAGAAAATGATTTAACTTCAAAAAAACATGGAAAATAATCTATAACTCCAAATGAAAAGATTTATATATGAAAAATGATCAGAAAAATCCAATCTATCCATTGGTACTGGTTTCATGCATGATAAAGCAACTTAACCTTGCTGTTTAGATCAAAACATGATAATGCACTTTATAAATTCATAATTTGAATTTGAAGTTCAACCCTTGGTTCAGAATAACTCAAACCCCTCTGTTTTTAGCTGCATTAGCCCAACACACTCATTTTTCCATGTCATGTGCATGCATCATATTGTTGCATATCGCCATGTATTGATTGTGCTGCCGATGTGTTCTTCGCGGTAGGTTCTGCTCCCAAGGATATTCACGAGTATCCAGTTGAAGGACAGTGCCCCTCGACCAAACTGTTAGGCAAGCAACCCCGCGCCCCCCATTGATCATCTCGATACAATCCCATCTTCTCGCTCCTGCTCTCATTTGCTGCATTAAGACAACAATGTTTCAAACTGCTGTTTGCTGTGGTAGTTGAACACCTTTCCTCTGCATGACATGTCTTTGCCACAATAACTAGATGAAACCTACTAGCATGTGTAGGAGTTGATTGAGCCATGTTGTATTTCGTACCATGCTATGCCTGCTATGCTTAGAGTTGTGTAAGTCTAGTTCATCTGGGTGATGGACTGGAGTGAAATGGTTGTGTCGGTGATGAGAGTGAAGCATTGAGCATGCTTTGGTATCGATGAGAGGCCATGTAGGAGTACATGGTGGGTTGTTTCATTGGAACCATCCTTAGGAACTGAGATCTCTGTGTGTGATTCAAGATCAGCTACTACCACACATTGGGCCCTGAGATATGACCCCGCTCGACTTATTAATCCTGGTGTTGCAAGATCAGCTACTACCTCTGTCCAGGAGTTGTAAGTAGTTTCTAGTGTTTGTAGTATACTGGAGGCCGTGCGCAGCGCTGACCCTAGGGGTGGGCTATGATGCGGTAGGTACATGGCCCGGTGTACCGAGATGCCCGTTTGGGGGAACCCCGTACACATCGTTTGGGGCCGTTGAGGACACCCCGGCCAGATCTCCTTGCGGATGGATTCCAAATAGGCGATAAACCTGGACTAGGGGCTTGTGTGGTTAGTCAGGTCGTGGTCTACACCCACGTCGGCTTTCGCTTGAAGTCTGCCGAGCACATGTCGTGTGCAGACGCTAAGTGGTGGAAACATGTGTGAAGAAGTAGACCCCTGGAGTGTAACAAAACTATTCGAATAGCCGCGTCCGCGATAAAGGACTACTTGGTTGCTTATGCAGTTCATAGACAAGTTAATGGTTACTCATAAAAGACTCAAGACAAGTGTGAGTGCCGTGGATGGCCCCCTCATAGGATAACGGAAGAGGATCCACGGTAGACTATTGTATTGGTGATTAGTGGACTCATGTGCGCAAAATTATTTAGAAACTACTGTCAATCATAGGATAGAATAGCCAAGAGTCAAAGCTGGCTTGTTGCAATAAACTCCACTACCCTTGTTGATAATGTTGCATGTATGGTAGGATCTGATGTAAGTCTTGCTGAGTACCTTTGTACTCATGTTTGCTTAATAAACTATTGCAGAGGAGAACACTGCCCCCTCCGATGGGTTCTATGTAGATCTCAATGCTGACGAGTAACCTGTCACCCAGGTGGTGACCCTGAGCTTGTGAAGGGCCTACGTAGATAGACAGGCTTCGTCAAGCCTTCTTTCTTTCTAGTTGTCTGTACTCAGACAAGTTTGGTTCCGCATGTGCTTGTATGTTTGTATGACTTGAGTGTCAGGTCGTGTGACCCCTACCTGTATGGATATGTTATGTATGGCTCTCCGAAGCCTTTTAAATAAATACTTTGAGTTGTAGAGTATGTTGTGATGCCATGTTGTATTTGCACATATCGAGCATCTTGTGTGTATGATTTCAAATGCTTGGTATGTGTGGGATCCGACAACGTAGTTGTTTATTCTTGGTAGCCTCTCTTATGGGGAAATGTCTCCTAGTACTTCCACTGAGCCATGATAGCTTGCTACTGCTCCGGAACACAAGGATTAATCGGCATGTGTCCTTTGTTCCTGTATTTGTCCCTTCGGGGAAATTTCATGTGTTGTTCCTTTAAGTCCTTGGAGCTTGCTATGACTTGGATTCATACGTTGATGATCGACAGTTCGTTGCTGGTCATGTATGCCTATCCCTGTAAGTTAGTGCCACTTTGGGTTTAGAACTAGTCATGTCGGCCCGGGTTCTCTGTCATATGGATGCTAGCGACACTATCATATACGTGAGCCAAAAGGCGCAAACGGTGCTGGGCCAGGTAAGGTCTCACCCGTGGCAATACCGTGCGTGAGGCCGCAAAGTGATATGATGTGTTACATGCTAGATCGGTGCGACTTGGAATTGGGGTCCTGACAACACGGGAACAATCTCTTCAGTGATGCTCAATCACTTTGGGTTTTAGGTGTTTGGGTTTTGGGTTTTTCCTCATTGATGAATTTCTCTTAAAGTCCTCGGAGGATGGGATGCTCTAAATGACAAGTGTCAATCTATCTCTCGGAGCAGCCAACCAGCTAGTGGTTGAGGGGGCGGCTGTTTGTAGTTGGGGAGCAGGCCGACATGATAAGGCATAAATGCCCCTAATGATATAACTGTTATGTGGATAAGATATTTGGTACAGCTGGAGCGAAGCACAACAACAGTCAGAAATTTGAGCTCTCAAATTCCTCAGGGCTATCATGTTCCTTACTATAGGCAATTTGCACTGGCGAATTGCTAAATCCTCAGTTAGAACAAATTCCTCAGAGACCAGAAGAAATTCGGCTCTGTCACTGAAGAAATTGAATGAACTGCAAGAGATTTCCAGAGGCTTCACTCGAAGGATTGGGTATGTGTAGGCTTGAAATGAGCATCACTTGGAAATTTTTCCTTATTATTACCTCAATCCCGTTTAACAGTACGGTATTTCATATGACTCAAAAGAAGGAAATGAAACTACGAAAACAAAAGTCTTCATGCTTCATAGTCCTCGCATCAATATCTTCAAGGTCACAACAATTTCCTCATTTTCAAAGTCTTCAAGAAAACCAAAGTCTTTAGATGAAGACATTCATTTTTAGAGGTTGACTTTCTTCGGATATATCAAACTCCCCAGAGACTTATAAGAACTATGTACACTCACAAACACATTAGTCCCTTAACATATAAGTCTTCAATACAACAAAATCACTAAGGGGCACTACATTCACTTACAATCTTCCCCCTTTGGTGATTGATGACAAATAGGTTAAGTTTTCAACGGGGATGAACATATGAAGTGTAAATACTAATTTTGAGGAATTTGATTCCAAGATATAGAAGAACTCCCCCTGAAGATGTGCATATTTCAGGAATTTGCTTTGGACTGCAAATGCACATGGTAGGATAAAATCTTGGAGATCTCCCCCTATATCTTGTGATCCATTCACGCATTTAACATATAGTATGAGGAATTTAAAATGCATGATGGAAAATGGTGTCTGACGAAATTCAGCATGCGTGCATTAAGGTACTTGAGGAAATAAGCATGCAGAAAGTAGTTTAAAAGTATCAGGCCACCATCGGACTTAAGTTTACAACTCACCAGAGAAGCACCACAGAAGAACGAGAGTCGTAACTTAAAGAAAACAATCCATATATAGAGACCCGCTTGAAGACTAACTCAAATTTCTCCCCCTTTGTCATCGAATGACCAAAAGGGATGAAAAATGAGGACTAATGCCCCTGAAGAATATTAGCTAGAGGTCGGCGGAGGAGCGCCAGTGTTGTCGGGGTCATTTGTTGGTGTAGGGCCTACCGCAGTGTCATCGAGATCCTCGGCTTCATCCTTCTCACGCGATGAAGAGTATGAACTTGTGACCAATTGAGGAACTTTGACCTTCTTGAATTTCTTCGCAGGAGGATGTGGCTAGTCAAAGTTTTGCTGAAAGTCCATTTGCTTAAGGTATTCATCACTGTAAAGATGAGAAAGTATAACCCAAGTGTGATCGAAGATTTCATGCACATAGTAGTGATTCTTCTTTATAGTGTTCTGAGTGACAGTCATGTTCTGAAGAATTGAGCCAAATTTATGCTTGACCCACTTGTGATTGCGATCGACTTTCTGGTGAAGACTTAGAAGATGCCCATTATCAGTCATCACATGCGGGGCAGTGGCTTGAGGATTTTGCTCGATGGCTTTAGCAGCAGAGTCCTGGGTTGCAGAGTCATCATTGGTGGAGTAAGATGTAGCCTTACGAAATTGACCATCCAATGGACTAGTGCCTTCATCAATAGCAGTAGCTTTGCCTTTTTTGTCAACTGAGGAAATTGTCCGTTTGAGGACTTCAATAGGAGGCAGAAAGCTGAAGTGATTCTGAAAGTCAGCTTTGTATGGAATCGAAGACCTCGTTCTTATGAATCTCATAATCCAAGGAGCATAGGACTTCAATTCAAATGGCAAAAGAGCAACATTTGACAAAGTCCTCATGAAGAAATCATTATAATTAATGGGAATCTCATGAATAATGTTGGACAACAGATTCTTCATGATGCCAACAACTTCTTCTTCTTCTTCATAATTGCGGCCTTTGATTGGACTGAGGGTTTTGGTCATAATGCGGTAGATGGTTCTGGGCACATACAACAAATCCTTGACGAGGAAAGTGGTTCTTGGAGCTTGGCTTGGACGCAAAGGCTTCATTAACACTTGCATCAGATGATTTGGAACTTCAGGTTGTTCATAGATAAGCCTTGCACCTTCTATGGGAGGACTAACTGGGATGGCATGAAGCTATTCAGTTGTTGGAGCTTGTAGTGAGTGTTTTCAGCCATTCAGTCCAGAACCCATGAATTGGCATCTAAGACATTGCCAGTGAGGTGCAGAGTTGCATAGAACTGAAGAATTAGCTCTTCATTCCAATCACATATGTCAACACAGAAATTGAGGAGTCCGGCTTCATGAAGAACATTCAAAACTGGTTGAAAGCATGGAATGGACTCCGTATACACATGAGGAATTTGACAGTGTTGGAGACTTTGTTCTTGCCAAACTGAACAGAGGCATAGAAATTCATCTGACTTGCAGTCCAAAACCTCTTGCGCCTTAGTCTTACTGGGTCATAAGGATTTTCATCAGTGAAGAAATGATGCTCAGCGAAGAAATTGGCATTGTTGGATTTTGGCCTCCTTGTGCCAGGCTGAGGATTTTGAGGCTTGGGCTGAAGATTTGCAGTAATAGGCCTCACAACCTCTCGAGTCACAACTTCTAGTGTAGCAGACTAAGGAATTGAAGCAATGGTATCATCAGCAGCAGTTTGTGTCTCAATTTCTTCAGCTATTGCAGTTGGAATTTCTTTAGGATAAACTGGAGAGAAGTTTGACGTCCTTCAGACCCTGTCAATATTTCTTTAGTCTGCATAGGGAAGTGAGGAATTTGATGGAGAGGTGTAGTGATTGGTGAATTTGGGTGAAGATTTTCCCAATAATCATCACTGAGGATAGGGGTGGTTGAACCAATGTGCACATCCTCATCAATTTCTTCTACGCCAGCCTCTTCAACAGTGAACCGAGGCATAGGCGATGATACAAAAGGGGTTGAAGCAATAGCTTCCATTTCAAGTTCTTCATCAATCTGCTCTGAGGAAGCAGTAGAATGATCTTCATCATTGTCACCGTCAGGAATGACATATTCTTCACCATATGGAACTATTTCCTTTGATGGCACAATAGGAATGTGAACTGCATCTATTGGCTCAGTTGAGGAACTCGTCAAAATCCTCATTTTCTTGGGATCTGAGGATTTTGCAGATGTTGATGATTTCCTTTTCTTAGCGGCTTCCTTCTTCGTGACCTTTGTTTTCTTCACTTCTATTGTAGAAGGAAAAGTGATTTCCTTCATCCGTGAAGATTTTGCAGGAGGACCAGAGGATGAAGTTGGTGCAATTTTTCAGGAATGACTGATGCAGTCACCCTGGCATTCTCAGTTTCTTCAGGAGCAGGAATTTCTTTAGCTGCCCTGGAAGCTTCTTCAGCAACCTAAATTTCTTCAGCTGCGCTTGCATGTTCGTCAGCAGGCTGAAATGAATCTTTAGCCTGAAGAATTTGTTATTGCGATGGATAGCTACCTCTTGAGCATGCGTTGGTTTTCCCTTGAAGAGGAAAGGGTGATGTAGCCAAGTAGCGTAAGTATTTCCCTCAGTTTTGAGAACCAAGGTATCAATCCAGTAGGAGGCTACACGCAAATCCCGCGTACCTACACAAACAAATAAGAACCTTGCAACCAACGCGATAAAGGGGTTGTCAATCCCTTCACGGCCACTTGCAAAAGTGAGATCTGATAGAGATAATAATAAGATAAATATTTTTGGTATTTTTATGATATAGCTTGGAAAGTAAAGATTGCAAGATAAAATAGACCGGAAACTTATATGATGGAAAATAGACATGGGGGCCATAGGTTTCACTAGTGGCTTCTCTCAAGATAGCATAAGCATTACGGTGGGTGACCAAATTACTATCGAGCAATTGATAGAATAGTGCATAGTTATCAGAATATCTAGGCATGATAATGTATATAGGCATCACGTCCGCGACAAGTAGATCGAAACGATTCTGCATCTACTACTATTACTCCACACATCGACCGCTATCCAGCATGCATCTAGAGTATTATGTTCATAAGAACAAAGTAACGCATTAGGCAAGATGACATGATGTAGAGGGATAAACTCAAGCAATATGATATAAACCCCATCTTTTTTATCCTCGATGGCAACAGTACAATACGTGCCTTGCTGCCCCTGCCGTCACTTGGAAGGGACACCACAAGATTGAACCCAAAGCTAAGCACTTCTCACATTGCAACAAAGATCAATCTAGTAGGCCAAACCAAACTGGTAATTCGAAGAGACTTGCAAAGATAACCAATCATACATAAAATAATTCAGAGGAGATTCATATATTGTTCATAGATAATCTTGATCATAAACCCACAATTTATCGAATCTTGACAAACACACCGCAAAAAGAATTACATCGAATAGATCTCCAAGAAGATCGAGGAGAACTTTGTATTGAGATCCAAAGAGAGAAGAAGCCATCTAGCTAATAACTATGAACCCGAAGGTCTGTGGTAAAATACTGACACTTCATCTGGGAGGCTATGGTGTTGATGTAGAAGCCCTCTGTGATCGATTCCCCCTCCGGCGGAGCACCGGAAAAGGCCCCAAGATGGGATCTCATGGGTACCGAAGGTTGTGGCGGTGGAAATAGGGTTTCGTGGTGCTCCTAGATGTTTTCAGGGTATATGAGTATATATAGGCGAAGGAACTTGGTCAGGGGAGCCACGAGGGGCCCATGAGGGTGGGAGGCGTGCCTACCCCCTGGGCGCGCCTCCCTGCCTCATGGCCGCCTTGTTTCTTTCTAGACGTCCACTCCAAGTCTCCTGGATTGCATTTGTTCGAAAAATAACTCAAGCGAAGGTTTCATTCCATTTGGACTCTGTTTGATATTCCTTTTCTACGAAACACTGAAATAGGCAAAAAAAACAGCATTTTGTGTTGGGCCTCCGGTTAACAGTTAGTCCCAAAAATAATATAAAAGTGTATAGTAAAGCCCATTAAACATCCAAAACAGGTA
Organism: Aegilops speltoides; assembly: GCA_021437245.1. Taxonomy (NCBI): domain Eukaryota; kingdom Viridiplantae; phylum Streptophyta; class Magnoliopsida; order Poales; family Poaceae; genus Aegilops; species Aegilops speltoides. The sequence continues at coordinate 399,220,994 of CM038144.1, forward strand.
ATATAATAGCATGGAACAATCAAAAATTATAGATACGTTGGAGACGTATCAAGCATCCCCAAGCTTAATTCCTGCTTGTCCTCGAGTAGGTAAATGATAAAAACAAAATTTTTGATGTGGAATGCTACCTAGCATATTTCTCAATGTAATTCTCTTTATTGTGGCATGAATGTTCAGATTCAAAAGACTCAAGATAAAAGTTTAATATTAACATAAAAATAGTAATACTTCATGCATACTAACAAAGTAATCATGTCTTATCAAAATAACATAGCCAAAGAAAGCTTATCCCTACAAAATCATATAGTTAGGCCATGTTTCATTTTCGTCACACAAAATGCTCCCATCATGCACAACCCCAGTTTCAGCCAAGCAATTGGTTCATACTTTTTAACGTGCTTCAACTTTTTCAACCCTCACGCAATACATGAGCGTAAGCCATGGATATAGCACTATGGGTGGAGTAGAGTATGATGATAGGGATTGTGTGAGAAGACAAAAAACGAGAAAGTCTCACATTGACGCGGCTAATCAATGGGCTATGGAGATGCCCATCAATTGATGTCAATGCGAGGAGTAGGGATTGCCATGCAACGGATGCACTAGATCTATAAATGTATGACAGCTCAACAAAAAAAAAACTAAGTGGGTGTGCATCCAACTTGCTTTGGTCATGAAGACCTAGTTCATTTTGAGGAAGCCCATCATTGGAATATACAAGCCAAGTTCTATAATGAAAAATTCCCACTAGTATATGAAAGTGACAACATAGGAGACTCTCTATCATGAAGATCATGGTGCTACTTTGAAGCACAAGTGTGGAAAAAGGATAGTAACATTGTCCCTTCTCTCTTTTTCTCTCATTTTTTTATTTTGGTGGGCTTCTTTGGCCTCTTTTTTTATTTTATTTTGGCTTATTTGGCCTCTTTTATTTTTCATAAAGTCCGGAGTCTCATCCCGACTTGTGGGGGAATCATAGTACCCATCATACTTTCCTCACTTGGGACAATGCTCTAATAATGAAGATCATCACACTTTTATTTATTACAACTCAATACTTAGAAAAAAATATGACTCTATGTGAATGCATACGGCGGTGTACCGGGATATGCAATGAATCAAGAGTGACATGTATGAAAGAATTATAAAGGTGGCCTTGCCACAAATACAATGTCAACTACGTGATCATGCAAAAGCAATATGACAATGATGGAGCGTGTCATGATAAACAAAACGGTGGAAAGTTTCATGGCAATATATCTCGGAATGGCTATGGAAATGCCATATTAGGTAGGTATGGTGGCTGTTTTGAGGAAGATATAAGGAGGTTTATGTGTGATAGAGCGTATCGTATCACGGGGTTTGGTTGTACTGGTGAAGTTTGCACCAACTCTCAAGGTGAGAAAGGGCAATGCACGGTACCGTAGAGGCTAGCAAATTGTGGAAGGGTAAGAGTGCGTATAATCCATGGACTCACATTAGTTATAAAGAACTCATATACTTATTGCAAAAGTTTATTAGCCCTCGAAGGAAAGTACTACTATGCATGCTCCTAGGGGAAGGGTTGGTAGGAGTTAACCATCGCGTGATCCCGACCTCCACTCATAAGGAAGGCAATTAAAGAACACCACATGCTACAAATTTGTCACACAATGTTTACCATACGTGCATGCTATGGGACTTGCCAACTTTAACACAAGTATTTCTCAATTCTATAATTACCCAACTAGCATGACTCTAATATCACCACCTCTATATCTCAAAACAATTATCAAGTATCAAATTGATCATAGTGTTTAATGCACTCTATATGATAGTTTTTATTATACCCAACTTGGATGCCCATCATATTAGGACTAATTTTATAACCAAAGAAAATACCATGTTGTTCTAAAATACTCTCAAAATAATATAAGTGAAACATGAGAGATCAATAATTTCTACAAAATAAAACCACCGCAGTGCTCTAAAAAGATATAAGTGAAGCACTAGAGCAAAATTATCTACCTCAAATGATATAAGTGAAGCACATAGAGTATTCTAATAAATTCTGATTCATGTGTGTCTCTCCCAAAAGGTGTGTACAGCAAGGATGATTGTGGTAAACTAAAAAGCAAAGACTCATATCATACAAGACGCTCCAAGCAAAACACATATCATGTGTCACTACAAAAAAAAGACACATCCGTGACATTCTGGGCCGCACGAAAAAAATTCGGTCATACTTATGACACTTCTATGATGATAATTGTGACAAAACCTGGTATCATCATAGATGTGGTGGGCTCCTGCTTGTATGACAAAAAATCATGACAGAAAATGGGCTTTTCGTCCTGGGCGGGCCGGAGACGCAGCTGCATGACATTCTTTGGGCCGTCCATGACGGAAAAAACCGTGGTAGAAGCGAGGTCGAGGAAAATTTTGGGGATTTCCCGGTTACGGTGGGCGGTCGGGGGCCGAGCGATGCGCGTTTCTCTCGTACACATACACGCGTGTGTGCGAGGCGTTGGCTCTAACTGAACCCGAGCGAGGCATTGGGCTCTAACTTAACCCAAGGTTTTGCACTCCAGGCTACGCGTTACTGAACGTGAGCGATCGATCGATGGCTTTTAACTGAACCCGAGCGAGCGATTCCTTCGCTACTGCTGCTAACTGAAGCTGATCGATGCTTCCCCTAGGATGAACAGTGAGCGTTGGGGTGGGGGGTTGGACGAACAGTGAGCGGTGGCGTTGCCTCTTGATGAACAGGACCCCAATCGATCCAGCCAGTTGGGGCTGGATGAACAGGACCCCGTGGAGTGGAGGGATGGATGAACAGGACGACCCCGTGGAGGGCTGGATGAGCGATGAGCGATGGAGGGTGCCCATGGAGGGTGGTTGAGCGATGGCGGTGGAGTAAGCGCGGTGGAGAATGGATGAACAGGAGCCCGTGGAGGCTGGAGGAGGTCGACGGTAGCCCGTGGAGGCTAGAGGAGGTCAGCGGTGGAGATGAATAGTATCCCGTGGAGTCCTGTTTTGCAGTATGCCACACCCCTCCCGATGAACAGGACCCCCGTTTCGACCGTAGCACTCCAACACAGGTCCGTTTCGTCCGTTTTGCGGTACGCCACACCCCTCCCGATCAACAGGACCCCCGTTTCGACCGTAGTAGGTCCGTTTCCTCCGTTTTGCAGTACGCCAGACCCCTCCCGATGAACAGGATCCCGTTTCGAACATGGCCGGTCGAACACAAGGCTGTTTCCTCCATTCTGCGGTACGCCAGGCCTCGTTTCCATCGCCTGTTCTGTCAAAGTCGGTTGGCTCCCACGCGTTTCGTTGCCTCCCGATGAACACGACGCATTCTGTTGCCTCCCCATGAACACGACGCATTCTGTTGCCTCCCCATGAACACGACGACGACGCGGTTTCTCCGTTCCGACCCAGCCATGTACATGAGCCCTGGCCGTACGTATGCGCGAGTAGGCGTTCGAGACCCCATCCGTATGTACGTATGTGGCCGTATTTTCTTTCTTGCACCATGGCCGTTGTACGTACGCGTACATGCTACATGCGCGCCTCTACCACGACACATGTGCACCTCTACTACGACACGTGCGCGCCTCTACATCGACCAGTATGTACGTACATGTTCGCGACCAGAATGACAACGCTACATACGCTTCGACCAGGTGGGTCCTGACTGTCAGGCAATTCCTTGTGTGCGAAGATGTAGTTGGTGGGTCCCAGCGGTCAGGGGGGCGAATCTTTATTTTTTGCCCGGTTGCACTTCCTTGCATGCAAAGATGTAGCTGGTGGGTCCCAGCAGTCAGGGGGTGAATCATTTTTTTGCCCATAATATGGACGCACTTCCTTGCGTGCGAAGATGTAGCTGGTAGGTCCCAGCAGTCAGGGGGAAACTTTTTTCGCGAAATACGGTGGCCCGTCCCGTGGGTCCCCGCTGTCAGGTGGAGGAATAATTATTTTGCGCGTAATAAGGAGGCACTTCCTTATGGCTGCCGTGGACCCAGCTGTCAGCCTCTCGACGTACAGTACTCTTCCGATGGAAGTTGGTCGTTGACCATGTTGACCACGCCGTGCCGAGAGCACCATGGCGGTGGACGACGGCGAGGCCTAGGAAGGGGACGACGCGAAGCCGGGGAAGATGCGGCAGTGGATGCCCATGGGGAGAGGAGTACGAGGGTCCACTGGTTCGGCTGCGGTGTGAGGTTACCGTCGCTGCAGAATAACATGGGGTGTGGGTGAGTAGAGGGATGTCTTGGCCAGCGGTGGGAGTAGTAGGAGGCGGTGAGGCCTCCGCGGCATCACACCCGGCCATGGGAGGCAGGAGCATGCGGCACGACCGACGCTGCTTTGGGCGGCTGGAGCAAGAAGACCAGAGGTTGAAGAAGCACTATGGCCGTTGGATGGACATCGTACGATCACTGGAGCTAGAATCGTTCATATTGACTAAAGTTGACAAAGGCCTCCATCCCAGGCCCACAAGTCAGCCTCCCACCATGGTGGGTCCCAACTAGCAGGGGGAGTATTCATTTTTTTGTGTGTAATAAGGAGGAAATTCCGGTGGGTCCGAGCTAACAGCGGGGGAACATTTTTTTCGAGAAATATGGTGGCCCATCCGGTGGGTCCCAGCAGTAAATGTTTTTTCACGAAATACGGTGGCTCATCCGGTGGGTCCCAACAGTCAGGGGGGAAATGTTTTTTTCACGAAATACTGGTGGCCCGTCCGGTGGGTCATAGCTATCACGTGGAGGAATAATTATTATCCGTGTAATAAGGAGGCACTTCCTTGCAACTGCCGTGGACCCAGCTGTCAGCCTCTCCACGTACAGTACTCTTCCGATGGAATTTGGTCGTTGACCACATCGACCACACCGCACTGAGAGCACCACGGCGGTGGACGACGGCGAGGCCTACGAAGGGGACAACGCGGAGCCGGGGAAGACGCGGCAGTGGATGCCCATGCGGAGAGGAGTACGAGGGTTCACTGGTTCGGCTGCGCTGCCATTGCCGCAGAATAACAGGGGGTGTGAGTGAGTGGAGTGGAGGGATGGCCTAGCCAGCGGTGGGAGCAGTATGGGGGCGGTGAGTCCTCCGCGGCAGCATAGCCGGCCATGGGAGGCAGGAGCAGGCGGCACGACCGGCGCTGCTTTGGGTGGCTGGAGCAAGAAGACCAAAGGTTGAAGAAGCACTACGGCCGTTGTATGGACATTGTATGGTCAGTCGAGCTAGAATCGTGCATATTGACTAAGTTGACAAAGCCCTCCGTCCCCGTCAACTTAGTAGGTCTACTATACTGGGTCCCAGCTAGCAGGGGGAGTATTCATTTTTTTGTGCGTAATAAGGAGGCACTTCCTTGCGTGTGAAGATATAGCTGGTAGGTCCGAGCTGTCAGCGGCGGTAACGTTTTTTTCGCGAAATACATAGGCCCTTTATGTGGTTCCCAGATGTCAGGTGGAGGAATCATTATTTTGCGCGTAATAAGGAGGCATTTCCTTGCATGCGGCCGTGGACCCAGATGTCAGCCTCTCCATGTACAGTCCACTTCAGATGCATGTCAGTCGTTGACCACGTTGACCATGCCACGCCGAGAGCACCAGGGCGGCGGTGGACGACGGCGAGGCCTAGGAAGAGAATGACACGGAGCCAGGGAAGACTCGGCAGTTGTTTCCCACGCGGAGGGGAGTACGACTGTACGAGGGTTTACTGGTTCTTCTGCCGTCGCCGGAGAATAACAGCAAGTGTGGGTGAGTAGAGGGATGGCTAGGCCAGCGATGGGAGTACGGTGGGGCGGTGAGGCCTACGCGGTAGCACAACTGGCCGCGGGGAGGAGGGAGCAGGCAGTCCCGCCGGCGCTTGTTTGAGCAGCTAGAGCAGGAGGAGCAGAAATTGAAGAAGCACGACAGCCGTTGGATGGACATCCAACAGTCACTGCTTGTGCGTCAACCTTTTTTTAGGAAAGCCTCAAATCTGTGGAAAACAACATACAAGCCATCTGCCATTATTTCTAATAATTTACAGCCCATTTGCTAATTCTTACGGTTTATTTGGAGCCCATATTCTTTTTGTTAGCATTACAGCCCATATTGTGGCCACGGTTAAAAAATTATACAAAATTTTGCATATGTCGGTGCGGTCTGAACTATTTTTAATCCCGAAATTTCGAGTCACATTCAGACTGATTTTAAAAATAAATGTATATCAATATAAAATCCAATAAATTGTCCACGCATAAAAATCAATGCAATTTAAAATCTCGAAATGAAAAAAAGATATTTGAAACTAATTGCCGGTTTGATGTGTTTTAAAAATGTACATCCCATTTCTCATTACTGATAGGCCATTTTCTTGGCCAGCCGAATGAAGCTCTCCTCGTCTTGAAAGATTTGCAGCCCAACAGGCCTGATAAAGCGACTTACTTGACAAATCACAAAAAAAACTGAGCTAGCCATTTTTAGAAAGAAAAAAACTACTGGGCTGGTCTGTGGTAAACATAAAAAAAGGCCGTCTAGACAGGCCAGAGTGTCCCGCACAACCCAGTTGACACCATACTTCTGTCTCAAAAACAAATTAGATAAATGCCACTCCAATTATGGTGATTCATAAAAATGCCACTGCAATTTCCAAACTTTGAAAAATGCCACTGCATTTTTTGCAAACTTTGAAAAACGCCACTGCAGTTTGCAAACTTTGAAAAACCTCACTCCATACTTCGAAAAATGCCACTAGAAATGGCATGAAATGGCATTTTTCAAAGTTTGGAAATTGCAGTGGCATTTCTCGGATACACCAGATTTGAAGTGGCATTTATCAAATTAACCCAAAACAAAAATAATTGGGCGAGCTGCTGGGTCCCTGGTGTCAGCCGCTCGTTGTGCAATTCTCTCGTTTATTGACTATGTTGACAATGGTATGGGATCCAGATGTGAGAAATCCACTAGGAGGAGCCATTTTTTATTGGCTTGAAATAAGGAGGCACTTGCTTGCATACTGCCATGACCTTGGCGGTTCCCTGCTGTCATCCTCTCCACGTACAATCATCTCCTGATTGTGTGCGCATCAACTTGGTAGGCCCACAAGTCAGCCTCTAAACCCGTGGAGGACAAATACAACCCATTTAAAAAAATAACAGCCCATTCCATACGTTCAAACGGAAACTTCAACATTCAGAGCAAAGTAAAAGTTTTGATCCACATATAGAGTACTGAACTTCCACGTTGACAACCATCATAGCCAAGTCAACTATCTACTCTCACTAATACTCTACTAGCATACAGGTTCTAACTTACTCTTAGCTAACTAGACGATGACGGCCGCCATCTGTGGTACACGCTAAACGCCGGCACCAGCATCCTACGCCTCGCCTCGGACTTGCAAGAGGTGCGATAGGGCACGTTGCTCGCGGGCGTTGGCCCTTTCCATGCCGGCGTAGTCCACCAAAGCTTCGGCTTCCAAGCGGGAAACCCACTTGACAAGCTGGTAGTAAAAATTGGCATCGTGAACGCGTGCGTGCCCGACAGCCTCCAGGGCTATTTGCCGGGCGCCGGCCTCCACGTAGTCGGCCCAGTTGCGAGTGCTCTGCTCGCGACTTCGAGCGTCGGTGCGCTGCTGCTCCATGTCCCGCTGGCGGCGCAAATCGGCGATACGCTGCTCCTCCGCCAGGCCGTCGCGCTCCAACAACTCCTGCTCCTCCGCCAGGCGATCGCGCTCCAACAACTCCTCGATCTCCGCATTGCCATCTAAAGATAGATAGAATGCCTCCTCCCTCCGTCGGCCTTCCAGTGAAAAACCGAACACAAGTTCCGGCAGTGACCACCTCTGGCGTCGCCTACCGCGGACGGGCGGGGGCATGGAGGACGTGGAAAGCAACATCGGGCCGGTGGGGGCTTATGAGGATATGGCGAGTTGGGTCACGGTGCCACCGGAGAAGGCCGGGAAACAGTACTTATAGGCGGAAGGTAGCGCGACGGTCAGCGGAATTCAATGCATAATGGCTTAGCGCGCCAGCTTGCCGTGGAAAACTAGAGAAACTGAAATTATGACTATGCCGTACCGTCCCATCTGGGTCGCACGCCGGCATGGCGGTCAAACGCGTGCACTCGAATTATCTCCCTCCTTGTCAATAATGATTCCATGGATTTAAAAAGCCCGCAACAATTAAAGCGTATCTTTTTTCGCATCAGTTAGCTGCCTTAATTACGGCCGGCTGCATGCAGGCACTCAGAATCGCTCGCAGCCAGTACGCGGAGTAGCATGCAACGAGTCGCAGCCGAGGGCACGCATGCAGCCACTTAAATCGCTAGAATTCATTAGGCTTAAACTTCTGCATGCCGTTAATTATTGCCATGCCTTGGTCTTGCTGCTTAGCTCACGAGACTAATAAACCCGGACGGAGGGAGTACATGTGTGATCCGCTATTTATTCGTGTAGGATCGAGTAGGTCGTTTGTTGAATTGAGCCCTGCAAACCGGAAAGGAGGTAGTACGTGCATGATCCGCTATTTACCCATGTAGGATCGAGTAGGTACGATAGTGTAGCTTGTCAGTTTCTTCACAGGTAGGCATTTTTATTCAAAAAACTGCCACTTCGGATCTTGCGACGCAAATAAAACTGCCAGGAGCGCATTAGTAGGCTAGCTAGTGATCGATCAGTAACTTGTAAACACTGAGCGAACAGAAATAAGTAACTGTTAATGCATCTCAATGATTCAAAGATCATCTACAAATATGTAGCTCCAAAAGCAAAGATCATCCACTTTGGATCTTGCGTCGCAACTAAAACTAACTAGTACGATTCCCATACATAAGATCAACACGTTAATGCATCTCAATGATTCATAGATCATATACAAATATGTAGCTCCAAAAGCAAAGATCTAGAAAAAACATCTGTTCTTCCTACTAACATGGATGCTTCTCTTGGCCAACATTCAGTACAGACTGGAAGACAAATTTGATTGTGAAGTCTACAATTCCTATTGCAAACGTAAGTGGTTTCACCAACGGCTGGAACCATGAGAATGAACCACACATGATGGAGGAGCATCCACTGCAATATGATTTGGTCTTCTCTCGATCACACCGCGAGAATATTTTCGGAATACAAACTTTAACTTAGGCAAAATGGTGCCCATTGTATAATCAGACCAAAGCAATGAACCACCTAGTGTTGGCCAATAAATAGTACAGTACTACTTTTCTGCAGTCCATGAAGTGACTATCCAATCTTTCTGTGTCTATTTTCAAATGGCACTGCATGCAGTGACTATACTATTCTCTTGTGCAGTTCAACCAAAATTGCGGACACTTTGTTTGTTTGCCAAATAGCAACGGGCTGACATCTCTGCCTGCACAAATATCAAGCAGCTAGAAAACATATACCACACCTTGTATTTTCGGTTTAAACATGTCTCTTCAGCTTAGCATCTGTCATGTTCTGCTCTGGACAATCTGATACAGTTATGTTTTGCCCTGGACATTTTCATACTGAATTGATTTGCTGGTTCAGAGCAGAAATATAGCGCCTATTCTTCATCATACCAAGGATATCCATGTTCACAGTGATGGAAGAGGTGAAATCGATACATCCGAAATTGAGCATACAATCATTGAATCCTATCCGGCACCTCCAATGTAGGTCCACCCTGCCAATAAATTCACATGCAAACCACTAGTATTACTATCTAATGACAGTACAAAAAGAGTAGCAAGATAGTAGCAAACATGTACCTTCGTAATGAACAGCTCATAGTGCCACCAATTGGATATAAAGGTTTGGAAAAAAAAACATGCTCCTAATGTTCAACCAGTTGGACTTTTTGTGCAGTTCCACTAAAATCGAGCATCCCTGTTTGCATAGATATTGAAAGTGTGATTACTATAAAAGTGGCACTAGTTGAAGCATAGACTCACAAATATAAGCATTCCAATTTCTTAATGGAAAAAAGTAGCAAGACTGTTTCTAACCACCTGTTTGAAGGAATAAATAAAGCAACACCGGCTGATGTCAGGAAGGCATACATAGTTTTTTCTAAAAAATTGAGCCATTCCTGACCTTTCCTCTTCTTTTAAGCATATTTTGTGCGGTTCAACTAAAATGAAATGCCATCACCGCCTTGACAATTCAGTGACACTATACAAAAGGAAATGACTTAACATTACATAATGATGTCAGGTATGTAGTTGACATGCATTAGAGACAAACATACAGACCTCCTCCGATAACATAATGAACATTTATTTTAACAAAGGTGTGACTAGCTTTACAGGGATAATTTGAGTGAACTCTACACCCTCTGTTCCTTAATATAAGACGTTTTCACGGTTCAATTTAAAGTACCCAAACGTCTAGTATTTAGAAAAAAAGGTAGTAGTTTTCTTGAGCACATATCTGGGAAAGCTTGCCACACTTTATTTATGTCCATACGCTAATGCAACACCATTCGAATACTACAAATATACACTAATCCAGTGGCTAGTGCAACAGTAGAGTAGTTAGTTTATTACATGGTACAGTACAATGGTTTTACTGAACAGATTTCAATAAACTCTAGCACTGGAAGATTTCTGTAAGAATTAACAATACAAAATGTAAAGGCAACAAGTTTCAGCATTGGTATACTAGCTGTGAATGAGCATTAAACCAAATACAAAAGTCTGAAGGTAACTAGCATTATTAACTAATGACAGTATAAAAAAATTGCAAACCATGTACTTCCAAGGTAAATATCATTTTGAACTCAGGGGGACCTTAAAAATTGCTATCCCAATCTTGATAATCGATCAAACATAAAAACTTGATCAAACGAATCAAGAGAACAGCCGGAGGAGGAGGTGCCCACTCTTGACCTTTCCTCTTGTCTTCATAACTTTTTGTGCAGTTTAACCAAAATAAAATGACATCAGCGCCTTGGCATTTTGGTGACACTATACAAAAAAATTAACTTGTCTCATGAAAGTGAGGTATGTAATCTATAAGCATTAACAGTGCAAAAATCTTAAGGTAGTAACAAGTTTCATCGTTGGTATATTGGCTGTGCAATAGCATTAGAATGCCTTAGCTGAAAAATCTTTAATACATCCACAATCAACAGCTAACCCTGAAATAATCCAGTGACATTAAATGGCATTGCTTAAATTTACCGGTGGCATTAGACTGAGAGCGACATTAGTTAAATGTGGCATCACTTTAGCAGTAGCATTGCTTGACTTGACTGTTGGCGTTATACTAACAGCAAAAAAGTGGCAATAAGAGCATGGGAGGCCCATTCGGACAGTGGGCGCACCAATACGATGTACCTCCACAGATGCAGAGTGGTGAGGGAGGTATGGTTGCCTAGAGGAACAAATATCCAGGCAGCATATGTGGATTACGTCCCATTTTTGTTCTCTTTAGCCACCTTTTTCCTATGTGAGGACAACAAACCGATCGATCTGGTCATTCTCTATTGTGTTGTCATGCCTTTCTACCCTTCTTCAACCAAGAGACACAAGACTCGTTCCTTAGCTACTGATTTTCCCCTTTTCAACCTAGATGCAGGTTCGATGCCTACTCTCTTGGACAGTACAGTCTCCCTTCCTTTCCTTATTCAACCCAGACATGGATTAGTCTACATGAAGTAGGGTTTCTTTTAATAGTGCAAAATTATGGTTTTCGTCTGCGTGGCCAGTAGAGTAGAGGATAGCAAATTGGGAAGATGGTGGAGTGGAAAAAGATCCACATGCAATGACGTGGCAGATGGGGCAATAGAACAAGGGTATGGTTCGAAAAGAGGTAGCATACCTGAGGGTCAGCGGGAATTGGCTTCGCTCGTGGTCGTCGTCCTCCTCACACACTACGGCAGCGAGCTTGGGGACGGAGGCCATCCTATGCGGGCGCTAGGTCTGAGAGGACGGCCTTGTCATCGATGGTGACCTCGCCGACGACGAAAAGTCGTCACGCCAGCCGCCCTTTTCTTCCCCGCGGATCTGTGACCACCGGTGAGGAGGGAGAGAGAGGCCGTCTTTTTTAGATCTGGAGAGAGGGTGGTAGTGTGAGAAGCAAGTGGGCAGCCCTTAGCAAGAAAGCGCTGAAGCTCCAGCCTATATATCTTTTTTATACTACTAGTACTAGAGGTGGAGTAGTGGTAGACTAGTTTATATTTTCTCTGCGTACAGTACCAGTTAGTCATGCTTCAAAACTGAACGGCACGCCATTAAAAAAATAAAGGTCGATAACTAATGCGGTACCTCGGGCCAACGCGGCCAGATCGCATTTTGCACGAGAAATTACACACCATGTTTCATTGACATGTGGTCCCGTTCCAACATATCAGTGAGACGACGGCGAGTCCTTTTCTACTAGTATTTCCGAACAAACATGTAGGCCAGGGCGCCTCTTCATGAACCATGGCAAGCTGGCAACCGTCCACCGACTCTTCGCCTTTCCCTCTTCGATTTGGAACTACTGTCGCACGCTCTTCCTCTCCCTCCTCCATTTTCCTTCAGCCCTTCACCCTTTCTTCTGCCATTGTTCGATCGTCTTCTCCATGGAGGGAACAGGCCGGAAACGACCCCATTATTCTTGCCCCGATCTGAAAGATGGCGTGGTGGAGGAACTCATTGATCGGTGTGACGTCATCACCTCAGCTAGCATGGCAGGTTCGTTCAAGACCATTTTCGACTCAACTAATAACATCATTACAAGGAACCCAAGAGTCAAGGAGCGGTTTAATCTCCCCTATCTTCTTTGCCGTGACCCTGATGACTAGTGCAGGGACGACGGAGGCCTCGCCTTGTGCAAGTTGATGCCGCTTGATAATGATACGTATGATGTTAAGATGCCATCGCTTGAGGGTAAGGCTTGGGCAGACGCAAATGGAGATTGGGTTTTTTATATTGGGTACAACTGCGAGTGGGAACTTGTGAATGTGTACACTCGTGACCGGGTTCCACTTCCAAATATCTTAGCAGACTGCCTAGAGGTTGAGAACACCAGTGTTGCACGCACTTTCAAATACGATCATGGTGACTGTCTTCTATGGAAGATAGCAATTTGTCGAGTTCCCAACCGCTCTTGGAATTACAACAACTATGAAGTTGTTGCTATCTTTGACAAGCTTGTTGTCGTCCTTCATGGTTCGACTGGATGGTTATTGCTCAAAAATCAGTTTCTATACATGGATGAGTATTGTGATGCAATTCAATATGAGTGCCTTGTGTTTGCTGCCACCACTCGTGGCACTGTTTTTGCATGGAATCCTTATGCTTTCGGTACGTTTGTCTTCCACCGTAATTATAATTGTTTCATCCACATGCATGCGGGTTAGAAAGTTTCCCTTTACTAATTAACCTTCTTCTTGTGTTTCCAAGGTCCTCTGAACATTCCACCACCTATACTTGAAAAAATTTATAACCAAGGGGGAGATGACGATGGTGATGATCATGAGCATGAGGACGAGCAGCGCCCATATACTCTGTGGCGCCTGGCAACTAATTCCGATGGATCACCTCTTCTTGTGTGTATACAGCCCACTGATGATGTTACTACTAAGGAAGCAGGTGTAGTCTCCCATGGTCGCACTCTCCAGACCTATTCCAACACCCGTTGCATGGTATGCGGGATGGATACTAGTGTGCTAGCGGCAACACCTTCTCCCTGGTATAGAATTGATAGTCTTGGAGAAAACTCGCTCTTCCTTGGACAAAACTATCCAATGATGGTGAAAGGCGATCCAACTATTGTTGACACAACATTACTACCATTTATGAGAAGAAACTGTGTTTATACCTCGGACATTTGGGTGGTTCCCTACCCTGGTACTGATATAGTAGGCCGCTTCAGCCTGGATGATCAGTCCTGCGTTGGTCTCGAGATCGACAATGGATGGCCCATTCCAGAGAAACTTGTGGTTCAAAGCAAGCGTTTCCAATGCCGAGGAATGGTTGAGTTGAAGTTCATTTCATTGCTTGTTATTTGTTGTGTGATGAAAACTTTAGTATTTATAATGTATCCTCGTTGTCGATGTGGGTTGATGACCTGTTGTATGTAATAAAATGATATGCCTGTGATAAACTTACTAAATTTATGAATGGCTTTCGAGTTGCTTCTCTGAGTGAGTGGTGCGACGAGGCAAAAAATATTTTCCAAATACATAATTGTAAGTGCCTTGCAACAGGTTATCGGATGAGGCCAATCAACAATAGTAGTACACTATTTGTACTAGCTTCACATGCTTCGTGCGTCGGGCGGGTGTTTTTACTGTAGCCATATGTTAATGTGTTAGCTGTACGTAACCAGCACCTCGAATCCTTGATACTAGTACTATATAAGTAGTAGGAGTAGTAGGGTGGCATGGGCCAGAACAAGCATTCACGTCCAGGAGTTCGGCACACACCACCACCACGACATCCATCTGACACCATATTTCTTGGAGTCCATGCTAGAGCAATCTCTTCAACCTCGTCGTTTCTCTAACTTCAGCCATCGTGCGGCAGGCGAGGTGGGGGTTTGTCGATAGTCGGTTTCCTCAACTGCGGTCCCACTTGTAAGGTCAACTCCAACGCACGACCCCAAACAGACCTCCGTTTTGCATGAACTCCAACGATAATTTTGACTAGAAAAGCAAAACCAAAGAAAAAAAGAACCACAAGAATACATTTTACTACTCCAGAAGATATCTAACTTCCATAACTGCTCCTGTAAGTTGGATTAGTGCCTTCTCGATGCATTCATTGTTGATCTGCGGAGGCTCGATCTTGCGTGCTTCTTTCTTCTTTGAGTGTAAAGAAGTAGACGTTGCTTCCTCGCATCTAGTCTCATGTCTAGCCTCTATTCTAGTAGGAGTATCAACAAGTGCACTAGTCTCATCTCTAGCCTCTATGCTAGCTAAAAGAGATAGAACATCTACTAAATTGCGCTCTATCAATATATCGATGTACTCTTCTTTCCAATACAAAAACTTGCATCCATTCTACTCCCTCCGTTCCACAATACATGCCTTCTATTTGTCAAAATATAGATGTATCTAGACATGAATTAGTATATAGGTACATCCATTTTTGGACAAATGGAAGTCAAGTATTTTGGAACGGAGGGAGTACACAATAAAAAATTTACGTTTGCACAACTAGTCTAATCCGAGAGCAGAACCAAAGATTTGGTCGGGTTCTTCCTCCTTTTGCAGACACGTGGGACATCCAGCATCCAGGTCATGTCATGCAAGAAAATAGAGTGGTAGTTGAAGCCACGTGATGTGCATCTTGGGTTAAACTGTAAATAGAATCTTACTACTCTTGAGTAACTCCAAAAGCGGCCACCGAAGATCTTTATTGGATTTGTTTTTCATCACCAGCACGTCGAGGTGAAAGATGTGCAGGTTCAGTGGGTCCTCTTGCGTTTTCACTCACATGTGGGATCGCATGTGAGCAAACAGACGATGGGCTCCGCGCGTCTGCTGGCTGGTTGAGAAGAGAGATAGAGGAGGGCTGAGCATAGACTCCAGGAAATTTGTTCTACGTACCTTGATATAGGCTCGATATAGTGGGGTGGCATGGGCCATAACTAGCATTCACATCTAGCAGTACGACACACGCCACCAACACGAGTCCCATCCAACACCAATTTTCTCAGAGTCCGTGCTACAGCCATCTCTTCTCCCTCCTGTTTTCTCAGCCATCGCGCGGTGGGCGGGGTGGGGGTTTGCCGATAGTCGTTTGCTCAACTGCGGTCCCACTTGTAAGTGAAAATGCAACACCGCACGCATTCCGCCTTGAGCGGCGTGCCGGGACAACCGTGTGGGGGTGCGACGCGAACACGGCAGGCTTTTCCTTTTGAACTCGTAACTGGTAGAATTTGGTTCTGCTCCATGGCGCAACCGATAGATAGAAAATAACAATTTTTCCTAGAGTAATGAGAAGTTTGGTTCTGGCGCCGTTCATGCATGGAGTACGTACCAAAAATATGAAGTTGATGCGAAAGGTAAGATAATTACTAGTAGTACCATATACTACTACATGGATTTGACGGAAAGATAAAAATACATACGGATCCATCAACGACATCCTCAGGCCCTAGTGCGCCGGGTCACCAACCGACGTGTGAGGAGCAGCGGCGTTGGCGGCGAGCTCAACGTGCTTCTGAACAATGCCGTCCTAACTTGCCCTGCGGTCCAAGAAGGCCAGCGTCCTATCGTCCTCCTCTTGCATGTAGTAGTCCTTGTGGACGATTTGCGCGTAGACGTGGGTGATTATGTCGATGGTGTCTTGTTGCGCCCGGCTGCTGTGGCGAAACACGACCTCGAGTGGACATTCTCCGCGCAACAATGGGCAGTCGCAGGCCACCACCGGTCGTCGAAGAGGTTGTCACCATAGTGGCCGTTGAGGTGGCGGGCATTGCGAGCCTGGGCGCGCGTCGGTGGGCGTCGTCAAAGTCGTCCATGAGCTTCTTGACGACGGTGAACTTGTCGAGAAACCGACGAGGACCTCGTCGAACAAGGAGACGGTTGTCGTCCAGCGCCCCTCGCCTGGCGGCCTCAAGCAATACACAGAGCGTTCCTTGGTGCCGCAGCGCGGCGGCGTCATGGACCATCTGGCACAGCCGGCTGATGCTCGCGCTCATCGCCTCCATGGGTCTAGATTAGCTTCTAGTCAATTGATCTTGCGATTCGAGGGATCACTCTTGCCCTTGGTTAGCGTGCGTAGGTGCGTAGGATTCTGTACTACTCCTCGGCCCTCTACTGCACCCGCCTTTGGCTGTATGATAGGTGGGCCAGCCACCCCTTGGGCCCACGTGTCATTCACCCAAATGCAGTTGTAGTAAGTCAATGAAGCTGCGTCCCCCTCTATGCTGGTGCAGTATAGTCATCTCACCGGACCTCTAGTTGGGGCCAAACAAGAGAAGTTTGATGTTTACTGGTTTATTGGTCCCCTTTGCATTTTGCGCCAAGTTTTGACCTTTGATTTAACAAATAAAATGCTAATGCATGTAAACAAAAATGTTGTGTAAGTCACCTTACGAAAACCAAATAATCCCAAAACACTTAGGCACAGTGCATTAACTCCCTCCTCGTTTCTTATTTCGTGACATATCAACCAATGAGAGATGTACCCCTCAAAAAAACCCAATGAGAGATGTGTGCCGTGCATGCTTTCAGTGACTTGAGACTACCAAACATGACATGCAGTGTTTAGTTCATTGCATGTAATCCTATTAGTTAGCAAAAAGATATTAAGTTCTCTCGCCGATAGGAATAAAACAATATACCATGTGTTTATTTACAGAGGGAGTAGTACATTTTTTGTGACATGCATTACTAGATATTGCTAGTCAAATACTAAAATCCAGATGGACATGGTAGTACTCCTAAATCCAGATGGTGGTGCTACTAGTACTAGTAGTAGTACTACCAATATAGCAGGAGTACTAGCACTGTACTACCCGTTGGTCAAATTATTACGTGCTGCTCCTCATAGTGAAGTGAAAAGACCCTGCGCCGGAGATGACACCTGAGTATAGGCGCCGTGTTCGGCATACCATAGTCAGCCTCACCGTCTGCAGTCACTATCATCATGGATGTAGAGCTAGCCTGCTTACAACTAGCCCTGTTCGACATAATATCCCGTGCGTAGATGCCCGTGCATTGCACGGAACATCAAGATTGGGGGTGGACTGCGCCGGCAGCGGCCATCGCGCCAGATTTTTCCATGGCCTTCTAGATGTGGTGGGGAGGAGATAAGGCTGATTGTGAGAGCCGAGGAGTTGTTTGTAAATATGGAACAAGTGCGGGCATCTTTTTCCAAAAATGGAGAAGTTTGGTTTGTATGCGTCAGATCTAGATCCGACGGCTATTGGTGAAAGATGGGAGGCACAACATCATCACCAACTCAGGACCTGTTTGATTCGCAGGATTTTGAAAACGCATGAATAGGACACGGCAATATTACAAGTTTCAAACTGATATTACAGATGTTTGGAGTAATGCTGCACCTACGAAGAGGGAATTACTAGGAAGTTTATGTGAGAACTTTCGTTACTTTAGGTGGATGCAGCATTATCATACAAACTAAAATCCACCGCCCTGACAAGTCACTAATGGGCAAATAAGTTTTCGAGTCTCTGGCCACTTGATGTTTCAAAAACAAATTCAGCTTCTGCAAAGACTTTGCCATTTAGGTTAGACGCTTGCGGTGATCAGCACGCCATTCATTGTTGTGCCAGAGAACGCCAAACCTCATTACCTTGAGCACACTTGCCTCCAGAACAAAGAACCTGGCCAATTTAATCTCAGATGTGCTCTCGGTAGTCAATCAAATCAATTTCTGTAAGATGGAGATCAAGGCATTGGATGAGATTGTTATAGTGCAGCACATTTTTCACTTTTGGGTCTTTTTTATCTGCAAAAGAAGAGAACATATTAGAGCAGCTAGCTGTATAAAATTGCCGTGTCATCAAGAGGTACCAATATCATTCGCTCATATGATAGGGTTGGCTGGCTAGTGATATTTTTTCACTCTCTCTCTCTCTTCTCTCTCTCTCTCTCTTTCTCTCTCTCTCTCTCTCTCTCTCTCTCTCTTTCTGTTTCCTCTCACTTAACTAGGAGCACCTGAAGAGCTTGGGCATTTGTTGCCTTCCACTATGTGGCCGATGCCATATTTCGCAAAAGTATGCCACATAATACGCATCGATGTCAAATCAAAAGATTTTGGCACCGCTCTCGCGATGTGAGAGAGTTGGCACCGCTGTGCACACAGACCCACATGTATAGACAAATCAATCAAGCCAACTACACCAGCCTCTCACTCTCCCAAACATGTGTTTTTTATTGCCTCAGTCCTCTCTCTCTCCCCCACGCAGTGTTTTTCCGTTGCGTGAGTTAATTTGGCACCGGAGCAAAGTAGGTGATCCAGATTGGGGCACCAGGTGAGCAATGGAGGGGCATCGATGCCAAATGCATCACAAGTGAATTTGGCACGTGTTTTGGCCTACATAGCCCACTTTTGTACTCCCTCCGTATCAAAATTCTTGTCTTAAATTTGTCTAAATACGGATGTATCTAGTTACATTTTAGTGTTAGATACATCCGTATCTAAACAGATGTAAGACAAGAATTTTGGGACGGAGGGAATACTACCTCGTATTTAGTATAAAAATTTGACCATAGATTTACCTAAGAAAATGCCAATGCATGTCACTAGAAATTACACCATTTGAAATTATGTTCAAATACGAATCCAACGATATAGTTCTTAGTAACATGCATTAACATTTTGTTAGTTAAATCTATGGTCAAATTTTGATACTACAAAATTGGAAGAGTAAACCAGGACGGTGGTAGTACTTGCTCTTAGGGTAACCATAGAGTTACTAGAGTAGTCTAAGTTACTTTCCACTATGACTAGCCTAGGCTACTATAGTAGTACAGCATAAAACCGATGCAGGTGATCACGTGAGAAAAAATACTAAAAACATTTCTTTTAGTGTTGTGCGTAGTTGCAGTTTTGAACAATACACTTGTCATCGTAATCTGGGAAAATTACGAAAAAATTGAGCTACGTTGTGATTACCGTTTACTAATAGGAAAGAAGTTTCACCTCGATGAGTAGCTTCTCCGTGCACGGAAAGCATGTAAGGAATCCAACAACTTGATCCAGATTGGGGTCGATAGATTTTAGTGCCAAGATCTTCACTGTGCGCATGGACTAGGTCAAGCTTGTGGGAATCATTTTCTGGAAGACTGTCATAAATACATCAAGAAGAAATTTAAAAATGTGAATTTCAAGAAGACGGAGAAGAAGATGAGTGGTGTACCTGAACGATTACGGATCCAATAAAGAGTTCGGAGAATTTGGCAGACGAGTACACCAACGCTGTCAATTTCGGTCAATGACCCTGATTTTTGTTGGACCTTCTAGATCCGATACAAGCAATCTCTCAAGGAAAGGCGCATTCTCAATGAGCATAACGTGGAACAGCTGGAGTGATCTCTTCCCAATTGATGTCTTGTTGCGGGGCCAACAAGACACATAAATCCATTGGAGATTCGTCGAGGCGATGTGGAGGCTAATGAACCCGTGGATCTTCTCAAGACGAAGGTACTCGAGCACAGTACAGCTGCGGAGCAGGTGCTCCATAGCTTTCTTCGAGATGACAACGTCGAAGAGGTCAAGCTGCTTGACTTGAGGGAGAAGAAGGGCGGGCGCGACATTAATCTGGGGAAGATAGCAGGAGCTGAAGCTGGCGCGGCGCAGCGTTGGCGTCAGGCAGAGCATGGACGGTGGCAGAGAGCGACATCGTCCAGCTTCAAAGCTGAGCTCCTCAAGCTGATCTAGGGCGGGGGATAAGAACCACTCGTCGAACTTGGGTTGGACCTTGCAGTTGGTACTGAACATGCGGATGTCAAGGCGTCTGGCTAGCCCTGGGTGCGATGAAATGATCTTGGAGACTGCGGCCATGTGTTTGCAATCCCCGTCACAGAGGCAGCTGTCGACGGCGAGGTTGAGGGAGACGTGGCGCTAGAGGGAGCGCCACTGCCGGGAGATCAGGGCGGTCCGCACGGCAGATTTGGTGGGGAGGAGGCCGATGATGACGAGCACCATGTTGTCAGGGAGGCCGCTGATGAAGTCCAGGCTCGCCGGATGCGGTTTTGGCTCGAGTCGCCTCTACTTGTTGGCTGCCTCACCGTCCATCTCAACCGGCGGCGACGCCGGTGTACATGTGTGCTGGTGTGTGTTGTGTGCTGGGTGTGCGCGAGTGAGTCCTTCTGTGCATGCTGCCGCATAGTGGTGAATTGTGCGCGAGTGCGTCCTTCACGCGCAAGAAGTGTGTCCTCAATGCGCCCTCAATTTACTAGCGTGCGGGGTGCTACCCCGAGTGGTTTCAACTTTGTTTACTTCACCGTGTGTCATATGGGCCTCTAGTTTACTTATTTTCACCCAATACCACATGGGCCAGCACACGAAGATATAGAACACGAGCTAACAAGGCAGCATGTGGACTGGTTGACCGGTCAACTAAACAATATATGGAGCTATACGCTGACACAGTGAGCGTATAATCCGTCGCTATAGAGAGTTCGAGTGAGAGGGGAGGCCCGTGAGAGATAGCAGAGAGAGAATAAAGAGCTACTCCCTCCGTTCGATAATGTAGGTCCAATATTTTTTTAAATTCAAACTTTTGAAACTTTGACCAAGTTTATAAAGAAATTACTTATGTCTACAATACCAAAGATAAATGATAGTATGAAGTAAGTACATGTTGTGATGAATCTAATGATTGTTCCAGATGTAAATGTTTTTCTCCACATATACCTGGTCAAACTTTTCTGAGGTTTGACTTTTCAAAACATCCATATGCTTACGGACGTGATAGAGTCCCTAACTAGAGAGAGAGAGAGAGAGGAATAGAAAGAGTGAGTGAAAAAAGTGTGTGTGTGTGTGTGTGAAAGAGACATGGACAACACATGACAAATGTAGAGAAAAAGCATGTGTGTCTTATGCAAACATATCACACATGCATCTTTGACAACGGAGGCAAGGTGAGGAGATAGTGTGTGGTTGTTTGGAACCGAGAGAGCAAGACCCCTAGCACGTGGCCAAGAGGGGTCTGACAAACAAGGGAGAGAGGTCGAGAGAGACATACGGAGAAAATGTAGACATGGGGAGGAGAGAGTGTATGTTTGTCATAGAGAGATCCCCTGGAGATCGTGATGGGACTACATGGGTGGGAGATTGAGTGACAAGGTGTGTGCGCGATAGAAGATGCCCCGAGAGATATCGAGATAGACGTATGGATGGAAGGAGACAATACGTGTGTTCCTGATGGCTAGTAAGAGATAATCATACTTAGGAGGGGGGAGTGCTTGCGCCTATGATGGAGTGAGGGATTATGGTACTTAGGGGGGTGCGTGTCACATGGAGAGAGAACAAGGGCGGAAAGTGTTGGATGGGTATATATGTATAGTGCGAGCGAGACATGTGTATGTGTGAACCATGGAGATATAAGGTCAGTTTGGCTTGCGTCCTGAGCATCTTTTGCCTGGCCTGGGGTTGTGATTGGATTTCATGCATGCTTGTTTGGTTGCTACCCTGTGAAAAAGAAAGCCCGCCTGGCCTAGATTCCCTTGCACTTTAATTAGCCTGGCTGGACTCCAGACACTGCAAGTAGTCTGGCCTAGGCGACCGATTTGAACACTGGCGTGCACAGTGGGTAATGCCACGAGGCTAACAGCAACATGGATGGATATTAGCATTAAATAATTGCTGGATGGATTGATTGATGGGACGTTGATGCTTTGCCTGGCCCAGGCACAAACCAAACGCTTCAGCACCACACAAGCCTGGCCAGCGAGAAATATTTTACATCTCACATCCACACCAGGCAGTACTGGCCATCAAGGCATGAGGGTCAGGTCACGAACCAAACAGACCAATAAAGTTTGAGAGAGATTGAGGAGCCCCGATAAGGTTGAGTGGTGCGTCAGATAGCTGAGAGGGGGAAAGAGATATTCCATCCGCTCGATAATGCAGTGCATGTAAATTTTTTAGAAGTCAAACTTGGGAAACTTTGATTAGGTTTATGCAAATGTTATTTGTATCTACAATACCAAAGATACATCATACAAAACTACATCTCATGGTGAATCTAATGGTATATGTTTGTCGTTCTAGATGTAATTTTTTTCTCCACGTACATGGTCAAACTTTGTGATGTTTGGCTTTTCAATAAATCTATATGCCATAGACCGAGGAGAGTGCCGAAGTCGAGACAGATCAAGTGCGTGTGAAGGAGAATGAGTAAGTGTGCAAAAAGAGTATGTGTGTGAAAGAGAAAGTGATAACAAACATAAATTAGAGAGAGAGTGTGTGTTTTTTCGTTTCTTATGCGAACATATCATGCATGCATCTCCGAGATAGAAAAGCGAGGCAAGGAGATACACGAAGATAGCTAGTGTGTGATTGTTTGCAACGGAGAGAGACACCCTTGTAGCACATGTCCAATAGAGGTCTGGCCAACAAGGAACAAAGGTCGAGAGGGACACATGGAGGACATGGACGCATGGGGAGGGAGAGAGGGCGTGTTTGTGATAGAGAGATCCCCTCGAGATCGTGAGGGGACTATATGGGTGGGAGATCGAGGGAGGTGTGTGCGCGATAGAAAGATGCCCTGAGAGAAATCAAGATAGACCATGCACATGTTTGTGATGGAGACTAAGATTAGCTAGTCATATACATATAGGGGGGACTGCGCGTGCCTACAATTGAGTGAGAGACCATCATACTTGGCTAGCTAGGCATGAGATTGGTTGTGTGTGCGTGTGAGATGGAGAGAGAATGAGGGAGAGAGATAGAGTTTTAGATGAGTGCGAGTGAGATAGCATGTGTATGTGTGACCCAGGTGGATGGAGAGTTTGAGAGAGGGGGGAAGAGCTCCGAGACGACAGAGTGGTGCGTGAGAGAGTTACGGGCAATGAGCAAAGGAATTTGTGTGCGTACGGTGAGTGCACCCAAGATATCTAGCTTGGACTAGCTAGAGTATCATACATAGTGTGTGAGAGAGACCTATAGATGGTGTATATATGCATGCGAACTAGAAAGACCCCCCCCCCACACACACACATACACACACACACAGATATATATATAGGGAGAGAGAGAGAGAGAGAGAGAGAGAGAGAGAGAGATGGAGAGAAAGGGAGAGGGACCAACAAGGTTTTTGTGTTGGATGCGTGCGACAGAATTGAAGATTGTCAGACAGAGAGAGAGAGAGAGAGAGAGATAGATAGAGAGAGGGAGAGAGAGAGAGAGAACAAGAGTCCGAGAGAGGGGGAGGTCGCGTTTTATGCACCAAAGACTGATATAAACCATGTTTCGATATAAACTTGCATTCAAATATTTAAATTGGAGAACATGTTGTCTGCAATCCACACATGAACGGATATATGCATATATCAAACAAGTTCATTAATTTGACTTTCAACATGTTCATGGAGTACTATAATACTGTACAACATGCTACTCGATTGAGGTGTTCAATTTTGGATTTAGTTCACTATTTTGACCTAGTGAACGAGCTATTTCATTGAATCGAGATATTTCATTTTGGGTTTGATTCACGTTTTTGAGTGGGTCAACTATTTGTCATATAGTAAATCGCTAGCAACGAGCATGTAAAAACACATTACTCCCGAGCATCATCTCTCCATCTAAAAAAGAAGTGGCAAGCTAATATTTCAAAATTTGATTCGAATCGACTTGGTAAGGTGACGTGGATGCTCGTTCTCCCAAAATTTCAATGAACCGTTAAACATCCTCTGCTTTCGGTGGAATTAGCGAGCAAATAAATGGGAGATCGAAATTACCATCCTATGTGGGACACGCATCAATTGGCCCGTTGTACATCGAGGTAGGTTAAGTAACTTCATCCAAGCATGCCTTCTCCTCGGCGAAATGACATGTGCGAATAATTCATAAACCATAATTAAGCAAAACATGCTCTCCTCGCTTGAAATAGCTCGCCCCACTATTTGAAACATGCTCTCCTACTTGAAACACGCTCGCGCACACTATATTTCAAAACACGCCCTCCTCGCGCGAAATCGCTCCCGTCCACTATCTGGGGAGAAGCAAAGTTACTCTACTATCCCCGACCCTCAGTACACAGACCCAAGCTAAGAAGCCTAAAGGCAGGGGTAGAACTGTAACTCCCCCTCACATTTCAGACAAATGCGCCCGTATGACATGGTTCCACTCCCCTCCCAATTCACTCGCCCCCCATTCGGACCCCCCCCCCCCTGAGGGAGTCCTGGACTAGGGGTTGTCCGGACAGCCGGACTATCATCGTCAGCCGGACTCCAAGACTATGAAGATACAAGATTGAAGACTTCGTCCCGTGTCCGGATAGGACTTTCCTTGGCGTGGAAGGCAAGCTTGGCGATACGAATATGTAGATTTCCTACCATTGTAACCGACTCTGTGTAACCCTAGCCCTCTCCGATGTCTATATAAACCGGAGGGTTTTAGTTCGTAGGACAACAACCATTACAACAATCATACCATAGGCTAGCTTCTAGGGTTTAGCCTCCTTGATCTCGTGGTAGATCCACTCTTGTACTACCCATATCATCAATATCAATCAAGCAGGGTAGGGTTTTACCTCCATCGAGAGGGCCCGAACACAGGTAAAACATCGTGTCCCTTGTCTCCTGTTACCATCCGCCTAGACGCACAGTTCGGGACCCCCTACCCGAGATCCTCCGATTTTGACACCGACATTGGTGCTTTCATTGAGAGTTCCTCTGTGTCTTCACCGATAGGCTTGATGGCTTCTTCAATCAACAACAACGTCGTCCAGGGTGAGACTTTTCTCCCCGGACAGATCTTCGTATCCGGCGGCTTTGCACTGCGGGCCAATTCACTTGGCCATCTGGAGCAGATCGAAAGCTACGCCCCTGGCCGTCAGGTCACATTTGGAAGCCTAAACTTCACGGCTGATGTCCGCAGAGATTTGATCTTCGACGGATTCGAGCCACAGCCGAGCGTGCTGCACTGTCACGATGGGTATGATCTAGCTCTGCCGCCGGACAGTGCCTTGGAGGCCGCACACGAATCTGCTCCGACCTATAGTTCGGAGCCGATCGCGCAGATCGAGGACGGGTGGCTGGACACCGCCTCAGGAACTGCGACTTCTATGGCGATAGAGCCGAATACCGACATTGTCCCTTATAAAGCTCGTGACTCTGAGGCATCGGACTCCTTGCCGGACTCCGAACCTCCTGCGCCCCTGCCAATCGAATCCGATTGGGCGCCGATCATGGAATTCACCGCCGCGGACATCTTTCAGCGTTCACCCTTTGGCGACATCCTAAATTCGCTAAAGCATCTCTCGCTATCAGGAGAGCCCTGGCCGGACTGCGGTCAGGACGGTTGGGATGCGGACGACGAAGAAATTCAAAGCCCACCCACCACCCACTTTGTAGCCACTATCGACGACCTAACCGACATGCTAGACTATGACTCCGAAGACATCGGCGGTATGGGCGGCGATGCGGAGGCGATCAAGAACCGGCGCCTACGAGGGCACTAGAAGACCACCTCGTCATATGACATATACATGGTGGACACCCCAAAGGGCGGGGACGGCGAAGAAGTAGCGGAGGCAGATTCCTCTAAGAAACAGCCCAACGCCCGGCGTCAGCGGCGCGCTCTAAATCCGCCACAGCAAGAATGGAGATTCGGCACCGGAGACAACAACACCCGGTGAGTGCGAAGACAACCCCTCGGCACAATTTAGCTTACAGGGAGGGCGGGAAGCCAGCCCTCGAGAGAGAGCGGCAGATGAGGAGTTAGAGGATGATAATTACATGCCTCCCTCCGGTGACGAAGCAAGCCTCAACGAGGACGAATTTGTCGTGCCCGAGGACCATGTCGAACAAGAGCGTTTTAAACGCAGGCTTATCGCCACAGCGAATAGCCTAAAGAAAAAGCAGCAACAGCTTCAAGCTGATCAAGACTACTGGTCGACAGATGGACCGAGGTCCTCGCGGCCGAAGAGTATGAACTCGAACGCCCCTCCAAGAGCTACCCAAAACGCAAATTGCTCCCTCGACTAGAAGAGGAAGCATACAAACCTTCATCACCAGCGCACAATACGGAAGACCGACCACCCCGTGGTCGCAACAGGGAGGCATCTAGGCCCTCCTTCAGGACCGTACCCCGGCACCGGTCGAAAAGTATGAAGCCACGAGGGAATGCGCCGGACTTGCGGGATATATTGGAGGACAAAGCAAGACAATCCAGATCCATCTACGGATCACGTGGGTGCCCCACGACCCACGACGACTACCGTCGCGCCGGAAACAGCAACCCCGGCCGGGCCGAACACAGCAGACAACGCTCTCTTGAGCTACGTTGTGACATTGCTCAATATAGAGGCGCCGCACACCCACTATGCTTCACAGACGAAGTAATGGATCATCAAATCCCAGAAGGGTTTAAACCCATGAACATTGAATCCTACGATGGCACAACAGACCCCGCGGTTTGGATCGAAGATTATCTCCTTCACATCCATATGGCCCGCGGCGATGATCTCCACGCCATCAAGTATCTCCCACTCAAGCTTAAAGGACCAGCTCGGCATTGGCTTAACAGCTTGCCCGCAGAGTCAATTGGGTGTTGGGAGGACCTGGAAGCCGCATTCCTCGACAACTTCGGGGCACATATGTGCGACCACCGGGCGCCGATGACCTAAGCTACATAATTCAGCAGCCGGATGAATCGGCGGACGATTACAGACACGGTTCTTAACAAAGAAAAATCAAATCGTCATTGTCCGGACACGAGGCCCTCGCAGCCTTTAAACATAACATCCACGACGAGTGGCTAGCCCGGCACTTTGGGGCGGAAAAGCGAAATCCATGGCAGCCCTCACATCACTCATGACCTGCTTACATGCGGGAGAGGATAGGCTAGCTAGCTCGCAGCAACAACCTTAGCAAAAATGCTAGCGAGTCCGGATACTAAGGACCAAAATGGCAGGTCGTGTCGAAACAAAACAAACGCCGCGTGCTGGCGATAACAATGAGGATCTGGCGGTCAACGCGGATTCAGAGGCTCTAAACCCGTCGGCGGAAGAAGCCATTCAAAAGAACCACTCCGGGTTCGTCCAATTTGGACCGAATACTCGACCGCTCTTGCGGATACGGCACCCCGAAAAGCCAGCTAACCACACCAGCGAGGATTGTTGGGTATTCAAGCGAGCGAGCAAGTTAATTGCGAAAACAATGACAAGGGGCTACATAGCGGCGGCGAGGAGGAGACCCGGCCGCCCGAACGATGAGAACGAAGGGTTTCCCCCACAAGTGCGGACGGTAAATATGATATCGTAACCCACATACCCAAGAGGGAGCGGAAGTGTGCGCCGGGGCGTATATGCGATGGAGCGATCGCCCCAAAGTTCAACCCATGGTCCTCTTGCCCGATCACTTTTGATCGAAGGACCACCCACCGATATCCGCCATGGCGGATTCACGCGATGGTTTTAGACCCAATCGTCGACGGATTTCACCTCACTAGAGTCCTCATGGACAGCGGCGGCAACTTTGAACTGCTTTATCGGGATACGGTCGCAAAATGGGCATAGACCCTCAAGGATTAAACCTACAAAGGCGACCTTTAAAGGCGTCATACCGGTGTCGAGGCCAATTACAGAGCTCGGTCACGTTGGAAGTGGTCTTTGGATCACGGATAATTTCGAGCGAGGAGTTAATCTTGACATAGTCCCGTTCCGCAGTGGCTATCACGCCCTGCTCGGACGAACTGCGTTCGCAAAGTTCAACGCAGTACCGCATTATGCATACCTCAAGCTCAAGA
This sequence comes from Aegilops speltoides, assembly GCA_021437245.1. NCBI lineage: Eukaryota > Viridiplantae > Streptophyta > Magnoliopsida > Poales > Poaceae > Aegilops > Aegilops speltoides. The sequence continues at coordinate 399,249,337 of CM038144.1, forward strand.
TGCCAGGCCCTCATGGAGTCATCACGGTCAACGGAAACACTGAACGCTCCCTCCGAACGGAGGAACACACAGCAGCTCTCGCGGCAGAAGTCCAGAACAGCCTCTTAAGGCAATTTTCGAGTCCGGCCGTTAAAAGACCGGACATGATTAAACGCGCCCGGAGCAACATACATCAAGACCACCTGGCACGTCCCGAGCACGTGTAGCAATGCGGCCCCACCCCCAGCCCTTGCATGATCGCAAAACAAGCTCCCCGCGTACATCATTATGCTCTGGAGATACCTTGGGCATAGGGGGAGGGGCACGACCACGACAGGCCCAGAGTGCAGCTCAACCACACCAGGGGCTCCTAAGTGTGTCGCTCTTTTTCTTTTCCTTTTTTAATCTTATCCACAGGACTCCATTTACAAGAGGCCCCGTCTGGCAGTAGATCGACCGAACTCACGATGCAACAGCCAGGGAGGAACAAGGGCTACGACGAACACTCAGGTGGTCTCCATTACGAGCATTAAATCTGTTTATTACACCATTCCGCAGCCCACCCCTGGAGGGGGACATGTTTAAAATAGTCCACTCCCTTCCTTACCGCACTATTTGTATCGTTCTGCACTTATGGCAGAATTCCCTGAATAAACAATGCATTACTTTTTCTTTATAATTGCATTCCTTTCTATATATATGTTCATTTATGACATCTTGCATCCGTACAATTTGGTACGGCCGAATACACCAGGGGCTTATGTTCCCCGCATTATGGTGTGATAAGTCCGAACACTTTCACAAGTGCGGCACCCGAACTTATAGCGTTATGTGCATCGGCTCGAATCATGTCTTGGGTCAATAGTTGGGTTTGCGGCTCCCATGTTTTGGTACCTTACGTTCCGTTACGTCGGCTAAGGTAGCACTAGGAGAACCACTGCGATTGCGCCCGGTTGAGCTGGCGGCGCCTCGGTGGAAAAGCTAAAACTGACTATCATGATAAGGCGAGAGCTGGTATTGTTAGAGAGGTCTTTTCGAGTCCCTAAAGACTTACGCCGCTTAGGCGAGAACGGATAGTGTCCAGCCAAGGCGTGGATAGTGCCACGAATTCGGTCTTACGAACACTAGGGCTTCGCGAAATTTAAAATTGTAGAATTCTATGGCTAAGTGAGAGTGTTCAAGCATTATAAGTCCGGTTGCCTTGTTACGTTGTGTTGGCGCCTCCTAGATGGACCCAAAAATGGGAACAAGAGTGCTCAAGTTTATCCGAACACCCCAAAGCACTTTCGTGGCATGGGGGCTGAAGCCGACGACTTGCCATCTCTCAGATTTTATAAACGGCCGCACAGAAGGTAATATTTTAAATCAATAAGCGTTGCTTAGCGCATATGAACAAAGTTTTCAGCGCACAGGATAACACATTGCGAGTCTACTCAATAATTACATCTCTGAGGCACTCATCCGCAATCTTGCGGGCACCCTTCAGGACAGTCTTATAGTACATTTCGGGCGTATGATACGCCTTGCCCGCCGGCGGCGCGTCCGTCAGAAGCCTCTCAGCATCCAGCCTGCCCGGTGCACCTTTGCGCGGGCAAGGGCCACAGGCACCTTCAATGCAAAGCGGGCGCTTGATGACCTCCACCCGAGGCACGCATCCACCAGCCACGCCTGAGAGGCCGGTAGCTCCCGGGCATGGCCTCTCGAGGCCACAGGCCGGACTATGAGGCCCTTCATGGCCTGCTCGGCTACCTTGTGGAGCTCGACCAGCTGCTTGACTGGTCGCTAGAAACACACGGATGTCCGCCTTAGTGTCTTGAGACCGAAGACCTTCTCCGTTGAGCTCCCTCCTCAGCCCGGTAGAATCTGGCGGCATCGAGACCGCTGCAAGGCAGATCTGCAAACACCCACAGAGAGCTCGAATTCGGGTAAGTAACGGTAATTTACATTCACATGCTTGCTTTGCATGAAAAATGCCTTACCATAGCTATTTTCTTCACCTCCTCAATCTCTGGAGGGCCTTATGGGCCTCGGCCTTAGCGGCTTTGGCACTTTCAAGAGCCGAGGCAAGCTAGGACTCTCGAGTCTTCGAGTCGCGCTCCAAATTCTCATGCTTTTCCATGAGAGCCTGGAGCTCTTGCCGCACCTCCGCCACCCGCGCCTCCTGCTTCTCTCGCTCCGCTCGTTCCGCGGCCGCATTCCGTTCAGCCGCGGACACGGCCTCCTTCAGGGTCGCCACCTCGCTCGTTATCCTTGTTATTTCTATTGCAACCAAAATCCTTTTGTAAGGTACAAACTTTAAAAGTGGTGTTACTCACCTTCTTTATCCTCGAGCTGCTTCTTCGCACGGCCGAGCTCTTGCTCGGACCGCTCGAGGTCCTGCTTCAAAGCACCGACCTCCGTAGTAAGTGCGGCAGAGGTCAGCAGCGCAGCCTACAAACCCATATTGACATAATTTTTAGCACTCCTGCGTATATCTTTTTTAGATACTCAATCCGGTTTTTCTTTCCGAACTCCAAACCGAGCATCAGGGGCTATTGTCTATGCGGTATTACATTACATATTTTAAACTACTTACCTCAAAGCCTGTTAGAAGGCTACTGCAGGCTTCGGTCAGCCCGCTCTTGGCGAGCTGAACCTTCTAAATTACCACACTCATGATAGTGCGGTGCTCTTCCTCGATGGAAGCGCCGTTGAGCGCCTCCAACAAGTTGTCCGGCGCCTCCGGTTGGACAGAGGCTGCCGGTGTCACGGTCTTTCCCTTCTTGCGAAGGGGCCGTCTGCCGGACTCCGGGACCACTGCGGGTTCCGGTAGGGAGTCCGGCATGAAGTCCGGGAGGTTGCCTTGTGGCACCTCTGGAGCCTCCACCTCCTGGCGGGTCCCCTCCTGGGATCCCACCTCGGCGTCCTTGGCACCACGAGGGGTGGAGGCAGTCGGAATGGAATCCACGTCCGACGGAGCCAAGGACCCGCTCAATGAAGCGGGAAGATCATCATCGGCTGGACTACAGGTAGTATGCGGCATTAGAAGGACACTATGTGACGCAAAAGAGAAATTATAAACCATTCAGGAATCCGGATACTTACGATCTTGCCGGAGGCCTAGCCCTTGAGGGCCACTCTTTGTCGCCAACGTTGGTGTTGGCGGAGCTGTCCGGGGGAAGGGTCCTTCCCCTCTTGGACCATTCGGCCTCCCCTGTTGGGGAAGCCTTCCTTTTCCTTTCTCCCCCCTCCGGGAGAGAGTCCTCTTTCTCCACCTCATCTTCGGGGGAGGAGTCCGCCTCGGAGCGATCGGACGATGAGTCCGATATCACCTGGCGCCGGGAACTTCTTCGAGTTCCCGCGGCCTTCTTCTTGGCCTTATTCTCCGGCACCACATAAAGTGATGGGACTAGCAGCCCCGTTAAACGGGCGTCCACTGGGTCTTCGGGAAGGGGAGCCGGGCAGTCTACCTGTCCGGACGTGCTCTGCCAGTCCTGTCAAAGGCATTGGGAGTTTTAGATCCCGCATAAAATTAAATTGTGAAAGAAGATAAGTGTCCCATAGAGGATAACAAAGCTTACCTCGCCGGCCGGGCACTTGGTGCTGAATCCGCGATCTTCCGTCGCGGACGCGGGGGCTTCTCCGCCCTTGAACAGCACCCTCCGGGCATCTTCGTACGTTGTGTCGAAGATCCCGCTCAGGGTCTGGTGCTGTGCCGGATTGAACTCCCACAAATTAAAGGCCCGCTGTTGGCAGGGGAGAATCCGGCGGATGAGCATGACCTGGATCACATTGACAAGCCTAAGCTTCTTGTTCACCAAGGTGCAGAGACAGGGCTGGAGTCTGTCGGCTCCTCGAACTACCCCATAGCAAGCCCTTCTCTTTCCGGAGGTGAGCTGCATGGGGATACCAGATCTGAACTCGGGGGCCACCGCCCATTCAGGTCGCATGCGGCTCGGTGATGTAGAACCACCCGATTGCCACCCCTTGGCGGACTCCACGAAGCCCCTTGAGCGGATGGCGTTGGGCATCTTGCCCAACATGGCGCCTCTGCACTCCGCTTGGACGCCCTTCACTACCTTTGGCTTGACGTTGAAGGTCTTGAGCCACAAGCCGAAGTGGGGCTGGATGCAGAGGAAGGCCTCGCACACGACGATAAACGCCGAGATGTTGAGGATGAAGTTTGGCGCCAGATCGTGGAAGTCTAGGCCGTAGTAGTACATGAGCCCCCGGACGAAGGGATGCAACGGGAAGCCCAGTCCGCGGAGGAAGTGGGGAAGGAATATGACCCTCTCATGGGGCCTAGGGGTGGGGATGAGCTACCCCTTGTCGGGCAGCCGGTGCGCGATGTCACCGGACACGTATCCGGCGCCGCGCAGCTTCTTGATGTGCTCCTCCGTAACGGAGGAAGCCAACCACTTGCCTCCCGCTCCGGACATGACTGGAGAAGGTTGAGACGAGATGTGCGGGCTTGGGCATTGGGGCTCGAGTGCGCGGAGATGGATAAGCAAAGGAGGAAGACGACGTAGGTAAAAAGGTGGATCCTTATCCCCTTATATAGGCGGACGAAGACTATGCGTCCCCACCAGCCTGGTAAAACTTGCTTATCTCCCAAGCGCCACCATCAATGGCGCGGTTGGGTTACCCACGTCCGTATTGATGGGAATCCCGGAATAAGGGGAACACGATCTCTGCTTCGATAAGACGTGCCAAGGAAACCGCTTCGCTAAATGCACTGAGGTGGTATAGTAAAAAAAAATCAAGTAAAGGCTTGGTAGTGGCGTAACGTCATGCCACAAAATACGTCAGCAGATTGAACTTGTGTACATATTATTCTCTCTACGATGGAATGTGGAAATTATTTTGCAGAGCCGCACACTGTCCTGGCGTTCACAATCTTCTATGAAATATTTGGAGGAGGAACCCGCCTTGCAATGCCGAACAATATGTGTGCCGGACTCATCGTCATTGAAGCCTGGTTAGGGAGACTCTTGAGGAGTCTGGACTAGGGGTGTCCGGACAACCGGACTATCATCGTCGGCCGGACTCCAAGACTATGAAGATACAAGATTGAAGACTTCGTCCCGTGTCGGGATGGGACTTTCCTTGGCGTGGAAGGCAAGCTTGGCGTCGGATATGTAGATTTCCTACCATTGTAACCGACTCTGTGTAACCCTAGCCCTCTCCGGTGTCTATATAAACCGGAGGGTTTTAGTCCGTAGGACAACAACCATTACAACAATCATACCATAGGCTAGCTTCTAGGGTTTAGCCTCCTTGATCTCGTGGTAGATCCACTCTTGTACTACCCATATCATCAATATCAATCAAGAAGGAGTAGGGTTTTACCTCCATCGAGAGGGCCCGAACCTGGGTAAAAACATCGTGTCCCTTGTCTCCTGTTACCATCCGCCTAGACGCACAGTTCGGGACCCCCTACCCGAGATCCACCGGTTTTGACACCGACACCCCCATTCATACCTAGTGGGCGCCAAATCACCTTCTCCCCGGGAAGCTCCCTTGTCCCGAGCCGCGAAACCTCAGCCCCTCCTCCATGGCTCTCCCACTGCACCAATTTCACAGCCACCCTCCTCCTAATGCCGGAGACGCTGTCCATTTGCCGTCGTGCACTGGGCCGTGTGCCTCTTACTCCTTGCTGCTGGAGCTGCCTCGACGATGGCCGCGTGAACCGTACCGGAGCCGATTCACCCCCGCCGTTGTTCATGGTGCCAGAGCGGCTCCAAATTTTGATCCGTCCAGAGTCCCGGCGCTGCTTCCCCGTAGCCGTAGATCGCCGCAACATCGCTGTTTCCCTGCCGCCAGTGGCCACCACAACCGTGCCGGCCTCACCGACTCGGCAGCTAGACCTTCCTACTTCACCATGCCGCCAGATAGGTCACACCCTCATCTCAAATAACTTTATTTAGGCGTCAGTTGTCTGAATTTTTATTCTGGGCCAATCGATTCCCAATGGGAAGCAGCACCCCTCGAGGCGGCGAGCTCCTAGGCTGCCGGTTGGCTGGTGTCTAACGTAAGGGCGAGGGGCCGCAAGTTCACCACGGAAGCAGCGCTTAGATGGCTATCTTTTAGAGTTGTGTGGGTTGAAGGTACTGCCGCCGCCGGATCTGGATGATGGGGAGTCTTTGTAGATTGGCCCGGGGGCGGCACAACCACGGCAGTGTGGTGGGGCGGGGAGCGGGGTTTTGGCCGGGGCCACGGATGGCGGAGGCAGACTGCTCTGCCATTGGTCGCTGGCTCTTCGGGGAAGATTCTGAACAGTGTCAGCTAGGAGGCACAAGACGGCCATCAAGCCATCCGGCGTAGATCGGACAGTACCAAATAAAATAAAACCGTGTGACCCCAATTTAGTTTTCAGTCAACAGATGTGTGACCAATCTTGTACCTTGCTGTTGATCTCTTAGTGTATTTCTTCAGATCAAAGAGATATGTCATTCTTAACATTATGCGTTATCTGCATCTTCAGACACACCATCTTCTGACTCACCGCAGCTGCTCCAACAAGGGAAGCATGCACCAGAAGGGAGCTATAGTCCCCACTCGATAGTTCCCTGCATCGAATGCGCGTGCCCGACATGGACAGCCACAACAACTGCAGGGCCATCGACAAGTCAGCACATGATGCTCACTCCTATGGATGGCAGCCAGATAGGTTTTACCCTCATCTTACTTATGTGCAACATTTATGGCTTTGTTATTCATCTAAGCATGGAAAAAAGATCATCACATTTCATTGTATATTCATGTTGATCTCTTACGAGTCTTGTTCAGGAGTTAACGTTGTTCCATAGTTCAGCTAAGGTACTTGTTCTTTAGGTAACGTTGTTCCATAGTTATCATCCATCAGCCAATGCTATCCCACAGGCTGGTTATTATAGTATTATACCACTTCTAGTATTACCTATGTTGTTCTTTAATACTTTTATGTGCCATCTAGTTAATCTCGAGTACAAACAATACATATTCTTTAGCTTTCATCTGTGTTATCCCTTTAGTTTATGAGACCTGTTGCTGCTAGTTAACCCCAGTCCTACTATTTATGTCGTCTCCTACAGGCACTCATTACATAAATCTAACTACTAGTTGTCTTCCATGCATGTTAGATATAATTGCACACACTGATATATCCACAAGAACCTCACGGAGCAATGTAAAGGCCAATAAACTTGATGTCAATGATACCCAATATGATGGAACATGTAAAGGCATGTCTTCAGAAGACTTGCAGAAAGATGATGAATCTTCTTCACCCCACAAGGTCCTTGCTCTAACTTGGCCTGTGATATGGGTACAACATGCATATAATGTCCTAGAGTGTATCTACTCTGTTGCAATGCCATGTGCTTAGCATGCTGATCATGCATGTAAATATGTCATGCCTTCTTGTTTTTCAATACCTATTCCATTCATGATAACATGTTTTCAAATTCAAGTACTGTCATTGTACTCTATCGCAATGCCATCTGCTTAATTTGGACATCATGCTTCTGAATATCTTATGCATTGTTATTCATCAGTATGTACTTCATCTATCTACCATACCATGTTTTTGTACATTGAAGTCCTGTTCTAGTGCTCTGTTGCAATGCCATCTTAGTTTCCCCATCATACACGTGTATGTTGAAGGAAATATGCCCTAGATGCAATAATAAAGTTATTATTTATTTCCTCATATCATGATAAATGTTTATTATTCATGCTAGAATTGTATTAACCGGAAACATAATACATGTGTGAATATATAGACAAACAGAGTGTCACTAGTATGCCTCTACTTGACTAGCTTGTTAATCAAAGATTGTTATGTTTCCTAACCATAAACAAGGAGTTGTTATTTGATTAACAAGGTCACATCATTAGTTGAATGATCTGATTGACATGACCCATTCCGTTAGCGTAGCACATGATCGTTTAGTATGTTGCTATTGCTTCCTTCATGACTTATACATGTTCCTATGACTATGAGATTATGCAACTCCCGTTTACCGGAAGAACACTTTGTGTGCTACCAAGCGTCTAGCGAATCGGGTGATTATAAAGGTGCTCTCTGGTGTCTCCGAAGGTACTTGTTGGGTTGGCGTATTTCGAGATTAGGATTTGTCACTCCAAATGTCGGAGAGGTATCTCTGGGCCCTCTCGGTAATACTGTAACACCCCGAGACCGACGCTCCAGAAGACTTCCAGCTACCCCGAGTTTCGTCATGTGATTTGTTTTGTTTGTTGCATCTCTTGCATTGCATCATTTCATCGTGCTCATCATGTGCATTGTGTTTCATGCATGATCACCCCATGCACCATCACCTTCTCCTTCCTCTTCTTTTACTCCTTTATGCAAGTGCCATTTCTTCCTTCTCCATTAATGTTCAATCTTTGCCAATAAATCATGCACCATGCCTTATTCAAATTGTTCATAAATCCAGGATCTCAGATCTATTTCTGTCTCAGTCTACTTCCTTCCAGATCTTCCTGTGAATTTCTGCTCTTGTTATTCTGTCTGAAGATTTAAAGAAAGGAAATGAGGGAGAAAGGAAGCAGAGCAGCCCAGCAGCAGAAGCACCCACCAGGGCATCGGCCTCCCAGGCCGGCCCACTAAACCTCTAAGGCCTAGCCGGCGCCCCATCGATCTAACCCTAGCCCGAGCGCTCCCATCGATCTCTCCCTCGTCTCCTCCCTCGCGCCTCCAGCGCTCGATCCCCTCGCTCTGCTCGACCCCCCTCCTCTCGATCGCTCCCTTCTCCTCCTTCCCTGCGCGCGACCCCGACGCCTTGCTGCTTCTCCTCTCGAGCACCCGCTCCCTCGATCCCATCTCCCTCCTGCCCGATCCCTATCTCTCCCTCTCGCTCGCTCGGTCCGCGCTGAATCCCTCGTCGCCAGCCTCCCCTACCCTGGACAAGTGGGGGCTCGGTGCCTCGTCGCCCGAACCCAGCCGTCTTCGCATCGTCCGCGCCCCTGCCCTCGCGCCTCCCCGAGTCGTGCTCGTCGCGACCCCGCTTCCCCGCCTCCGGCGATCGTCGCTGCACCGCGCACCCCGGCAACCCTCCTGCTCCGCTGGCCTGGTCCGCCTCGTCGCCATCCTCCCACCACTGCCTCCGCACCCTCGCCCCCTCGCACTCCAGATCGGGAGAGGAGCTCCCGATCCAGAGTCGGCCGCTGCACCAGGCCGCTGCCGCGCCATCCCGCCTCCTCGTCCAACTCCGTGTGCTCCGCCGCCCTGCGCCTCCACCTCGCCGGAGATGCTCCATCCTCCGCCCTCCCCACGCCGGCAGCAAGCCTCGCTGCTGCTGCTCTTCCTGAAGTCCCGTCGCTGGAGTTCATGCCCAAGGCCGCTGCAACCTCACCTTCGCCATGCCTTGCTTTCTGTCTTGTTGTTAAGCTGCGCCAAGACCACCCCCGTGGATTTTGCCAAGTACCACTATGACCCGTGTACAACTACGCGGATTCACCGAGTACGACTACTCCGTCAAGTACATCTACGTGCGTGTACGACTACGCATCCGAGATGCGTCAAGTACCTCTACGGAAGACCCAAACGTCTGTGAACCGTGTATGACGACCATTGCCAAAGACCGCCGAGTGAACCACTACCGTCGGCGTGAACCACTACTTCCACTACCGTCGACACGAGTACAACTACTTCCCCTACGGCCCGTGTACAACTACCGTCGACCCTCGAAGATTTCGTGGACGTCAAGTTCCTCGTCGTGACCCCGAACAACTACGAAACGTGTACCACTACTTCCACTACTACCGTCACGAGTACCACTACTTCCCTCGACGACTCGAACCGTCCCATTTGAACGCTTCAAAGGTATAACCCGAGACGACCGCGATGAGATGCCGTTGCATGTATGAGATGTACCTTATGTTTGCACCATGTCCGAGTTGCCTTTGCGCGTTCCTCGTTTGCCATGCCGCCGTTCCGTGGGAACCCGGAATCCGGGAGCGCCCCACCATCCTTGCATGACATGCTCACGCCCACTTCCTTTTGCACCGGTACCTCCATGAGTTATCGGATCATCGGAATGCTGCCGTGGCACCATTTTCGTTATCGTTGCCGTGGCACCATTTTCGTTATCGTTGCCGTGGCATCATTTTTGTTTCACCGCCGTGGCACCCTTTTCCTTCCGCCATGGCGACAAATGCTTCATAACATGCTTATGTCAACATTTTCATAAAAATTGCATAAAACTTGCATATGTCATCCGCATCATGATAACAACAATTAAAATGTTTAAACTTGTTGTTGCATTAAATTGCTAAATGCATATGGGGATTTACAAGATTTGTTGTTTTTATATCCGGCCCCATTTAAATTGTTTAGATGGTGTAGTTTAATTATGCTTCACCTCTTCCATGTTAATATTGTTGGGTACATAACCGAGAGAGAACTAAATAATTGATGTGGTGTTTCGTCAGTATGCAACTCGTTGCATATTGAGCTCCACTTAATTTGTAAGATAGTTTTGTGCATTTTGCCATGCCATCTTTCATTAAACCGGACATGCATCATACTTATTTGCGCATCATGCCATGTTTATGTGAGGGTTGTTTACTATGTTGTTTGTTTCTTTCCGGTTTGCTTCTCTCGTTAGCTTCGGTTTCGTTCCGGAGTTGTGAGGATCCGTTCGACTTCGTCCGTTTGTCTTCTTCTTGGACTCGTTCTTCTTCCTTGCGGGATCTCAGGCAAGATGATCATACCCTCGAAATCACTACTATCTTTGCTATGCTAGTTTGCTCGCTCTTTTGCTGTGCCAATGCTACGATGCCTACCATTTGCTTGTCAGCCTCCCAAATTGCCATGAACCCCTAACATTTGACACCTTTCCTATGCAAACCGTTGTTTGGCTATGTTACCGCTTTGCTCAGCCCCTCTTATAGCGTTGCTAGTTGCAGGTGAAGTTGAAGAATTCTCCATGGTGGACAGGATTATGGTTGGGATATCACAATATATCTTATTTAATTAATGCATCTATATACTTTGTAAAGGGTGGAAGGCTCGGCCTTATGCACAGTGTTTTGTTCCACTCTTGCCGCCCTAGTTTCCGTCATATCGGTGTTATGTTCCCGGATTTTGCGTTCCTTACGGTTGGGCTATAATGGGAACCCCTTGACAGTTCGCCTTAAGTAAAGCTCCTCCAGCAATGCCCAACATTGGTTTTACCATTTGCACTACCAACCTACCACCTTCCCTTGGGTTCTGCAGACTCAAGGGTCATCTTTATTTTAACGGTGCTCCTCACGAGTGTTGGTCCGAACCGAACTACTGCATGGGCCACCTCGGGAAACTTGAGGTTGGTTTTACTCGTAGCTAGTCTCATCTGAGTGTGCCCTGAGAAAGAGATATGTGCAGCTCCTATCGGGATTTGTCAGCACATTCGGGCGGTGTTGCTGGTTTAGTTTTACCCCGTCAAAATGTCTTGTTGTACCGAGATACCGAGTCTGATCGGAGTGTCTCGGGTGGAGGTCTATTCCTCCGTTGACCGTGAGAGCTTGTCATGGGCTAAGTTGGGACACCCCTGCAGGGTTATAAACTTTCGAGAGCCGTGCCCGCGGTTATGTGGCAGATGGGAATTTGTTAACGTCCGGTTGTAGAAAACCTGAAGTTGACCTTAATTGAAATACATCAACTGTGTGTGTAACCGTGATGGTCTCTTTCCGGCGGAGTCCGGAAGTGAACACGGTGTTGGAGTTATGCTTGACGTAGGTTGCTATAGGATCACTTCTTGATCATACTTTTATCGACCGTGCTTTGCCTTCTCTTCTCGCTCTCATTTGCGTATGTTAGCCACCATATATGCTAGTAAACTTGCTGCAGCTCCACCACACTACTCCATCCTTCCTATAAGCTTAAATAGTCTTGATCTCATGGTGCGAGATTGCTTTGAATCCCGTGGCTCACGGATACTTCAAAACCAGTTTGCAGGTGCCTATGTTACCGAAAGGGTGATGCAACCAAGCTCAAGGAGGAGCTCGTTGAAGATCTTGCCCTTTGTGTTGTTTCGTTCTAGTTGATCGATAGTGGAGCCCGGTTAGAATTCGATCGGGACCTTTATGCATTTGGGGTTCTTCTTTTATTTTTGATTCCGTAGTCAGACCGTGATTGTATCTGGATGATGTACTGCTTTATTCATGTATTTGTGTGAAGTGGCGATTGTAAGCCAACTATGTATCTCTTTCCCTTATGTATTACTTGGGTTGTGTGAAGATTACCTCACTTGCGACATTGCTTTCAATGCGGTTATGCCTCTAAGTCGTGCTTCGACACGTGGGAGATATAGCCGCATCGAGGGTGTTACAAATACACATCACTTAAGCCTTGCAAGCATTTCAACTAATGAGTTAGTTGCGAGATGATGTATTAGGGAATGAGTAAAGAGACTTGCCGGTAACGAGATTGAACTAGGTATTGGATACCGACGATCGAATCTCGGGCAAGTAACATACCGATGACAAAGGGAACAACGTATGTTGTTATGCGGTCTGACCGATAAAGATCTTCGTAGAATATGTAGGAACCAATATGGGCATCCAGGTCCCGCTATTGGTTATTGACCGGAGACGTGTCTCGATCATGTCTACATTGTTCTCGAACCGTAGGGTCCGCACGCTTAAGGTTTCGATGATAGTTATATTATGAGTTTATGTATTTTGATATACCGAAGGTTGTTCGGAGTCCCGGATATGATCACGGAGATGACGAGGAGTCTCGAAATGGTCAAGACATAAAGATAGATATATTGGACGACTATATTCGGACACCGGAAAGGTTCCGGAAGTTTCCGGAGAAAACCGGAGTGCCGGGGGTTACGGAACCCCTCGGGAGAGTTAATGGGCCACATGGGCCAAGAGGGGAAGAGAGAGGGGCGGCCGGGGTGGGCGCGCCTCTCCTCCAGTCCAATTGGACTAGGAGGGGGCGCCCCCTTCCTTCCCCCTCTCCTTCCTTCCTTCCTCCTAGTAGGAGTAGGAAAGGGGAATCCTACTCCTACTAGGAGGAGGATTCCTCCTCCTTGGCGCCCCCAAGGGGCGGCCGGCCTCCCCTCCCTCCTTTATATCTCGGGGTAGGGGCACCCTAGACACACAAGTTGATCATTGATCGTTCCTTAGCCGTGTGTGGTGGCCCCTCCACGATATTACACCTCGATCATATTGTAGCGGTGCTTAGGCAAAGCCTGCGACAGAGAACATCAAGATCGTCCACGCCGTCGTCTTGTGGAACCCCCCTCGGGCCTCTCTTGGATTGGAGATCGAGGGTGCATCATCGAGCTGTCTGCGTGTCAAGAACTCGGAGGTGCCGAGTAACGGTGCTTGGATCGGTTGGACCGGAGGACGTCGACTACTTCCTCTACGTTGTGTCAATGCTTCCGCTTGGTCTCTGAGTGCGTAGACAACACTCTCCCCTCTCGTTGCTATGCATCACCATGATCTTGCGTGTGCATAGGAATTTTTTGAAATTACTACGTTCCCCAACAAAGGCATCCGAGCCTAGGTTTTTATGGTTTGATGTTATATGCACGAGTAGAACACAAGTGAGTTGTGGGCGATATAAGTCATACTGCTTACCAGCATGTCATACTTTGGTTCGGCGGTATTGTTGGATGGAGCGGCCCGGACCGACATTACGCGTACGCTTACGCGAGACTGGTTTTACCGCCATGCTTTACACACAGGTGACTAGCGGGTGTCAGTTTCTCCAACTTTAGTTGAACCGAGTGTGGCTACGCCCGGTCCTTGCGAAGGTTAAAACAGCATCAACTTGACAAACTATCATTGTGGTTTTGATGCGTAGGTGAGATTGGTTCTTGCTTAAGCCCGTAGCAGCCACGTAAAACTTGCAACAACAAAGTAGAGGACGTCTAACTTGTTTTTGCAGGGCATGTTGTGATGTGATATGGCCAAGACATGATGCTATATTTTATTGTATGAGATGATCATGTTTTGTAACCGGTTATCGGCAATGGCGAGAGCCATATGGTTGTCGCTTTATTGTATGAAATGCAACGCATACGTAATTGCTTTACTTTATCACTAAGCGGTAGCGATAGTCGTAGAAGCAATAGACGGCGTAAACGACAACGATGCTACGATGGAGATCAAGGTGCCGCGCCGGTGACGATGGTGATCATGATGGTGCTTCGGAGATGGAGATCACAAGCACAACAAGATGATGGCCATATCATATCACTTATGTTGATTGCATGTGATGTTTATCCTTTATGCATCTTATCTTGCTTTGATTGACGGTAGCATTTTAAGATGATCTCTCACTAAAAATTATCAAGTATTGTTCTCCCTGAGTATGCACCGTTGCCAAAGTTCGTCATGCCCGCACACCACGTGATGATCGGGTGTGATAAGCTCTCGTCCATCTACAACGGGTGCAAGCCAGTTTTGCACACGCAGAATACTCGAGTTAAACTTGACGAGCCTAGCATATGTAGATATGGCCTCGGAACACGGAGACCGAAAGGTCGGCGTGAATCATATAGTAGATATGATCAACATAAGATGTTCACCATTGAAAACTACTCCATCTCACGTGATGATCGGTTATGGTTTAGTTGATTTGGATCACGTGATCACTTAGATGACTAGAGAGATGTCTGCCTAAGTGGGAGTTCTTAAGTAATATGATTAATTGAACTAAAATTTATCATGAACTTAGTACCGATAGTCTCTTGCTTGTCTATATTGTTTGTAGATAGATGGCCCGTCTTTGTTGTTCCGTTGAATTTTAATGCGTTCCTTGAGAAAGCTAAGTTGAAAGGTGATGGTAGCAACTACGCGGATCGGGTCCGTAACGAGGATTATCCTCATTGCTGCACGAAAAATTACGTCCCGAAGCACCGCTGGGTGCCAGGCCTGCTGCTGATACTGGCCGACGGCGTTAAGAACGTCTGGCAGAGCAAAGCTGATGACTACTCGATAGTTCAATGTGCCATGCTTTACGGCTTAGAACCGAGACTTCAACGACATTTTGAATGTCATGGAGCATATGAGATGTTTCAGGAGTTGAAGTTAATATTCCAGAAGAATGCCTAGATTGAGAGATATGAAGTCTCCAATAAGTTCTATAGCTGCAAGATGGAGGAGAATAGTTCTGTCAGTGAGCACATACTCAAGATGTCTGGGTATTGTAATCACTTGATTCAACTGGGAGTTACTCTTCCGGATGATAGCGTCATTGATGAATTCTCCAATCACTTCCACCAAGCTACAAGAGCTTCGTGATGAACTATAATATGCAAGGGATGGATAAGACGATTCGAGCTCTTCGCAATGCTAAATGCTGCGGAGGTAGAAATCAAGAAGGAGCATCAAGTGTTGATGGTTAACAAGACCACTAGTTTCAAGAAAAGGGCAAAGGGAAGAAGAAGCGAACTTCAAGAAGAACAGCAAACAAGTTGCTGCTCAAGAGAAGAAACCCAAGTCTGGACCTAAGCACAAATCGAGTGCTCCTACCGCCAGCAGACCGTCACTGGAAGCGGAACTGCCCCAAGTATTTGGCGGATAAGAAGGATGGCAAAGTGAACAAAGGTATATGTGATATACATGTTATTGATGTGTACCTTACTAGAGCTCGCAATAGCACCGGGTATTTGATAACTGGTTCTGTTGCTAATATTTGCAACTCGAAATAGGGACTACGGATTAAGCGAACACTAGCAAAGGACGAGGTGACGATGCGCGTGGGAAATGGTTCCAAAGTCGATGTGATCGCGGTCGGCACGCTACCTCTACATCTACCTTCGGGATTAGTATTAGACCTAAATAATTGTTATTTGGTGCCAGCGTTAAGCATGAACATTATATCTGGATCTTGTTTAATGCGAGACGGTTATTCATTTAAATCAGAGAATAATTGTTGTTCTATTTATATGAGTAATATCTTTTATGGTCATGCACCCCTGAAGAGTGGTCTATTTTTGATGAATCTCGATAGTAGTGATACACATATTCATAGTGTTGAAGCCAAAAGATGCAAAGTTGATAATGATAGTGCAACTTATTTGTGGCACTGCCGTTTGGGTCATATTGGTATAAAGCGCATGAAGAAACTCCATACTGATGGACTTTGGGAACCACTTGATTATGAATCACTTGGTACTTGCGAACCGTGCCTCATGGGCAAGATGACCAAAACGCCGTTCTCTGGAACTATGGAGAGAGCAACAGATTTGTTGGAAATCATACATACAGATGTATGTGGTCGAATGAATGTTGAGGCTCGTGGAGGATATCGTTATTTTCTCACCTTCACAGATGATTTAAGCAGATATGGGTATATCTACTTAATGAAGCATAAGTCTGAAACATTCGAAAAGTTCAAAGAATTTCAGAGTGAAGTTGAAAATCATCGTAACAAGAAAATAAAGTTTCTACGATTTGATCGTGGAGGAGAATATTTGAGTTACGAGTTTGTTTTACACTTAAAACAATGTGGAATAGTTTCACAACTCACGCCACCCGGAACACCACAGCGTAATGGTGTGTCCGAATGTCGTAATCGTACTTTACTTGATATGGTGCGGTCTATGATGTCTCTTACAGATTTACCGCTATCGTTTTGGGGTTATGCTCTAGAGACAGCCACATTCACGTTAAATAGGGCACCGTCGAAATCCGTTGAGATGACACCTTATGAACTATGGTTTGGCAAGAAACCAAAGTTGTTGTTTCTTAAAGTTTGGGGTTGCGATGCTTATGTGAAAAAGCTTCAACCTGATAAGCTCGAACCCAAATCGGAGAAATGTGTCTTCATAGGATACCCAAAGGAGACAGTTGGGTACACCTTCTATCACAGATCCGAAGGCAAGACATTCGTTGCTAAGAATGGATCCTTTCTAGAGTAGGAGTTTCTCTCGAAAGAAGTGAGTGGGAGGAAAGTAGAACTTGATGAGGTAACTGTACCTACTCCCTTGTTGGAAAATAATACATCACAGGAACCGGTTTCTGTGACGTCAAAACCAACTAGTGAGGAAGTTGATGATGATTATCATAGAACTTTAGATCAAGTTAATACAGAACCATGTAGGTCGAACAGAGTAAGATCTGCACCAGAGTGGTACGGTAATCCTATTCTGGAAGTCATGCTACTAGATCATGATGAACCTACGAACTATGAAGAAGCGATGGTGAGCCCAGATTCCGCAAAATGGCTTGAAGCCATGAAATCTGAGATGGGATCCATGTACGAGAACAAAGTATGGACTTTGGTTGACTTGCCCGATGGTCGGCAAGCAATTGGGAATAAATGGATCTTCAAGAAGAAGACTGACGCTGACGGTAATATTACTGTCTACAAAGCTCGACTTGTTGCAAAAGGTTTTCAACAAGTTCAAGGGGTTGACTACGATGAGACCTTCTCACCCGTAGCGATGCTTAAGTCTGTCCGAATCATGTTAGCAATTGCCGCATTTTATGATTATGAAATTTGGCAAATGGATGTAAAAACTGCATTCCTGAATGGGTTTCTGGAAAAAGAGTTGTATATGATGCAACCAGAAGGTTTTATCGATCCAAAGGGAGCTAACAAAGTGTGCAAGCTCCAACGTTCCATTTATGGACTGGTGCAAGCCTCTCGGAGTTGGAATAAACGTTTTGATAGTGTGATCAAAGCATTTGGTTTTATACAGACTTTTGGAGAAGCCTGTATTTACAAGAAAGTGAGTGGGAGCTCTGTAGCATTTCTGATATTATATGTGGATGACATATTATTGATTGGAAATGATATAGAATTTCTGGATAGCATAAAGGGATACTTGAATAAAAGTTTTTCAATGAAAGACCTCGGTGAAGCTGCTTACATATTGGGCATTAAGATCTATAGAGATAGATCAAGACGCTTAATTGGACTTTCACAAAGCACATACCTTGACAAAATTTTGAAGAAGTTCAAAATGGATCAAGCAAAGAAAGGGTTTTTGCCTGTATTGCAAGGTGTGAAGTTGAGTAAGACTCAAAGCCCGACCACTGCAGAAGATAGAGAGAAAATGAAAGGTGTTCCCTATGCTTCAGCCATAGGCTCTATCATGTATGCGATGCTGTGTACCAGACCTGATGTGTGCCTTGCTATAAGTCTAGCAGGAGGTACCAAAGTAATCCAGAGTGGATCATCGGACAGCGGTCAAGAACATCCCGAAATACGAAAAGGACTAAGGATATGTTTCTCGTATATGGAGGTGACAAAGAGCTCATCGTAAATGGTTACGTTGATGCAAGCTTTGACACCGATCCGACGATTCTAAATCGCAAACCGGATCGTGTTTACATTAAATGGTGGAGCTATCGGTTGGTGCGCTTCAAAGCAAAGCGTCGTGGCGGGATCTACATGTGAAGCAGAATACATAGCTGCTTCGAAGCAGCCAATGAAGGAGTCGGATGAAGGAGTTCATATCCGATCTAGGTGTCATACCTAGTGCATCGGGTCCAATGAAAATCTTTTGTGACAATACTGGAGCGATAACCTTAGCGAAGGAATCCAGATTTCACAAGAGAACCAAGCACATCAAGAGACGCTTCAATTCCATCCGGGATCTAGTCCGGTGGGAGACATAGAGATTTGCAAGATACATACGGATCTAAATGTTGCGAGACCGTTGACTAAGCCTCTTCCACGAGCAAAACATGATCAACACCAAGACTCCATGGGTGTTAGAATCATTCTTGTGTAATCTAGATTATTGACTCTAGTGCAAGTGGGAGATCTGAAGGAAATATGCCCTAGAGGCAATAATAAAGTTATTATTTATTTCCTCATATCATGATAAATGTTTATTATTCATGCTAGAATTGTATTAACCGGAAACATAATACATGTGTGAATATATAGACAAACAGAGTGTCACTAGTATGCCTCTACTTGACTAGCTTGTTAATCAAAGATGGTTATGTTTCCTAACCATGAACAAGGAGTTGTTATTTGATTAACAAGGTCACATCATTAGTTGAATGATCTGATTGACATGACCCATTCCGTTAGCGTAGCACACGATCGTTTAGTATGTTGCTATTGCTTCCTTCATGACTTATACATGTTCCTATGACTATGAGATTAGGCAACTCCCGTTTACCGGAAGAACACTTTGTGTGCTACCAAACGTCTAACGTAATCGGGTGATTATAAAGGTGCTCTCTGGTGTCTCGAAGGTACTTGTTGGGTTGGCGTATTTCGAGATTAGGATTTGTCACTCCGAATGTCGGAGAGGTATCTCTGGGCCCTCTCGGTAATACACATCACTTAAGCCTTGCAAGCATTTCAACTAATGAGTTAGTTGCGAGATGATGTATTACGGAACGAGTAAAGAGACTTGCCGGTAACGAGATTGAACTAGGTATTGGATACCGACGATCGAATCTCGGGCAAGTAACATACCGATGACAAAGGAACAACGTATGTTGTTATGCGGTCTCGACCGATAAAGATCTTCGTAGAATATGTAGGAACCAATATGGGCATCCAGGTCCCGCTATTGGTTATTGACCGGAGACGTGTCTCGATCATGTCTACATTGTTCTCGAACCGTAGGGTCCGCACGCTTAAGGTTTCGATGATAGTTATATTATGAGTTTATGTATTTTGATATACCGAAGGTTGTTCGGAGTCCCGGATATGATCACGGACATGACGAGGAGTCTCGAAATGGTCAAGACATAAAGATTGATATATTGGACGACTATATTCGGACACGGAAAGGTTCCGAAGTTTCGGAGAAAACCGGAGTCTTGGGGTTACGGAACCCCGGGAGAGTTAATGGGCCACATGGGCCAAGAGGGGAAGAGAGAGGGGCGGCCAGGGTGGGCCACACGCCCCCTCTCACTCCAGTCCGAATTGGACTAGGAGGGGGGGCGGCGCCCCCCTTTCCTTTCCCCCCTCTCCCCCTTCCTTCCCCCTCCTAGTAGGAGTAGGAAAGGGGGAATCCTACTCCTACTAGGAGGAGGATTCCTCCTCCCTTGGCGTGCCCCAAGGGGGCCGGCCGGCCTCCCCCTCCCTCCTTTATATACGGGGGTAGGGGGGCACCCTAGACACACAAGTTGATCATTGATCGTTCCATAGCCGTGTCGCGGTGCCCCCTCCACGATATTACACCTCGATCATATTGTAGCGGTGCTTGGCGAAACCTGCGACAGAGAACATCAAGATCGTCCCACGCCGTCGTCTTGTGGAACTCCCCTCGAGCCTCTCTGGATTGGAGATCGAGGATCGTCATCGAGCTGTGGCGTGTCAAGAACTCGGAGGTGCCGAAGTAACGGTGCTTGGATCGGTTGGACCGGGAGGACGTCGACTACTTCCTCTCGTTGTGTCAACGCTTCGCTTGGTCTCACGAGGGCGTAGACAACACTCTCCCTCTCGTTTCTATGCATCACCATGATCTTGCGTGTGCGTAGGAAATTTTTTGAAATTACTACGTTCCCCAACATATGTTGCCTCAGTTATTTCTATACGTATTCCGCTAGCATACAGTTTTATATTCAACTAGTGTTTTTTTGCTATGTTGTCCTGTCGTATCCCTAGCTCTTACACCATACTCCCTCCGTGCGGATTACATGTTGCCGAAATGGATAAAAAGGATGTATCTAGAACTGAAATACGCCTAGACCCATCCATTTTTTCCGGATGGAGGTAATACATGTCAATATGTCATGCCTTTCTATTCTTCAGTACCTATTACATCTCTCTGTTGTAGCATGTTTTATAATTAAAGCACCATCTTCTATACAAGGCAAGCAAGGGGAAGACGACTATGTTAGAATCTGAAGGGTTACAAACAAGGCCTTTGCAAAAGATCCAAACGCAAGGAGATAATAAACCAACTCCTGTTTTTATAGATACTCCTCCAGCACAGAGAAACCCAACTCACACTGATAATAGGCAGTTTCTAGTGGCCAAAGAACTAGTCCGCTCCAGTCCAGCAAAAATATGTCAAAATCCATTCTAAGAAGCGTGTGCGTATCCTTGCATCATGAAATTTTATAGCATGCTGATCATATTTTCTGCATGTTTCTTACCCATCTCTCTTTTAGAAATTAAGCTTAACAGATAGAAGAATTTCTGCAATGGTATCATATATGAGGAAAGATTCTTGCAAGAATTTTCTGTGCTCCAATGCAGATGTAAGTACCTGTTGTATATCACTATATTTTTACATCAGCATGTATTTTGTTAATCGGCGTGAATCCAACCTTTATATGATCTAAATTTAGTTGTAGCAAAATGTATGATTAAAGGCCACAATGTTGATTTTTGCAAGGAAAACTGCCTGGTAGTTTTGCATCCTGAGCTGCATGAGTGTACTATCTCATATCAATGGGTTTGAATACTTTGGTTCTGCAGTGGATTTTCAGTGTTTTTTTACTGTGTTGTCCTGTCGTATCCCTAGCTCTTACATCATACTCCGTCCGTCCGGATTACATGTCGCAGAAATGGATAAAACAGGATGTATCTAGAACTGAAATACGCCTAGACCCATCCATTTATTTCCGGATGGAGGGAATACATGTCAATATGTCATGCCTTTCTATTCTTCAGTACCTATTCCATCTCTCATGTAGCATGTTTTATAACTGAATCGTCATTCTTCTATATAAGGCATGCAAGGGGAAGACGACTATGTTAGAATCTGAAGGATTACAATCCAGGTCTTTGCAAACGATCCAAACGCCAAGAGATAATAAACCAACTCCATTTTTCGTAGATACTGGTCCAACACAGAGAAACCCAACTCCCAATCGATAATAAGCGATTCCAAAGGCCAAAGAACTAGTCCGCTCGATCCAAAAAAGAATGTCAACCCCATTCTAAGAAGCGTGTGCGTATCCTCGCATCATGAATTTTTTTAAAATTCTGATCATATCTTCTACATGTTTCTTACCCATCTCTCTTTTAGAAAATAAGGTTAAACGATAGAAGACTTCCTCCATTGGGATCGTATTCGAGGAAAATATCTTGCGGGAATTCTCTGTGCTCCAATGCTGATGTAAGTACCTGTTGTATATCACTATATTTTTACATCAGCATGTATTTTGTTAATCAGTGTGAATCTAACCTTTATCTGATCTAAAATTAGTTGTAGCAAAATGTTAAAGTCGCCAATGTTTATTTTTGTAAGGAAAACTACCTAGTAGTTTTGCATACTGAGCAGCATGAGTGTAGTATCTCATATCACGCACATTACTGAATTATAGTGCTTCTCTGGTTGCCCATTCATTCATTGTGTCAATGTTGCTTACCTTACCTGGCTGATGATAGTTGTGCCATATTGTGTTAATTTGGTGTAGGCTAGTTGCCCAAACGTTCGTTGTGTCAATGTTGCTTTCCTATTATCTGACTTGGCCAATGATAGCAATGCTAGTGTGTTAATTTTGTGCAAATTTCTTTGAAGATAAGAAGACAAACTCTGAAAACAGCAAGGTAACCCCATTGTTTCTTTCCAGTAAATCTAGGCCAGGTAATATGGCAATAACTCATGATTAATCTGTTTGGTTCCCGTCCTAATTTATGTTATGATGAAGTGGTCGAGACACTCTCCACTATCAATAATACAAGCCTGCCAAAATCGCCATCTGAATCTATTCAGTATCCTCTGTCTCGAATGCAATGGAATAAATGCATGTTTGTGAACCAATCAATGGCTGAAGCAATGATGGAAATGGTGGATGAATCAGAGGTGCAGAGTCGTGCGACACAACAACTGATCAATGTTTTCAGAGACAATGTAGCAAAGCAGCAAGAACTTGCCCACATGCTTATGGGCGTCATCTGTGTTGAGGTTGCAGATTGCGATGTTGTAGATGGTTAGGTTCTGCTCATTTATTTGCACTGGCATCAATCTTTGATTGCCTAGTGGATGTAATTTCCTATAATATATGCTGGATGTGCAACGTTATTACCTGTATGCAGTAGCTTTGCTTGATCGGTTTTGGTCCTGTGCATAATTGCTCGTCGTAATGGGCTCAAATTATCTAATTTGGCCTAAAGACATGTACGAACTTTAGTGGGCCCATTAAGTTAATGGGCCGTTACTAGGCCGAAAGTTAATGGTCGGCGTCTTACCTCCCGAGTCGTTAACAGGCCGACATCGAAGCGGGCAACAGGTGGGCCCAATTTATTTCACGGGCCGTTAACAGGCTATTACTAAGTTTGGGCTACATATGGCCCGGCTATACTGTAGGCCTTTAGCAGGCCGAAAGAGACAGCGGGCTTGTATTGGACCATGAAGAGCATGGGCCGCTAAGAGGCCGAAAGTCAGGTCGTATTGTAAATGGCCCAATCAGGTTGTGGGCCTTTAGCAGGCCGAAAGAGAAACCGGGCTGGTATTGGACCATGAAGGGCATGGGCCGTTAAAAGGCCAAAACTAAGGTCCGACTACAAATGGCCCAACTCATTTATGGTCCGTTAACAGGCCGAAAGGCACACAGGGTCGGGAATTGGCCCAACACTAAAATGGGTCACTAAAAGGCCAAAACTCAAGTCCGACTACAAATGGCCCAACTGATTTATGGGCCGTCAACAGGCTGAAAGTGAAATCGGGCTGCAAATTGGCCCAACACTTAAATGGGCCGCTAAAAGGCCGAAACTCAGGTCTGACCACAAATGGCCCATCTGATTTATGGGCCATCATAGGCTGAAAGACATATCGGGCCGGAAATTAGCCCAACATTTAAATGGGTCGCTAAAAGGCCAAAAGAGGTACATCCTGAAAATTGGCCCATCCATTGAATGGGCCGTTAACAGGCCGAAATCTCATCCGGCCGATATTGAGCCCAAATATATAGCGGGTTGTTAACGGGCTCGAACTGACGACGGGCTGTAATGGTGTCAAATCTTAAACGGGTCGTTGATGGGCCGAATTGGCACATCTCGTATGGATTGTGGGCTTAAATGGACCTGACACAAGTAGGCCTTATATGGGCCGGCCTGCTAATTTTTACTGGGCCGGTCTTTTTCATCGGAATGGGCCACTGTTGGGCCGTGCCACGTGTCGACCTATTATAGGCGCCTCCTGTCCAATGAGTGGATGACATCTGTCCAAACGGTGAGGCAACACGTGTTTCCTGCGGCCAATGATGATTTTACACATGGAAAATCCCCATTGGTCCGGGCTATTAACGGGTTATCGGATCCAAAATCGGACCCGATAGCTTAACGGTGTTCCGTTATGGTGGATGCCACATGTCGGTCACCCTTGATGAAAGCACTTCTGTGACGCGCGATTTATCATCATGGAAGTGGACACTTCCGTGATGATAATTTTGGTAATGTCATGGAACACTTCTATGACAGCACAGGTATGACTATCTTGATTCTGTCATAAAATCCTCATGGATGTACATGCATGACAAAAAACGCGACCTACTGTGACAAACACGTATCATCACGGAAGTATATTTTTTCGTAGTGTGGTGAATAAAAAGATAGCCTCAAATAAAGTTACCGATAGACGAAGACGAAAGAGGGGATGCCTTCCGGGGCATCCCCAAGCTTAGGCTTTTGGTTGTCCTTGAATTTTACCTTGGGGTGACTTGGGCATTCCCAAGCTTAGGCTCTTGCCACTCCTTATTCCATAATCCATCAAATCTTTACCCAGAACTTGAAAACTTTACAACACAAAACTCAACAGAAAATCTCGTAAGCTCCGTTAGCGCAAGAAAGCAAACCACCACTTTAAGGTACTGTAATGAACTCATTCTTTATTTATATTGGTGCTAAACCTACTGTATTCCAACTTCTCTATGGTTCATACCGCTCGATACTAGCCATAGATTCATCAAAATAAGCAAACAACACACGAATAACAGAATCTGTCAAAAATAGAACAGTCTGTAGTAATCTGTAATTTTCGAATACATCTGGAACCCTAAAACTTCTACCAAAATAGGAAGTCCTAGGAAATTTGTCTATTAATCTACTACAAAAAGAATAAACTGGAAATCACGTTTCTGTGATTTACCAAAATTATTCTCGTGCGTGCAAAAGTTTCTTTTTTTCAGCAAGATCAAATTAACCATCACCAAAGATGATCCTATAGGTTCTAATTGGCAGAAACACTAATTAAAACATAAAAACACATCTAAACAGAAGCTAGATGAATTGTTTATTACTAAACAGTAACAAAAAGCAAGGAACAAAAATAAAATTGGGTTGCCTCCCAACAAGCGATATCGTTTAACGCCCCTAGCTAGACATAAAAGCAAGGATAGATCTAAGTATTGCCATCTTTGGTATTCAATTCATAGGTGGCTCTCATAATAGATTCATAAGGTAATTTGATTTTCTTCCTAGGAAAGTGCTCCATGCCTTTCCTTAATGAAAATTGGAATCTAATATTACCTTCTTTCATATCAATAGTTGCACCAATCGTTCTAAGGAAATGTCTACCAAGAATAATAGGACATGAAAGATTGCAATGTATATCAAGAACAATAAAATCTACGGGCACATAATTCCTATTTGCAACAATAAGAACATCATTAATCCTTCCCATAGGTTTCTTAATGGTGGAATCCGCAAGGTGCATGTTTAAAGAGCAATCATCAAATTCACGGAAACCTAACACATCACACAAAATTTTTGGAATCGTGGAAACACTAGCACCCAAATCACACAAAGCATAGCATTCATGATCTTTAATTTTAATTTTATTAGTAGGTTCCCACTCATCATAAAGTTTTTTGGGGATAGAAACTTATAATTCAAGTTTTTCTTCATAAGATTGCATCAAAGCATCAACGATATGTTTAGTAAAAGCTTTATTTTGACTATAAGCATGAGGAGAATTTAACACAGATTGCAACAAGGAAATACAATCTATTAAAGAACAATTATCATAATTAAATTCCTTGAAATCCAAAATAGTGGGTTCATTGCTATGTAAAGTTTTGACCTCTCCAATCCCACTTTTACCAATTTTTCCATCAAGATCTAAAAACTCCGAATCATTGGGACGCCTTTTAACTAAAGTTGAATCATCTCCAGTCCCATAATTATCAAGATTCATATTGCAAAACAAAGATTTAACAGGGGAAACATCAATCACTTTTAGATCTTCATCCCTATTATCATGAAAACTAGAAGAACACGCTTTTACAAAGCAATCTTTCTTAGCACGCATCCTAGCGGTTCTTTCCTTGCACTCATCAATGGAAATTCTCATAGATTTGAGAGACTCATTGATATCATGCTTAGGTGGAATAGATCTAAGTTTCAAAGAATCAACATCAAGAGAAATTATATCCACGTTCCTAGCCAACTCATCAATCTTAGGCAATTTTTCTTCAAGCAAAGCATTGAAATTCTTTTGAGAGATCATAAATTCTTTAACACTAATCTCAAAATCACAGGGCATCTTATTAAAATTCCATAAGAGTTGTTGTAGGAATTACCATAATTATTAGAGGAATTACTAGGAAACGGCCTAGGTTTAAAGTTTCCTCTATACGCGTTGTTACCAAAATTATTCCTACCAACAAAATTCACATCCATAGATTCATTATTATTCTCAATCAAAGTAGACAAAGGCATATCATTAGGATCAATAGGAGCACTCTTATTAGCAAACAATTTCATAAGTTCATGCAACTTTCTACTGAAAACATTAATCTCTTCTATCGCATGAACCTTTTTACTAGTAGATCTTTCAGTGTGCCATTGGGAATAATTAACCATAATATTATCTAGGAGTTTAGTAGCTTCTCCTAAAGTAATTTCCATAAAAGTGCCTCCCGCGGCCGAATCTAAAAGATTTCTAGAAGCAAAATTCAATCTGGCATAAAAATTTTGTATGATCATCCATAAATTTAAACCATGTGTAGGGCAATTGCGAATCATTAATTTCATCATCTCCCAAGATTGTGCAACATGTTCATGATCAAGTTGCTTAAAATTCATAATATCGTTTCTAAGAGAGATGATCTTAGCGGGAGGAAAATACTTAGAGATAAAAGCATCTTTGCACTTATTCCATGAATCAATACTATTTTTAGGCAAAGATGAAAACCAGGTTTTAGCACGATCTCTAAGCGAACACGGAAATAGATTCAACTTAACAATATCATTATCCATATCTTCTTTTGCATATCACACAAATCAACAAAGTTATTTAGATGAGTAGCAGCATCTTCACTAGGAAGTCCAGAGAATTGATCTTTCATGACAAGATTCAACAAAGTAGCATTAATTTCACAAGATTCAGTATCGGTAGGAGGAGCAATCGGAGTGCTAAGAAAATCATTGTTGTATTGGAGAAATCACACAATTTAGTATTATCTTGAGCCATCATGACAAACAATCCAACACACAAGCACACAAGAGGCAAGCGAAAAAGAGGCGAACGGGAAAGAGGGGGCAAATATATAAAATGGCAAGGGTGAAATGGGGGAGAGGAAAACGAGAGGGAAATGGCAAATAATGTAATGCGAGGGATAAGAGTTTGTGATGGGTACTTGGTATGTCTTGACTTGAGCGTAGACTTCCCCGGCAACGGCGCCAAAAATCCTTCTTGCTACCTCTTGAGCATGTGTTGGTTTTCCCTTGAAGAGGAAAGGGTGATGTAGCAAAGTACCATAAGTATTTCCCTCAGTTTTCAGAACCAAAGTATCAATCCAGTAGGAGGCTACACGCAAATCCCTCGTACCTACACAAACAAATAAGAACCTTGCAACCAACGCGATAAAGGGGTTGTCAATCCCTTCACGGCCACTTGCAAAAGTGAGATCTGATAGAGATAATAATAAGATAAATATTTTTGGTATTTTTATGATATAGCTTGTAAAGTAAAGATTGCAAGATAAAATAGATCAGAAACTTATATGGTGGAAAATAGACCCGGGGGCCATAGGTTTCACTAGTGGCTTCTCTCAAGATAGCATAAGCATTACGGTGGGTGAACAAATTACTGTCGAGCAATGGATAGAAAAGTGCATAGTTAGGAGAATATCTAGGCATGATCACATATATAGGCATCATGTCCGCGACAAGTAGATCGAAACGATTCTGGATCTACTACTATTACTCCACACATCGACTGCTATCCAGCATGCATCTAGAGTATTAAGTTCATAAGAACGGAGTAACGCATTAGGCAAGATGACATGATGTAGAGGGATAAGCTCAAGCAATATGATATAAACCCCATCTTTTTATCCTCGATGGCAACAATACAATACGTGCCTTCCTGCCCCTGCTGTCACTGGGAAAGGACACCACAAGATTGAACCCAAAGCTAAGCACTTCTCCCATTGCAAGAAATTTCAATCTAGTAGGCCAAACCAAACTGATAATTCGAAGAGACTTGCAAAGATAACCAATCATACATAAAAGAATTTAGAGGAGATTCAAGTATTGTTCATAAATAATCTTGATCACAAACCCACAATTTATCGGATCTCGACAAACACACCGCAAAAAGAATTACATCGAATAGATCTCCAAGAAGATCAAGGAGAACTTTTTATTGAGATCCAAAGAGAGAGAAGAAGCCATCTAGCTAATAACTATGGACCCGAAGGTCTGTGGTAAACGACTCACACTTCATCGGAGAGGCTATGGTGTTGATGTAGAAGCCCTTCGTGATCGATTCCCCCTCCAGCGGAGCACCAGAAAAGGCCCCAAGATGGGATCTCACGGGTACAGAAGGTTGCGATGGTGGAAATAGGGTTTTGTGGTGCTCCTGGATGTTTTTAGGGTATATGAGTATATATAGGCGAAGGAAGTCGGTCAGGGGAGCCACGAGGGGCCCACGAGGGTGGGGGCGCGCCTACCCCCCTGGGCGCGCCTCCCTGCCTCATGGCCGCTTCATCTCTTTCTTGACGTCCACTCCAAAAATAACTCTCCAAAGGTTTCATTCCGTTTGGACTCCGTTTGATATTCCTTTTATGCGAAACACTAAAATAGGCCAAAAAACAGCAATTTGGGCTGGGCCTCCGGTTAACAAGTTAGTCCCAAAAATAATATAGAAGTGTATAGTAAGGCCCATTAAACATCCAAAACAGGTAATATAATAGCATGAAACAATAAAAAACTATAGATACGTTGGAGACGTATCATGGAGCTACAACACTGGCCTTGAGGTTCTTGGTGATGATGACAAATCTCACCTAGGATCCTAGCCAATCAGCATGGTGCCGGTCAAATTCATCACTGAGGACTTTGATTTCCTTCTGAACACCGACAATTTCTTCAAGAGACAAAGTGAGAACACTGTTCCTCAGAAAATGCTCTTTATTGTACTAGTCCTTCTTGACTCGCCTGGCCTTCTCAAACTTCCATTTTTCTTCGCCTATGAAGGCGGTCAGCATGTGAC
This sequence comes from Aegilops speltoides, assembly GCA_021437245.1. Taxonomy (NCBI): domain Eukaryota; kingdom Viridiplantae; phylum Streptophyta; class Magnoliopsida; order Poales; family Poaceae; genus Aegilops; species Aegilops speltoides. Next base: position 399,278,610 of record CM038144.1, read on the forward strand.
TTTGACCAGGAGTCAGATTTAGGTCAGTGAGTGGAGTGTTTGGATCTTTGTGCTAAATGTCTATGAATTCAAGGATCTTCACCATGAGAGGAATAGAACTGCCTTTGGCTCTTGCATCCCTTTCTTGCGTATCTCTGATGATTTCAGCAAGTTCATCATTTTCAGCTTCATCATCATCAAATGGGACTTGGAAAGCCACTTGTTTCTTGTGAGGACTTGGTCTCTTTCCACGTCCAACAGTGGACTTGACCTTCAGCAGTGTTGGACCACTTGAGGATTGTGGTTGAGCTGAGGAAGTTATAGATGCCCCTGAGCCAATTGAAAATCTAGCAGACCGCTCACAGTTGCAAGATGCATATGTGTTGAGGATTTTGTGGCAGCAACTGAGGATTTTGCAGCAATAGAAGGAGTTGGCTGTAACGCCCTGGATTCGATGCGCCAGGTGTCCACCAGTTATTCGCCGCCGTTGCCATGTCATGTGCTTGCGTGTTGCACTTTGCCATGTCATCATCTGCATTTCATATCATGTCATAATGTGCTTTGCATTGGCATACATGTTCGTCTCATGCATCCGAGCATTTTCCCCGTTGTCCGTTTTGCAATCCGGCACTCCTATGTCCTCTAGCGCCCCCCCTCTTGTCTCCTTTTGTGAGTGGGTGTTAAACTTTCTCGGACTGGCCCGAGGTTTGCCAAGCGGCCTTGGTATAGCACCGGTAGACCGCCTATCAAGTTTCGTGCCATTTGGAGGTCGTTTGATACTCCAACGGTTAACCGGGTAACCGCAAAGCCCTCTTTGAGTTGCAGCCCAACACCCCTTCCAAAGTGGCCCAAAACCCATCTAACTCCCCTCCATGCTCTCGGTCGTTCGATCACGATCGCGTGGCCGAAAACCGCTCCTCATATGGACTCTCCTAGCTCCCTCTACCTATAAATTAGCCCCTCCCCCGAAATCTCGGGCAAACCCTAGATCAAACCTCCCTCTCGCCCGCCGGACATGTCCACCCCGCCGCCGGACGTGTCCACCGCCGGCAGCCACGTCGCCCCGGCCAATGAGAGGCCGCCACATCACCCCACCGGTCACTCCCGGCCAACCGGAGCGCGCCACCTCAGCCGCGCCGACCCTCTCTCTCCTCATCGCCAGGGATTCCCGGGCCAGATCCGGCCAGCGGGACCCGAGCCGCCGCCGCCGCCGCCTGTGTCGGGCTCTGCGTCTCCGTGCCGCTGCGCCCGCGCTCGGCCGCCAGCGACCCGCCGCCGGCGCGCCGCCGCCGCCGCCGCCCGCCGCTCGCCGGCGCTCTCCGCCGCCCGCCCCGCTCGCCGGGCGCTCTCCGCCGCCAACCGAGGCGCTCCTCGGCCTCCGCGCCACCGCCCGCCTCGCCCGCCTCCGTCTTCGCCGCCACCGCCGCCGATCGGAGCTTCGTCGCCGCGCCACTGGCGCGCCCGGCCCGCGCCCGCGTCGCCTCCCCGGCCTCCCCGAGCCCCTCCATCGCCGTCCCCGAGCCGTCCCGTGCCGGATCCGGCAAGATCCGGCCGGATGAGATCGCTCCGGGACCTTCCTCTCCATCTCCGGCGAAGCTCCGGCGAGCTCGCGCCGCCACCTCGATCCGCGTGCCACAACCCGAAGGTTGACCCGTTTTCTTCCAAGTCCTAAAATTATTACATAATCTTGCCATGTTCATACCATCACATCTCTGCATCCGTAGCTCCGTTTCGTGCGTATAATATGTCAAATTGTTCGACTCGACGAGTACTTCATTTCATTCCATTGCATAATTTTCATTTGAGCTCATCTTAATGCCCGAAATGCTGTTGGAAGAGTGCATGTTGATGTTAATCTGCTGAAACTATTATAACTTGCTCTTTTATCATTTTTGCCATGACTGATGTGTGCATCCTATGAGGTTGATGCCTACATGTCTGTTGATCTATGCCATGCCATCTTTCCAGAGGTGTTAACCATGTATTTTTGTGAGTTGTGTGCTGAGTGCATCATGCTTGTTAAGTAGGGCACTTGCTGTTGCTGTTTTCCTGACAGATTCTTTTATATTTTGTTGCTATGTTAACATGCTTCTACTAGTCATTGTGTGCATAATCTGGAGATGTTCTATAAACATGTTTTGATCTACATGTCTTGCTCTATCCATTCATGCCCTTGGTTGCAATTATAGCCTGCTAGAACATGTTGTTATCTTGCTCTAAAGTTTGCTAAATGATGTTGCTGTCAGCCTGTTAACTTTAAGTTCTCTAGTTCCCATGTGTTTTCCTAGTGATCCATGCACCCTATGAACTTGTTCTTGCCATGCTTAGCTTCATAAACATGCGTTCTTACTGTTGGTTTCCTTGCCATGCCATGTATTGCTCTGTGGTGAGTGATTCAAGCTCACGAACATGCCTACTTATTGTTGTTCCTGCCTTGTATGAATCTGTAATATAACTTGCCATGTTTACATGGGTGCCATCATATTTTTTGTGCCTTTTTGGCTCACGGTCAGTAAGGGACTTTTGATCTATGCAATTATTAGATTCATGCCATGGCTTTGTTTGCCATGATAAGTTCCTGTAACATGTTGTTTCACAGCTCTAAACATTGCAACCTGATGTTATTTCTACCAAGTCTGAAACTGTTATTATTTGCAATCTTCCCATGTCTTTTTGAGCATGTTCTAGTAGTTTCTGGAGATAGCTCAGTGTTCATGTTTTGTAGTGCTTTACCTGTACTTCATGCCCATGCCTTTTGTTATTTCGTTTGGATGCTGTAGCATACTGCTTTGGTGCTTGCAAGATGACCGCTACCCTGGATCTCACTACTATCATTGCTATGCTAGTTGCTTCGTTCTATCGCTATGCTGTGTTACCTATCTTTTGCTCATCAAGCCTCCCAAATTGCCATGAACCTCTAACCTTTGACACCATTCCTAGCAAACCATTGCTTTGCTATGTTACCACTTTTGCTCAGCCCCTCTTATAGCGTTGCTAGCTGCAGGTGAAGTTGAAGATTTCTCCATGGTGGACAGGATTATGTTGGGATATCACAATATCTCTTATATTATTAATGCATCTATATACTTGGTAAAGGGTGGAAGGCTCGGCCTTATGCCTGGTGTTTTGTTCCACTCTTGCCGCCCTAGTTTCCGTCATACCGGTATTATGTTCCCAGATTTTGCGTTCCTTACGCGGTCGGGTGATTTAGGGAACCCCCCTGACAGTTCGCTTTGAATAAAACTTGTCCAGCAAGGCCCAACCTTGGTTTTACCATTTGCCTCACCACCACCTATACCCTTCCCTTGGGTCGGCCAACCCAAGGGTCATCTTTATTTTAGCCCCCGGGGCGGTGCTTGTCTAAGTGTTGGTCCGGCGAGCAACTGCTTGGGGCCACCTCGGGAAACTCAAGTCTGGTTTTACTCGTAGCTTGACTTATCCGGTGTTGCCACGAGAACGAGATATGTGCAGCTCCTATAGGGATTGTCGGCGATCGGGCGGCTTTGCTGGTCTTGTTTTACCATTGTCGAAATGTCTTGTAAACCGATTCCGAGACTGATCGGGTCTTCCCGGGAGAAGGTCTATTCTTCGTTGATCGCGAGAGCTTGTCATGGGCTAAGTTGGGACACCCCTGCAGGGTTTAAACTTTCGAGAGCCGTGCCCGCGGTTATCTGGCAGATGGGAATTTGTTAATGTCCGGTTGTAGATAACTTGACACCAGATCCGAATTAAAACACATCAACCGTGTGTGTAGCCGTGATGGTCTCTTCTCGGCGGAGTCCGGGAAGTGAACACGGTTTCTGGGTTATGTTTGACGTAAGTAGGTGTTCAGGATCACCCCTTGATCATTGCTAGCTTCACGAACGTTCCGCTTGCTCTCTTCTCGCTCTTATTTGCGTATGTTAGCCACCATATCATGCTTAGCCGCTGCTGCAACCTCACCACTTTACCCCTTCCTTACCCATTAAGCTTTGCTAGTCTTGATACCCATGGTAATGGGATTGCTGAGTCCTCATGGCTCACAGATTACTACAACACTAGTTGCAGGTACAGGTTATGCGATGATCTTGACGCGAGAGCGATGTTTGCTTGCCTTGGAGTTCTTCTGTTTCTTCTTCGATCAGGGGATAGGTTCCAGGTTGGCATCCTGGGCTAGCAGGGTGGATATTGTTTGAGTTTCTGTTTATGATTCATCCGTAGTCAGATGTTGTTCTTGTATGTTGTATTGTTGTATTCATGTGACATTGTATGTATTGGATGTATCCCCACTATTATGTAATGTTGATGTAATGATATCCACCTTGCAAAAGCGTCTTCAAGATGCGCTTCTATCCTTGGTGGGACCTTCGAGTTCCTTTAGGATAGGGTCGCATCTTGGGCGTGACATTGGCGCTGCTCTTTAGGAAGTTGCCCGAGGTATTTGCTCTAAGGGCTTTGATGTTGAGGAACTTGGCCGTAGGGCATTGAGCTTGAAGATTTTGTCTTCACAGCTAATTTATTCAAAATGGCCTTCTTTGGCGCACTTCTACTGGCAGAGGCCTCAGCAGCAGCAACAGCTTGAGTGTCTTCGTTGAATTTACTCTCTGCGCTTGATGCTAGTAGGATAAGCTCATTGGCCAGCAACCAGAGGTGGTCTTGGGCATGGAGGATTTATAGCAAATTTCTTCATGTACTTTGGAGTGACATAATAATATTCCTTCCATTCCTTCGCCCATCTTGTCTCAATCCTCTGTATGCGCACTTTGCGCTGTGTCTTGGGTCTCTTTCCCATGAGTTTCTTCATCTGGTGTGCAATATTCATCATAAATATCCTCAGGGATTTTAGATGTTGTATTTGTTTCAAGCCTCTTTCCTCCTTTTGAGGTATTTTCCCATCTGCCATTTTTCCTCACCTGAGGAGTTTGAACTTTGGAAGATTCTGAGGAAGTATGCAATTTTTCTTCGAGGAAACCTACAAATGAGTTAAGTTGATGAGAACCTAGAGATTCATCAGCAGACATTTTGTACCTGTGAACAAAGTATAGGTGCGAAGAATTTTAAGAGGTCATATGCATTCTCAGAAACTTTTCAAAATGTACCTAGTTGACGAATTTGACCATAGATGTCTTGAGGAATTTCACTAAGCATTCTTGACTCAAGTTCCAGAGTTGTACATATTTGAAAATCCACAAAATTGAGGAATCTTGAGGAAAACCATAGCTTAGAGAAATAAATCAAGGAAAGGAAGCATTGCTTTGTATAAGGAGTGGATTGTTGAAGAATAAACACCTTTTGAGGATTTTGTAAAAATCATAAGAATCAAAGTAGGGAAGTAAAATCAGATTTTAATTAACCTCGATGAAGAACATGACGAACTGGGAGCTAGAACTTGGAAGTTCGTCCGTCCAGATCCCCCACGCCCTAACTTGGCGCCGGGAGATAGCTACGGCGACGGCGGAGTGACGATTTCCGCATCTGGTGCGAGTACAACGGCGACGAAGTCGAGGCAGTGAAGTTGTTCCTCACCGGCGACGATGAAGTTTAGCGGCGACACTAGGTCAGAGGTCGAGCGAGGAGAGACGAGGTTGAGCGGAGTAAATGAGGTAAGTGGAAGGGAAAGGGTATTTATAGCCGAAGTGAAAAACTGTTTGCCTGAAGATTTTGGACAAACATGTGTGACAACGTAGCTTTTGGCCCTTTTCTTTTTCCTTTGCTTTATTTGATTTTTTGCTCTGTTTTTCTTTTTGGAGTGGTTCTGTGGCCTTGTCACCTGGGAAATCATCCTCATTTCTTCTCCCAAGTGACTCATCATCCTCAAACTCATCCCAAGACCATGTCATTTCCATCCTAGCCCAAATCCCAATATTATTTTCTTGGGGAAATATTCCTTTTTCATTAAAGGAATAACCTCATTTGCCCTAGGTTGTGAAGAAACCTATATTTCTGTCCCTCCAAAAATTCCCAAATAATTCTCATAAATTGTTTGGGTCATATCTTGCTTAATTATGTCAAAATATTTCCTTGGCCAGTTCAAAAATAATTCCCCAATATTCATTCTTCTATTCTATCCTGAATGGCATTTTGTGAAGGAAGTTCCATTCATCTTATCTTGTTTGCTCCCAAACTTTTTGGGAATTCTTTCATGTCCAAATCTTTGACTCGTGCCAAAATTCAACTTCATTTGCCTAGCCAATCTTCCTTAGTGAATTTTCAAAGTTTCTGTCAGGCAGAAGCCATTGTGAAGGAAGTACTAGCTAGGAGTATCCAAATGATTTGAAATTTTGCATGCCTCTTCATGTTCTCATGTCGTTCCCCTCCTCCAATTGTCAGCCTCATCCAATCATCTATGTGAGCACATGACCAAATATTTGCTTCTGGCAATATTTTCAGGTTGTGAAGCAAGTATAACTTATATTTCTTCATTAGTTCTAATAAATTACCATATCATGATCCTACCCAAATAACATCTCTCCACCAAATTTGGGACCATTCCCTTAAGCCAGTTTTCCACCAAAATTATTGCAAGTTTCTGGTCAGTGGGGATGTTTGTAAAGCAAGTACCATTTTGGCAAGTCCATTTGGTATGAAATTTTTACAACATCTTCATATGGTCGAATACCCCTGCCTTGACAAATTTGAGCCCAAGTTACTTCTCTATGTGAGTGCATCATCCAAATCCCTTTCTTGGACCAAGTATGCACTTACAAAGCAACTATATTCATTCTTGGTCCATTTGCCCTCAAACCCTCTAGGATCATAGTGCTTCCTTAATTAATCATCCCAGACATCTCACTTGACTCTTAGCATCCCTCTGTTGATCACACTAACATGATCAAATTTGATGCAGTAAACTTTACTCGAAGCCTCACACCTCTTCCTGGCTCCTTATATATATATTTCACTTCTAGGCTATCTAGGGGAGCAAGGACTTGACTCGTGACAAAGTTTTCCATCCCATTGCCTCATGTGTGTGCCATGTCGCATGGTGACTGTTGGTTCAATATCTGGCGTATCTCGTAGTAGGGGTCCTAAGCTAGGCGTCTTGGAACGATGGTAACATGGACACGGGATTTTACCCAGGTTCGGGCCCTCTTGATGGAGGTAAAACCCTACGCCCTGCTTTTGATTGTATTCATATGGGGATAGTAAGAGTACATGTGTCTACCACGAGATGGTAATAATGAATATGAGATTGTCTATTGACCAGCCTGGCCTCGGTTTATATAAGACACCGAAGGCCTAGGGTTTAGGAGAGTCCTTGTCTTGTGCGCCAAGTCTTGTGGAGTCTTCCTTGTATGCGGCAGGCATTGTCCGAACTGGCCCATGAGTATACGGCCGTGGGGGTCCTCGGCCCAATCCAACTGATCGGGAGACGACGTGGTGACTACCCCTAGTCCAGGACACCGTCAGTAGCCCCCTGAACCGGTCTTCAAGTTGGGGATGCTCCTCGATTCTTCCAAACTGTTCTTTATCTTCGGTCGTCGGTCTTGAAAACTGGTTCAATAAATCTTTCCATCTTCGATCTTGAGGATCGCCAAAGTGAATCCGAAGAGTTTACACGTCGGGTATCCGAGGAGCCCCTTTAAGTTTCCGGCCTTTATCAATGCCTTGTTATTTTTATGCCACACCTTGGGTTTGAACTTGTTCCCGGGAGGCAGTGTCCTCTTGCGTCTGAGCTCCAACGCCGGATTGCATTCGAGGTATCTTTGCAGCCGAGCACCAACGCCGGACCGCTTCTGAGCTCCAACGCCGGAATGTATCCAAGCCCCAACACCGGAATGTATTCGAGCTCTAACACCGGACTATGTCCGAGCTCCAACGCCAGAATGTATCCGAGCTCTAACGCCGGACTATGTCCAAGCTCCAACGCCGGACTGTATCCGAGGTGTCATAGATCACCTTGGTTCAAAAAGGTTGCAGGAGTTTAGCCAAGCTTAATGCCGGAAATGCCCTCTATGGAGCCAGCCACATGCGTCCGAGCTTTATGCCGGACTGCTTCCGGGGTGCCTATTGTAGTCGAGCACCAACGCCGGACCGTATCCGAGGTGGTGCACCACCTCGGCCATGGGCTGATTTTTATGAATTTAATTCCGAATTATGCAATGTAATCTCTACCGAGATGTATAGCTAGTAGCCCTCAAGGTGCGTGTTGGCCTAATATCCGGGATGCACATAAAGGAAAAAATCAAACCGCTGACCCTAGTAGCCCCTGAGACTCAGGTCGATTCATAAAATCATCTTGAGGATCGATTCCCAGCTCGGCAGCATACTTAGGAATAGAAACGCGGTGTGCAAAGTCCTCGAGAATCAGGTTGGGTGCGGCCGACCAACCTGAGGATAATAATCTCCTCGAAAACTATATTGCGCTTTAAATTTTCTGCATTGGATTGTCAGTGCAGTAGCCCCCGAGACATTGGTCGGGTGGCAACACTAGATCAGGGGATCGATGTGCCCTTTTAATATTTGTAAATAATAAGCCCGAAGCCTAGTAGCCCCCGAGCCTTAATGCGGGCACGGGAGGCCAAATTAAGGATCAATATCCATAGTAAAATCACAAATTATGTGCAATGACTCTATGTATCCAAGTACTTTACATCATTAATGCTTGGATCCGCATTGTACAATACTTTGTTGACCGACCATCGGCTTCAATCCGGCCATACAGTTTTATAAACAAATGTACGTAGAGAGACATGTTATATTATTGTTTAACATAAGAAACAACGTCCAAAGAAAATATTCCCGCTATCGGTTCCTTTCTTTGGGTTCTCATGCTAAGCATGATCATGAAACCTCAGCTCCGATCAATGTGGGAGGAAAATGCTGAGGATTTAGTTCAGGGAAAGCTTACAAACTCTGTGTTCTAAATGAACCCAAATATTCACTTCCGTTGCGACCGTTTATAATCTGAAAGTGGCCCATCGTCGGCTTCTACCCCCTTGTAGATGCTACGCGGGGTGTTTCCGTAATAACAAAACAACCCTTAGCCGACGTCTCAATGCCCGAAGGCGGTTGTGTTGGCGAAAACAAGGCAATCAGATATGCGGGCTTTATAACTTTCACTTAGTCATAGGAGCTTAAAGTTGGGAGGCCAGCAAGTAGCCCCCCGGTTAGTGTTCGGCGACAGCCGAGGTCAAGCCGTAAACACTTCGGCCAAAGTTATGAACGGCCCGTCATTTAATACAGTCGTCGGACCGCTGACCAGTTTACGCTTATTGTGACAGTTAGTTTTCGGCTTTCTCCACTGAGGTGTTTAACCATGCGAGCTGGAAGCACAATCGCAGTGGTTCTCCCTTTGCACACCTAGCCGAACAAAGCGGAACATAGGAGGCAAGCACAGGAGCCGGGCAACCCAACTATTGATCGAAGACACAGTTCGAAACTGATGCATATATAGCAATATCCAAGAATTTTTGCCGAATCTCTAAAGGTGTCCGGCGTTGCACTGCGAGACTAATGTGGAAAACACACAAATAGTTGAAAAGTTCCATAGGATGGGAAAACCAAAAAACGTCAGTAAAAACTCGACGTCCGAACTAGATCAATTGTTCGGTGCAAATCAGAAAATTGGTCTTAAAAAATTGCGCTTCTGTCGTGCTTTAACATGACACATCCTATCTCAAGACTTCAAGCGGGTCAGCCTACGGCTTCAACCTCCTATCCCGAAGGCGGAGTACTTCTCGTTAGGCCAGTTTAGCAAAATTTAGCGGCTTTGAGAGAGAAATTAGGTTCCCCGGCTATTGACCACACACTCGCGTCGGAAAAAGGAGTGATAGAAAAAAAGACTTTGCAATGACTAAGAAGAAGAACACTTATTATAAAATGGCTCGCATAAATTTAAGAGCCCCCGAGTGACTTGGGTAAAAGAATTTTATGTATAATGATTGTATGTGCCGAAGTACTTATATCATATATGTGTTCACCCGAACTTTAAACGCGTCTTAACCGACCATCGGCTTCTCCCTCTTCGGCCAAGGGCCAAAAAGTGTTATGTACTCCACCTGTCCAGAATATTGATGGTGTTTCCGATAATCAGGCCATAAGGGTGTAACAGACAAAGCGCGCTCAGGGAACTTATGTTATATTACTGACAGTGTAAGAAGCATCTTCGAAGAAAATAGTACCCCCACTGATACCTTTCTTCGGTTGCTCATTGTTAATTATGAGACTTGTGCAATAGATTTTTTGTACTCATGAGTTCCGTTGTGTGCCGACCATAATTGAAAACAATAAGAGCGCTAGCTTTCGGCTTCACCCAGTCTGAGGTCAGAGCTCGGAGGACATGGTCGTGACAATCGCAGAGGTGCTCCCTTTACTCCCTAGCCGAACAATCGGGAACGTAGGGGTAAACACAGGAGCAAGGCAACCCAGCTTGCGGAACACTTAAGTCAATATGGTGCATATTGTGGCGTAATACACGAACAAGGAACGAAGCCGTACAAATATAATCATTTGCAAGAGGAAAGGCTTCAGAAAGGAAGTCCCAAAGTAAACGGGGTATTTGAATTTGTGTGTCACAAATAAAGTTTGGACAAAGAAGGTTTTCACAAACAACTTTTTGCTAAAAAAAGTATAATGCTTGGTCGAACCGAACACAAGTTAAAAAATTTAAAACTATGAGCATGAAGGCAACTTAGCTGGTTAATGTGTTCAGCATTGATGGCGCGGTTCGAGCTTGGTGCAGGAGGAGGTCTCAGCCCCCAAGCCCGATGTGGCCGAGCGAAGAGCTCGGCACTCCGAAGAGGTGAAGCCCTAGTCTAGCCGAGGTGATGGAGCTGGTCGGCGGGTGACACCGGAGTCTCCAGCTGACTAGGTTGACGAAGCGACGCTGTGGGGCTGCCAACATAGGGCAGCGCGCCAAGGCGACAACTTAATTTTGTCGACAAAGGCGATAGCGCGGCTCAGCCTAAGTCGATTGGCTGCATAGATAAAATAGTGCAAACAAAAACTAATAGTAGTGAAAAAAAGGTGCATAATTAATATATGCGAAGCGAATAGTTCGGCTGATCGTCGAGGTCGGCTCGTTGGTATGACGACATTGTGGCATGACGATGTCGACACAGGTTGGCTGGCCTAGGTGACGGCGAGAGGCTGGCTAGACCGTCACCGCACACATGTGTCAGAAAATTATCTCTGCAAAAATAATGCAGTGCAAAACAACAGAAGATATTCTGTGTGCAATAATTTTAGGAGCTAACCGAATAGTTAGGGAAAGGTAAAACCTGTTCGTATGTCCGTCTAATCCCTTTGACGGCATGTCTCTCCGGACGCCGTGAACGGTTCCATGAGAATCTAATCAAGTGAAAGCTAGCTAGGACACCATGTGATCACAACAATGATCAAGAAAAGGAAATGCTTAATTAGTAATCAGGACAGATTAGTATATAATCTGTAGATGGACCGTCCCTGACAGCCGCTGTCTGTTTGCAGATGTAATGTCCGTCCGATAGTGGATAAAGGTGCACCGATGAAATGCCCCTTTGAAAGTGCAACTATCCCTAGGTGGTTTTGGTAATTAATAACAACATATAGCTCATTGAGCTCATGCTATTCCAAGACTATTATTTCAGGAAAGCTCAATGAATGGCATGGCATGGATGATGAAAGTGGATCCCTCCAAATACTAAGGACAAAGGATTGGCTCAAGCTCAAAAGCTCAAGACTCTTCATTTTACATTTTGGTGATCCAAGATCACATTGAGTCTATAGGAAAAGCCAATACTATCAAGGTGGGATGAGGTGTTGCTTAATGAGCCTCTTGCTTCAATGTGCTTAGTGATATGCTCCAAAACCCTCAACTACTTTCCCACATCCACAAATGACCTAAACCCAAAGCCAAAATCGGTCACACCGAAACTTCCTATCCGGCGCCACCGATTCCAAAAGTCATAGCCACTGCCACAAACCCTAAGCAAATCAGTCTTACCGATAGGGATCTCGGTCTCACTAAGATCGGGTTGCAATCTCTGCTTCCCTTCAGAACATTTCGGTCTAACCAAGTGAGCGATCGTCCCATCGAGATTGCAATGTAAACTCTCTGCTTCCTTTTGTAACATTCGGTCTCACCAAAAGAGCAAATCGGTCCCACCGAGTTTACCTGACCAACTCTCTGGAAAGCTTATTACCAAATCGGTCTCACCGAGTTTGTGTAATCGGTCTTACCGAGATTACATTATGCCCTAACCCTAACCGAATCGGTCTCACCGAGTTTGTTTAATCGGTCTTACCGAGATTACGTTGTGCCCTAACCCTAACCGAATCGGTCTCACCGAGATGCATGTCAGTCCCACCGAAAATCACTAACAGTCACTAGGTTTACTAAATTGGTCCGACCGAGTTTAACAATTCGGTCCCACCGAGTTTGGTAAATTGTGTGTAACTGTTAGATTTTGTGTGGAGGCTATATATACCCCTCCACCTCCTCTTCATTCGTGGAGAGAGCCATCAGAACAAACCTACACTTCCAACTTACCATTTCTGAGAGAGAACCACCTACTCATGTGTTGAGCCCAAGATATTCCATTCCTACCATATGAATCTTGATCTCTAGCCTTCCCAAGTTGCTTTCCACTCAAATCTTCTTTCCACCATATCCAAAACCTATATGAGAGAGTTGAGTGTTGGGGAGACTATCATTTGAAGAACAAGAGCAAGGAGTCCATCATCAACGCACCATTTGTTACTTCTTGGAGAGTGGTGTCTCCTAGATTGGCTAGGTGTCACTTGGGAGCCTCCGACAAGATTGTGGAGTTGAACCAAGGAGTTTGTAAGGGCAAGGAGATCGCCTACTTCGTGAAGATCTACCGCTAGTGAGGCAAGTCCTTCGTGGGCGATGGCCATGGTGGGATAGACAAGGTTGCTTCTTCGTGGACCCTTCGTGGGTGGAGCCCTCCGTGGACTCGCGCAGCCATTACCCTTCGTGGGTTGAAGTCTCCATCAACGTGGATGTACGATAGCACCACCTATCGGAACCACGCCAAAAACATCCGTGTCTCCAATTGCGTTTGAATCCTCCAAACCCTTCCCTTTACTTTCTTGCAGGTTGCATGCTTTAATTTCTGCTGCCTATATACTCTTTGCATGCTTCCTTGAATTGTGTGATGATTGCTTGACTTGTCCTAAAGTAGCTAAAATCTGCCAAACTCTAAAATTGGGAAAAGTTTAAGTTTTTATTGGTCAAGTAGTCTAATCACCCCCCTCTAGACATACTTCAAGGTCCTACAAGTGGTATCAGAGCTTTGGTCTCCATTTGCTTTGATTTCCATAGCTTTTGGTGGTCATAGCCTTGGTTTCACGACCTAGGAGAGTATGGCGTCTAGCGAGGGAAATTATCACCGTAGAGGTCCTTACTTTGATGGTACTAATTTTGCTAGTTGGAAGCATAAGATGAAAATGCATATTCTTGGACATAACCCTGCCGTTTGGGCAATTATTTGTATTGGCTTGCAATGTGAATTTTTCGATGGGAGAGAACCGAACCGTGAATCTAATGCGGAAGAATTGAAGATGCTGCAAGACAACTCTCAAGCTTGTGATATCATCTTCAACGAATTGTGCCCTGAAGAATTCAACAAAATCAGCCGTCTTGAGAATGCAAAGGAAATTTGGGATACTTTGATTGATATGCATGAAGGTACCGAGTCCGTCAAGGAATCCAAGTTGGATGTGCTCCAAAGTCAGCTTGACAAGTTCAAAATGAAGGATGGTGAAGGTGTCGCTGAAATGTACTCTAGGCTTGCTCTTATCACAAATGAGATTGCCGGCTTAGGGAGTGAAGAAATGATTGACAAATTCATCATCAAGAAGATTCTAAGAGCATTTGATGGAAAGTATGATACCGTGTGCACATTGATTCAAATGATGCCAAACTACAAAGATCTCAAGCCAACGGAAGTCATTGGAAGAATTGTTGCTCATGAGATGTCACTCAAGGATAAGGAGGAACTTCACTACAAGTCAAGTGGTGCCTACAAAGCCTCAAGTGAAGCCCCCACATCATCAAGTGAGAAACCAACCTTCAATGAAGAATTGAGCTTAATGGTGAAGAACTTCAACAAATTCTACAAGAGTAGAAGCAAAGAAAGAAGCTCCAAATCAAGGTCTTACAATGACAAAAGATCTTCTAGTCGAGAGCGCAATTGCTACAATTATGGGAGACCCGGACACTACTCCAATGAGTGTACGGCACCCTACAAAAGAAGAGAAGATTCTCCAAGAAGAAGGAGCAAAAGAGAAGAATCACCACCAAGAGAGAGGAGGAGTAGAGATGATCGTTATGAACGAAGACCCTCACGGAGAAGCAAGGATTTGGAAAGGAAGGACAAGTCATCAAGGAGCTACACAAAACAAATACATCAAGCTCATGTTGGTGAATGGGTTTCCGTCTCCGACTCCGACAATCACTCCGAGAGAAGCTATCACTCTGACTCCGAATATACTCAAGATGAAGGTGTTGCCGGTCTAGCACTTGTGTCAACCAACTCCTACGACATATTTGATTCACCAAATGAAGGTGTTGGAAGATGCTTCATGGCCAAAGGTCCAAAGGTAACACATCCCGAGTATGTTGATTTCAATAGTGATGAAGATGACTTGCTTGTGGATGATGATTTACTTGTTCACAACTCTAGTGATGAATACTATGATGAAACGTCAATTAATCATGCTAAACAAGATAAAATGAATGACAATGATAAGGAGAAAATTGAGCTTCTAACTAAAGAATTAAACTCTCTTAAGTTAGCTCATGAAACTATCTACGAAGATCATCGAGAACTTTTAAGGGCTCATGAGAAGTTACTGTAACGCCCTCGATGCGGCTATATCTCCCACGTGTCGAAGCATGACTTAGAGGCATAACCGCATTGAAAGCAATGTTGCAAGTGAGGTAATCTTCACACAACCCATGTAATACATAAGGGAAAGAGATACATAGTTGGCTTACAATCGCCACTTCACACAAATACATGAATAAAGCATTACATCATCTAGATACAATCAAGGTCCAACTACGGAACCAAAATAAAAGAAGAACCCCAAATGCGACAAAAGGTCCCCAATCGACCCCAACTGGGCTCCACTACTGATCAACTAGAACGAAACAACACAAAGGGCAAGATCTTCATCGAGCTCCTCCTTGAGCTTGGTTGCGTCCACCGCCGATAACATAGGCACCGCAAACTGGTTTTGAAGTATCCGTGAGTCACGAGGACTCAGCAATCCCATTACCATGGGTATCAAGACTAGCAAAGCTTAATGGGAAAGGAAGGGGTAAAGTGGTGAGGTTGCAGCAGCGGCTAAGCATATATGGTGGCTAACATACGCAAATAAGAGCGAGAAGAGAACAAAGGAACGGTCGTGAAGCTAGCAATGATCAAGAGGTGATCCTGAACACCTACTTACGTAAAACATAACACAGAAACCGTGTTCGGTTCCGGACTCACGAGAAGAGACCATCACGGCTACACACTCGGTTGATGCGTTTTAATTCGGATCAAGTGTCAAGTTATCTACAACCGGACATTAACAAATTCCCATCTGCCACATAACCGCGGGCACGGCTCTCGAAAGTTTATACCCTGCAGGGGTGTCCCAACTTAGCCCATGACAAGCTCTCGCGATCATCGAAGGAATAGACCTTCACCCAAGACACTCCGATCAGACTCGGTATCCCGGTACATCAAGACATTTCAACAATGGTAAAACAAGACCAGCAAAGCCTCCCGGCGTGCCGACATCCTGATAGTAGCCGCGCGTATCTCGTCTCAGGCCACGACCGGATGAGTCAAGCTACGAGTAAAACCAGCCCTCGAGTTGCCAAGAGGTGGCCCCGTAGGTTGCTCGGTTGGGACCAACACTTAGACAAGCACTGGCCCCAGGGGGGCTATAATAAAGATGACCCTTGGGTTAATTACTCCCAAGGGAAAAGTAGGTGGAGGTGAGGCAAATGGTAAAAGGCAATGTTGGGCCTTGCTGGACAAGTTTTATTCAAAGCGAACTGTCAGGGGGGTCCCATAAATCACCCGACCGCGTAAGGGACGCAAAATCCGGGAACATAACACGGTATGACGGAAACTAGGGCGGCAAGAGTGGAACAAAACACGGGCATAAGGCCGAGCCTTCCACCCTTTACCAAGTATATAGATGCATTAATAATATAAGAGATATTGTGATATCCCAACATAAACCCTGCCCACCATGGAGAAATCTTCAACTTCACCGCAACTAGCAACGCTATAAGAGGGCTGAGCAAAGCGGGAATATAGCCAAACAACGGTTTGCTAGGAATGGTGTCAAAGGTTAGAGGTTCATGGCAATATGGGATGGCTGGTCAAACAGTAATAGGTAGCGCAAAGATAGCGAAAAACGAGGCAACTAGCATAGCAATGATAGTAGTGAGATCCGGTAGCGGTCATCTTGCCCGAACTCCCGCAAGGAAGAAGAACGAATCCATGAAGAAGATGAACGGATGAAGCCGAACCAAACGTGATTTAACGAATCCTCACGGACGCAACGAAACAGGAACTAACAAGAAGCAAACTGGAAAGAAGCAAACAACATAGTAAACAACCATCGCATAATCATGGCATGATGCACAACCAAGTATGATGCATGTCCGGTTTAAAGAGGCATGGCATGGCATGGCAAAGTGCAACAAACAACACTACAAATTAAGTGGGGCTCAATATGCAACGAGTTGCATATTGACGGAACACCACATTCAAGTATTTAGTTCGCTCTCGTTTAGGTACACAACAATGTTAAATGTTGTTAAACATGGCAAGAGGTGGAGCATAATGAAAACTACCTAACTAGGCAAGTTTAAATGAGGCCGGAACAACAAATAACAATTCCGGAAAATCCTCATATGCATATTTTTGAATTTGGTACTGTTCTGAACTAAACACAATTTTAGAGTTGTTAAGCATGCAAGATGAGTGCACCATGTTAAACTAGGCAAAATTCTACCCCATTTACATATAAAGAACATTTAATTCCGAGTTACGGTTATTTAGTTATGAATTAAATCATTTTAACATGGCATTTGAGCAAATTAATGTAAACAACATTTTAAACATATTAACATGAGATGAAAGTGGCATATTGTGAAACTAGATGAAAAACTAAGCATTTTACATATAAAGTTTGTTTTAATCCAATGCACCGTTGTGGAGTTATTAAATGCATGATGTATGAGGGGTTTTCTGCAAAACTGTAATTCCTGGATAAATGCACAAATGGCAGCAGCGGGAAAAAAAACACTACGGGCCGAATCTGGTTGGCCCGATAGTGTACAGGAGAGGACTGGAGGGGGGGCTGCTCACATTGGGCCTCATGGGCCGGCTCGGTGGGAGAGACAGGCCGGCAATGGGGCGCCGCTTGGACACTTCTTGCTGGGCTGAAACAGGTGAAGGGCGACACGGGGCCCACGCGGCGGCGCTGGAGGCACTCGTCCTCCTCCCGCCCGATGCAGAGGGCGCAGGGCACGGCGGCACGCTGGGACGGCGACGGGAGCCAATGGCGCAAGGGGAGACCGGGGACGGGCAGATCCGGCGAGGGGAGGCCGGATCCGGGCATTGGGGATCCGTTCCCGGCGGTTTCCGGCTGCTCCGGGCGAAGACGGTGCCGGTGGCGCGACCTCCATGGCGGCGGCGGAACTGCAGAGAGAGAGAGGAGACGAGGAGATGAGGAAGAGAGGAAGGAGAGGGAAAGAAGAGAAGGAGGCGGGCGACGCCATCTCAAGGGCGGCGGGGCGAAGTCCGCGACCGGCCGGACAATGGGCGAGGACGGGACTCCTCCCGATCCAGACGAAAGGGCAGCAGGGAGCTCGGGGCTGCGGGGCTGAGGGACGGGCCCCGATGGGCTTGGGGCCCGTGCAGGCTGCTTGGGCGCGCTGGCTGTGGGGAAGCGATGTGGCGTCGCCAAGTGGCGGAGGAGGAGGGCAGCCATGAAATTGAGGAAGGAGAGGGCTAGAGGTAGGTGGGGGCTAGGGGCTGCCCAAAATGGACTAGGAGGTCCATATATAGCAGGGCTAGCGTTAGAGGGGTTTTGCTCCATTTCGAGACGTTCGATCGCCATCGGACGATCCGGAGCGAGGGGTAGGTAGGTGGGTCTAGTGGGCTGTGAAGAGGGCCTCGGGCTGAGAAGAGAGGAAAGAAATGCGGCCCGGCAATCTGTTTCAGAGACCAAACGTCCGACGAATATACCGACCAATCGCGTTATATATTTAACGGTTGGGCTATCAAACGAACTCGAATCGCGATTTAACTTGGCAGCGGCCTGTCTACACTATAATAAGACCGCACGACAAGTTGCAACCCATTCCGAGAACATTTTATGCCACTTATAAAATAATATTTTGGACATGTCGGTAGCGCGCAAGTGTGTCCGGCTCGAAACGGACAACGGACGGAACAAGGAGACCGGGACGGATGCAAGTTTTGAAAAACATGCAGATGAAATGCAGATGATGACATGGTGAAATGCAACACGCAAGCAATGACATGGCAACAACGGCAAATAATCGGCGACACACAGGCGCGATCGGATCCGGGGCGTTACAACACTCCACCACTACGAGAGGATCTCGTCCCGAGATCTAGGATGGCACCGGAGGGAAAACGGAAGAGGAAGGGAGGAGGTAAAACTAAGTTGCTTCTTCGACAAAAGAGTGAAACCAAAGAACCTTGAGAGGTTGAGCAATTTAAAAGAAAGAGTACGACAGAGATGAACGAGATTACAAACAATCCGTTAGAAAAGATGAACAAGGAGTATTACAAGAACTTGAAGGTTGCAAAGACATGAATGACGAGTACAATGGAGAAGAAGGAATTGAAATCACTCTGGTTGAAACGAGATAAACAAGGAACAAGGAAGATCAAAATCGGACAGCACTCCGGTTGAAAAGAGATGCAAGACTTGATAAGATGAAAAAGAACTTGAAGAGATGACACAACACTCCGGTTAAAAGGATAAGCATGAAAAGAACATGATCCTCACAAAACGAGGTGATGGGTGAAGAGCACAACATCACAATGTCTCCGTAATGAAAGAATAGAAGTTAGACCGTTGTGATAAATGGATGGAGAAGGAAATGATAACTTCTACCACAATTGAATTTGGAAAGCACCCTTGCAAAGAAGAATCGAACGGAGTTGTTGGAAAATCAACAACGAGAAGCACAAGCTTGTAGTGGGCTTATGGAAAACATCTCAAAATGATGAGGTGACAACCGGCCACAAATGGAAACCAATGATTGGATTGATATCAACAAGGAGACGAGAAACTTATTTCACCGGGAGGACAAATGAAGAACTTGGGTCATTTATAAGCACCATAAATAGCAACAATCCTTAGGGAAAGCTTTAGGTGAAATATAACCCAAGATAACTCCAACAAAGGGATTGATGGATTTAAAATACCTCATTCTTGGCAACATGCGAATCATGAAACATGAAGGAAATTGTCAAGAGTGACATAACACCACCTCAAAAGATAAGGTAGAAAGAATTGCATTTCGAAATGCAAGATGAAGAATACTTGAACGCCTCAAAACAAAACATGTGTTGAGCACCATGTTTATTTTTGAGTATAGCTTGGCTATTCTTAACTTCGAGAGAAATCTTGAAGAACAATTGAAGAATGAAGAGAATCCTTGATGAACCACCATGTAGAGCCTCCATGAAGAATACCGGTAAACAAAAGGGTGATAGAAGAAAGGGAAGTTGAAAACACAAGGTGAACCCTTGCAATGATTTAGATGGAGCCTCGCGACGAGATAATGCAGAAAACTTGGAACTCCGGAAAAAGAATAGATGAAACAACTGAAACCGAGAATTTATTCATCATGAACAATCTCCGAAAGAAGGAATTAATCACTTGGATGAAACAAGAACAAGAATTATGTTATGCGTATCCTTCACCAATTTAAATTGATGACAAGCCACGGATTGCATACAACTTATTCTCGTAGAAAGGATTAAAAGAGATATATCAAAACTTGAGAAGGCTTCAACGAACCACCGGTAGGATTTGGAAAGAACGAATGAATTGATATGATAACAGAGGAAAAGAATCTGAAGGAACCACCGATGGGATTTGGAAACAACGAGTGAATTAAAATGATAACAAAGGAAGTGAAATCTTGAACGAACCACTGTAAGACTTGAAAAAGAGAGTAGCAAGGGCACAATTCAGTGGAAAGAGTTTGAAAACGAATGAAGATACTTGAAGGGATTTAGATACATGAGAATGAATAGACCGTGAACTCATTAGAGGTTATTTGAACGATTCACCGGTAAGATTTAGAGAATGATAGCTACATGCTGAGAATGAAGAATTATGACATGATGGCCTTCGGAGGAAAGAAATGGGAACAACTCATGAAATGCTCCGGGTGGTAAGAAAAGAATTCTCACAATCGAAAACAACTATGAGAGGATGGCATCAAGCTAGAACCATGAATCTTGAAGAGAATAGAGAAAGATTAAAGAGAAATCCTTCTTCGGTCTTCAAATGATGAGAATGACAACGAGAAACACCACCAAGAATTATTGAGGCACACCGGAAGAATCAAAAGCGAAGAGGTTGAGCCAATTATGAAAAGAATTTGAGAGATCTTGGAGAAAAGCATTTGACTGATGATAACTCATTCTTACGTCAAACTTGGAGAAGAATTTAGGATAGCTCTGGGAAAATAGAAGAGTCGGGTAAGATCCTGGGAAAAGACCTGTCGGTTAGGGCCCACTCAAAAGAAAACACCGTTAAACAAGATTTAAAAGAGATGTTGCACCGGTTGAATTAAATGACTTGAATGAGAAAACAACCTCGAAATATCTTGAAGGGATTGAGAATGGAAACACAAGTCTTGTGAGATATCTTGAGCACTCCGAAATAACAAACAGCGAGAAGTAGAATGATAATGAGGTGCACCGGTATGAGAAGACATTGAAATGAGGAAAAAGGTATGATCAACAAAACTTGACTTGAATCCACCGGAGAAGAGAAAAGAATGAGGAATGACGAACTAGAAGCTCGTGAGCATCTTCAGGAGGGATCACCGGATAAGAACATTGATTGAAAAGAGTGAAGTGACTTCACATGAATAAATGGATACTTGATTAAAATAAATGCGTCCTTGAAGAAAAGGGTGGGAGGGTGGGAAAACAAAAGGCAATTTGGGGAAGATGGAACAAACACCATTGAAAAGAAATGATAATTGGTCTTGCTGATGGGGAGAATGATGGGATCATCTCGAAGAGAAGCGCACCAATTGGAAAAGGATTAACATGACAACCTCAATGATAAAAAAGGATTAGTATTCACATAGCAATATGAGAACACCGTTTAGGAAAAGGCATGGATTCAACATTTGACTTTGAAGCAACTCGAATACCACGAATAACACAAAACAAAGGATTTGGCTTGCAGAATAAGCCAGAACAAACATATGATAGAGATTTCGTCCGAAGTTTTCGTGGTGGGGCCTACACGGGCTCAATCGTACAGCACCATCATGTACAAGGCAGTGCACATGACATACGAAGCGTCCCAGTCGGCATAGCCAAGGACTCTTTAAGACACAACGAGACCATCAGAAAACCAACCGTGAATAGGCGGACCACTAGACGTCGAACCCCAATTTCATATCATACATCCGCCGGAAAGATATCCTAAGAGCTACTTGAATTCCCACCAATAAACTCCCAAACTTTCTCGGTTATGCAATCTGGTGTTGGGGATACAGGAGCAATATATCTCACCCAAACTAACAATCCCTACATCCAAATTGTATCCATCCGTCAACACATAACCAAGAAACCTTCGAAATCGTCTACCTCAACCTTCAAAAGCATCCGTTATACAAGTCATGGCGATACTCCGTACTCACCTCAAGATCGGGTTAGCGGGTTATCTCACCAACAACCGCATAAAAGAGATTTTCGATGTCGGCGCATTAAACTCGGTATTCCGAACTGCAATGATAAAATTATGATGACAACACCTCGGAGCTCAACTCCCGGGACACCGCCACAACCCCTAAATGACAGAGGCACCAAGACAATGTTCTCGCTATAAGAATATCGAACGATTCCAAGATACCCGCGTGATCCTAAAATTTTTTTAGTGAAATTTGAGAAGAGAAGAGTCAAAACTCTACGTCGAGATTCCTCACCGTAAGGTCAAGGACCGGGAGTAAAAAGAATTCCTAACTCTCCGATATATATAATCCTAAATGACTCAAAACATTTTCTAGACACAACTCGCCGCTAAAAACGATCAAGCGGTGGGGCTCCTAAGGTCGGGAAGGCTCGATTACCAACTTGATAATCCCTCGATGCGGCTATATCTCCCACGTGTCGGGCACGACTTAGAGGCATAACCGCATTGAAAGCAATGTCGCAAGTGAGGTAATCTTCACACAACCCATGTAATACATAAGGGAAAGAGATACATAGTTGGCTTACAATCGCCACTTCACACAAATACAGGAATAAAGCATTACATCATCCAGATACAATCAAGGTCCAACTACGGAACCAAAATAAAAGAAGAAACCCAAATGCGACAAAAGGTCCCCAATCGACCCCAACTGGGCTCCACTACTGATCAACTAGAACGAAACAACACAAAGGGCAAGATCTTCATCGAGCTCCTCCTTGAGCTTGGTTGCGCCACCGCCGGTAACATAGGCACCGCAAACTGGTTTTGAAGTATCCGTGAGTCACGAGGACTCAGAATCCCATTACCATGGGTATCAAGACTAGCAAAGCTTAATGGGAAAGGAAGGGGTAAAGTGGTGAGGTTGCAGCAGCTAAGCATATATGGTGGCTAACATACGCAAATAAGAGCGAGAAGAGAACAAAGGAACGGTCGTGAAGCTAGCAATGATCAAGAGGTGATCCGAACACCTACTTACGCCAAACATAACACGAAACCGTGTTCACTTCCGGACTCCGCCGAGAAGAGACCATCACGGCTACACACTCGGTTGATGCGTTTTAATTCGGATCAAGTGTCAAGTTATCTACAACCGACATTAACAAATTCCCATCTGCCACATAACCGCGGCACGGCTCTCGAAAGTTTATACCTGCAGGGTGTCCCAACTTAGCCCATGACAAGCTCTCGCGATCATCGAAGGAATAGACCTTCACCCAAGACACTCCGATCGAGTCGGTATCCCGTACATCAAGACATTTCAACAATGGTAAAACAAGACCAGCAAAGCCTCCCGCGTGCCGACATCCCGATAGTAGCCGCACAGATATCTCTCAAAGGTGACGGCCGGATGAGTCAAGCTACGAGTAAAACCAGCCCTCGAGTTGCCAAGAGGTGGCCCCAGAGTTGCTCGGTTCGACCAACACTTAGACAAGCACCGGCCCTGTGGGGCTATAATAAAGATGACCCTTGGGTTAATTACTCCCAAGGAAAAGTAGGTGGAGGTGAGGCAAATGGTAAAAGGCAATGTTGGGCCTTCTTGGACAAGTTTTATTCAAAGCGAACCGTCAGGGGGTCCCATAAATCACCCGACCGCGTAAGGGACGCAAAATCCGGGAACATAACACCGGTATGACGGAAACTAGGGCGGCAAGAGTGGAACAAAACACCAGGCATAAGGCCGAGCCTTCCACCCTTTACCAAGTATATAGATGCACTAATAATATAAGAGATATTGTGATATCCCAACATAAACCCTGTCCACCATGGAGAAATCTTCAACTTCACCTGCAACTAGCAACGCTATAAGAGGGGCTGAGCAAAGCGGGAACATAGCCAAACAACGGTTTGCCAGGAATGGTGTCAAAGGTTAGAGGTTCATGGCAATATGGGATGGCTGGTCAAACAGGTAATAGGTAGCGCAGCATAACGAAAGAACGAGGCAACTAGCATAGCAATGATAGTAGTGAGATCCAGGGTAGCGGTCATCTTGCCTGAACTCCCGCAAGGAACAAGAACGAATCCATGAAGAAGATGAACGGATGAAGCCGAACCAAACGTAGACGAACGAATCCTCACGGATGCAACGAAACAGGAACTAACAAGAAGCAAACCGGAAAGAAGCAAACAACATAGTAAACAACCATCGCATAATCATGGCATGATGCACAACCAAGTATGATGCATGTCCGGTTTAAAGAGGCATGGCATGGCATGGCAAAGTGCAACAAACAACACTACAAATTAAGTGGGGCTCAATATGCAACGAGTTGCATATTGATGGAACACCACATTCAAGTATTTAGTTCGCTCTCGTTTAGGTACACAACAATGTTAAATGTTGTTAAACATGGCAAGAGGTGGAGCATAATGAAAACTACCTAACTAGGCAAGTTTAAATGAGGCCGGAACAACAAATAACAATTCCGGAAAAATCCTCATATGCATATTTTTGAATTTGGTACTGTTCTGCCCTAAACACAATTTTAGAGTTGTTAAACATGCAAGATGAGTGCACCATGTTAAACTAGGCAAAATTCTACCCCATTTACATATAAAGAACATTTAATTCCGAGTTACGGTTATTTAGTTATGAATTAAATCATTTTAACATGGCATTTGAGCAAATTAATGTAAACAACATTTTAAACATATTAACATGAGATGAAAGTGGCATATTGTGAAACTAGATGAAAAACTAAGCATTTTACATATAAAGTTTGTTTTAGTCCAATGCACTGTTGTGGAGTTATTAAATGCATGATGTATGAGGGGTTTTCTGCAAAACTGTAGTTCCTGGATAAATGCACAAATGGCAGCAGCGGGAAAAAAAACACTACGGGCCGAATCTGGTTGGCCCGATAGTGTACAGGAGAGGACTGGAGGGGGGGCTGCTCACATTGGGCCTCATGGGCCGGCTCGGTGGGAGAGACAGGCCGGCAGGGCGCTGCTGGACCTGCTTGCTGGGCTGAAACGGGTGAAGGGCGACACGGGGCCCACGCGGCGGCGCTGGAGGCACTCGTCCTCCTCCCGCCCGATGCAGAGGGCGCAGGGCACGGCGGCACGCTGCTGGGACGGCGACGGGAGCCAATGGCGCAAGGGGAGACCGGGGACGGGCAGATCCGGCGAGGGGAGGCCGGATCCGGGCATCGGGGATCCGTTCCCGGCGGTTTCCGGCTGCTCCGGGCGAAGACGGTGCCGGTGGCGCGACCTCCATGGCGGCGGCGGAACTGCACAGAGAGAGAGGGAGACGAGGAGATGAGGAAGAGAGGAAGGAGAGGGAAAGAAGAGAAGGAGGCGGGCGACGCCATCTCATGGGCGGCGGGGCGAAGTCCGCGACCGGCCGGACAGGCAAGGGCGAGGACGGACTCCTCCCGATCCAGATCGAGCGGGGCAGCAGGGAGCTCGGGGCTGCGGGCTGAGGGACGGGCCCCGATGGGCTTCGGGGGCCCCGTGCGGGCCGCGGCGGCGCTGGCTGTGGGGAAGCGATGTGGCATGCGCCAAGTGGCGGAGGAGGAGAGGGCCGGCGCGGAAATTGAGGAAGGAGAGGGCTAGAGGTAGGTGGGGGGCTAGGGGCTTCCCAAAATGGACTAGGAGGTCCATATATAGCAGGGGCTAGCGTTAGAGGGGGTTTTGCTCCATTTCGGAGACGTTCGATCACCATCGGACGGTCCGGAGCGGAGGGGGTAGGTAGGTGGGTCTAGTGGGCTGTGAAGAGGGCCTCGGGCTGAGAAGAGAGGGAAAGAAATGCGCCCGGCAATCTGCTTTGAGAGACCGAAACGTCCGACGAATATACCGACTATATCGCGGTTATATATTTAACGGTTGGGCTATCAAACGAACTCCAAATGCGACGAAACTTGGCAAGCGGCCTGTCTACACTATAATAAGACCGCACGACAAGTTGCAACCCATTCCGAGAACATTTTTATGCCACTTATAAAACAATATTTCGGACATGTCGCGGGCGCGTGCAAGTGTGTGCAGGCTCGAACGACAACGGACGGAACGAGGAGATCGACGGATGCAAGTTTTGAAAAACATGCGAGATGAAATGCAGATGATGACATGGTGAAATGCAACACGCAAGCAATGACATGGCAACAACGGCAAATAACTGGCAGACACCTGGCGCATCGGATCCGGGGCGTTACAGTTACGCTTTGAAAATCTCAATCTTGAGCAAGAGCATGAGTTCTTAAAAGCAATCGATGATGATCTTCGCAAGAAAAGTTCTTCTTACATTGCCAATCGTTTACTCTTATCTACTTACATGACTCAAGTCAAGTCTAGTAACAAGTACAAGAAAGATACTTCCTCTAGTAGTAACAATAATAATGTCAAATCCAATATTGTTGCTTCTAGTAGTTCTCTTGATTCCACTAATGATTCTCTTAGCCAAGTTACACTTGAGCAAGAAAATAGCTTATTGAAGGGAATTATAGAGAAAAGTGTTTACAAGAGCCTTGCCGGGAGTAAGCAATTCGAGGAAATTGTACGCAAGCAAGGAAGGCACCGGAAGAATCAAGGTGTTGGATTTGAACAAAAGTTCAATGCCAATGGAGTTGAGTGGGGAGAAGATCAATACCCCAAGACGAAGTTTGTTCCTCAATAAGAGAAGTATGATCCTACTTCCTTCAAGGGAACACAAGATCAAGATGATCTTCCACCACAAGACCACAAGAACAAAGGCAAGGACAAGCTTCAAGAAGAGATTGATGCATTTGAAGAAGCACCTAAAGCCTCGTTCAAGTGGGTCCCCAAGACTACGTCAAGTTTACTTCATCTAGTACAACTACAACTCCAAGGATTCCCATCAAGATGATGTGGATCCCGAAGAAGAAGAACTAGAGAGTTCTTGAGGGTGACTCCACCAACATTCTTCACTCATATCATTTTGGCAAGAACAAGTGCAGTCAACTTCCACATCTTGCACTAGTTCAAGGAGCCACAAACCCTCATGTTGGTAATACAAGGGACAAGGTAACCTAATGATTTCATGGACATCATCTTGTGTGTGCATCACTCTATGTCTATGGATATTCTTGTTTGTTCCTTGTGGGACTAACCCATGTAGGTAAGTTGAAAGTGCAACTCACTCCAAAGGATTGCTCCAAATGATCTACATCAACATTGAGCATCTACATCTTCAACACCTACATGAAGTCATCATCGACAAAACCCAAGGTTAGTTCATCCCTCCTAGGGGGGATCTCACATCTAGGGGGAGCTTAACTCTGAGAATTGAGTCAAAGCAACTCTAATGGTGTGAACACATTAATGCATTATGTAAAAGTGGTAACCCCACTTGAGCTTAAACGATGAGTATGACCTATGATCAAATGTTCTCATTTGACTCCTAAGTCAATATACTCATATGTAGATGACCTAGTCATCGCCAATTGCTTGATAGATGCTAGAATTGGTTGTGCATGCTCTGCCACATATTTCATTTGCTATCTTATTGTGTGAGCATGTTGGTGCATATTTTACACATTCAAGGACATCCACTTGTTGTTTTGATTGTTTGGTTTCTTTTCTTTTTGCCAAGTGGATGGACAAGAATGCCTAAGAACCTTCTTCAGCTATCTATGCTTTTCTCATCTCAAACTCTATTCATGCTACATCACAAAATTTGATCAAGTCAGATTCGAATCACTCTGTGTGAGGAGCACTCAGAGTCCCCGATTCGTCATAGACTTAAACTTCCAAAACCTCTTTGTGACTCTCGGTCTGACCGATTCTTCCATTTCGGTCCTACCAAGATCACCAAGTTGATCTGAGTTTTCAATCTCGGTGCAACCAATTTGAACTTTTCGGTCTCACCGATTTGTCAGAATCGAACACAAGATGCATCTCGGTGCCACCGAGTTGTTCCACTCGGTCACACCGACTGTGGTCGGGCTATATATAGCCACGGGCAAAAGTTTGGAAATTTCTCTGAAACCCTTCGCCCGAGCAACAGCTCGCTCTGCCATTGTGGTCTCCGGATCGTCTCCTCATCGCCAGCAGCCTCCTCGCTGGTCTTCGCCGCCGTCAGCGAATTCGTCCCGCCGTTGCCGCCGTAGCAAGTCCACCGCCAAGTTAGGGTATGGACTTGATCTTTGTGCTATCCACGTCTGATTCCTAGCACATTGTTTTCATATTGATTCTTGCCACGATTGAGATTCTTCTATCCATCCAAAATAGTCCATAGATTAGATGCGATTCAAATTTTTAGGGTTAAGTTTCCGCCGAAACCATCTCGGACCCACCGAGTTGAAGAACTCGGTCTCACCGATTTGGCCTATGCCATTGCACTAGTGACTCTCGGTCCGACCGAGAATTACTAATCGGTGCGACCGATTTGAGGATTCTGTGAAACCCTAGCAGTCTCGGTGCCACCAAATTGAAACTCGGTCCAACCGAGATCATCAGTTTAGGTTCCAAAACTGCTTCGGTATCACCGAGTTTGAAAATTGGTTGATCCGAAATGCTTTCTGTGGAAAACTAAAACTGAACTTTTGAATCATTCTTTTGCAAAAATCTCTACATTTTGTGATGCTCATCTATTCTATCTCATCTATAACTCTTCATAGGGTCAGCAGTCAGCTTTTGCAGTATGTCTGATCAGAGTGACAGCCAGAACAAGTCTAAAGAGCAGATGGACTTGAGTGAGGGCACTAGTCCCTGAACTTCAGATGATGGGAGCAGAAGCACTCCTAGCAATTTGCCTAAGGCTGCAACTAGGCAAAGGAGGAAGAGAACCTCAGACTCGGAGGATGAGGATTACAAAGCTGAGGAAGATGAGGCCACTTCAAAGAAAGTGTGCTCAAGAAAGAGTATGGCTCTTCAGAGAGCACAAAGCCAGGCCTGAAGAGGAAAGTTCCTACCAAGAGAACTCCAATGCCAAAGGCCAGGAAGTCCACACAAGTGCCAGCTCAAGCTCAACCCAAAGAGCCACCTGCAAGGAAAGAAGCACCATCGAAACCTCAGAAAGTCCCCACTGGTGCAACCATGACGTTCACAATTGAATCAGAGGATGATGGTGATCAGGACAAGAAAAAAGAAGAGAGCAAGAACCACAACTGCCAAGGTCCTTGGAAAACCCTCAATGAGAAGGGATTCTGATGAAGAGGAAGAGGATGTTGCACCAGCTCCTAAGGCAGCTAAGCTTATGGGAGATGCAATCAGGTTAGGGGCTGCAACATCCAAGCCCAAAGATGCACCCAAAGCTGCCTCCAAGGCCAAGCAAGCTCCAAATAGGAATACTAGGAGTATTCCAGCTGCTGAGAAGAACAAGGCCCCAGTGCCCAATGTTGCAAAAGATGAAGATGAGGAAGGACAAGTCCTTAGAAAGCTCAAGCCCAAGATACCAGACCACAATGATGCCCATCCTGGACATGAGAATCAGGAAGGATTCAGGGCTGAGACTATGGAGGATGGAAGACCCATATGCTTCAAGAAGGACTGCTATTGACTACAGGTTCCACACAAAGGAACATAAGGACTTTTATGAGACCATTTTGTTGGAGAAGAAGCCCATAGTCTGTGACATGAGGTGGGTTGACTGGAAATTCATCAGGGAGAATGAGCAGCACTACCCTGGAGTGGAGGAGAGCTTTGTTGCTTGTGGAGTAGCAAATTTTGTTGGACAGAAGTTCACCAACTAGAATGATGAGCTTATCATGCAGTTCTACTCCACAGCACATTTTTATCCAGATGGTAGAATTGTTTGGATGTCTGAAGGTACAAGGTACCAATCCACTATTGAAGAATGGGCAAGTCTAATAAATGACCCCAAGGAAGAAGAGGATGACCTAGACATTTATGCAAAGAAGAAGTTGGGTCACAATTCAATGGCTCACATGTACAAGGAAATTCCTGACAAGGCAGTTGAGACTCACAAGTTTGGATCAGTTCACTTTCTGCTGTCAGGATTGGCAACCATCAATTGGATTCAGAGGCATACTTTGTTACCCAAGTCAGGTGATCATAACATGATCAGACGGCATGCCATCAACATGCTGCATGTGTTTGATGTGCCACAGAAGTTCAAAGTCATGAGCCTGATCATTGAAACAATCAAGAGGACTGCAGCAGATCAGAAGAGGAGCTGTGGATATGCACCTCAGATTCAAGAATTGATCAACTCCAAGATGGGCATAGGGAAATATCAGTTGGATAAGGAACATTTTCCAATTTATCTAGACTTTGAGGACAATGAGGTTGTCATAATTGAAGATGATTCACAATTAGTCCAAGCTCAGGAGAAGAAGGAGAAGGCAAAGAAGGAGAAGGCTGCCAAGATGCCAACTCAAGAGGAGGCATCTGAGTATTTCTTGAAAACCAAACAAGAGCAGCCTGGTTACTTGATAGCATCAACTCTGAGGATTGAGAAAGGGTTGGCCACCCTAACTCAAAACCAAGAGAGCCTGGAGAGAATCATGGAACAAAAATTCTATGATCTAGATGTCAAGGTAACTGAGATTCAGTCAGTTGTAGAGCAGCTGCAGGATGACATGCAGGAGAGGAAGGGCAAGACAACCACCAATGTGTTTGCCAGAGTGCCCAGAGCCCAGAGGTCAGTTGTAGTGCAGTGGATGACACTAGAGCTACAACTTCAAACCAGCTACTACCCCAACAGTTCCAAAGCAACTAGCTCCAAAGATCCACTCCAAAGACCTCTACTTCAATTGAAGCCTTCGTCCAAGGAGCTATCAGGACACCACCACCAGAAGATCAAGCCTGAGAGACGATCTAGCACTATGCATTTTCTATGAACTTTTTGGTAACTTGTTGCCAAAGGGGGAAAATATGTATAGATCATAGGCTTTGAGAGAGAGAGAGAGTGTGTTGCTTTTGATCTCTCTTGCTTCATTTGGTGGTTTTTCAAACTTTGTTTGCTTTTGGTTGAGATACTATGCCTGTGAGACATTGATGATCATGTGTTTGATCATAAGCTACACTTATGCATGCTTGATATTATCCTATCTATCTTATGTGATCATTCACTATGCTTGGTGATGAGTGCATGTATTCATTATTTATTATTTTGAGCGCTCCAAAGAAGATGTATGTGACATGGAAGAGTAACCCATGAGCCTAATTCATTGTGCATTTGCAGTCCAAAGCAAATCTTAACCCATGCACAAATTTAGGGGAGCTCTTGCTTATCACATACTTCTCAAAGCGATTTATGTTATTCAATCTTATTATCTTTTGTCGAAGCTTTGATCTATATGTTGTCATCAATTACCAAAAAGGGGGATATTGAAAGTGCAACTATCCCTAGGTAGTTTTGGTAATTAATAACAACATATAGCTCATTGAGCTAATGCTATTCCAAGACTATTATTTCAGGAAAGCTCAATGAATGGCATGGCATGGATGATGAAAGTGGATCCCTCCAAATACTAAGGACAAAGGATTGGCTCAAGCTCAAAAGCTCAAGACTCTTCGTTTTACATTTTAGTGATCCAAGATCACATTGAGTCTATAGGAAAAGCCAATACTATCAAGGAGGGATGAGGTGTTGCTTAATGAGCCTCTTGCTTCAATGTGCTTAGTGATATGCTCCACAACCCTCAACTACTTTCCCACATTGACAAATGACCTAAACCCAAAGCCAAAATCGGTCACACCGAAACTTCCTATCCGGCGCCACCGATTCCAAAAGTCATAGCCACTGCCACAAACCCTAAGCAAATCGGTCTTATCGATAGGGATCTCGGTCTCACCGAGATGGGGTTGCAAGCTCTCTGTTTCCCTTCGTAACGTTTCGGTCTAACCGAAGTGAGCGATCGGTCCCACCGAGATTGCAATGTAAACTCTCTGTTTCCTTTTTGTAACATTTCGGTCTCACCGAAAAGAGCAAATCGGTCCCACCGAGTTTACCTGACCAACTCTCTGGAAAGCTTATTACCAAATCGGTCTCACCGAGTTTGTGTAATCGGTCTTTCCGAGATTATGTTATGCCCTAACCCTAACCGAATCGGTCTCACCGAGTTTGTGTAATCGGTCTTACCGAGATTACGTTATGCCCTAACCCTAACCGAATCGGTCTCACCGAGATGCATGTCAGTCCCACCAAAAATCACTAACGGTCACTAGGTTTACTAAATCGGTCCGACCGAGTTTAACAATTCGGTCCCACCGAGTTTGGTAAATTGTGTAAATCATAGATTTTGTGTGGAGGCTATATATACCCCTCCACCTCCTCTTCATTCGTGGAGAGAGCCACCAGAACGAACCTACACTTCCAACTTACCATTTCTGAGAGAGAACCACCTACTCATGTGTTGAGGCCAAGATATTCCATTCCTACCATATGAATCTTGATCTCTAGCCTTCCCAAGTTGCTTTCCACTCAAATCTTATTTCCACCATATCCAAAACCTATGAGAGAGAGTTGAGTGTTGGGGAGACTATCATTTGAAGCACAAGAGCAAGGAGTTCATCATCAACGCACCATTTTTTACTTCTTGGAGAGTGGTGTCTCCTAGATTGGCTAGGTGTCACTTGGGAGCCTCCGACAAGATTGTGGAGTTGAACCAAGGAGTTTGTAAGGGCAAGGAGATCGCCTACTTCGTGAAAATCTACCGCTAGTGAGGCAAGTCCTTCGTGGGCGACGGCCATGGTGGGATAGACAAGGTTGCTTCTTCGTGGACCCTTCGTGGGTGGAGCCCTCCGTGGACTCGTGCAGCCGTTACCCTTCATGGGTTGAAGTCTCCATCAACGTGCATGTACGATAGCACCACCTATCGGAACCACGCCAAAAACATCTGTGTCTCCAATTGCGTTTGAATCCTCCAAACCCTTCCCTTTACTTTCTTGCAAGTTGCATGCTTTAATTTCCACTGCCTATATACTCTTTGCATGCTTGCTTGAATTGTGTGATGATTGCTTGACTTGTCCTAAAGTAGCTAAAATCTGCCAAACTCTAAAATTGGGAAAAGGATAAGTTTTTATTGGTCAAATAGTCTAATCACCACCCCCCCTCTAGACATACTTCAAGGTCCTACACCGTTGATGCAAAGCGAGCTAGCACTGTTCATCAATTAGATTTAATAAATCATGCTGCAAAAACTAGCACTTGATTCAGTCGGTCATGCGACAAAGGGAAATACTACCTCCTCATAGTACTAGTGCATGAAAACGACATCCATGTGCTGAAATTAAAAGAAAGAAGATAAAGAAAAGGAAAGAAATCCCTTGATGGCCGATGCCTATGCGGGATTGTCCTCGGCGCTGCATGTTTTGCTCGGTCTTGACCTGTACTCCTTGGGACCTAGCACAGTGTACGTCACGCAAGGTTGGCCGCCGGTATCTTTATGAAGGCATCCGACGAATGCCTCGACTCGCCTGCTATATTCGGATCGCACACCGTCACTGCAGATTAAAACTAATCTGCTAACAAAAATAGCGCAAGACTACAGGCAATAATTGCAAAGGAAATTTGATGTAGAAAAAATAGATTGAATTGAAATCATAACACCTGATTTATGCCATCGATCCGTGACGACACCTAGAAGGCTCTCAATGAAAGCACCAATGTTGGTTCAATATCCAACGTATCTCGTAGTAGGGGTCCTAAGCTAGGAGTCTTGGAACGATGGTAACATGGACATGGGATTTTACCCAGGTTCTGGCCCTCTTGATGGAGGTAAAACCCTACATCCTGCTTTTGATTGTATTCATATGGGGATAGTACAGAGTAGATGTGTCTACCACGAGATGGTAATAATGAATATGAGATTGTCTATTGACTAGCCGGGCCTCGGTTTATATAAGACACCGGAGGCCTAATGTTTAGGAGAGTCCTTGTCTTGTGCGCCAAGTCTTGTGGAGTCTTCCTTGTATGCGGCAGGGGTTGTCCGGACTGGCCCATGAGTATACGGCCATGGGGGTCCTCGGCCCAATCCAACTGATCGGGAGACGACATGGTGAGTACCCCCTAGTCCAGGACACCGTTAGTGACCGCGTTGGATTCTTCCTGTGCACGCGTCTACAGGTCAGGAACGCTTCCAACACTTTGTTTGTCTCTAGCCTCTTTGCCTCTCGTCGTCTTCACACGCGTGACCTTCTCTAGTGTCTTCTCCTAATCGTCTCCGTCCCCTTGACCTCTCTCCCCCTCCAGCAGCTTCCTCGCCGACGCTAGCTGACGCGCGCCCACGGGGGCATAGTGCCCTGCTCGTCTCTGTTTGTTGACGTCTTCTTCCTCGCCATGTCTCTTGACTCCTCCGCCCCGTGAGCTCTCCCCTCTGCCTCCCATGTCACCTATCTCTGAGCTTGTTCGTCCGCCCACGCGTCCGCGGCGACGGACAAACATCCGCGATGGCGCCAACTCGGCCTCCTTGCCTCGCGCCTATTTAAGCCCACCCCAAGCTCCCTCGACCGCACCAGCAGGTCCCTCTCACTCCCAGAAACCACCACGAATCCTCAATCCATCGCTAGAGCCCCTCCTCGACCTCCATGGACGCCACGGCCACCGAACTCCTCCGCCTAAATTCACTCGCTACTGAGCCCCTCCCTCCTTCTCTTCAGCACCCGGAGCTCTCCTTCTACCCGGCGCATCTTCCCCTTGTCTCCGTTCATCAGCGGATCCACCATAGCTTCATCTTCAGCTCTGACCGAGCCTCCATTCGCCGCGGCCACTCCACTGTTCGCTCCAGGCTTCCTCGTCGCCCGTGCACCACCGAGGTAGGTGCGTGGCGTCAACCCGATCCCATTGGTGGTCCAAGGTCCACCAGGGTTGGCCCGAGGCGCCGGGAGCAGCGCAGGCCACGCCCTGCCTTGCCCTTCTATCGTGCCGTCGCGAGGAAGACGATGGAAGCGGGAGGAGGGAGTTGACCAAGTGCGTGGACCCCGGCGACCCCACCTGTCCGTTGGGGAACGTGGTAAATCCAAAAAAAATCCTACGATCACGCAAGATCTATCTAGGTGATGCATAGCAATGAGGGGGAGAGTGTGTCTATGTACCCTTGTAGACCGAAAGTGGAAGCGTTAAGTAACACGGTGGATGTAGTCGAACGTCTTCGCGATCCAACCGATCAAGTACCGAACGCATGACACCTCCACGATCTGCACACGTTCAGCTCGGTGACGTCCCTTGAACTCTAGATCCAGCTGAGGCCGAGGGAGAGTTTTGTCAGCACGACGGCATGGTGACGGTGATGATGAAGTTACCGGCGCAGGGCTTCACCTAAGCACTACGACGATATGATCGAGGTGGAAATCTGTGGGGGTGGGGGGGGCACCGCACACGGCTAACAGATCAACTTGATCAACTTGTGTGTCCTTGGGGTGCTCCCCTCCCCCGTATATAAAGGAGGGAAGGAGGAGGCACCCGGCCTAGGGGGGGCGCCAAGCATAGGGAGTCCTACTAGGACTCCCAAGTCCTAGTAGGATTCCCTTTCCTATTCGTTGTAGGAGAGAAGGAAAGAGAGGGAAAGGGAGAAGGAAAGGCGGGTTGCGCCCCCACCCCTTGTCCAATTAGGTTTGGGCAGGGGGGAGGCACGCGCCACCTCTTGGATCTTCTCCCCTCTCTCCATTAAAGCCCAATAACGCCCATTACTTCTCCCGGTGAATTCCCGTAACTCCCTGGTACTCCAAAAAATACCCGAATCACTCGGAACCTTTCTGATGTCCGAATATAGCCTTTCAATATATCGATCTTTATGTCTCGACCATTTCGAGACTCCTCGTCATGTCCATGATCTCATCCGGGACTCTGAACAACCTTGGGTACATCAAATCACATACACTCTTAATACCAATCGTCATCAAACATTAAGCGTGCGGACCCTACTGGTTCGAGAACTATGTAGACATGACCGAGACACATCTCCGGTCAATAACCAATAGTGGAACCTGGATGCTCATATTGGTTCCTACATATTCTATGAAGATCTTTATCGTCAAACCGCATGACAACATACATTGTTCCCTTTGTCATCGGTATGTTACTTGCCCGGGATTCGATCGTCGGTATCATCATACCTAGTTCAATCTCGTTATCGGCAAGCCTCTTTAATCGTTCCGTAATACTTCATCCCGCAACTAACTCATTAGTCACAATGCTTGCAAGGCTTATAGTGATGAGTATTAGTGAGAGGGACCAAAGATACCTCTCCGAAACACGGAGTGACAAATCCTAATCTCGATCTATGCCAACCCAACAAACACCTTCGGAGACACCTGTAGAGCACCTTTATAATCACCTATTTATGTTGTGATGTTTGGTAGCACACAAAGTGTTCCTCCGGTATTCGGGAGTTACATAATCTCATAGCCTGAGGAACGTGTATAAGTCATGAAGAAAGCAGTAGCAATGAAACTGTCATAATCACGATGCTAAGCTAACGGATGGGTCATGTCCATCACATCATTCTCCTAATGATGTGATCCCGTTCATCAAATGACAACACATGTCTATGGTTAGCAAACATAACCATCTTTGATTAACAAGCTAGTCTAGTAGAGGCATACTAGGGACAATATGTTTTGTCGATGTATTCACACATGTACTAAGTTTCCGGTTAATACAATTCTAGCATGAATAATAAACATTTATCATGAATTAGGAAATAAATAATAACTTTATTATTGCCTCTTGGGAATATTTCCTTCAGTCTCCCACTTGCACTAGAGTCAATAATCTAGTTCACATCGCCATGTGATTTAACACCAATAGTTCACATCTGTATGTGATTAACACCCGTAGTTCACATCGCCATGTGACCAACACCCAAAGGGTTTACTAGAATCAATAATCTAGTTCACATCGCTATGTGATTAACACCCAAAGAGTACTAAGGTGTGATCATGTTTTGCTCGTGAGAGAAGTTTTGTCAACGGGTCTGTCACATTCAGAGTCGTATGTATTTTGCAAATATTCTATGTCTACAATGCTCTGCATGGAGATACTCTAGCTAATTGCTCCTACTTTTAATATGTTTCCATATGGAGATTTAGAGTCATCTGGATCGGTTTAAAATCTTGAAGTGACGTAACTCTTTACGACGAACTATTTATCACCTCCATAACAAAGAAATATTTCCTTAGTCGTCACTAAGGATAATTTTGACTGCTATCCTGTTATCTACTCTTAGATCACTATTGTACCCCTTGTCAAACTCACGGCACGGTGCACAATAGGTCTGGTACACACCACAACATACTTTATAGAACCTATGGCTGAGGCATAAGGAATGAGTTTCATTCTCTTTCTATCTTCTGTTGTGGCCGGGATTTGAGTCTTACTCAACTTTACACCTTGTAATAAAAGAAAGAACTCATTCTTTGACTGATCCATTTTGAACTCTTTCAAAATCTTGTCAAGGTATATACTCATTAAAAATCTTATCAAGCGACGTGATCTATCTCTATAGATTTTGATGCCCAATAAGTAAGTAGCTTCACCGAGGTCTTTCTTTGAAAAACTCTTTCAAACTCCATTTTATGCTTTCTAGAAAATTCTACATCATTTCTGATCAACAATATGACATTCACATATACTCATCAGAAAGGCTGTAGTCCTCCCACTCACTTTCCTGTAAACACAGGCTTTATCGCAAGTCTGTATAAAACTATATGCTTGGATCAACTCATCAAAGCGTATATTCCAACTCTAAGATGCTTGCACCAGTCCATAGATAGATCGTTGGAGCTTGCACACCTTGTTAGTACCTTTAGGATCGACAAAACTTTCTGGTTGCATCATATACAACTCTTCTTTAAAAATATCCATTTAAGGAATGCAGTTTTGACATCCATTTGCCAGATTTCAAAAAATATGGCAACTGCTAACTTGATTCATACGGTTTTAAGCATCTTGAACTTTGTCGAAAACCTTTTTTCCAACAAGTTGAGCTTTGTAGATAGTAACACTACTATCAGTGTTCGTCTTCCTCTTGAAGATCCATTTATTTAATATGGCTTGCGGATCATCGGGCAAGTCCACCAAAGTCCACACTTTGTTCTCATACATGGATCCCATCTCAGATTTCATGGCCTCAAGCCATTTCGCGGAATCTGGGGTCATCGTCGCTTCCTCATAGTTCGTAGGTTCACCATGGTCTAGTAACATGACTTCCAGAATAGGATTACCATACCACTCTGGTGCGGATCTTACTCTAGAAGACCTACGAGGTTCGGTAGTAACTTGATCTGAAGTTTCATGATCATCACAATTAGCTTCCCCACTAATTGGTGTAGGAATCACTGGAACTGATTTCTGTGATAAACTACTTTCCAATATGGGAGAAGGTACAATTACCTCATCAAGTTCTACTTTCCTCCCACTCACTTCTTTCGAGAGAAACTCCTTCTCTAGAAAGGATCCATTCTTAGCAACAAAGTTTTTTCCTTCAGATCTGTGATAGAAGGAGTACCCAATAGTTTCCTTTGGGTATCCTATGAAGACGTACTTCTCCGATTTGGGTTTGATCCTATAATGTTGAAACTTTTTCACATAAGCATCGCAGCTCCAAACTTTAAGAAATGACAACTTTGGTTTCTTGACAAACCACAGTTCATAAGGCGTCGTCTCAACGGATTTTGATGGTGCCCTGTTTAACGTGAATGTAGCTGTCACTAATGCATAACCCCAAAACGATAGTTGTAAATCGGTAAGAGACATCATAGATCGCATCATATCCAATAAAGTAAGGTTATGATGTTCGGACACACCATTATGCTGTGGTGTTCCAGGTGGCGTGAGCTGTGAAACTATTCCACATTGTTTTAAATGAAGGTCAAACTCGTAACTCAAATATTCTCCTCCACGATCAGATCGTTGAAACTATATTTTCTT
The DNA here is from genome assembly GCA_021437245.1 of Aegilops speltoides. Lineage (NCBI taxonomy): Eukaryota > Viridiplantae > Streptophyta > Magnoliopsida > Poales > Poaceae > Aegilops > Aegilops speltoides. Next base: position 399,317,302 of record CM038144.1, read on the forward strand.
GTTATGATGATTCTCCACATCACTCTGAAATTCTTTTGAACTTTTCAAATGTTTCAGACTTGTGTTTCATTAAGTAGATATACCCATATCTGCTCAAATCATCTGTGAAGGTCAGAGAATAATGATACCCGCCATGAGCATCAACACTCATTAGACGGCATACATCGGTATGTATTATTTCCAGTAAGTCACTATCTCGTTCCATTGTTCCGGAGAACGGAGTTTTAGTCATCTTGCCCGTAAGGCACGGTTTGCAAGCATCAAATGATTCATAATCAAGTGATTCCAAAAGTCCATCTTTATGGAGTTTATTTATGCGCTTTACACCGATATGACCCAAACGGCAGTGCCACAAATAAGTTGCACTATCATTATCAACTTTGCATCTTCTGGCATCAATACTATGAATATGTGTATTACCACGATCGAGATTCAATAAACCATCAACATTGGGTGTATAACCATAGAAAGTTTTATTCATGTAAATAGAATAACAATTATTCTCTGTCTTAAAAGAATAATCGTATTAGAATTAACATGATCTAATCATATTCATGCTCAACGCAAACACCAATAACATTTATTTAGGTTCAACACTAATCCCGAAAGTATAGGGAGTGCTCGATGATGATCATATCAATCTTGGAACTACTTCCAACACACATCCTCACTTCATCCTCAACTAGTCTCTATTTATTCTGCAACTCCTGTTTCGAGTTACTAATCTTAGCAACTGAACAAGTATCAAATACCTAGGGATTACTACGAGCACTAGTAAGGTACACATCAATAATATGTATGTCAAATATACCTTTGTTCACTTTGCCATCCTTCTTATCTGCAAAATATTTGGGGGCAGTTCCACTTCCATTGACCATTTCCTTTGCAGTACAAACACTAAGTTTCAGGCTTAGGTCCAGCTTTGGGCTTCTTCACAGGAATGACAACTTGCTTGCCATTCTTCTTGAAGTTCCCTTTCTTCCCATTTTCCCTTTTCTTGAAACTAGTGGGTTTTTTTAATCTTCAACACTTGATGCTCTTTCTTGATTTCTACCTTCGTCGATTTCAGCATCACGAAGAGCTCGGAAATCGTTTTCGTCATCCCTTGCATACTATAGCTCATCACGAAGTTTCAGTAACTTAGTAATGGTGACTAGAGAACTCTGTCAATCACTATCTTATCTGGAAGATTAACTCCCACTTGATTCAAGTGATTGTACTATCCAGACATTCTGAGCACATGCTCACTAGTTGAGCAATTCTCCTCCATCTTTTAGGCAAAGTACTTGTCAAAGGTCTCATACCTCTTGACACGGGCATGAGTCTAAAAAACCAATTTCAGCTCTTGGAACATCTCATATGCTCCGTGACGTTTCAAAAACGTTTTTGAATTCCTGGTACTAAGCCATAAAGCATGGTGCACTAAACTATCAACCAGTCATCATATTGAGCTAGCCAAACGTTCATAACGTATGCATCTTCTCCTGCAATAGGTCTGTCACCTAGCGGTGCATCAAGGACATAATTCTTCTGTGCAGCAATGAGGATAAACCTCGGATTACGGACCCAGTCCACATCATTGCTACTAACATCTTTCAACTTTATTTTTCTCTAGGAACATATGAAAAAGTAAACGGGGAGCTAGAACGCAAGCTATTGATCTACAACATAGATATGGAAATACTATCAGGACTAAGTTCATGATAAATTAAAGTTCAATTAATCATATTACTTAAGAACTCCCACTTAGATAGACATACCTGTAGTCATATAAATGATCACGTGATCTATATCAACTAAACCATGTCTGATCATAATGTGATATGGAGTAGTTTTCAATGGTGAACATCACTATGTTGATCATATCTACTATATGATTCACGCTCGACCTTTCATCTCAGTGTTCCGAGGCCATATCTGCATATGCTAGGCTCGTCAAGTTTAACCCGAGTATTCTGCATGTGCAAAACTGGCTTGCACCTATTTTGTGTGAACGTAGAGCTTATCACACCCGATCATGATGTGGTGTCTCGGCACGACGAACTGTCTCAATGGTGCATACTCAGGGAGAACATTTATACCTTTAAATTCAGTCAGGGATCATCTTATAATGCTACTGCCGTACTAAGCAAAATAAGATGCATAAAAGATAAACATCACATGCAATCAAAATATGTGACATGATATGGTCATCATCATATTGTCCTCATGATCTCCATCACCGAAGCATCGTCATGATCTCCATCGTCACCGGCGCGACACCTTGATCTCCATCGTAGCATCGTTGTCGTCTCGCCAACTATTGTTACTACGACTATCGCTACTGCTTAGTGATAAAGTAAAACAATTACATGGCGATTGCATTGCATATAATATAGCGACAACCATATGGCTCCTGCCAGTTGCCGATAGCTTTGTTACAAAACATGATCATCTCATACAACAATTTATATCACATCATTCCTTGACCATATCACATCACAGCAAGCCCTACAAAAACAAGTTAGATGTCCTCTACTTTGTTGTTGCAAGTTTTGCGTGGCTACTACGGGCTTCTAGCAAGAACCATTCTTACCTACGCATCGAAACCAGAACGATTTTTCGTCAAGTGTGCTGTTTTAACCTTCAACAAGGACCGGGTGTAGCCACACTCGATTCAACTAAAGCTGGAGAAACAGACACCCACTAGCCACCTGTGTGCGAAGCACGTCGATAGAACCAGTCTCATAAACGCGGTCATGTAATGTCGGTCTGGCCGCTTCATCCAACAATACCGCCGAATCAAAGTATTACATGCTGGTAAGTAGTATGACTGTTATCGCCCACAACTCTTTGTATTCTACTCGTGCATATAACATCTACGCATACACCTCGCTCTGATACCACTATTGGGGAACGCGGTAATTTCAAAATTTTCCCTTTGATTTCGTTCCGTTTTGACTCCGTCCAATATTCCTTTTCCTCGAAACACTGAAATAGGCATAAAACAGCAAATCTGGGCTGGGCCTTCGGTTAATAGGTTAGTCCCAACAATAATATAAAAGTGGATAATAAAGCCCAATATTGCCTAAAACAGTACATAAAGTAGCATGGAGCAATAAAAAATTATAGATACGTTGGAGATGTATCATGATCTAGTCAAGGAGGGAGACATAGAGATTTGCAAAATACATACGGATCTGAATGTGGTAGACCCGTTGACTAAGTCTCTTCCACGAGCAAAATATGATCAGCACCAAGACTCCATGGGTGTTAGAATCATTACTATGTAATCTAGATTATTGACTCTAGTGCAAGTGGGAGACTGAAAGAAATATGCCCTAGAGGCAATAATAAAGTTGTTATTTATATTTCTTTATTCATGATAAATGTTTATTATTCATGCTAGAATTGTATTAACCAGAAACTTGATACATTTGTGGATACATAGACAAAACATTGTGTCCCTAGTATGCCTCTACTTGACTAGCTCGTTAATCACAGATGATTAAGTTTCCTAGCCATAGACATGTGTTGTCATTTGATGAACATGATCACATCACTAGGAGAATGATGTGATGGACAAGACGCATCCATTAGCTTAGCATAATGATCATTCAGTTTTATTGCTACTACTTTCTTCATGTCAAATACATATTCCTCTGACTATGAGATTATGCAACTCCCAGATACTGGAGGAATGCCTTGTGTGCTATCAAATGTCACAACGTAACTGGGTGATTATAAAGATGCTCTACAGGTATCTCCGAAGGTGTTTGTTGGGTTGGCATAGATCGAGATTAGGATTTGTCACTCCGAGTATCGGAGAGGTGTCTTTGGCCCCTCTCGGTATTGCACACCATAAAAAGCCTTGCAAGTAATGTGAATGACGAGTTAGTTGCGGGTTGATGCATTACTGAATGAGTAAAGAGACTTGCCGGTAACGAGATTGAACTAGGTATGAAGATACCGACGATCGAATCTCGGGCAAGTAACATACCGATGACAAAGGGAATAATGTATGTTGTCATAATGGTTTGACCGATAAAGATCTTAGTAGAATATGTAGGAACCAATATGAGCATCCAGGTTCCGCTATTCGTTATTGATCGGAGAGGTGTCTCAGTCATGTCTACATAGTTCTCGAACCCATAGGGTCCGCACACTTAATGTTCGATGACGATTTTGTATTATATGAGTCATGTGATTTGGTGACCGAATGTTATTCGGAGTCCCGGATGAGATCACAGACATGACGAGGAGTCTCAAAATAGTCGAGAGGTAAAGATTGGTATATTGGATGATAGTATTCAGACACCGGAAGTGTTCTGAAATGTATCGGGTACATATCGGAGTACCGGGGGGGTTACCGGAACCTCCCGGGGGAAGATATGGGACATATGGGCCATAGGAGGGGAGCACACCAGCCCACAAGGGGTGGCATGCCCCACCCCCCTCCCAAGGAAGGAGGCCGAATTGGAGTAGGCGGAGGAGGCGGCGCCCCCCTCTTTCCTTCCTCGCCCCATCTCTTCCCTTCTCCCCCTTCCGGTAAAAGGAAAGGGGGGAGGCCAACTTGGACTAGGAGCCCAAGTAGGATTCCGCTTACTTGGCCACGCCTAGGTCTGCCTCCCTCCCCCTCCCTACTTTATATACGTGGGGAGGGGGCGCCTAGAACACACATCAACTATCCCTAGCCGTGTGCGGCGCCCCCCTCCACAGTTTACGCCTCCGATCATATTCACGTAGTGCTTAGGCGAAGCCCTGCGCGGATCAATTCACCATCACCGTCACCACGCCGTCATGCTGACGTAACTCTCCCTCGACACTTTGCTGGATCAAGATTTCGAGGGACTTCATCGATCTAAACGTGTGTAGAACTCGGAGGTGCCATATGTTCGGTGCTTGATCGGTCAGAACGAGAAGAAATTCGACTACATCAACTACGTTAACAAAAGCTTCCACTTTCGGTCTATGAGGGTACGTGGACATACTCTCCCCCTCTTGTTGCTATGCATCTCCTAGATAGATCTTGCGTGAGCATTGGAATATTTTTTGAAATTGCATGCTACGTTTCCCAACACCTAGGACGACACAGAACTAGCTCCAGTTCATAAGTATAATGTAGGAATGTATTTCATAAATAGTCATATGTGCTTATGGAAAAGAACTTGCATGACATCTTTAGTCCTACCCTCCCGTGGCAGCGGAGTCCATAAGGAAACTAAGGGATATTAAGGTGTCCTTTTAATAGAGAACTGGAACAAAGCATTAACACATAGTGAATACATGAACTCCTCAAACTACGGTCATCACCAGAAAGTATCCCAATTACTATCACACTGGGGTTTACAGATCATAACACATAATAACTTAATATGACTTGCAAGATCGGATCTACAACATAGATATAATGGTGAAAACATAAACGTTTCAGATCCGAAATCATGGCACTCGGGCCCTAGTGACAAGCATTAAGCATAGCCACGTCATAGCAACATCAATCTCAAAACACAGTGGATACTAGGGATCAAGCCCTAACAAAACTAACTCCATTACATGATGAATCCCATCCAACTCCTCACCGACTAGTGAGCCTATGAAAGAATTACTCACTCCCGATGGGGAGCATCATGGAATTGGTGATGAAGGAGGGTTGGTGATGACAAAGACCGAAGATCCCCCTCTCTAGAGCCCCGAACGGGCTCCAGATCAGGCCTCTCGATGAAGAACAGGAGGTGACGGCGGCTCTGTGTCGTGAAATGCGACGAAACTTCCTCTCTTATTTTTTCTCCGACAATAGGTATTTATGGAGTTGGAATTAGGGTCAGCGGAGCTCCGAGGGCCCCACAACCCACCAGGGCACGCTTGGAGGGGGTGACGCTGTCGGATTTCGGGTTCTGCAAACCCTTGATAGGTTTGAACTTTGGGGTGCGTGCGGAGATCTCAACCTACCCAGCCTGCCTACTCACGATCTTCTAAGCCTAGCGCGTCGAGCTCAAAGGGACAGAGAGTCACAGCAGTTTATCCTGGTTCGGGCCACCTTGCGGTGTAATACCCTACTCTAGTGTTTTGGTGGATTGCCTCAAGGGGCTGAGGATGAACTAGTATAGTGCATGAACTAGCCTCAGGAGGTGATGTGTTCTTGAGCTCAAGAGAGCTGGCGAGGTAGTCGGGTGAGAATGGATCTGATCCCCCTCTATGGTGGTGGCTAAGTCCTATTTATAGTGGCCTTGGTCCTCTTCCCAAATGTTGGCGGGAAGGGATCCCACAACGGCCATATTTGAAGGGGGAGAGGAAGTACATCCTATCCTGACTAAAGTGTTCTTCGCCTACGAAAAGCCTCTAGTCGTGACGCTGCGGTGGGCTTGGCAATGACCTCCGTCCTGCCATCCTAGCGGTCTTGGTATTGTTGCACCAGAATGGAAACCTTTGGCTGATCCCTCGGGACTCTGCACCTGTTGCTTGCCTCCTTGCACCAAAGAGGAAACTGGTACTCTGCACCCGCTGGCGCCCACCTGGTCTTGGTAGTCATGGCTCACATCAGCCGAGCCTCGTGAGGTGCACCTTGCATAGAAGCCTCCGCCCCTTAGGAGCCAGCCTGAGGAGGCCGATCCCCTTGGAGGTCTTGGCCTCGTCCGCCTCGCAAGGCTTGGCCCCTCGTGAGGGTCTTGAGTTGTCAATGTTGAAGCTGAGCCGTACCAGGCCGATCCCCTTGGATGTCGATGTTGAAGTCTGGGTACACCTGTATCTAGAATGCTGATAGTAGCCCCTAGGCCCAAGGCGCGCTCGACTTGGCTTCTAGGCGAAGCTGTGCGGAGCGCCGCGGGCGCTAATCGCATGCGGCCTTGAACAACGTGTGGTGATTGATGGGACATGGGTGTCTCCACTTCCCCATGCTGCATCGGCAACCGTTCGACTTGACGAGTCGATGCTGCATGCAGAAGATCATCATTATGTGAGGTCGTGGAGGCCGGCGGTTGGCCTCTCTCCAGCTATAAATCAGGGGAGGGGCAGAGCCCCCCTTGCTCATCTCTTCCTTGTATTCTTGTTGCTTGTCCCCTTTCCTTTCTCCATCTTGCTGATGCTTCCATGGCGCCGACGAGGAGGTTTTCTGCGGCCGAAAAGGGGAAAGCTCCCAAGGAGGGGCCAGCTTCTCTGCCTCCCAAGGGAGGTCGCGACCGTCCCCTCAAGCACCCTGCGACCCCTATGGTGGCCCCCAGGGGGCGCGGGCGCGCATCCCCAAGGGCCGGCATCTCCCTTGGTGCTCGTGGTGGTACTTCTTCTTGCAGCGGGGGCCATCGGCTCCGGGGCAGCCCCCATGACGAGGGAAGGTGCGATGTGGTTGCGTGCCCTTCTCTCCCATGCTTTTCCTCGTTGGAAATGCTCCCGGAGTTTGTGGTAGGGTCGGAGGTGCCCGCTGGCACCTCGCTCCGACTCCCACGCTTCTTCTCCGGCGAGCTGCCATCCTCGGGCCTCGATGGCCTCTAGCTGTAGGCTCACGGCTGCTGCAGCAGGGCCTCGTGGGTGGGGGCTGAGGTTGCCGCCACGGGCAGCATGGTCCTGACTCGCGGTTGGCAGACGTTCACCCACGCACGAGGCTTGAGCGGGAGGTGCACCCTTCACTTCAAGTACGACGGCCTGGCGACCCTTTTCGTGCGGGTGTTCAGGGAGGACGGCCGCCGCATGGGGTACTACCCAGAAGACAGCAGCTCTTCCTTAGATGAGAGCTTGAGCAGCAGCATCTACGACCAGCCCCCACGCCGCCGAGCTCGGATCGAGGGCGGCAGGGGGTCGTCCCACCGCCACGCTCTAGTGAAGCTGGAGGGAAGCCCGACATGAGCTCGGGGCTGCTTGGACTCGAGACATGCCGCAGCCTCGGGCCGCTTGCGGGTGAACTGGTGGAGCGCCGGGGCCACATTGAGGTGTTGCTTGAGGAGGCGGCGCTGGTGTTGGATCCGCACGCCCTTGGGCCATTTCTGTTTAGCCTTTCCTTTCTTCTGCAATTCGAAAAAGTATTGTGCCCGCTGGGGCCTATAATGAACTATGGCAGTTATGCCCCTTTTATGTAATGCTTATTATCTTAATGTCGTGTCATGATGTCTGTACTCTGGGTAGGCAAGGGTAGGATAACTTAGCTTGACACGTTTGTAGTGGCTTCCCTCCTCACGAGGGTGGGGCCATTGGCGTCTGGCGAAGCCCCCATTCATGGTGACTCGGGAGGCGCTTCAGGCCTCGGGAGAAGTTGTAGATCTGCTGCAGAGCTGTTAGAGAAAGGGGAAGCCTGTCTAGCACCTCGTTCCTTTTCCGCGAGCCCCCTGTCATAGGTCGGCTGTGGCTTAATGCACCATGTCGCACTATCCGAGGGGCACGGACATGAGGGGGTGCTGGTGACTGTTAGCTTGATCGAGGGCTCCTCGCGAGGACAAAGCCGAAGCACTCGGGCAGTGGGGTTCGATGCGGTTTGCTCGTGCGAGGGCAGGCCCATATGCACACACCTGCCTAGCCCCCACGCGTGAGGTGCGCGAGGAAGAGTGACGGGCAACTGCCACACCTTCCTACCCCTAGGCTAAGAACGAATGAAACAGGAGGAGAAAAATCCAACTTGGCGAACCAAAGCACGAAAGCACCAACTCCATTAACAATCACTTAAAAGATTGCAAGCAACTTTGGAAAGCAAATGAACAGCCGCGTTCGGCACCTAATCTAGTCTTCTCACCAGCGCAGAGATAAGTGCTGCCACTAAGACGTGGGAGGGAGCCCCCGTGAGGCCCCAGGGCGGCTCTCAGGAGACTCCGGGGCGTGTACAGCCCCACTCATTATTATGTGAGAGTGTCACAAGTGGAGACCTTCACAGGCCAGAGCCTTGCTACATGTTGCCCGACAAGGACCCCGCCCTCCACCACCCCCGACCACCATTGGGGAATCCGGAAACCAAGACAAGACCAAGGGGCAACAGGGACGCTGGTGGCACCCTCGGCGACTACAGGCCCTCCGCCGGGGGCGAGGGCTTGCCGACGCCTTCCCCGACGGGGACCTACCTCCGAGAAGCGTCTTGCTCCACGCGGTGCGGGGGAGGCCCCGGCCTCGGGCTCCCCCCACGCCGCTCCCAAGGCCCTTCGTGTTCCTGCGGCTAGGTTGCCGCCCTGGGAGCCCAGGCGGTAGTTGCGCCCTGGTTCACCTGCGATCCATGGTTAGCGCAAGCGTGCTCCTGAGGCATTAGCTGTACCCAGTGGTTGTTGCCGTCGAAGATGTCAGTGGAGCCCAGCAGCGGCTCGCAAAGGGCCTCTGCTTCATGCGCCTCCAGCGCCCAGCCTGGCATGGGGGATCGATTGGGGCCTTGATACGTCTCCAATGTATCTATAATTTTTGATTGTTCCATGCTATTATATTACCCGTTTTGGATGTTTATGGGCTTTACTTTACACTTTTTATATCATTTTTGGGACTAACCTACTAACCGGAGGCCCAGCACGAATTGCTGTTTTTTTTGCCTATTTTAGTGTTTTGAAGAAAAGGAATATCAAACGAAGTCCAAACGGAATGATACCTTCAGGAGCGATCTTTTTAGAACAAACGCAATCCAGGAGACTTGGAGTGGACGTCAGGCTGCAAACGAGGCGGCCACGAGGGTGCTCGGCGCGCCCTAAGGGGGTGGGCGCGCCCCCACCCTCGTGGGCCCCTCATTGCTCCACCGACGTACTTCCTTCGCCTATATATACTCCCGTACCCTGAAAACATCCAGGAGCACCACGAAAACCTAATTCCACCGCCGCAACCTTCTGTACCCGTGAGATCCCATCTTGGAGCCTTCGCCAGCGCTCCGCCGAAGGGGGAATCGACCATGGAGGGCCTCTACATCATCTCCAAGGCCTCTGCAATGAGTTGTGAGTAGTTTACCATAGACCTTCGGGTCCATAGTTATTGCCTAGATGGCTTCTTCTCTCTCTTTGAATCTCAATACAAAGTTCTCCTTGATCTTCTTGGAGATCTATTCGATGTAACTCTTTTTTGCAGTGTGTTTGTCAAGATCGGATGAAATGTGGGTTTATGATCAAGTTTATCTATGAGAAATATTTGAATCTCCTCTGAATTCTTTTATGTGTGATTGGTTATCATTGCAAGTCTCTTCGAATTACCAGTTTGGTTTGGCCTACTAGATTGATCTTTCTTGCAATGGGAGAAGTGCTTTTGGGTTCAATCTTGCGGTGTCCTTTCCCAGTGACAGTAGGGGCAGCAAGGCACGTATTGTATTATTCCCATCGAGGATAAAAAGATGGGGTTTATATCATATTGCATGGATTTATCCCTCTACATCATGTCATCTTTCTTAATGTGTTACTCCGTTCTTATGAACTTAATACTCTAGATGAAGGCAGGAGTCGGTCGGTGTGTGGAGTAATAGTAGTCGATGCAGAATCGTTTCGATCTACTTGTTGCGGACGTGATGCCTATATACATGATCATGCCTAGTGTCGGTGTCAAAACCGGTAGATCTCGGGTAGGGGGTCCCGAACTGTGCGTCTAGATGGATGGTAATAGGAGACAAGGGACACGATGTTTTTACCCAGGTTCGGGCCCTCTCGCTGGAGGTAAAACCCTACTCCTGCTTGATTAATATTGATGATATGGGTAGTACAAGAGTAGATCTACCACAAGATCAGAGAGGCTAAACCCTAGAAGCTAGCCTATGGTATGATTGTTGTTCGTCCTACGGACTAAAACCCTCCGGTTTATATAGACACCGGAGAGGGCTAGGGTTACACAGAGTCGGTTACAATGGTAGGAGATCTACATATCCGTATCACCAAGCTTTCCTTCCACGCCAAGGAATGTCCCATCCGGACACGGGTCGAAGTCTTCAATCTTGTATCTTCATAGTCTTGGAGTCCGACCAAAGATGATAGTTCGGCTATCTGGACACCCCCTAGTCCACGACTCCCTCAGTAGCCCCTGAACCAGGCTTCAATGACGATGAGTCCGGCGCGCATGTTGTCTTTGGCATTGCAAGGCGGGTTCCTCCTCCGAATACTTCATACAAGATTTTGAACACCAGGATAGTGTTCGGCTCTGCAAAATAAGTTCCACATACCACCGTAGAGAGAATAATATTTACACAAGTTCGATCTGCTGACGTATTCCGTGGCATGACATCACACCACGGCCAAGCCTTTATTCGAATTACTGTTCCACCTCATCACGTTTAGCGAAGCGGTTTCCTTGGCACGTCTTGTCAAAGCAGAGATCATGTCCCCTTATTCCGGGATTCTCATCAATACGGGCGTGGGTAACCCAACCGCGCCATTGATTGCGGTGCCTGGGAGATAAGCGAGTTTTACCAGGCTGGTGGGGATGCATAGTTTCGTCCGCCCATATATAAGGATCCACCTTTTTACCTACGCCTTCTTCCTCCTTTGCTTATCCATCTCCGCGCACTCGAGCTCCAGTGCCCAAGTCCGCACATCTCGCCTCAACCTTCTCCAGCCATGTCCGGAGCGGGAGGCAAGTAGATGGCCTCCTCCGTCACGGAGGGGCACATCAAAAGGCTGAGGAAAGCCGGGTACCTGCACAATGACATTGCGCACCGGCTTCCGGACGAGGGGCAGCTCGTCCCCACCCCCAGGCCCCATGAGAGGGTGGTGTTCCTTCCCCATTTCCTCCGCGGACTGGGCTTCCCACTCCACCCATTTGTCCGGGGGCTCATGTTCTATTACGGCCTGGATTTCCATGATCTGGCCCCGAATTTCATCCTCAACATCTCAGCGTTTATCGTTGTGTGTGAGGCCTTCCTCCGCATCACACCCCACTTCGGCTTATGGCTGAAGACCTTCAATGTCAAGCCGAAGGTAGTGGGCGACCAGCAGGCGGAGTGCGGAGGCGCCATGGTGGGCAAGATGCCCAATGTCACATGGCTCGAGGGCGCCTTCGTGGAAACCATCAAAGGGTGGCAATCGGGGTGGTACTACATCACCGAGCCGCGTGACCCTGAATGGGCAGCGGCCCCCGAATTCAGATCTGGCATCCCCACACGGCTCACCTCCTGGAAAGAGAAGGGCCTGTCGTGGGGTGATTCGGAAGAGCTGACCGGACTCCAAACCTGTGTCCAAAACATTGTGAACAAGAAGATCAAGCTCGTCAACGTGGTCCAGGTCATGCTCGTCCGCCGGATCCTCCCGTGCCAGCAACGGGCTTTCAATTTGTGGGAGTTTGATCCGGCACAGCACCCAACCTTGAGCAGGCTTCTCGACACTACGGACGAAGACGCCTGGCGGGTGCTGTTCAAGGGCGCCAAGGCTCCCGCATCCGTAACCGAAGATCGCGGATTCAGCTCGCAGCGTCAAGCCGGCGAGGTAAGCTATTTTACCCTTTACGGGACACTTGTTTTTCATAGTTTGACTCTATACGGGATCTAAACTCCCTTACCTTTGACAGGCCTGGCAGAAGAAGTCCGGGCGGGTTAGTTGTCCGGCTCCCTTACCAGAAGGCCCAGTGGACGCCCGATTAACGGCGCTGCTGGTTCCGGCGCCTTACGTGGTGCCGGATAAGAAGGCCAAGAAGAAGGCCACGGGAACTCGGAGGAGTTCCCGGCGCCAGGTGTTATCGGACTCATCATCCGATGACTCCGAGGCGGACTCCTCCCGTGAAGACGAGGAGGAGAAAAAGGAGGCTTCTCCCCCAGCGGGGGGTGAGAAGAAAAGGAAGGTTTCTCCAACGGGGGAGGCCGAAGGTTCCAAGAAGGGAAGGACCCTTCATCCGAACTGTTTCGCCAACGCCGACGACGGTGAAGAGGAGTGGCCCTCGAGGGCCAAGCCCCTGGCGAGATCGTAAGTGTCTGGATTCTGGAATAAGTCATGATTTTTCTTTTGTCGCATAGTGTCTTCTAACGCCGAATACAACCATGTAGCCCGCCCAAGGATGATCTCCCCGCTTCGTCGAGCGGCTCCCTGGATTCGTCGGATGTGAATAGCACTTCATTTTCGACCGCCTCCTCCCCCCGTGATGCAGACGACGCCGAGGTGGGGTCCCAGAAGGGGCCCGACCAGGAGGAGGTGGTCTTGGAGGGCTCTAAGTCCGGCCCTGTGCCGGACTCCGTACCGGAACCTACAGTGGTTCCGAAGTCCGGCGGGCGGTCCCTTCGTAAGAAGGGCAAGACTGCAATGTCAGTGGCCTCCGTCCAACCGGAGGCACCATATGACTTGCTGGAGGTGCTTAACAGCACCTCCATCGAGGAGGAGCACCGCACTGTTATGAGTGAGGTGATCCGGAAAGTTCAGTCCGCCAAGGGCGGGCTGACTGAAGCCTATACAAGCCTTCTAACAGGCTTTGAGGTATGTAATTAAGATATGTAAAATAGTACTGCATAGACAGTAGCCCCTGATGCTCAATTCGGTGTTCGCAAAGAAAAGCCGAACTGAGGACCTAATAAGATATACGCAGGAGTCTAACATAAGTATGTCAATATGGGAATGCAGGTTGCGCTACTGACCTCTGCCGCACTGACTGCGGAGGTCAATGTATTGAAGCAGAGCCTCGAGCGGTCCGAGAACTAGCTCGGCCGTGCCAAGAAGCAGCTCGAGGACAAGCAAGGTAAGTAATACCTTATTAAAGTAATACCTTATAGAAAAGGATTTGGTTGCAAAAAATGACAGGAATAACATGAGTATTGCAGGGGCCACGAATGAGGTGGCGACCCTGAAGGAAGCGGTGTCCGAGGCCGAATGCAATGCGGCTATGGAACGCACCGAGCGAGAGAAGCAGGAGGCGCAGGTGGCGGAGGTGCAGCAAGAGCTCTAGGCTCTCGTGGAAAAACACGAGAGTTTGGAGCGTGACTCGAAGACTCGAGAGTCCGAGCTCGCCTCGGCTCTGGAGAGTGCCAAAGCCGCCAAGGCCGAAGCCCAAAAAGCCCTCTAGGAAATTGAGGCAATAAAGAAGATAGCAGCGGGTAAGGCATTCTTCATGCAAAGCAAGCACGTGAAAGTGAATTACTTGTTACTTACCCGAATCCGGAGCTCTCCAGGAGCATTCGCAGATATGCCCCGCAGTGTGTCCGATGCTGCCGCATTCTACCGGGCCGAAGAAGGGAGCTTGATGGAGAAGGCATTCTGATCTCAGTATGCTAAGGCCGAACATCCGGTGCCCCTGAGTGACCAGCTGAAGCAGCTGGTCGAGCTCCACAAGGTGGCCGAACAGGCCATGAAGGGCCTCATAGTTCGGCTGTGGCCTAAAGAAGCCATGCCTGGGAGCTAATTCGGTCTGGTGCGGCGGCTGGTGGACGCGTGTCCATGGGTTGAAGTCATCAAGCACTCCGTATGCATTGAAGGTGCCCGTCGGGCCCTTGCCCGTGCTAAAGTGCACTGGAGCAAGATGGACGCTGAGAAGCTTGTGAAGGACGCGCCACCGCCGGGCAAGGAGTATCGCACACCCGAGATGTACTATAAGGGTGTCCTGAATGGTGCCCGCCTTATAGCGGGTGAACGCTCCAAAGATGTAATTTTTTAGTAGACTCGCAATTTGTTATCCTGTGCGCTGAAAACTTTGTTCATATGTGCTAAGCAACGCTTGTTAATTTAAAATATTACCTTCTGTGCGGCCGTTTATGAAATTTGAGAGATGGCAAGTCGTTATTTCAGCCCCATGCCACGAAAGTTTGGGGTGTTCGGGATAAACTTGAGCGCTCTTGTTCCCATTTTTGGGTCCTTTGAGGGAGGCGCTCAACACAACAAACGAGGCAACCGGACTTATAATGCTTGAACACTCCCACTTAGCCATAGAATTCTATAATATTAAATTTCGGCGAAGCCCCTAGTGTTCAGAAGACCGAATTGGGGTGCTATCACGCTGGGCGGACAAAGCGGCTCCTCGCTCTAAGCAGCATAAGTCTTTAGGGACTCGAAAAACCTCTCGAACAGCGATCGCTCTCGCCCCTATCATGACGGTCAGTTTTATCTTTCTCCACTGAGGTGCTCAACCCAGCTCAACTGGGGCACAATCGCAGTGGTTCTCCCAGCGCTACCTTAGCCGATATAACGGAACGTAAGGTACCAAAACATGGGAGCCGGGCAAACCCAACTATTGACCCAAGACATGATTCGGAGCCGATGCATATAATTCTATAAGTTCAGGGTGCCGCACTTGTGAAAGTGTTCGGACTTATCACACCATATTTTGGGGAACTTAAGCCCCTGGTGTATTTGGCCGTACCAAAGCATACGGGTGCAACATGTCATAAGTGAACATGTATAGATAGAAAAAGGAATGCAATAATAGGCAAAAAGTGGTGCATTGTTTATTCAAAAAATATTGCAATGAAAGAGTGCGATAAGCAAGGGATGGGACTATTTAACATGTCCCCCTCCAGGGGTAGGCTGCGGGATGGTATGCAAAACAGGTATAATGCTCGTAATAGAGACCACCTGGATACTCGATGTAGCTTTTCTGCTTCCCTGGCTGTTGCATCGTGAGTTCAGCAAGTCTACTACCGGACAGGGCTTCTGGAAAACGGAGTCCTGTGAATAAGAGAAAAAAAGAATGACACAATTGGGAGCCCCTAGTGCAGTTGAGCCGCTCTCCGAGCATGCCATGGTCGTGACCCTACCCCTATGCCCATGGTATCTCCAGAGCGTAGTTATGTACCCGTAGTACTGGTCTCGGGATTTCGCGAGGGCTAGGTTTGGGGCCGCATTGCTACGCATGCTCGAAACGTGCCAGGTGGTCTTGTTGTAGGTTACTCCGAGCGCGCTTGACGGTGTCTGGCCGCTTAACAGCTGGACTTGAGAATTGCCTTAAGAGGCTGCTTTGTACTTCCGCCATGAGAGCGCCAGTATGCTCCTCCGCTTAGAGAGCGCTCGTGTTTCCGCTGACCATAATGACTCCTTGAGGGCCTGGCATCTTGAGCTTGAGGTATGCGTAGTGCGGCACCGCATTGAACTTTGTCAATGCGGTTCGCTGGCGAAAGGCATGATAGCCGCTGTGGAACGGGACTATGTCGAAGATTAACTCCTCGCTCGAAGTTATCCGGGATCCAAGACCACTTCAAGTGTAATCGAGCTCTGCATAGATTGGCCTCTACACCTGGTATGACGCCTTTAAAGGTCGCTTTTGTGGGTTTAATCCTTGAGGGTCTATGCCCATCTTGCGACTTGTATCCCGATAAAGCAGTTCAGTTCTTTGCCGCCGCCCATCGAGACTCTAGTGAGGTGAAATCCGTCGACGATTGGGTCTAGAACCAATGCGGCGAATCCGCCATGGCGGATGCTAGTGGGGTGGTCCCTTCAATCAAAAGTGATCGGGCAGGAGGACCACAGATTGAACTTTGGGGCGACTGGCTCCATCGCATATACGTCCCTGAGTGCATGCTTCCGCTCCCTTTTGGGTATGTGGGTTGCGATATCATGTTCACCGTCCGCACTTGTGGGGGAAACCTTCGCCCTCTCGTTGTTCGGCGGCCGGGTCTCCTCCTCGTCATCGCTATGCAGCCCCTTGTCATTGTTTTTCGGCAATTAACTTGCCTGCCTGCTTGAACACCCAACAATCCCTGTTGGTATGATTGGCTGGCTTTTCCGTGTATCTGGCACAAGCGATCGAGTATTCGGTCCAAATTGGACGGGCCCGGAGTATTTCTTTTGAATGTCTTTTTCCGCTGACCGGGTTTAGAGCCTCTGAATCCGGCATTGACATCCGTATCTTCAGTATTATCGCCGTTAATGCGGCGCTTGTGCTAATTGCGACGCGACATGCCGTTGCTGTCCTTGGTATCCGAACTACCAGGGTTTTTGGTCAGGTTGTTACTGCGAGCTAGCCAGCTGTCCTCTCCCGCGCAGAAGCGGGTCATGAGTGATGTGAGGGCTTCCATGGATTTTGGCTTTTCCTATCCTAGGTGCCGGGCAAGCCACTCGTCGCGGATGTTATGTTTGAAGGCTGCAAGGGCCTCTGCATCCGGACAGTCGACGATTTGATTTTTCTTGGTTAAGAACCGTGTCCAGAATTGTCTGGCCGATTCGTCTGGCTGCTGAATTATGTGGCTTAGGTCATCGGCGTCTGGTGGTCGCACATATGTGCCCTGGAAGTTATCAAGGACTGCGGCTTCCAGGTCTTCCCAACACCCAATTGATTCTGCTGGCAAGCTGTTGAGCCAATGCCGAGCTGGTCCTTTAAGCTTGAGTGGGAGGTATTTGATGGCGTGTAGATCATCTCCGCGGGCCATGTGGATATGAAGGAGATAGTCCTCGATCCAAACCGCAGGATCTGTTGTGCCGTCATATGATTCAATGTTTACAGGTTTGAAACCCTCGGGGATTCGATGATCCATTACTTCGTCTATGAAGCATAGTGGGTGTGCGGCTCCTCTGTATTCGGCTATATCACGACGCAGCTCAAACGAGCTTTGTCCACTGTGTTCGGCCCGGCCGGAATTGCTATATCCGGCGTGACGGTTGTCATCACGTATCATGGGGCGCCCACGTGATCCGTAGATCGATCTTGTTTGTCTTGCCTTGTCCTCCAATATGTCTCACAAGTCTGGCGCAATCCCCCGTGGCTTTGTACTTTTCGAGCGACGCCGGGGTACGACTTTAGTGGAGGGCCTAGAGGCCTCTCTGTCGCAGCCACGAGGTGGCCGGTCGGCCGTATTGTGCGCTGGTGATGTAAGTTTAGGTGCTTCCTCCTCTAATCGGGGTAGCAGCTTGCGTTTTGGGTAGCTTTTGGATGGGCGTTTGAGTTCATACTCTTCGGCCGCAAGGACTTCAGTCCATCTGTCGGCTAGCAAGTCTTGGTCAGCACTAAGCTGTTGCTGCTTTTTCTTGAGGCTGCTTGCCGTGGCCATAAGCCTGCGTTTGAAACGCTCTTGTTCGACGGGATCCTCAGGCATGACAAATTCGTCGTCGTCGAGGCTTGCCTCGTCTTCGGAGGGAGGCATATAATTATCGTCCTCCACCTCTGTTGCTCTCTCATGAGGGCTGGCTTCTCCATCCTCCTGCGCTGAATCCTGCTGGAGGGGGTTGTCTTCGGCATTGTCCGGGGTGTTATTGTCTCCGGTGCTGGAATCTCCATTCTTGCTGTGGCGGGATTTAGAGCGGCGCTGCTGACGCCGGTGCTTAGGCTGTTTCTTGGAGGGGTCATCCTTCGTTGTCCATCACCATTCCCATCCTTTGGGATTTCCACCATGTATATGTCGTATGACGAGGTGGCCTTCCAGTGCCCTGTAGGCGCTGGGTCTTGGTCGTCTCCTGCATCGTCGTCCATACCATCGATGTCTTCGGAGTCGAAGTCTAGCATGTCGGTTAAGTCATTGATAGTGGCTATGAAGTGGGTGGTGGGTGGGCTTTGAATTTCTTCGTCTTCCACATCCCAACCGTCCTGACCATAATCCGGCCTGGGCTCTCCTGATAAAGAGAGAGAATTTAGCGAATTCAGGATGTCGCCAAAGGGCGAGTGCTGAAAGATGTCCACGGCCGTGAACTCCATGATCGGTGCCCAATCGGATTTGATTGGCAGGGGCATGGAAGGTTCAGAGTCCGGAGAGGAGTCCGGCACCTTGGAGTCACGGGCTTCGCAAAGGAAAAGATTGGTATTCGGCTTTATCGCCGTAGAGGTAGCAGCCCCCGAGGCGGTGTCCAGCCACCCGTCCTGGATCGGCGTAATCGGCTCCGAGCTAAGGGTCGGAGCAAACACTTGTGCGACCTCCAGGGCACTGTCCGGCTGCAGAGCTAGATCCTACCCATCGCGACAGTGCGGCGCGCTTGGCGGTGGCTCGAACCCGTCGAAGATCAAGTCTCCGCGGATGTCAGTCGTATAATTCAAACTTCCAAATCTGACCTGATGGCCAGGGGCGTAGCTTTAGATCTGCTCCAAATGGCCAAGTGAATTGGCCCGCAGTGCAAAGCCGCCGAATACGAAGATCTAACCCGAGAGAAAAGTCTCACCCTGGACCGCGTCGTTGTTGATGATCGAAGGAGACATCGGGCCTATAGGTGACGACACAGAGGAACTCTCAATGAAAGCACCAATGTCGGTGTCAAAACTGGCAGATCTCGGGTAGGGGGTCCCGAACTGTGCGTCTAGGTGGATGGTAATAGGAGACAAGGGACACGATGTTTTTACCCAGGTTCGGGCCCTCTCGGTGGAGGTAAAACCCTACTCCTGCTTGATTAATATTGATGATATGGGTAGCACAAGAGTAGATCTACCACGAGATCAGAGAGGCTAAACCCTAGAAGCTAGCCTATGGTATGATTGTTGTTCGTCCTACGGACTAAAACCCTCCGATTTATATAGACACCGGAGAGGCCTAGGGTTACACAGAGTCGGTTACAATGGTAGGAGATCTACATATCCGTATCGCCAAGCTTGCCTTCCACGCAAAGGAAAGTCCCATCCGGACATGGGACGAAGTCTTCAATCTTGTATCTTCATAGTCTTGGAGTCCGGCCAAAGATGATAGTTCAGCTATCCGGACACCCCCTAGTCTAGGACTCCCTCACCTAGATATTCTCATAACTATGCACTTTTCTATCAATTGCTCGACGATAATTTGTTCACCCACCGTAATACTTATGCTATCTTGAGAGAAGCCACTAGTGAAACCTATGGCCCCCGAGTCTATCTTTTGTCATATAAGTTTTCCATCTACTTTTATTTGCATCTTTTACTTTCCAATCTATATCATAAAAATACCAAAAATATTTATCTTATCTTATTATCTCTATCAGATCTCACTTTTTCAAGTTACCGTGAAGGAATTGACAAGCCCTTTATAGCGTTGGTTGCGAGGTTCTTGTTTGTTTGTGTAGGTGTGTGGGACTTTTGAGGAGCCTCCTACTTGATTGATACCTTGGTTCTCAAAAACTAAGGGAAATACTTATGCTACTTTGCTGCATCACCCTTTCCTCTTCAAGGGAAAACCAACGCAGTGCTCAAGACGTAGCAAGAAGGATTTCTGGCGCCATTGCCGGGGAGGTCTTCGCTCATGTCAAGACATACCAAGTACCCATCACAAAATCATCTCCCTCGTATTACATTATTTGCCATTTGCCTCTCGTTTTCCTCTCCCCCACTTCACCCTTGCCGTTTTTTCGCCCTTTCTTTCCCAATTATCTCTCTCTTTCGCTTGCCTTCTTGTGTGCTTTTGTGTTGGATTGCTTGTCACGATGGTGCAAGATAATACCAAATTGTGTGACTTTTCCAATACCAATAATAATGATTTCCTTAGCACTCCAATTGCTCCTCTTAATGATGCTGAATCTTGTGAAATCAATGCTGCTTTGCTGAATCTTGTTATGAAAGATCAATTCTCTGGCCTTCCTAGTCAAGATGCCGCTACTCATCTAAACAACTTTGTTGATTTGTGTGATATGCAAAAGAAGAAAGATATGGATAATTATGTTGTTAAATTGAAGTTATTTCCGTTTTCACTTAGAGATCATGCTAAAACTTGGTTTTCGTCTTTGCCTAAGAATAGTATTGATTCATGGAATAAGTGCAAGGATGCTTTTATCTCTAAGTATTTTCCTCCCGCTAAGATCATCTCTCTTAGGAACCATATTATGAATTTTAAACAACTTGATCATGAGCATGTTGCCCAATCTTGGGAAAGAATGAAATTAATGATTCGCAATTGCCCTACTCATGGTTTGAACTTATGGATGATCATACAAAAATTTTATGTCGGATTGAATTTTGCTTCTAGAAATCTTTTAGATTCGGCAGCGGGAGGCACTTTTACCGAAATCACCTTAGGAGAAGCTACTAAACTCCTTGATAACATTATAGCTAATTATTCTCAATGGCACACCGAAAGATCTACTAGTAAAAAGTGGAAGAAATTAATGTTTTGAGTGGAAAGATGGATGAACTTATGAAATTGTTTGCTACTAAGAGTGCCCCTATTGATCCTAATGATATGCCTTTGTCTACTTTGATTGAGAATAATAATGAATCTATGGATGTGAATTTTGTTGGTAGGAATAATTTTGGTAACAAAGCTTATAGAATAATCATAGACCGTTTCCTAGTAATTCCTCTAATAATTATGGTAATTCCTACAACAACTCTTAGGGAAATTTTAATAAGATGCCCTATGATTTTGAGAATAGTGTTAAAGAATTTATGATCTCTCAAAAGAATTTTAATGCTTTGCATGAAGAAAAATTGCTTAAAGTTGATGAATTGGCTAGGAACGTTGATAGACTTTCGCTTGATGTTGATTCTTTGAAACTTAGATCTATTCCACATAAGCATGATATCAATGAGTCTCTCAAGGCCGTGAGAATTTCCATTGATGAGTGCAAAGAAAGAACCGCTAGGTTGCATGCTAAGAAAGATTGCTTTGTAAAAGCGTGTTCTTCTAGTCTCCATGAAAATAATGATGAAGATCTAAAAGTTATTGATGTGTCCCCTATTAAATCATTGTTTTGCAATATGAATATTGATAATGATGGGACTCGAGATGAGTCAACTTTAGTTAAAAGGCGTCCCAATGATTTGGAGTTTTTAGATCTTGATGCTAAATTTGGTAAAAGTGGGATTGGAGAGGTCAAAACTTTACATAGCATTGAACCCAATATTACGGATTTCAAGGAATTTAATTATGATAATTATTATTTAATAGATTGTATTTCCTTGTTGCAATCTGTGTTGAATTCTCCTCATGCTTATAGTCAAAATAAAGCTTTTACCAAACATATTGTTGATGCCTTGATGCAATCTTATGAGGAAAAACTTGAGTTGGAAGTTTCTATACCTAGAAAAGTTTATGATGAGTGGGAACCTAATATAAAAATTAAAATTAAAGATTATGAGTGCTATGCTTTGTGTGATTTGGGCGCTAGTGTTTCCACGATTCCGAAAACTTTATGTGATGTGCTAGGTTTCCATGATTGTGAT
The DNA here is from genome assembly GCA_021437245.1 of Aegilops speltoides. NCBI lineage: Eukaryota > Viridiplantae > Streptophyta > Magnoliopsida > Poales > Poaceae > Aegilops > Aegilops speltoides. The sequence continues at coordinate 399,339,157 of CM038144.1, forward strand.
GATTGCTCCTTAAACTTGCACCTTGCGGATTCCACCATTAAGAAACCTATGGGAAGGATCAATGATGTTCTTATTGTTGCAAATAGGAATTATGTGCCCGTAGATTTTATCATTCTTGATATAGATTGCAATCTTTCATGTTATATTATTCTTGGTAGACCTTTCCTTAGAACGATTGGTGCAATTATTGATATAAAGGAAGGGAATATTAGATTCCAATTTCCATTAAGGAAAGGCATGGAACACTTTCCAAGAAAGAAAGTTAAATTACCTTACGAATCTATTATGCATTCCACTTATGAATTGAATGCTAAAGATGGTACTACTTAGATCTATTCTCGCTTTTATGCCTAGCTAGGGGCGTTAAACGATAGCGCTAGTTGGGAGGCAACCCAATTTTATTTTTCTTTCTTGCTTTTGATTCTGTTTAGTAATAAATATTTCATATAGCTTATTTTTAGATGCATTTTCATGTTTTAATTAGTGTTTGTGCCAAGTAGAACGTATAGGATAACCTACGGTGATAGTTAATTTGATTCTGCTGAAAAACAGAAACTTATGCACGCACGAAAATAATTTTAGTAAATCACAGAAACGTGCTTTTGTGTTGATTCTTTTTGAAGTAGATCAATAGGCAAATTTCCCAGGACTTCCTATTTTGTTAGGATTTTTAGAGTTCCATAAGTATTCGAAAGTTACAGATTTCTACAGACTGTTGTGTTTTTGACAGATTCTGTTTTTCGTGTGTTGTTTGCTTATTTTGATGTATCCATGGCTAGTATTGGGGGGGTATGAACCACAGAGAAGTTGGAATACAGTAGGTTTAAAACCAATATAAATAAATAATGAGTTAATTACAGTACCTTATGTGGTGGTTTTTCTTTCTTGCACTAACGGAGCTTATGAGATTTCCTGTTGAGTTTTGTGTTGTGAACTTTTCAAGTTTTGGGTAAAGATTTGATGGACTATGGAATAAGGAGTGGCAAGAGCATAAGCTTGGGGATGCCCATGGCACCCCAAGATATTCAAGGATAACCAAAAGCCTAAGCTTGGGGATGCCCCGGAAGGCATCCCCTCTTTCATCTTCATCTATCGGTAACTTTACTTGGAGCTATATTTTTATTCGCCACATGATATGTGTTTTTCTTGGAGCGTCTTGTATGATATTAGTCTTTGCTTTTTAGATTACCACAATCATCCTTGATGTACACACCTTTTGGGAGAAACCCACATTATTTGGATTTTATTAGAATACTCTATGTGCTTCACTTATATCTCCTGAGCTAGATAGTTTTGCTCTAGTACTTCACTTATATCTTTTAGAGCACGGCGGTGGCTTTATTTTGTATAAATTGTTGATCTCTAATGCTTCACTTATATTCTTTTGAGAGTATTTTAGAATAGCATGGTATTTGCTATGGTTATAAAATTGGTCCTAAAATGATAGGCATCCAAGTTGGGTATAATAAAAACTGTCATAGAAAGTGAATTGGATGCTATAATCAATTTGTGCTTTATAATTGTTTTGAGATATAGAGGTGGTGATATTAGAGTCATGCTAGTTGGGTAATTGTGAATTTAAAGAATACTTGTGTTGAAGTTGGCAAGTCCCGTAGCATGCACGTATGGTAACCGTTGTGTAACAAATTTGAAACATGAGGTGTTCTTAGATTGTCATCCTTCTGATTGGCGGTCGGGGACCAGCGATGGTCTTTTCCTACCAATCTATCCCCCTAGGAGCATGCGCATAGTTCTTGGTTTTTGATGACTAGTAGATTTTTGCAATAAGTATATTAGTTCTTTATGACTAATGTGAGTCCATGTATTATACACACTTTTACCTTTCCATCATTGCTAGCCTCTTCGGTACCGTGCATTGCCCTTTCTCACCTTGAGAGTTGGTGCAAACTTCGTCGCTGCATCCAAACCCCGTGATACGATATGCTCTATCACACATAAACCTCCTTGTATCTTCCTCAAAACAGCCAACATACCTACCTATTATGGCATTTCCATAGCCATTCCGAGATATATTGCCATGCAACTTTCCACCGTTCCATTTATCATGACATGCATCATCATTGTAATATTGCCTTGCATGATCATGTAGTTGACATCGTATTTCTGGCAAGGCCACCTTCATAATTATTCATACATGTCACTCTTGATTCAATTCCCATCCCGGTGCACCGCCGGAGGCATTCATATAGAGTCATATCTTGTTCTAGTTTTGAGTTGTAATTCATGAGTTGTAAATAAATAGAAGTGTGATGATCATCATTATTAGAGCATTGTCCCTTATAAAAAAAGAATAAAGGCCAAAAAGAAAAAGAAAAAGGCCAAAGAAAGAAAAGAGAAAGGCCAAAAAAAGGCCCAAAAAGGAAAAAAAAGAAAAGAAAAAAAGAAAAGAAAAAAAAGAAAATAAAAAGGGGGACAATGTTACTATCTTTTTCCACACTTGTGCTTCAAAGTAGCACCATGTTCTTCATATAGAGAGTCTCATTTGTTGTCATTTTCATATACTAGTGGGAATTTTCCATTATAGAACTTGGCTTGTATATTCCAACGATGGGCTTCCTCAAAATGCCCTAGGTCTTCGTGAGCAAGCAAGTTGGATGCACACCCACTTAGTTTCTTTTGTTGAGTTTTCATACATTTATAGCTCTAGTGCATCCGTTGCATGGAAATCCCTACTCCTCATGTTGACATCAATTGATGGGCATCTCCATAGCCCGTTGATTATCCTCATCAATGTGAGACTTTCTCCTTTTTTGTCTTCTCCGTAGAACCTCCATCATCATATTCTATTCCACCCATAGCGCTATATCCATGGCTCACGCTCATGTATTGCGTGAAAGTTGAAAAAAGTTTGAGATTACTTAAGTATGAAACAATTGCTTGGCTTGTCATCGAGGGTGTGCAAGATGAAAGCATTCTTGTGTGACGAAAATGGAGCATTACCAAACTATATGATTTTGTAGGGATCAACTTTCTTTAGCCATGCTATTTTGAGAAGACTTGATTACTTTGTTAGTATGCTCTAAGTATTACTATTTCTTATGTCAATATGAAATTTTTTCTTGAATCATTTGGATCTGAACATTCATGCCACAATAAAGAAAATTACATTGAGAATTATGCTAGGTAGCATTCCACATCACAAGTTCTATTTTTATCATTTACCTACTCGAGGACAAGCATGAATTAAGCTTGGGGATGCTTGATACATCTCCAACGTATCTATAATTTTTGATTGTTCCATGCTATTATATTACCCGTTTTGGATGTTTATGGGCTTTACTTTACACTTTTATATCATTTTTGGGACTAACCTACTAACCAGAAGCCTAGCCCGAATTGTTGTTTTTTGCCTATTTCAGTGTTTCGAAGAAAAGGAATATCAAACGGAGTCCAAACAGAACGAAACCTTCAGAACAAACGCAATCCAGGAGACTTGGAGTGGATGTCAAGCTGCAAACGAGGCGGCCACGAGGGTGCCCGGCGCGCCCTAAGGGGGTGGGCGTGTCCCCCCACCCTCGTGGGCCCCTCGTTGCTCCACTGACGTACTTCCTTCACCTATATATACTCCCGTACCTTGAAAACATCCAGGAGCACCACGAAATCCTAATTCCACCGCCGCAACCTTCTGTATCCGCGAGATCCCATCTTGGAGCCTTTGTCGGCGCTCCACCGGAGAGGGAATCGACCACGGAGGGCCTCTACATCATTTCCAAGGCCTCTACGATGAGTTGTGAGTAGTTTACCATAGACCTTCGGGTCCATAGTTATTAGCTAGATGGCTTCTTCTCTCTCTTTGAATCTCAATACAAAGTTCTCCTTGATATTCTTGGAGATTGCTACGTCTTGAGCTTGCGTTGGTTTTCCTTGAAGAGGAAAGGGTGATGCAGCAATAGTAGCGTAAGTATTTCCCTCAGTTTTTGAGAACCAAGATATCAATCCAGTAGGAGGCTCCTCAAAAGTCCGACGTACCTACACAAAAAAACAAAGAACTCGCAACCAACGCAATAAAGGGGTTGTCAATCCCTTCACGGCCACTTGCGAAAGTGAGATCTGATAGAGATAATATGATAAGATAAATATATTTTTGGTATTTTATATTATAGATTGGAAAAGTAAAGCTGCAAATAAAAGTAGATTGAAAGCTTATATGATAAAAGATAGACCCGGGTCCATGGGTTTCACTAGTGGCTTCTCTCAAAATAGCATAAGTATTACGGTGGGTGAACAAATTACTGTCGAGCAATTGATAGAAAAGCGAATAATTATGAGATTATCTAGGCGTGATCATGTGTATAGGCATCACGTCCATGACAAGTAGACCGACTCCTGCCTGCATCTACTACTATTACTCCACACATCGACCGCTATCCAGCATGCATCTAGAGTATTGAGTTCATAAAGAACAGAGTGACGCATTAAGAAAGATGACATGATGTAGAGGGATAAACTCATGCAATATGATATAAACTCCAGCTTTTTATCCTCGATGGCAACAATACAATACGTGCCTTGCTGCCCCTACTGTCACTGGGAAAGGACACCGCAAGATTGAACCCAAAGCTAAGCACTTCACCCATTGCAAGAAAGATCAATCTAGTAGGCCAAACCAAAATGATAATTCGAAGAGACTTGCAAAGATAACTTAATCACACATAAAAGAATTCAGAGGAGATTCAAATATTTCTCATAGATAAACTTGATCATAAACCCACAATTCATCGGATCTCAACAAACACACCGCAAAAAGAGTTACATCGAATAGATCTCTAAGAAGATCTAGGAGAACATGGTATTGAGATCCAATAAGAGAGAAGAAGCCATCTAGCTAATAATTATGGACCCGAAGGTCTGTGGTAAACTACTCACAACTCATCGGAGGGGCTATGGTGTTGATGTAAAAGCCCTCCATGGTCCATTCCCCCTTTGGCGGAGCGCCGGCGAAGGCTCCAAGATGGGATCTCGCGGATACAGAAGGTTGCGGCGGTGGAATTAGGTTTTCGTGGTGCTCCTGGATGTTTTCAGGGTACGGGAGTATATATAGGCAAAGTAAGTATGTCGGTGGAGCAACGAGGGGCCCACGAGGGTGGGGGGCGTGCCCACCCCCTTAGGGCGTGTCGAGCACCCTTGTGGCTTGTTCTGATGTTCTCGGGGTACATGGGTATATATATAGGAGGAAGAAGTAGGTCGGTGGACGCCCGAGGGGCCCACGAGATAGGTGGGCGCGCCCAGTAGGGGGCGCGCCCTCCACCCTCGTGGCCATCTCGGCTGCTTCTTGACTTGCACTCCAAGTCCTCTGGGTCACGTTCGTTCCGAAAATCACACTCCCGAAGGTTTCATCTCGTTTGGACACCGTTTGATATTCCTTTTCTTCAAAATACTGAAATGGGCAAAAAAACAGCAATACGGGTTGGGCCTCCGGTTAGTAGGTTAGTCCCAAAGATGATATAAATGTGTAAAGTAAAGCCCATAAACATCCAAAACAGGTAATATAATAGCATGAAACAATCAAAAATTATAGATACGTTGGAGACGTATCAAGCATCCCCAAGCGTAATTCCTGCTCGTCCTCGAGTAGGTAAATGATAAAAACAGAATTTTTGATGTGGAATGCTACCTATCATAATTCTCAATGTAATTTTCTTTATTGTGGTATGAATGTTCAGATCCAAATGATTCAAAATAAAAGTTCATATTGACATAAGAAATAATAATACTTCAAGCATACTAATCAAGCAATCATGTCTTCTCAAAATATCATGGCCAAAGAAAGTTATCCCTACAAAATCATATAGTCTGGCTGTTGCTCTATCTTCATCACACAAAGAATTTAATCATGCACAAACCCGATGACAAGCCAAGCAATTGTTTCATACTTTAGTAACCTCAAACTTTTTCAGCTTTCTCGCAATACATGAGCGTGAGCCATGGACATAGCACTATATGTGGAATAGAATGGTGGTTGTGGAGAAGACAAAAAAGGAGGAAGATAGTCTCACATCAACTAGGCGTGTCAATGGGCTATGGGGATGCCCATTAATAGATATCAATGTGAGTGAGTAGGGATTGCCATGCAACGGATGCACTAGAGCTATAAATGTATGAAAGCTCAACAAAAGAAACTAAGTGGGTGTGTATCCAACTCGCTTGCTCACGAAGACCTAGGGCATTTTGAGGAAGCCCATCATTGGAATATACAAGCCAAGTTCTATAATGAAAAATTCCCACTAGTATATGAAAGTGACAACATAGGAGACTCTCTATCATGAAGATCATGGTGCTACTTTGAATCACAAGTGTGGTAAAAGATAGTAGCATTGTCCCTTCTCTCTTTTTCTCTCATTTTTTATTTGGCCTTTCCTTTTTTGGGCCTTTCTCCTCTTTTTTTAAGTCCGAAGTCTCATCCTGACTTGTGGGGGAATCATAGTCTCCTTCATCCTTTCCTCATTGGGACAATGCTCTAATAATGAAGATCATCACACTTTTATTTACTTACAACTCAAGATTACAACTCAATACTTAGAACAAGATATGAATCTATATGAATGCCTCCGGCGGTGTACCGGGATATTCAATGAATCAAGAGTGACATGTATGAAAATTATGAAGGTGGCCTTGCCACAAATACAATGTCAACTACATGATCATGCAAAGAGCAATATGACAATAACGATGCATGTCATATAAACGGAACGGTGGAAAGTTGCATGGCAATATATCTCGGAATGGCTATGGAAATGCCATAATAGGTAGGTATGGTGGTTTTTTTGAGGAAGGTATATGGTGGGTGTATGGTACCGGCGAAAGTTGCGCGGCACAAGAGAGGCTAGCAATGGTGGAAGGGTGAGAGTGCGTATAATCCATGGACTCAACATTAGTCATAAAGAACTCATGTACCTATTGCAAAAATCTACAAGTCATCAAGAAAAAAGTACTACGCGCATTCTCCTAGGAGGATAGATTGGTAGGAAAAGACCATCGCTCGTCCCCCACCGCCACTCATAAGGAAGACAATCAATAAATAAAATTGTGCTCCAAGTTCATCACAAAGCGGTTCACCATACGTGCATGCTATGGGGATCATGAACTTCAACACAAGTATTCTTTAAATTCATAATCACCAAACTAGCATGACTTTAATATTACCACCTCTAATATCTCAAAACAATTATCAAGTATCAAATTGATCATAGCATCCAATTCATTTTCTATGATAGTTTTTATTATACCCAACTTGGATGCCCATCATTCTAGGACCAAATTTATAACCATAGCAAATACCATGATGTTCTAAGAGACTCTCAAAATAATATAAGTGAAGCATGAGTGACTAACAATTTCTATAAAATTAAGCCACCGCCGTGCTCTAAAAGATATAAGTGAAGCACTAGAGGAAAAACTATCAAGCTCAAAAGATATAAGTGAAGCACATAGCATATTCTAATAAATTCCAATCAAGTGGGATTATCCCAAAAGGTCTGTACAGCAAGGATGATTGTGTTAAACTAAAAATAAAAGACTAATATCATACAAGAAGCTCCAAGCAAAAAACATGTCATGTGGCGGATAAAAATATAGCTCCAAGTAAAGTTACCGATAAACGAAGACGAAAGAGGGGATGCCTTCCGGGGGCATCCCCAAGCTTAGACTTTTGGCTATTCTTGAATACCTTGGGGTGCCATGGGCATCCCCAAGCTTAGGCTCTTTCCACTCCTTATTCCATAGTCCATCAAATCTTTACCCAAAACTTGAAAACTTCACAACACAAAAATCAACAGGAAATCTCATAAGCTCCATTAGTGAAAGAAAGAAAAACCACCACATAAGGAACTGTAATGAACTCATTCTTTATTTATATTGGTGTTAAACCTACTTTATTCCAACTTTTCTATGGTTCATACCACTTAATACTAGCCATAGATGCATCAAAATAAGCAAACAACACACAAAAAACAGAATCTATCAAAAACGGAACAGTCTGTAGCAATCTGTAACTCTCGAATACTTATGGAACTTTAAACATCCTACATAAATAGGAAGTCCTGGGAAATTTTTCTATTGATATATATCAAAAAGAATCAACGCAAAATCACGTTTGTGTGAATTAACAAAATTATTTTCGTGCGTGCAAAGTTTCTGTTTTTCAGCAGAATCAAATTAACTATCACCATAGGTTATCCTATAGGTTCTACTTGGCACAAACACTAATAAAAACATAAAAACACATCTAAACAGAATGTAGATGCAAAACTTATTACTAAACAGAAACAAAAACAAAAAACACAAATAAAATTGGGTTGCCTCCCAACTAGCGCTATCGTTTAACGCCCCTAGCTAGGCATAAAAGCGAGGATAGATCTAAGTAGTGTCATCTTTGGCACTCAATTCATAAGTAGCTCGCATGATAGATTCATAAGGTAATTTAACTTTCTTTCTTGGAAAGTGCTCCATGCCCTTCCTCAATGGAAATTGGAATCTAATATTCCCTTCCTTCAAATCAATAATTGCGCCAATCGTTCTAAGGAAAGGTCTACCAAAAATAATAGGGCAAGAAAGATTGCATTCTATATCAAGAACGATAAAATCTACGGGCAGCAAATTTCTATTTGCAACAATGAGAACATCATTGATCCTTCCCATTGGCTTTTTAACGGTGGAACACGCAAGATGCAAATTTAAAGAGCAATCATCAAGATCATGGAAACCTAGAATATCACATAAAGTTTTCGGAATCGTGGAAACGCTAGCACCCAAATCACATAAAGCATAACACTCATGATCTTTAATTTTAATCTTTAGAGTAGGTTCCCACTCATCATAAATTTTTCTAGGTATAGAAACTTCCAAATTAAGTTTTTCATCGTAAGATTTCATCAAGGCATCAACTATATGTTTGGTAAAAGCTTTATTTTGACTATAAGCATGAGGAGAATTCACAACGGATTGCAACAAGGAAATACAACTTTCTAAAGAACACTTATCATAATTAAATTCCTTGAAATCCAAGATAGTGGGTTCAACGCTATTTAAAGTCATGACCTCTCCAATCCCACTTTTACCAAAATTAGCATCAAGATCTAAGAACTCCAAATTATTGGGACGCCTTTTAACTAAAGTTGACTCATATACAGTCCCATTAAGATTCATATTGCAAAACAAAGATCTAATAGGGGACACATCAATAACTTTAAGATCTTCATCATTAATTTCATGGAAACTAGAAGAACACGCCTTTATAAAGCAATCTTTCTTAGCACGCAATCTAGCGGTTCTTTCTTTGCACTCATCAATGGACACTCTCATTGCTTTGAGGGACTCATTGATATCATGCTTAGGAGAAGTAGATCTAAGTTTCAAAGAATCAACATCAACCGAGAGTCTATCAACGTTCCTAGCCAAATCATCAACTTTGAGAAATTTTTCTTCAAGCAAGGCATTAAAATTCTTTTGAGAGATCATAAATTCTTTCACACTATTCTCAAAATCAGAGGGCATCTTATTAAAATTTCCATAAGAATTATTGTAGGAATTTCCATAATTATTAGAGGAATTACTAGGGAACGGTCTAGGATTAAAGTTTCCTCTATAAGCATTTTTTCCAAAACTATTCCTACCAACAAAATTCACATCCATAGATTCATTATTATTCTCAATCAAAGTAGACAAAGGCATATCATTGGGATCAATATAAGCAGTCTTAGTAGCAAACAATTTCATAAGTTCATCCATCTTTCCACTCAAAAAATAAATTGCTTCTATAGCATGCACTTTTTTACAATAAGATCTTTCAGTGTGCCATTGAGAATAATTAGCCATAATATTATCAAGGAATTTTGTAGCTTCCCCTAAGGTGATTTTCATAAACGTGCCTCTCGCAGCCGAATCTAAAAGATTTCTAGAAGCAAAATTCAATCCGGCTTAAAAAATTTGTATGATCATCCATAAATTCAAACCATGAGTAGGGCAATTGCAAATCATCAATTTCATTCTTTCCCAAGATTGGGCAACATGCTCATGATCAAGTTGTTTAAAATTCATAATATCTTTCCTAAGAGTGATGATCTTAGCGGGAGGAAAATACTTAGATATAAAAGCATCTTTGCACTTGCTCCATGAATCAATACTATTCTTAGGCAAAGACAAAAACCAAACTTTAGCATGATCTCTAGGTGAAAACGGAAATAACTTCAATTTAACAATATCATTATCCGTAACTTTCTTCTTTTGCATCTCACACAAATCAACAAAGTTGTTTAGATGGGTAGAGGCATCTTCACTATGAAGGCCGGCGAATTGATCTTTCAAAACAAAAGCAAAGAAGTATTGATTCCACAAGACTCAACATCATTAAGAGGAGCAATCGGAATACTAAGGAAATCATTATTATTGGTATTGGAGAAATCACACAATTTGGTATTATCTTGCACCATCGCGACAAGTAATCCAACACACAAGCAAACAAAAGGCACGCAAAAGAGAGAGGAGATTGGGAGAGAGAGGGAGAATAAAATGGCAAGGGTGAAGTGGGGGAGAGGAAAACGAGAGGAAAATGGCAAATAATGTAAATGCGAGGGAGATGAGTTTGCGATGGGTACTTGGTATGTCTTGACTTGAGCGAAGACCTCTCCGGCAACGGCGCCAGAAATCCTTCTTGCTACATCTTGAGCTTGTGTTGGTTTTCCTTGAAGAGGAAAGGGTGATGTAGCAATAGTAGCGTAAGTATTTCCCTCAGTTTTTGAGAACCAAGGTATCAATCCAGTAGGAGGCTCCTCAAAAGTCCCACGCACCTACACAAACAAACAAAGAACTCAGAACCAACACAATAAAAGGGTTGTCAATCCCTTCACGGCCACTTGCGAAAGTGAGATCTGATTGAGATAATATGATAAGATAAATATATTTTTGGTATTTTATAATATATATTGGAAAAGTAAATATGCAAATAAAAGTAGATTGAAAGCTTATATGATAAAAGATAGACCCGGGTGTCGGTGTCAAAACCGGCGGATCTTGGGTAGGGGGTCCCGAACTGTGAGTCTAAGGCTAATGGTAATAGGAGGCAGGGGACACGATGTTTTACCCAGGTTCAGGCCCTGTCGATGGAGGTAATACCCTACTTCCTACTTGATTGATCTTGATGATATGAGTATTACAAGAGTTGATCTACCACGAGATCGTAAAGGCTAAACCCTAGGAGCTTGCCTATGATTATGATTGTTCCCGTCATACGGACTAAACCCTCCGGTTTATATAGACACCGGAGGGGGTTAGGGTTACACAGAGTCGGTTACAAAGAAGAAGATCTAACAACCGAATCGCCAAGCTTGTCTTCCATGCAAAGGAGAGTCCCATTCGAACACGGGACGAAGTCTTGAGTCTTGTATCTTCATAGTCCAACAGTGCGGCCAAAGTATATAGTCCGACTGTCCGGATACCCCCTAATCCAGGACTCCCTCAGTAGCCCCTGAACCAGGCTTCAATGACGATGAGTCCGGCGCGCAGATTGTCTTCGGCATTGCAAGGCAGGTTCCATCTCCGAATACTCCAAAGTAAATCTCGAACACTTAAATCGTGTCCGGCTCTGCAAGACGGTTTTCGCATACCACCATAGAGAGAACAATATTCCAAAAATATAATCTGCTGACAACTTTAAATAACGTGACATCACACCATGCCCGTGTCATTATTCGAACCGTTTTCCCACAACCAGCCGCCGCACATATTGCGAGGCGGCTTCCTCGACACGTCTTGTCGAAGCAGAGATCATGTCCCCTTATCACGGGATCCTCATTAATACGGGTATGGGTAACCCAACCGTGCTATTAACGTGGCGCTTGGAAAATAAGCGATTTCATCACGCAAGCAGGGAGGCGCACCGTTTTCGCCGCCTCTATAAAGGGATAAGGATCTCCCATTTTTACCCACGCCTTCTTCCTCCTTTGCTCATCCATTCTCGCACTCTCAAGCCCCAGCGCCCAAGTTCTCACCTTCTCCGTAGGACCATTCACGACATGTCCGGAGTGGGAGGAAAGTGGATGGCCTCCTCTGTCACAGAGGAGGACATGACCAAGCTTCGGGCGGCCGGATACCTGGCCACAAACATCGCGCATAGGCTTCCAGCGAGGGACAGATCACCCCCGCTGCAAAGTCTCGGGAAAGATTAGTGTTCCTCTCTCATTCCGTCCGCGGACTAGGATTTCCACTTCATCCCTTTGTCTGTGGGCTCATGTTTTACTATGGGCTAGATTTCCATGATCTAGCCCCAAATTTCGTCCTCAACATCTCGGCATTTATCGTCCTGCGCAAGGCCTTCCTCCGCATCAAGCCCCACTTCGGCCTGTGGCTACGAATCTTCTGCGTGAAGCCAAAGATCATGAGCGGCCAGCAAGCGGAGTGCGGAGGTGCCATGGTGGGCAGGATGCCCAATGTTACCTAGCTTGACGGCTCCTTTGTGGAGACCGTGAAAGGGTGGCAATCGGGGTGGTTCTACATCACCGAGCCGCGTGATGCCAACTAAACGGCGGCCCCCAAATTCCGATCCGGAATCCCCATGCGGCTCACCTCCTGGGAAAAGAAGGGCTTGGCTTGGGGCGAACCTGCGGAGCTGACAGGACTTCAGAACTGCATTAAAAACATGATGGACAAGAAGATCAAGCTTGTCAACGTGGTCCAGGTTATGCTCTCCCGCCGAATCGTTCCGTGCCAAAGACGGGCATTCAGTCTGTGGGAGCTCGATCCGGCCGAACACCATACGCTGTAAGAGCTTTTCGGCACGACGCACAAGGACATCTGGAAGGTGCTATTCAAGGCCACCGAAGTACCTCCTCCCACATCCGAGGACCGCGGACTCTGCGCCATGCAGCTCGCCAATTCGGTAAGTTTTCTTATCATCACTGGATGTACCTTTCCCAGCATATTCATGGGAGGATTTTGAGTCACCATGTTTATCTAATCAGGATTACGTGGTGATGGCAGAGCGGATCGACTGTCCGGCTCTGTTGCCGGAAGATCCAGCAACCGCACTCCTGAAAGAGATGCTAGTTCCGGCGCCTCACAAGGCGCCAGAAAAGAAGGCCGAAAAGAAGGCCACGGGGACCAAGACGGGTCTCCGGCGCAAAGTCGCACCGGACGCCTCGTCCGAAGGCGATGAGGCACACTCCTCCCATGAAGGGGAGGAGAAGAAGAAGAGGGCCGCCCCATCCGGGGAGGCCGAATGGTCCAAGAAGGCGGCCGCGGGGACCAGGAAGGGTCTCCAGCGCAAGGCCGTAATAGACTCGTCATCCGAGGACGGAGAGGCAGATTCCTCCCACGGAAACGGGGGGCAAACACAAAGAAATTCCCCCTCCCTGCATTGGGGAGGAGAAGAAAAGAAAAGCGGCCCCACAGGGGGAGGCTAGGACGCCAAAGAAGGGAAAGGCATCCCTTCCGGATCACTCCACCACGGCCGCTTACAGCGAGGAGGAGTGGCTTCCTAGGGGCAAGCCCCTGGCGAGATCGTAAGTATCCGCACTCTGTAATACTTTTCGTGCGACTTAACTTCATAGGTTGTTATAACGCCGAACACGCATACGCAGTCCGGCCAGGTCCCATCCCGAGGTATCCTCTTCGGATGGGTCTCTGAGTGATTCGGCAATGAATTCGCTCCCGACGGCCACCTCCCCTCGGCCTGTGGATGACACGGAGGTGTTGTCCCAAAGGGTATCAGAGCAGGGGGAGGCGGTTCTAGAGACGCCCCAAGGCGAAATTCTAGATGCCGAGCACATGGGGGGTAAGATCTCGATAGATTATGCTGACGAGAGCCGGAGCAAGTTGGGCTCCCAGCCGGACACTGCATCGGAACCTCCAAAGGTTCCGGATTCGGGTAGGCAGCCCCTTGCTAGGGAGGGCGAGCCGGCCGTGCCGATGACCTCCATCGCACCGGAGGTGTCGGATAGTCTGCCGGAAGTGCTTCGCAGCGCTTCCATTGATGAAGAGCACCGTACTCTTATGAGTACGGTGATTCAGAACGTTCGGTCCGCCAAATGCGGATTGTCCGAAACCTGCACCAGCCTCCTAACAGGCTTTGAGGTAAGTAATCAAAAGTGTGAGAAATTATCAATCAATAGACAGTAGCCCCTGATACTCTGTTTTGTGTTCGGAAAGAAAAGCCAAACGGAGGGTCAACTCTAAACCGCAGGAATCTAACAGTATGTGTCTATGTGAATAAGCAGGCGGTGCTGCTTGCCGCTGCTACCCACACAGCAGAGGTCGCGGGACTCGAACGGGACCTGAAGCAGGCCGAAGAGGAGCTTAGCCTCACGAAGAGGCAGCTCGAAGAGAACAAAGGTGAGTGATACCCCGTCCATGTGTCATATATAGGAGAAAAAATTGGTGACGCTAACAAAGAGCATCATGATTTTTTACTAGGGGCCACGACTGAAGTGGCGTCCCTGAAGAAAGCGCTATCCGAGGCCAAAGACAAGGCGGCCACGGAGCGTATTGAGCGCGAAAAGCAAGATCATAGGGTGGGCGAGGTATAGCAAGAGCTCCAGGAGCTCGGCAAGAAGTTCGAGTCCTTGGAGCATGACTTCAAGACACAAGAGTCTGAGCTTGCAAAGGCCCATCAGAGCACGAAAGACGCCAAGGCCGAAGCCCAAAAGGCCCAACAGGAAATCCAGGCGGCCAAGAAGATAGCGGTGGGTAAGGCATTCATTATGCAAAGCAAGCATGTGGAGGAGACATTTCTTTTACTTACCCGAATTCGGAGCTCTCCAGGGGCATTCACAGATCTGCCATGCAGCATATCGGATGCCACGGAGTTCTACCATGCCAAAGAGGGGAGCTCGACGGAGAAGCTGTTCTGGTCCCAGTATACTGGAGTCGAACACCCAATGCCTCTAAGTGACCAACTGAAGCAATTGGTTGAACTCCACAAGGCGGCCAAAGTGGCCATGAAGGACTTCATAGCCCGGATGTGGCCTGGTGAGCCCCTGCCCGACAGCTACTTCGGCCTTATAAAACAGATGGTAAATGCCTGTCTGCGGCTAGAAGTTATCAAGCAATCCATTTGTATTGAGGGTGCTCGTCGAGCCTTTGCCCATGCGAAGATGCATTGGGCCAAGCTGGATGCAGAGAAGCTGGTGAAGGATGGGCCGCCGGAGGGCAAGGCGCATCACTACCCCGAGAAATATTATAATGGCGTTATGAAAGGCGCTCGCCTCCTGGCCGATGAATGTACCAAGGACATAATCTTTGAGTGAATGTACTCATGTCGTCTTTGTAATATGAAAACTAGTTTGTTTGCACTATATGGCGCTTTGTTGATTTAAAATATTACCTTCTGTGCGGCTGTTTATAAAATTCTGAAAGTAGGCCAGTCGTCGGCTTCCGCCCCCACGTAACTAGTACTGGGGTGTTCGTCGAAAACCCAAACACTCTTTATCCATTTTTTTGGTCCTTTAAGGAGGTGTTTGGCGCAGCGAACAAGGCAATCGGACTATGCGGCTTTATAACTCTCACTTAGCCATAGAAGTCTACAATTTTAAATCTCGGCGAAGCCCCTAGAATTCGGAAAGCCAAATTGGGGCGCTATACACGCCTAAATCGGACAAGGCCGATTCCTCGCCTAAAGCAGAAAAAATCTTTAAGGATTTAAGACCTCTCGAACAGCGACCAGCTCTCGCCGCATCATGACAGTCAGTTTTCGGCTTTCTCTACTAAGGTGCTTGTCTGGAAGAACCGGGACACAATCGCAGTAGTTCTCCCTGCGCTACCTTAGCCGATATAACGGAACGTAAGGTACCAAAACAAGGGAGCCGGGCAAACCCAACTATTGACCCAAGACATGATTCGGAGCTGATGCATATAATGCTATAAGTTCGGGGTGCCGCACTGTCGAAAGTGTTCGGACTTATCTTGCCGTATTATGGGGCACCATAAGAAGCCCCTGGCAAACTGAACGTACCAAAGTGTACGGATGCAATATTAAATAAACATTTTTAGGGAAAATGTGAAGATAAGAATAATAAGCTGACGCTATGTATTATTTCCCATTGTTATTTAAATAATACGTCCAAGCGTATGTGTACAAATAAATGCGTCAAGCAGAAGCGGATAGGACTATTTGACATGTCCTATCCAAGGGCGGGCCGCATGCGGGTACGTAAAACAGGTATAACGATCATTGATAGATACCACCTGGGTATTCCCTTTGTGCGAAAAGCCTTTTGCCTCCTTGGTTTTCCCTCCTGTGATAAGTCCAATAATCCGGTTCTCTGAAGGGGCTGCCCGAAAGTAGGGTCTTGAAAGAGAAAGAAGGTTATTAAAGTATGCGGGTCTTGTGGCGGTTGAACCGCACTGTGGATCGCATCACCGTTGCGCCTTCGCCTAAGCCCATGGTATTTTGAGTGCGTAATTATGTACGCGCGGCACAAATGCTGCATGAATGGGGCTAGGGCAGAGGCCGGACTGCTAGTCGCGCTCTTGGCGTCCCTGGTGATCCTGTTGTAGAGTACTCTGGACTCGCTTGACAGTGTTCGGGGTTGTTGTCGCCAAATTGGCGGTCTACCGGAGAAGGCTGCTTTGTACTTCTGTCGCGAGGGTCGCAGTGTGCTCTTCTGTACGGAGAGAGCGGTCTGTGTTTCCATTGACTGTTATAACCCCACGAGGTCCTGGCATCTTAAGCTTGAGGTATGCATAGTGTGGTACGGCGTTGAATCGGGCGAATGTGGTTCGTCCAAGCAGTGCATGATAGCCACTACGGAAAGGGACGATCTCAAAGATTAACTCCTCACTTCGGAAGTTGTCCGGGGATCCGAAGACCACTTCCAATGTTATGGAGCCCGTACAACGGGCCTCTACTCCTGGAAATACACCTTTAAAGGTGGTTTTGGTGGGTTTGATCCTTGAAGGATCGATGCCCATTTTGCGCACTGTGTCCTGATAAAGCAGGTTCAGCCTACTGCCACCGTCCATACGGACTCACGTGAGGTGGAATCCGTCAATGATTGGGTCAAGGACCAACGCGGCTGAACCGCCGTGACGGATGTTAGTAGGGTGGTCCCTACGATCAAAAGTGATCGGACAGGCTGACCATGGGTTGAACTTTGGGGCGACTGGCTCCATCGCATAGATGTCCCTTAGTGCTCGCTTTCATTCCCGTTTGGGAATGTGGGTGGCATAGATCATGTTTACCGTTTTCACATGGGGAGGAAATTTCTACTGTCCCCCAGTGTTCGGATGTTGGGGCTCCTCGTCATCGTCGATGTGTAGCCCCTTGTCCTTGTTTTCAGCATTTATCTTGCCGGCCTGTTTGAACACCCAGCAATCTCTGTTAGTGTGGTTGGCTGGCTTATCAGGGGTGCCGTGAATTTGGCCCAAGCGTTCAAGTATGCGGTCCAGACTGGACGATCCCTGATTGTTTCTTTTGAACGGCCTTTTCTGCTAACCGGATTTTGAGCCACTGAATCTGGCGTTGACTGTTGTGTCTTCGGTGTTGTCACCATTGTTCCGACGCTTGTGTCTGTTGCGCCGTGGCTTGCCGTTACTATCGCGGACAACTGAAGTGCCGGAGTTTCTTGGCGTGGTGCTACTGAAAGAACATGCGGTGCCCCCATGTTTGGTTTTGGTAATTGATGACAATCTCTATGGACAAATGGTTGTCTTGAGTTATATTTGAAGGATTTGTCCATAGGCTTTTCTTGAAGTCCATGTGTTGTTTCAAGGAGTTTATGACTTGACCAAGGTGCTATTAAGGAATTATCCAAAGATTGGTCATGTGAGTGTTGATCTTATTGAAAGCATATCTTGAAGAAGAAGGTTGTGTGATCATTCATGTTTACCTTCAAGACATCATCCAAATGAAGAGAGTTGCAAAGATTCAAAGGTTGATCAAGACTAAGTCAAGAGTGAATCAAGTTGATCAACTCACAAAGCGTAGAAGATGTACCGAGAGGGATCAAGTGATCCCATGGTATGGTAAGCATTGTCCATTGCACTTTGTGTACTAACCCATGGTCTATGTGAGAGTTCTATATGGGGTTAGGTACGTATCCATGGGCTTCCATCAAGAGGAATATATCATACAACCCATGGGAAGGATGACATCAAGTGGTGATCGTCATCAAGATTGCCGTGTGCAAGTTCAAGTGGAGCATCACAAAGAGATCAAGTGCTTGAATCTTGCCATCCATTGTGGTGTCAATGGACTTGTGAAGATGTGCCGAAGAGTGGCTCACCCATAGTGAACTATGGGGGAGCAATCATCTAGTCTTCATCGAGCCAACACAATCAAGAAAGGTGGTCCAACTTGAGGGAGTCAAGATCGTCATCATCTAGCTCAAGTGGACCATGTGCAAGGCAAAGGTTTACCCTTGATAGGTTTTCTATTTTACCGTCTCCTGGTGGTAGTTGGGAGACCGGGTTATAGGATCGTTTGCCGTACTATCAAGGGGGGCTCTCAAGTTTGTAGCTTGATCGTATCGTTAGTAGAGAGCTCAAATCATTGCATCCTTGCATCATGTTTCTTGGTTCCTGTTTGGTTCTCTTTGTGAGTCTTAGGGCTTATGGTCATCTTGATGACAAGCTTGAGTTCATCGAAAATGGAGTTCGCATGCGTCTTCTATGATGTTTTCGGTGTTGGAGGTCTTACCAGTCTTATCCGAGGAAGGGTTCTCACCTTTTTCTTATGGGCCTTTTCTATTTTGCTTCTTATTGATATTTCTTTCAATATTGTGTTAGCCCTTGTCGCTAGCTTTCCAACAAACTTGGTTTCATCGAATTCGGAGTTCGTTTGCAAAAGTTGTGGCAGTTTTGGTGTTCTGAAAAGGCTACAGCGATACTACCGCGAATTGGAGCAGATGTAATTTTTTACTACCGCTCCAGAGCAGTACTACCGCGGCTCCTACAGTGGTAGTACCACTCCGGACCAAAAACTTGTCCTAAGTCATGCGGTGGTAGGCACGGATGTATTTTTTAGTACTGCTCGCGAGCAGTAGTACCGCTACCCATTGCGGTAGTACCACGATCTCTAGCAATAGTACCGTGAGGACGAGCGGTAGTACCGCTCTGTGCAGGCTGTGAGGATAACGGTTGGATTTTTCCCACCTATAAAGGGGGTCTTCTTCCCTAATGAACCTCATCCTTTGAGCTCTGTTCTTCCCCCATTGTTGACCTTCGTCGAGCTTGCTCACTCTCAATCCCTTCATGGATTCTTGCTGGTTTTGAGGGAAAAGAGAGAGGAGATCTAGATCCACATTTCCACCAATCACTTTCTCCTCTATGTGAGGGGAACCCATTGGATCTAGATCTTGGAGTTCTTGGTGTTCTCCTTCTTGTTCTTCCTCTCATCTTCCTCCCTAGCATTAGTTGCTTCGGTGGGATTTGAGAGAGAAGGATTTGGGCACTCCGTGTGCCCTTGCCATTACATTTGGTGCATTAGTTTGAGTTGTCCACGTGATACGTGGAAGTTACAAGTTGAGAAGCTTATTACTCTTGGGTGCTTGGTACCCTTGAGCTTGTTCCTCTTGGGTGTTTGGACACCCTAGAGCTTGTTCCTCTTGGGTGCCTTGGCGCCCTAGACGGTTGGTGTTGTTCGGAGCTCAATCATTGTGGTGTAAAGCTCTGGGCAAGCGTCGGAGTCTCCAATTAGGTTGTGGAGATCGCCCCGAGCAATTTGACGGGTACCGGTGACCGCCCCAAGGGTTGCCAAAGTGTACGGGTTCGGTGACCGCCCCAAGGGTCGCCACTTGTACGGGTTCGGTGACCGCCCTCAAGGGTCCCTTAGTGGAATCACAGCATCTTGCATTGTGTGAGGGCGTGAGAAGATTACGGTGGCCCTAGTGGCTTCTTGGGGAGCATTGTGCCTCCACACCGCTCCAAACGGTGATTAGCATCCTCAACGGTGTGAACTTCGGGATACATCGTCGTCTCCGCGTGCCTCGGTTATCTCTTACATGAGCCCTTTACTTATGCACTTTACTTTGTGATAGCTTTATTGTTTCTTGTCGTATATCTTGCTATCACATAGTTGCTTATCTTGCTTAGCATAAGTTGTTGGTGCACATAGGTGAGCCTAGTTGTTTTAGGTTTTGTGCTTGACAAATTAACAGCTAGGTTTATTCCGCATTTGTTCAAGCCTAAACCGTTTTAAAGCACCTATTCACCCCCCCCTCTAGGCGATATCCTTGATCTTTCAATTGGTACCAGGGCCTCGTCTCTCTTTGTTGGGCTTAACCGCCTAGAGAGTAAAGATGTTGACTAGGGGATTAGGATTCTCTAACACTCTTAGTTTCGATGGCACAAATTTTGATGTTTGGGTAATTCGCATGCTTAATCTCTTTAGGGTCATGGACCCAAATTTAGAGCGAATTGTAGATATGGGATTTTCTCCTCCAAAGGATCCCCATAGCTTATCTTTATAGGATGAGAAAAACTCTTATCTCAATGCTCAAGATTCTAATGTGCTTTTTGATGCTTTGAGCAATGTAGTTATATTTGAACTCATGCCGTTCCGGGATGCTCATGAGTTGTGGACAAAGCTTCAAGATAAATATGGTGTGTCCAAGATTTGTAAGGATGATCGTTCTCCCTCCACCTCCGACCGTGTTGCGTTCTCAACTTCTTCTACTTCACATACATGTGGTTTTCCACAAGGTACTAACATGGTGAGTAGTGGTGTTCATTGCAAAGATGATAGTGGGCTTATTGTTGATAATCCTTCATCACTTTCTTATTGAAATGCTTCATCTTTGGACTTTAGCACTTCGAGCACTCCAAATGTTTCACATGCTTGTGTTGATAGTTCTTGCATATCATGTAGAAATTGTTTGACTAATTATCATGATGATATGCTTGCTATATCTTGTTGCCATGATAAAAATGCATGTATTTCCTTGAGTTGTTGTGCTAACAATGTAGAGGAAACCCAACACTCCATGGAACAAGATGTGGTCCTGAATGGTGCTTCAAGGGACCCTACATCATCATCTATTGCTTTTTGCCTTATGGACAAGGCTTCAAAGGTGTCTCCCACTTTGAATCCCAATATATCTTGTGATGATATTGATGATGGCAAGAGTGATGATGATGTCGATTATGATGAAGAGAATGATGATGTTGCCTCCTTAAAAATTAAGGGGGAAATGATTTTTAAAGCTCTTCTTAAGAATAAAATTGCTCGTTCCAACTTCATGGAAATCATGTCGATTGCTATTGAGAGCAAGAAATATATTGATGAGTTGGAATCTTGTCTTGAGGAGCATGCAGTCACCATTGATAAAATGGAAGGTCATGAGCGTGATTACGCTAATGAGATTGCGAACCTCTCTCAAGCTCTTGAACTTGAACAAACCACCAAGGAATCTCTTGAGACTTTTGCTCTAGAATTATCTAGAGTGAAGGAATCTAATGATAGAGCTCTTGAGGTGGCCAATGTTTTTGAAACTAAAAATGCTAAGCTTGAAGTTGCTCATGCTAGACTCCTTGAGGATTTTGAGCACCTCGAAAATGGCTCAAGGGTCATCAAGGGTGAGCTCATCAAACTCACTGAGTCTCATGCTCAACTTGAAGCTTCTTATTTAAAAGAGATTTACAAGTTGCCTTCTCCTCTTGTTGTTAATGATGATGCTTGTGCTACTAACTCTATTTCTTGTGAAGCATCCATTTTAAAGGAGAATGTTGAGTTAAGGGCTCAACTTGAGTTGCTATCTATCAAGTATGGGAAATTGGAAGAAAGTCGTGAAAAGCTTTCTAGCTCTCATGATGATCTTCTTGTATCCCATAATGTGCTGAAAATAGCTCATGAGGCTATAATTGCTAAGGTAACATATAGTGAGCCTCATGTGGATATTAGCACTACTTTTAGTCAAAATGCTATATTGCCTTGTGCTAGTCCTCGTAATTCGTCTATGCATAACAGTGGTACATCTTGTGATGAATTGCTTTCCTTGCCTTGTTGCTCTAATGATGAAGCTTATACTTCCTCTAGTACTTGTGTTGAGACTAACTATGTAGAGGAAATCAAAGCGCTCAAGGCCCAAGTCACTTCTTTGAAGAAAGACTTGTAAAAGTGTCATGAAGGGAAATCCACACTCAACAATATCTTGAGTGTGCAAAAATCCCCCAATGACAAAGGTGGACTTGGTTCAACTCCAACAAGAAGAAGAAGTCCAAGTTTAACAATAAGAAGGGCCAAGAACAAGTCAAGAATTCGGCCAAGATTGTTTGCTTCAAGTGCAAAATTGAAGGGCATCATGTGAGATCTTGCCCATTGAAGAAGAAGGCCATTAGTGACAAGCAACAAGGGAAGCAGCCACAAGTTCAATCTCATGCTCAACCACAAGTTGAAGAAATGCCTCTTCCCAAGAATACTCAAGCTAATGCTTCTCAAGTTGAGAAATCAAGTGAGAAGAAAGTGAAGAGTAGACGTTGCTACTTATGTCGTGAGAAAGGTTACATCGCTTCTTCATGCACTAGTGGTAACTTATCATACCCAATTATTATTGATAATATCTATTCTCTTGGGAAGGATAAGGTTGGCAATGTGTTTGCCAAGTTTCTTGGTACTCAAAGTGGTGTCAAGAAAAGAACCATTTGGGTTGCCAAGACTATTGTGACTAACCTCTCAGGAACCAACTTGGTTGGGGACCAACAAGCTCAAACTTGATCAATAGGTGTTGTTGGATAGCATTGGAGACTTGGCTACATTATGAAGAATTAAGGGGACTTCATCATTCTTATTGTCTCAAGCCAAGTCAATTGGGTTATCAAGTTTCTATGTTATATCCAATGTTCCTCCTTGCGGTAACTCGTACTTAAATTGTTTACATTGATAGTTACTTGCCCCTAAGCATGTTGCGGTTTTTTACCTTGCATGTGTTTGTATATGATGTGTTTCCAATTTGCTTAACTTGAGTAATCAAGTATGTGTATGTTGGTTTGCATGTCATGTACGTGTGTGTCGTACGTTGAGCCTTTGTGCATCTTGTTTGTTTCTTAGTTGGCTCTTGTGAGAGATTAATGGAATATCCCATTATGGGGGAGTGATGTGCTTTGTGCACCTCACAATCTTATAAATGTGTGTACATGAGGAATACCATCTAGTATTGATATTACAAGAGTATCTAGTCGCTAGGTGGTATATCTCTCATGAGAAATTCAAATTCTAAAAGTCCATTGATTATCTCTCGTTGGATCCTCTTATTGCCTCTTGTTAAGTTTTCTTTGGTATCACATTATGGGGGAGTAATATGCTATGGTCATATTACAAGCCTAGAAAATGTGTACATTTGAGATATTGTCACTTAGAGTTGATATTGTAATTATATTGTTCCTAGGTGACATGTTAGCTCTACAAGTTGCAGCTTGCTTGTGTTGGTTGTGAAGATGATGTTGGATATCCTTGTTATCTACCACCGGGAATTATTTCCAAATACTTCTTGTCTTTTTACAATTGGTATTCACTTATGTGTGGTAGAATCTATTGATCATCTTTACATTGGTTTTTGTTTTTATTTGCCTTTTATCTTGCCAAGGATTGTGTCAACTCCCGTTGTCTTCCATACCACTTGTGGATCTTGTTAATTTCTTGTTCTTGTCTAGTGTTTTCTAGATATAGTGAAAGTGGTGATCCCATCTTGTGCGTTTTGAATTCAAATGCAAATTCTCTATAATGCACAACTCGTGGGGGAGCTATCCTATTTTCTTTAGAACACTCTTCTTGTGATCCTTATCAAGTGTGTGTTGGTGGAAGGCAAGCCGTTTTCTTTTTGGTACTTTGTGCCATCATGAAACTTTGTTGAGAGCCTGGTTTGTTTGGAACCATCCTCTCTTTGGGAGTTTGACATCTTTAATTTAGTGTGTATCAACGGATATCTCTTTCCTTGATGTATCTTAAATGATATCTTCCAAGTGATGATTTCTCCATTTGGTATCCTTTTCACTTGGCATTTCTTTTTCATTTGGTTTCGGTTCTTGAAAGTTTCGAGCATGCATATTTACTTCATGTATTCTATTTGGCATGCTTTCTTTCGTTGACCCAACATATAGGGGAAACTCCACCAAGTCTCAAATTGGATGAGATGTGCATGAAATTCATTTCCATATCTATATGCACATATTTATGTGGAGTTTGTCCTATGTATTGGTGTTTCTAACTATTTGGTCCCAATGAGTTTGGGTACCGTTTAGTTTGTGTTATTCTTCTAAGAACGGTTGGAGATGCATTGGATGCTCGGCTCACTCACAAGGAAGGCGCTGTCACCATGTGCTTATTGGAGTCAAGCTAGGATGATCAATGAACTACCATCTACCTTCATTTGGTATCTACTACATCCTTCCAATGGTATCTCGGTAACAAGTATCATCATCTACTTCATGCACACATTTCTTGCATCAACCTTGTGTAGGTTGTATCATGGCATGTAATTCATTCTTTCTTGTGATACTTGTTTCCTTTCTCAAAGCATCTCAACGATGATCTCATGTTGCTAGTTGTGATGTCTTTGATGGTTTTGTGGTAGGAATTCATTTATATACAATAAGACCATATCTAGCCATGTGTTATGCTTCAAAGCAAATATATTATTGGTATATGTATGACTTCCTTGTGGATATCTTGTTCCTACATGTTGTAACTATATCGGGTGTACATCCTTCTTTGTAGACATATATCATCATGATTTTGTCTACCTAGAACCTTATACACTTGAGAGAAGTTGCATATCTAGATAATATCCTTTCTTTCATGTCCACCTTGTCTTTCTTTTATTTCTTTGGTGGCTCCATGAAAGCTTTTGCCTTGAGTGTGTGTCTTATCTCGTTGCATCTTGATGCACTCTTGTGTGGTGAAGATTTTGTTTCCTCATGCTTGTCTTTACGAGGATTTTGCCATCTTAATTGGTATCCCTCGTTTTGATAAGGCTTTCTTTTTCTTTCTTCACCATGGGTTGTCACAAGTGTTGGTTATTCATTTTGCATTTTTAGTGTGCTTGTGAACCCGTTTGCTTGCTGTGTGCGGGGAGGACATGTCATGCACCGTGTATCTCATTTACCCAAGACTATGTTGATGCTTTATGCTCATCCTTATATTAGTCTTCTCAAGTGCTTTGTCATGACTCACACACATCATTTTGGTTGAGCCTATTATTAAGTTGCCTCTTTTACATGTTGCTCAACCATCCACTTGTTGCAAGTGCTAGGCTTTGTTTCCTATATGCTCACTCGCATTGGTTGTGAGTTTCTATTGATTTTGGGGAAGCTATGATCCTATTTTGTGCACTTGGTATCCAATACAAATATTCTTATTTGTGCACAAATCATGTGGAGCTTCTCTAGTTTCTTTAGAACACTCCTCTGCTCATATCATAATATCATTTGTTCTTGTGGCTCATAGGATCCTTGGTCTAGTTGGTTCAGTTGATATCCTTTGATTGCTTGCTTCAATTGGTATACTTTGACTGCTTCATTGCTTGTGTCTCTCTTTGTTATGTCTTTGTGGCATGTCATTCTTTAGCAATCTCTGTGCATCAATATAGTTTGTGTTCCTCCAAGTATTTACATTTGGGTATGTGTATTGCATTCCACTCTCTTGTTGAGAAATACACAATTTATGGAGGACCACAATTTATATTGGCCTTCTTAGATTTTCGCCCATTTTGGCAATCGATGCCAATGGGGGAGAAGTTTTGTAACATCCCAATTTTCCTAAATTAGGATGTTAATAGATCATTCATATGCATATCATATTTTTATTGCATTATTTGCTTTCTCAGAATATTCAAATCATTATGCAACAAAAGGCAATTTATTTGGAGTGGAGATAACATGACTTCTCCCCTATTTTAAAAATGTTCATAATGTGCAGAGTATTATTTCCAGTTCATCTGATATGTTCTGGTAATTTTTGTGATCTTCAAAATATTTTAATTGTGTGTTATTTTACTGTTTGTGTGGCCTTTTTGCATCAAAATTATTTTACAAAATTGCATTAGTATTGGAACTAGTGTTCCTGTAGTTTATAGCTATAGGGCTATTTTTACTGTGTATCTAGGTATATTTATTTAGATTTTATTTTGTGTATGTTATTTTATTTCTTTTGTTTTCTGCTGCTGTAGTTTTTGTTTAAAAAAAACAGCCAGCCGGCCAGCCAGCTACCCAGCCAGCCAGCCGACGCGCCATGCCCACCTAACCCCAAGACCAGCCCGGCCCCCCCCACACACAAAATTAAAGAATTCACCGCCACAGCCTGCAGCCCACTTAAGCCACAGCGAAGAAGTACGCCGCTCGCTCGCACCCGACCCGCGCCCGATCCACCTCGCCCTAGCCACTGACCAGCGGGCCCCGCACCCATCTTCCACCCCGAGCCGGAGACCGCTGTGCCGCACCGCGCCCGAGCCCGAGTCGATCTGCGCCCCTGTTCGACCCCGTGACCTTTCAGGGCACCGCACGTGAGCCAACCTCCACGAGGAACGCCGCACCCTTTCTCCCGAATCATCCGCTTGCCGCACGCTCGAGCGAGGGCGAAACGCATCTCGCCGCGGAGCTCCGCCGCCGCCACCGTTCGCCAGTCGTTCCCGCCGCCGTAAGGACGCCTCGGACCACTCCATTTACTCTCCTCGACCCTCCGCTCATCTCTTCACTATTTTGACGTCGTTTTGTCGCCTGAGACGCAGCCGAACGCCGCCGCCACCGACGTCCGCCACCGCCGGAGCACGCCGTGTTCACCCCGCCACCGCAGCCGCAGAGGAGGTCCTCGCCGTCGTCGAACACCACCACCACCTCCGCCACTCAACGCCGCACCCGTCCACCCCCTCAACTTCGCCGGAGACCCACCGGAGGAGCGCCGCCGCCAACGCCCGAGACCGCCGCCGCTGTCCTCTGTTCTGGTGAGCACACACGCACAGCAGCCGTCGACCAGTCCCCAAGCGCCACGTGGCAGTTAGCTACAGGACGCGCACAGGAGTTCGCTATAGGACCAGGCGATTTCTGTTGCTGTTTTTGTTTTTTTTTCAGTTTTTCACTCAAAACTACAAACAGCTATAGCTTTTATTCTGTATACCCGAATTAGGTAATTCTTTTTCCTATGATCTCACAAAAATCAGCACAATATCACAGTACCAACTTTGCACATGTTTGCTCTGTTCAAATTTGAATTCGTTTGAATTTTAATTAAACCTTCTGGAGGCCATAACTCTCAAACCGTTTATCGGAATCGAGTGTTTCTTTTTGCGTCATGACCGTAGTGCAATTTAGGTGTTGTTAAGCTTCTGTTGTTGTGTTTTTGAAATGATTTTCTTGCTGTTGGTTTTATTTTGGTTCGATTCGTGTTCCGGTGATTCATTTGTTGAATTGTGTGAAATGTGTAGATTGTCCGGAGTGCGACGCGAGCTATTGTCAGGAGTGTGACTTTCTGAACCAGAACCAAGGCAAGTTACATGTTGATCATCCTTTACCTATTGTTTTCTATGCAGGTAGTTATATCACACTATGAATATATGCATGTATAGGATTACTATATTATTTTGCTTTATGTTATTGAGCTATCTTCCCGTCATTGCAAATCATGGTAGTTGTAGGTTGCTATGCTTTGTAGACGGGGATGGTTCGTGTATACATTGAGATTATCTGAGGATTATAAATATAATCAAATTGAGTAGTAATTGAGGACTTAATTCACCTCTGGGCGGAATTGGTATTGAAGGGTGGTTTCAAGAACATCATGGCTTTTACCCTCTGAATGTAAGTGGACGACAGCCCAGGTTCAAAAAGATCAGACAGACTTAGTGACTAGTAGCTTCCATGTGCGGCCACTGGCTATATGGGCTCTGGCTTAGTTGATCAGTTGTGGAACCCTTACCCTGATGTGCCAGCAGATGTAGATATAATAGTTGGGATGGGCCTCCTGTTGGGACTAGGGGACTGCTTCTCAAAGACTTCGTCTCAATCTTGGATTGGGTCCGATGGGTAAAGCGTACCAAACTCTGCAGAGTATTAAAACTAATCATGATTAGCCGTGCCCCGGTTATGGGTAAATTGAGCCACTATGCCATGACAGTTGTTGGATGATCTTGACAGATGTGACACTTAATAATATTTGTGGGCAACTTAATAAAGGGTAGGTTGGAGTTGATTTTGCCAACTCAACCTTGTGTATTTAATTGTAGTAATAAAAGATCTAAATAAAAATTTGACTATTAGGTAGTTATTAGGATAAAATCAGCTTTATGCAAAAATAAACCCTCAAGCCTTCCTTTGTTGTACTATGCATATACATGTAGGTCTGCTATATTATTACTCATGTGTAACTTGCCAATACATTCAAAGTATTGACCTATATGGCTGCAACGTCTCATGTTGCAGGATATTCAGACGAAGAGTAAGGTACCGTTAGGGTCGCGAGTGCACTCAAAGATCGCCGCCCGATGGGCTATGATGGGACTCATCGTTATTTTCTGCTACTTTCCGCTGTTTGATTGAATAAAGCTAGGCAAGTGCTATGTAGATTGTTTTATTTTATATATTCTGGATCATACGATGTAATAAATGATGCACTTGCTATTCTGGTATTCATCTATACTGTGTGTGCTAGCGAGTTCGATCCAGGGACTAGCACGGTAAGCACAGAGACTCAAATCCTCCACGAGGAATGCCGCAACCTCCACCAGAGTGTGCCTGTGCAGAGGGACATTAGCCAGGTTCAGTGCTACAAGTATAGGCAGATGGGCCACTATTCCAATGCTGGTCTAGGGAACAAGAATGGTAATGGGGATTCAGGAGTCAGCAAGCCAAACCCCTTCCAAAAGGGTCATGTCAACCATGTAAATGTTGAGGAGGTCTATAATGAACCTGATGCAGTGATTGGTAAGTTCTTGATTAATTCAGTACCTGCTCTTGTTCTTTTTGATACTGGTGCATCACATTCATTTATTTCGAGGGTATTTGTTGATAAACATGGATTGCCAACCAAAACCCTTAGTATGCCTATTAGAGTGAGCTCCCCAGGAGCTGAGATGATAGCAGGTGTTGGTTGTCATCAGTTGACTTTGTCTATTGGGAAGCATGAGTTTCCTACAGAGTTGATTATATTGAAGTCACAAGGTCTGGATATTATTTTGGGTATGGATTGGTCGCAGTTATATAAATGTCGTATTGATTGTGCGAGTCGATCTATTACTCTCGATGCACCAGAGAGGAAGAGGATCAAATATGTGTGTAAGTATAAGCGTAATCAGTGCAGGTGAACTCTCTTAAGGGGGTAGCACGGAAGAGGTGCCAGTTGTGAGGGATTATCCAGATGTGTTTCGAGAGGAGTTGGCAGGTATGCCACCAGATAGAGATATTGAGTTTCTTATCGATTTAATACCAGGCACTGGACCTATTGCAAAGAGACCGTATAGAATGCCTCCTCAAGAGTTGGAGGAATTGAAGAAGCAGATAAGAGAATTGCGAGCACGAGGATTTATTCGCCCAAGTTCATCACCTTGGGGAGCTCCAGTTTTGTTTGTGGAGAAGAAGGATGGAACCTTGAGGATGTGTGTTGATTATCGTTCTCTGAATGAGGTTACCATTAAGAATAAGTATCCTTTGCCTATGATAAATGATCTATTTGACCAGTTGGAGGGAGCTACTGTGTTTTCTAAGATTGATCTCCGTTCTGGTTATCATCAATTGAAGATTCGTGAGCAAGATATTCCAAAGACTGGTTTCACCACGAGGTATGGGTTGTATGAATATACTGTTATGTCATTTGGATTGACTAATGCTCCTGCATACTTCATGAATATGATGAACAAGGTGTTTATGGAGTTCTTGGATAAATTTGTGGTTGTTTTCATTGATGATATATTGGTGTTCTCCAAGAATAAGCAAGAGCATGAGGTGCATCTGCGTTTGGTATTGGAGAAATTGAGGGAACATCAGTTGTATGCCAAGTTTAGCAAATGTGAGTTTTGGTTGGATGAGGTAGCTTTCCTTGGACATGTTGTGTCAGGTAATGGAGTTGCAGTTGATCCATCTAAGGTTGCTGCAGTTACAGAGTGGGAGACACCCACGACAGTTGGGGAGATTCGCAGCTTTTTGGGCCTTGCAGGTTATTACAGGAGGTTTATTGAGAATTTTTCCAAGATTGCAAAGCCTATGACTGAATTGTTAAAGAAGGAGAAGAGATTTGTTTGGACTGATGAATGTGAAGCCAGTTTTCAGGAGTTGAAGCAGCGTTTGGTTACAGCCCCAGTCTTAACTCTACCGCATATACATAAGGACTTCCAGGTATATTGTGATGCTTCTCGTCAAGGACTTGGGAGTGTTTTGATGCAGGAAGGTAAGGTTGTTTCATATGCTTCACGTCAGCTTAAGAATCATGAGCATAATTATCCTACACATGATTTGGAGTTAGCCTCAGTTGTGCATGCATTGAAAACTTGGAGGCCATACCTTATTGGTAATCATTGTGATATATTTTGATCATAAGAGCTTGAAGTATATCTTTACTCGAAAAGATTTGAACCTCGATGAGGAGATGGTTGGAGCTTATTAAGGATTATGATTTGAATGTGCGGTATCATCTGGTAAGGCTAATGTTGTTCTTGATGCATTGAGTCGTATGAGCCATGCTAATGCAATTAATATTGATAATATGCCACCGAGTTATGTGAACAATTCAGGAATCTCAGGTTGGAGATGGTTCCTAAGGGATATTTGGCAACACTTGAGGTAAAGCCTACTTTGCTTGACAGGATTAGAGAAGCTCAAAAGGGTGATAAGGAGATTGCTGAGATAAAAGAGAACATGGTTAAAGGTAAGCGGAAGGTTTCCATGAGGATGAACATGGGGCCATATGGTTTGAGAAGCGTATTTGTGTACCTCAGGATGCAGACATCAGGAAGTTGATTCTTCAGGAGGCCCATGATTCACCTTATTCTATTCACCCAGGTAATACTAAGATGTATTTGGATTTGAAGGAAAGATTTTGGTGGCCTAGCCTGAAGAGGGAAATTGTTGGATATATTGCAACATGTGATGTGTGCCAGAGAGTTAAAGCAGAACATCAGAGACCAGCAGGTTTGTTACAACCATTGCCTATACCTGATTGGAAGTGGGATGAGATTGGTATGGATTTTATTACAGGTCTACCCAGGACTCGGTCAGGTTATGATTCTATTTGGGTAGTTGTTGATCGTTTGACTAAAGTTGCTCACTTCATCCCGGTAAAGACTACTTATACCAGTGCTCAGCTAGCAAAGATTTATATGTCTAAAATTGTTTGTCTGCATGGAGTTCCAAGGAAGGTAGTGTCTGATAGAGGTACTCAGTTCACATCCAAATTTTGGCGTCAGTTGCATGAATCCTTGGGCACCAGCGAGTTTAGTACAGCTTTCCATCCACGCATGGATGGGCGGATGAGAGGGTAAATCAGATTTTGGAGGATATGTTGAGAGCTTGTGCTTTGGACTACGGGTCCAGATTGGGATGATAATTTACCTTATGCAGAGTTCTCATATAATAACAGTTATCAGGCTAGTCTGAAGATGGCACCATTTGAGGTATTGTATGGCCGAAAGTGCGGGACACCGTTAATGTGGGATGAGGTTGGAGAGCGTCAGTTCTTTGGGCCAGACTTGATCAAAGATGCTGAAGAGAAGGTCAAGTTGATTCGTGACAGGCTGAAGATAGCACAGTCCAGACAGAAGAGTTATGCAGATGCAAAACGTAAGGAGGTGACATAAGAGGTAGGAGACCGTGCATATCTTAGAGTTTCACCACTTCGTGGAATTAAGAGGTTTGGAATCAAAGGTAAGTTAGCACCACGTTTTGTGGGGCCTTACATGATCTTGGAGCGTAGAGGAGAGGTAGCTTATCAGTTGGAGTTGCCAGAATCTTTGTCAGGAGTTCACGATGTGTTTCATGTATCCCAGTTGAAGAAGTGCCATGCAGAGATGATGGATGTTCCATTGAGGGACACGTGCCACTTGAGGCAATTCAGTTGGAGAGTGATTTAACATATGAGGAGAAACTGTTAAGATTTTGGAGACAGAGAGAGAGTTACTCGCACCAAGACAATCAAGTTGTGCAAGGTTCATTGGGATCATCACACGAGGAGGAAGCTACACAGGAACGAGAGGAAGATCTCAAGCGGGATCACCCACACCTATTCTCTAGCCAACCCGAATCTCGAGGCGAGATTCATCTTAAGGGGTAGGTTTGTAACATCCCAATTTTCCTAAATTAGGATGTTAATAGATCATTAATATGCATATCATATTTTTATTGCATTATTTGCTTTCTCGTAATATTCAAATCATTATGCAACAAAAGGCAATTTATTTGGAGTGGAGATAACATGACTTCTCCCTATTTTAAAAATGTTCATAATGTGCGAGAATATTATTTCCAGTTCATCGATATGTTCGGTAATTTTGTGATCTTCAAAATATTTTAATTGTGTGTTATTTTACTGTTTGTGTGGCCTTTTGCGTCAAAATTATTTTACAAAATTGCATTAGTATTGGAACTAGTGTTCTGTAGTTTATAGCTATAGGGCTATTTTTCTTGTGTGTCTAGGTATTTTTATTTAGATTTTATTTTGTGTATGTTATTTTATTTCTTTTGTTTTCTGCTGCTGTAGTTTTTGTTTAAAAAACAGCCACCGGCCAGCCAACTACCCACCCAGCCAGCCGGCCACGCGGCCCACCTAACCCGCCCGCTTGCTGCCCATCCCTACCACCAAATTTAAACCCCACCGCTGCTGCCAGAGCCCACTTAAGCCAAGCGGCGATACGCGCTTGCTCGCACCCGACCCGCTACCGATCCACCTCGCCCCAGCCACTGACCAGCGGGCCCCGCACCCATCTTCCACCCCGAGCCGGAGACCGCTGTGCCGCACCGCGCTCGAGCCCGAGTCGATCTGCGCCCCTGTTCGACCCCGTGACCTTTCAGGGCACCGCACGCGAGCCAACCTCCACGAGGAACGCCGCACCCTTTCTCCCGAATCATCCGCTTGCCGCACGCTCGAGCGAGGGCGAAACGCATCTCGCAGCGGAGCTCCGCCGCCGCCGCCGTTCGCCAGTCGTTCCCGCCACCGTAAGGACGCCTCGGACCACTCCGTTTA